>CM038669.1:674896085-676096085 GCA_021605145.1 Aegilops bicornis | reverse complement strand
TCCGTCTCTGCTCCATAGAGATAATTGTTATAATTTTCGGGATTAATTCAGGAGCTGTATTTCATTATCAACTTTCAGCACATTGCCTTCAGGCAGTAAGTTCACTAGTGAAGTTTATTTATCTACTCGAAATGGATATGCATAAATATTGGAGAAATAAATTGCAGAAATAAGAATGATGCTAATCAACTAGCATTTGCACTTGGATTTCATCACCGTGCCTTCAATACATGAGATACTAAATGCATGCTTTAGACTTCAATGTAAAACAGTTTTATCTGCTGACAATGTAAAAATGACACTTCCCTTTTGGTGAACCTATATGAAAATATGCCTATTTTAATACACTAAATTGGACATTTATGAAAACGACAGGAGAATGAAAATCCTATAATCACTGATGTATTTAAGATAAGAAAGTGATTTCTCATCATAATTAGTTAAGACAGTCCCAGCGTTCTGAAAACATAAAAGAACTCTTGTCATACATATGTTGCTATGATAATGGAAAATGTTGATACTCTTTTCTGTATAATAGTTGTGGCTCTGAAGAGACTGAAGTGAAATCGTAAATAAAAGCTTAGCCTATTAGCTGCTGGCAACTTTTTGGGTATAATAAGTTTCAAGTTCACACATGAAGTTTGAAAGGTTCATGGCTAACGTTCAGCTCTGATTGAAATTCAGAGTTCAGACTTCAGAGTACAAAATTTACATACCTACCGACATTTTACATGCATGAGTGACTTGTTCAGATTGTTTACATCCAAGTGAAGATGCACCAAAATGTAGAAAATTGATTAGAGCACCAGATGCTGCTAGTTTATTCAAAGCTATAGTACAATACTAGAAGGATTACTCAACTTGCAAGATGCAAAAAAGAGAAAAATAGGAGCTTCCCTGAATAAAACTCATGCATTGTCAGGCCATACTTGTTGCTGAAGCTTCAAGGCGTCATCAACCAACAGAGCCTTCAGAATAATGTATAGTACAGCCAAGCCATTGCCGCCATGTTTCGTCTCGTTTCCTAGAATTAGAAAAAAAACACCATCCACATTCAGTAAATCAGCATGCTTCTATTGCCCAGCCCTTCATCTTCTCACCTGGTGGTAAGTCACTTCATCATTCGACCCGTTCCCCTCACCTAGATTTCATTAATCTTGTTTCTACAATTTCAGAAAGCACCAGAGAAGGGACACACAGTTGATCTTTAAATCACATCTCTTCGCCAGTATTAGCATAGACCATCTCCTTTGCCTTACTACAAGTACACACCTGAGATCTCATTTCTTTCAACTACTACAGCCTCACATCAGGAACAAACCAATATATGACCATCCTCACACAGCTTTTTCCTTTTTCGATTACGACTTTCCAGATAGAAATTTGCGAAAAAGGATAGTTCATAAGACCACTTTACTATCGTAAAAAATTATGCCAAGGGATAACGATGCCCTCAGTATCTATGTAGATAGTGCTCATATGGAATAAAATTAGCTAAACGATATGGCAGAAATTAACATGGTAATGTCATGACGCTTTTTAAGGTTGCCATGACATAAGTTTCCTTATTGTATCAAATGCCCTCTGCTTTTCAGCACCATACCATACAAGCATCGATTTGCTTACCTGGTACAAATACCAGGGCACTTGAAATATCTGTTACGTAGTGTATACAAATTGGCAATAAAAGAAATGCTACTAGCCTACTACTCAACTAGCCAGTTTTGAGATCAGATGCCCCAAGAAAAGAACCAGCCATACATGAGACAAATAAATAAATAAACTGATACAAACTACCAGTAAACACAGTACAAAATTAGTGCTTCTTTGTCTCGATAACATCACTAGCAGCAAGTGCTTCTCCATTGTCTCAGTAGCATTACTATTTACTAGCATAAAAATGAACAGAGGCACCTAAATTTACTTACTTAAACTTAAATGATGCCAACCCCCATCCATGTGAGAGTTTGATATTTTCTTTAGAGAAAGTGTAGAGATGTGAGCCTGCACATTTTATCATGCAGCCCAGTAGGTATTTCCAGTATGACCAATGGCTCCAAATCGATACAAATAAAGGAGAACTCACTTCCAGACACTTTCCATAGTTGAATGCATACATATATATATTTGGTTGGTTAGTTAAAGACAAAGAAAAAAGGTCGCTATGAATCTTTGTATGAGCAAATCAAATTATTTTTTTATATCAAATCATAATTGAAAAAATATAATAAACTAAAGCCAGGTGAATTAACCTTGGGCCCCAAATAGGAAATGCTAACACACGAGGCAACATCCTCCAGCTGCTTCCAAAAAACCTAAATTTGGGACATGCATCAGATTGCTCCTCTAATGATCCACTATGAATTGCAAAAACAGTAGGAGTGCATTAACCACATGAAGGAAACCTTACCTTGGCTCATTGTCTCAATGCACCAGCAGCTAACTTGAAAATTGAAATTCTAATGTGTTGCATAATGGCCTGATCTCACACTTACTTAGCTCCAATACGAGTGTTTAAAAACATGAACGGTGACAAAATGTTCATAATCAGTCCATGGTTTCTTCTCTGCTGAATGATGGCATCATATAACAATATTCAGGAACCAAATTATCAGTTTCATCACACATTAGCAACAACAACCCAGCATCTAAGAGACATACAGCAGCGGACAAGCAACACATAGCTATATCATAGCTTGTTCCTGGCTCATGTGAATCTGAAATTGGTCGGCACTTCCCCTTTACAAGCGGCATCATAGTCCTCTTCGAGGTGTGGTGCAGCTTCCTTGTGAGGGTATATGAATTTCTCCCTGAATACCGTGTCGGTCAGCTTGACAATTGTATCGTAGCTTGGGTCACGCCTGAGCAATCCATTTTCCTTGAGAAACTTTACAGCGTAGTACCGGGGCCTGAGCCGGCCCTCCAGGCTGTGACCGAGTATTACCGACCGTTGAGCAATGTAAGCCGGTTGCAAGCCCGCCTCGGAGATGAGGAACTCGGACCTGCGCTGAAGCGATTCCTTGGACCTTCCCAGCACCGTGGGAGCCTTCGAAACAGCAATGCCCACCTCAGCATCCGTCCACCTGAACGTTTTCTTTAAGTAGTCCACTCTGGCTGTGATCTCCTCCTTAGAGAGAAAGGCAACAACATTAAGAGCCCGCCTGAACATCCCAGAGCGACGGGGCACACCTATGTCTTCAGCGCGTGTCACCATCGTCTGGACACGCATCGGGTCGGTGGTGAGCAGCCTCGGTGTTGAGATGCACAGCCAGGCAATATCACAATCATCTAGCCCGCACTCTTTCAAGAAAGCCACATTGGGCTTGACCACCCTCTCGAGGCTGTATGAGAGGACATTGCAGAACCTCATAACCCGGAGGAAGGTGTGGGAGGAGCCGACGAGGCGAAGGTAGTAGTGCAGTTTGGAGACCATGGATCTACAACGGAATTGGCGGCCGCTGAGTGAGGCTAGGCGCGCGATCTCAGAGTGCGACAGACCGAGCGCGGTGAGCTCGACGACGACGGGCGCCAGGGTCCTCTCAACGCTGGCGCAGAGGAACAGCGGGTCCTTGGCTATGAGGGCGGCGGCGTCGGTGGTGGAGAGACCCAGGCCGGCGAGGAATGAGAGGACGGCATCGGGATTAGCTGGGGACTTGAGGTGGGAGATCTTGGCGGAGACCTTGAGGGCCTGTTCTCGCCTGAGGCCGCAGGTGGAGACGAGGTACTCCTCCGCGGCGAATCCGGCGCTTGGGGAGATGGCGGGCGCTACGGCAGAGGCAGAGAGGAGGCGGCGGAGAGGGGATGCGGGAGAGGTGGCTGGAGAAGAAGAGAGGAGATGGGCGAGGATGGAGCTTCGCAGCCGCAGCATGGCGCCGCGGCGGAGATGGGCGAGGATGCGACGGCGGCGGCGGCGGCGGCGGCGGCGTGGGAATGGGGAATGCGCGACGGCTATTTGGTGTGAGAAGAGAATAGAAGAGATTACGACTGGTACATTACTATTTGCGTTTTTTTTTTTTTTTGCCTGCGTGCTGCTAGAGTTTTTTTTCTTTTTTTTTCAGGGTGCGTGCTGCTAGAGTTAACAAGATTAGATGATTTTTTTTTGTTTTTTGCGATTACAAGATCTCCTCCCTAGCAAAGATCAACCATAAATCAACCCGTCAAAAACAAATCCAACATAAAAAAAATTCTGCAAAGATTAGGGGTTGCCCACACACGAGAGCTTAGATTAGGGTTTCTGTTGCCTCCCGTCGTGCACCCGCCGGCCTGCCTCATCTACTATGGCCTTAGGGCCATGGAGATGCGGTGGATCCCAGTCTTTGCCAGCGGGAGGGTTCCGAGTTTTGGTAGGGTATGTGTTCTGGTCAGGAAGGCAAGGCAATGACAGCTTCCTGAAGGTGGAATAATGCTCTCCACGTCTAGCCCTCGTCCCGGTGGTGCTTCTAGCATTGTCGGTAGGCATGTGGAGATTTTTCTCCGACGAATCTTGTGGAATTCGGTTGGCATTTGTCGTCGTTGGATCTGCTTGGATCTGGTCTTTGTTCGTCCACGTTCGTGTGTTTCAGGTTGGACCCTTCCGATATACGCTTCTCTTCATTGACGGCGGTTGTTGTTCTGGTGTGGTGGTCCTCTAAGGCCTTAGCACGGCGACTTTTAACTGTCTACTACAACAAAATTTGCTCGGCTCTATTTTCTCGTGTATGATGGCCAGTGAAACAATGAGTGAGTTATAACAAGCCGAGCTGGAAGTGTTTTAGACTGTACTGATGTAGAAGAGCATATGTAATCAATCAAATTTTAGTTCCCCTTTGGCGTTTTTAACAAGGCAAACACAAACATAGGCGGCCATACTATACAAAATTGTACTTGTCCTTTACTCATCCTTAGGTGGTGTTTGGTTCGTCTGTGGATTTCTAAAAGCAGCCATGCAAAATCTGCTGGGAAAAAGTTGTAGGCCATTTGGCAAACCAGCTATATGAGTTGTGGCTATGAAGATAAATGTCTGAAATACCCCTAAGAGCTGGGAGATTAGTTGCACGGTTGAAAGTGCAACTAATCCCTGGGTGGTTTTGGTAATTCTTAACAACTTATAGCTCATTAAACCAATGCTCTTTCAAGATGATCATTTCAGAAAGTTCAATGATTGGCATGGCACGGACTAGAGATGTGGACCCCTCAAAATGCTAAGGACACATATTGGCAACCAGCTCAAGACTTTACATTTTTATTTAAGTGATCCAAGATCACATTAAGTCCATAGGAAAGCCAATACTATTAAAAGGGGATGAGAGTCTTGCTTAATGGCTTTCTTGCTCAAAATGCTTAGTGATATGCTAAAAAACCCTCAACCACTTTCTCATTTCCACATTTGTCCTAAACCTAAAAGTCAAACTCGGCCCCACCGATCTAATCTATTCGGCGCCACCGAGTTCATTTGACATAGCCACTGCCACAAACCCTAGTCACTTCGGTTTCACCGATAGGGATCCCGGTCTCACCGAGATGGGATTGCAAACTCCCTATTTTCTTTTAAATAGCGTTTGGTCCCACCGAAATCCCACCGAAATGAGTGAATCGGTCCCACCGAGTTTGTCTGACCAACTCTCTATGTGCCTATTACTGAAATCGGTCCTACCGAGTTCATGTGATCGGTCTCATCGAGATTACGTTATGCCCTAACCCTAGCGCATCGGTCCCACCGAGTTGATTGTATCGGTCCCATCGAAAAGCCCAACGTTCATATTTTGACCTGAATCGGTCTGACCGAGTTTTACCATTCGGTTTCACCGAGTTTGGGAATCTCTGTGTAACGGTTAGATTTCGTGTGGAGGCTATATATACCCCTCCACCCATTCTTCATTCATGGAGAGAGCTATCAGAACGTGCCTACACTTCCACCATTCCTTTTCTGAGAGAGAACCACCTACTCATGTGTTGGGACCAAGACATTCCATTTCAACCACAAGAATCTTGATTTCTAGCCTTCCCCAAGTTGCTTTCCACTCAAATCATCTTTCCACCATAGCCAAATCTGTGAGAGAGAGTTGAGTGTTGGGGTGACTATAATTTGAAGCACAAGAGCAAGGAGTTCATCATCAACACACCATCTATTACCTTTTGGAGAGTGGTGTCTCCTAGATTGGTTAGGTGTCACTTGGGAGCCTCCGTCAAGATTGTGGAGTTGAACCAAGGAGTTTGTAAGGGCAAGGAGATCGCCTACTTCGTGAAGTTCTACCCAAGTGAGGCAAGTCCTTCGTGGGCGATGGCCATGGTGGGATAGACAAGGTTGCTTCTTCGTGGACCCTCCATGTGTGGAGCCCTCCGTGGACTCGCGCAACCGTTACCCTTTGTGGGTTGAAGTCTCCATCAACGTGGATGTAAGACAGCACCACCTATCAGAACCACACCAAAAATCTCTGTGTCAACATTGCATTTGCTCCCTCCAAACTCCTCCCATTTACTTTCTTGCAAGTTGCATGCTTTACTTTCCGTTGCTCGTATAATATTTACAGGCTTGCTTGAATTGTATTGTGATTGCTCGACTTGTGCTAAGTTGCTAAAATCTGCCAAGAATTAAAATTGGGAAAAGGTTATGTTTTTATTTGGTCAAGTAGTCTAATCACCCCCCCCCCCCTCTAGACATACTTTCGATCCTACAAGTGGTATTAGAGCTTTGGTCTCCATTTGCCTTGATTTCCATAGCTTTGGCGATCATAGCCTTGGTTTCACAACCTAGGAGAGTATGGCGTCTAGCGAGGGAAATTACCACCGTAGAGGTCCTTACTTTCATGGTACTAATTTTGCTAGTTGGAAACATAAGATGGAAATGCATATTCTTGGACATAACCCCGCCGTTTGGGCTATTGTGTGTATTGGTTTGCAAGGTGAATTCTTCGATGGGAGAGAACCGAATCGTGAAGCTCCCGCGGAAGAATTGGAGATGTTGCAATAAAATGCTCAAGTTTGCGATATCCTCTTCAACGGATTGTGCCCCGAAGAATTCAACAAAATCAGCCGTCTTGAGAATTCAAAGGAAATTTGGGATACTTTGATTGATATGCACGAAGGTACCGACTCCGTCAAGGAATCCAAGTTGGATGTGCTTCAAAGTCAACTTGAAAAGTTCAAAATGAAGGATGGTGAAGGTGTCGCTGAAATGTACTCTAGGCTTGCTCTCATCATAAATGAGATTGCCGACTTAGGAAGTAAAGAGATGACCGACAAATTCATCATCAAAAAGATCTTGAGAGCCTTGGATGGAAAATATAATACCATGTGCACTTTGATCCAAATGATGCCAAACTACAAAGATCTCAAACCAACCGAAGTCATTGGAAGAATTGTTGCTCATGAGATGTCACTCAAGGATAAAGAAGAGCTTCACAACAAGTCTAGTGGTGCTTACAAAGCCTCATGTGATGCTCCTACATCATCAAGTGAGAAACAAGCCTTCAATGAAGAATTGACCTTAATGGTGAAGAAATTCAACAAATTCTACAAGAGTAGAAGGAAGGAAAGAAGTTCCAAGTCAAGGTCCTACAATGACAAAAGATCTTCTAGTCATGAGCGAAATTGCTACAATTGTGGAAGACTCGGACACTACTCCAATGAGTGTATGGCTCCCTACAAAATAAGAGAAGACTCACCTAAAAGGAGAAGCAAAAGGGAAGAATCGCCTCCAAGAGAGAGAAGGAGTAGAGATGATCGCTATGAACGAAGAACCTCTCGAAGAAGCAAGGATTCGGAAAGGAAGGACAAGTCATCAATCAGCTACACAAAAAAAAGACATCAAGCTCATGTTGGTGAATGGGTATCCGGCTCCGACTCCGACCACCACTCTGGGAGAAGTTATCACTCCGACTCCGAATATACTCAAGATGAAGGTGTTGCCCGTCTAGCACTTGTGTTAACCAACTCCTATGACATATTTGATTCACCAAATGAAGGAATTGGAAGATGATTCATGGCTAAAGGCCCCAAGGTAACACACCCCAAGTATGTTGATTTCAATAGTGATGAAGATGACTTGCTAGGTGATGATGGTTTACTTGTTGACAACTCTAGTGATGAATACTATGATGAAAATGATTAATCATGCTAATCTAGATGAAACGAATGAAAATGATAAGAAGAAGATTGAGCGTCTAACTAAAGAACTTAACACTCTTAAGTTAGCTCATGAAACTACTTTAGAAGATCATCGAGAAATTTTAAAAACTCATGAGAAGCTACGGTTCAAGAAGCTCAATCTTGAGCAAGAACATGGGTTCTTAAAAGCCATCAATTATGATCTTCGGAAGAAAAGTTATTCTTACATTGCCAAGCATTTACTCTTGTCTACTTACATGATGCCACAAGTAAAATCTAGCAACAAGGGCAAGAAAGATTCTTCTTCTAGTAGTAACAATAATCATGCTAAATCCAATATTGTTGCTTCTAGTAGTTCTCTTGATTCCACTAATGATTCTCTTAGCCAAGTTACACTTGAGCAAGAAAATATCTTATTGAAGGGAATAATAGAGAAAGGTGTTTACAAGAGCCTTGCCGAAGTAAGAAATTTGAGGAAATTATGCAAGCAAGGAAGGCACCGGAAGAATCAAGGTGTTGGTTTTGACCGAAAGTTCAATGCCAATGGAGTTGAGTGGGAAGAAGATCAATACCCCAAGACGAAGTTTGTTACTCAACAAGAGAAGTATGATCCTACTTCCTTCAAGGGGACACAAGCTCAAGATGATCTTCCACCACAAGACCACAAGCTAAAAGGAAAGGACATGCTTCAAGAGGAGATTGATGCATTTGAAGATGCTCCAAAGGCCTTGGTCAAGTGGGTTCCCAAGACTACATCAAGTTCTACTTCATCAAGTACACCTACAACCCCAAGGATTCCCATCAAGATGATGTGGATCCCGAATAAGAAGAACTAGAGAGTTCTTGAGGGTGACTCCGCCAACATTCTTCACTCATATTCATTTTGGCAAGGACCAGTGCAAACAACTTCCGTATCTTTCACTAGTTCAAGGAGTCACAAACCCTCTTGTTGGTAAGACAAGGGACAAGGTAATCTAATGCTTTCATGGACATCATCATGTGTGTGCTTCACTCTATGTCTATGGATATCCTTGTGTTTGTTCCTTGTAGGACTAACCCATTTAGGTATTGGAAGTGCAACTCACTCCAATGGATTGCTCCAAATGATCTATATCAACAATGATCATCCACATCTTCAACATCTACATGAAGTCATCATCGATAAAACCCAAGGTTAGTTCATCCCTCTTAGGGGGGATATCACATCTAGGGGGAGCTTTACTCTAAGAATTGAGCTAAAGCAACTCTAATGGTGTGAACACAACAATGCTTTATGTAAAAGTGGTAACCTCACTTGTGCTTAAACGATGAGTATGACCTATGATAAAATGTTCTCATTTGACTCCTAAGTCAATATACTCATATATAGATGACATAGTCTTGCCAATTGCTTGATAGATGCTAGAGTGATTGTGCATGCTTGCCACATATTTCATTTGACATTTTATTGTGTGAGCATGTTGATTGCATACTTTTCTCATTCGAGGACATCCATTTGTTGTTTTGATTGTTTGGCTTTTCTTCTTTTGCCAAATGGATGGACAAGAATGCCTAAGAACTTCCTCTAGCTATCTATGCTTTTCTCGTCTCAAACTCTATTCATGCTATATCACAAAGAACAAGTGAGATTCGAACCCTCTAACTGAGGAGCACTCGGAGTCACCGATTCGTCATAGACTTAAACTTCCAAAACCTCTCTGTGCATTTCGGTCTGACCGATTCATCCATTTCGGTCATACCGAGTTCACTGAGTTGATATAGTTTTCAATCTCGGTGCAACCGATTAGAACTTTTCGGTCACACCGAGTTGCAGTAACCGCTTGCGATTCTACATGTCGATGCCACCGAGTTGTTCCACTCGGTCACACCAACAGTCTCGGGATATATATACCAACGGGTCAAATTTTGGAAATTTCTCCAAAACCTCTTCGCCCGCGCTTGTCCTGCTCTGCCGCCTCGGGTCTCCGGATCATCCTCTCGTCTCCAGCGACCTCCCGCCGTTGTTCTCCGCCGCCGTCAACAGAAGTCTTCACCTCCGTTGCCACCGTAGCAAGCTCATCTCCAAGTTAGGGTATGAGTTCGACACTTTGTGCAATCTTTTACCTACGATTCTTAGCACAAAGACAATGCCATGTTTCTTACCAAGTATGAGATCAGTCTATCCAGAGAAAACTTCCATTAGATTAGTTTTGATTTGAAAATTTAGGGTTAGGTTTCCGCCAAACTCATCTCGGACCGACCGAATTGTAGAAATCGGTCTCACCGATTTGGCTTAGACCATTGCACTTGTAATTTTCGGTCTGACCAAAACTTGCAAATCGGTGTGACCGAGTTCAGGACTTTTTGAAACCCTAGCAAACTCAGAGTCATCAAACTGTGCCTCGGTCGGACCGATTCCACTAGTTTAGACTCCAAAGTTGCTTCGGTGTCACCGAGTTTAATGAATCGGTAGCTCCGAAATGCTTTCTGTGGAAAAATAAAACTAAGTTTTTGACTCATTCATTTTGCAAAAATTCTGCACTTTGTGATGCTCATCCACTCCATCTCATCTATAACTATTCATAGAGTCAGCTCTTAGTTTGCAGTGACAGTATGTCTGATTAGAGTGACAGTCAGAACAAGTCAGAGGAGCAGATGGATCTGAGTGAGCGCACTAGTCCCTCTGGCAGCTTTGATGAGGGTAGCAGGAGCACTCCAAGCAACCCGCCTAAGGCAACAACTAGGCAGAGAAAGAAGAAAACTTCAGATTCAGAGGATGAATACTTTGAAGTTGAGGAAGTGACCTCAAAGAAGAAAGTGCTCAAAAAAGAATATGCTACTGCTGCTACCACCAATCCAGGTCAGCACAAGAAAGCACCTGCCAGGAGAGTGCCAATGTCAAAGGCCAAGGCATCAACACAAGAGACAATGGAATTCACTCTTGAGGCCAGAGAAGATGGAGATGGAAAGAAGAGAAAAGAAAGGGTCAGGAAAACTGTTGCAAGAGTGCTTGGAATCCATCAATGAGGAGAGACTCCGCAGGAGAGGAGGAAGAAGAGGACGCTGCACCCCCTCCCAAGTCTCAAAAGCTGATGGGGGATGCCATCAAGTCTGAGGCTGCACCCTCAAAGCCCAAGACTGCCCCCAAAGCTCCAGCTCAAGCCTCCAAGTCTGCACCCAAGAGAAGCACCAGGAACATTCCTGCTGCAGAGAAGAACAAGGCCCCAGTGCCTAAGGTTGAAGAAGAAGAAGAAGAAGCCCAAGTGCTCAGAAAACTCAAGCCAAAGATACCAGACCATGATGAAAATCATCTAGTGGTAGAGAACATGAAAGAGAGAAAGGATGCAGGTCTCAGACTATGGAGACAAGCAGATTCATATGTTGTAGGGAGGAGAACTGCTGTGGACTACATGTTTCACACCAAAGAACAACAAGAATTCTATGAGACAGTGCTACTTGACAAGAAGCCAATTGTCTACGATATGAAGTGGGTCGATTTGAAATACATTGATGCTAATGAAGATCACTTTCCAAGAGTGTATGAAAGCTTCAAGATCAATGGAGTTGACAAGTTTGTGGGTCAGAAGTTGACCAAGTGGAATGATGAGCTCATTATGTAGTTTTACTCAACAACTCGTTTCTATCCTGATGGAAAGATTGTCTGGATGTCTGAAGGAACAAGGTACCAATCTTCTATCGATGAGTGGGCCAAGCTCATAAATGCCCCCAAAGAAGCTGAGAAAGACATTGATGTCTATACTGAGAAGAAGAAGGATCACAACTCCATGGCCAACATGTACAAGGAGATACCTGACAAAAGCCTTGGAGACACACAAGCTAGGCTCAGTGTATTACTTGATGTCTGGATTGGCCACAATGAACACCATTCTGAGGCACACCTTGTTGCCCAAATTAGGAGATCACAGGATGATCAGAGGCCACTCCATCAACTTGCTTGAACTCTTTGATTTTCCCCAAAAGTTCAAAGTTATGAGCTTGATTGTTGAGACCATCAAGAGAACAACTGCTAACCAGAAGGGGTCATGTGGATATCCGCCTGATGTCTACTATGCAACTTTATTCTTCTAGACACGTGTTGGGCCTCCAAGCGCAGAGATTTGTAGGACAGTAGCAATTTCCCCTCAAGTGGATGACTTAAGATTTATCAATCCGTGAGAGGTGTAGGATGAAGATGGTCTCTCTCAAACGACCCTGCGACCAAATACAAGAAATATTTTGTGTCCCCAACACACCCAATACAATGGCAAATTGTATAGATGCACTAGTTTGGCGAAGAGATGCTGATAAAAGTGTAATATGGATGGTAGAAATATATTTTTATAATCTGAATAAATAAAAACAGCAAGGTAGCAAATAGTAAACGGGCACAAAAACGGTGTTGCAATGCTTAAAAATGAGGCCTAGGGTCCGTACTTTCGCTAGTGCAACCTCTCAACAATGCTAACATAGTTGGATCATATGATTATCCCTCAAAGTGCAATAAAGAATCACTCCCGAATTCCTATTAGCGGAGAACAAAAGATAGGAACTGTTTGTAGGTCCCGAAACCACCTCAAAGCTATTCTTTCCGTTCGATCTATTCAAGAGTTCATACTAAAATAACACTAAAGCAAATTCATATTAATAATACTCAATCCACACAAAGAACTATAAAGAGACCCCAAAGTTTTCGTCGGAGAAAAACGTGCATCAACCCCTATGCATAGATTACGCCAATATCATCGCGGGAATCCGTGAGTTGAATGCCATAACACATATCAAGTGAATCAATAAGATACCTCATTGTCACCTCAAGTATTCATATTGCAAGACATATATCATGTGTTCTCATCTCTGAATATTCAATCCGACAAGTCGAAACTTTGGAGGTTAAATATTCAATTCATCATAACAAGAGTATAGAGGGGAGAAACATCATATGATCCGACTATATTAACAAAGCCCCTGGTACAAACACATAGCTACTGGTACAAACCCTCAGCCCCGAGGGTGGACTACTCCCTCCTCATCCTGGTGGCCGCCGGGATGATAAAGATGGCCACCGGAGATGATTCCCCCCTCCGGCAGGGTGCCGGAACAGGGTCTAGATTGGTTTTCGCGGATATAGAGACCTTGCGGTGGCAGAACTTCTCATCTAGGGCTACCCCCCAAGGGTTTCAGAATATTTGGGAATTTATAGTACAAAGAGGGGGTGCGGGAGGCCACCGAGGTGGGCACAACCCACCTGGGTGTGCTGGGCCTGGCGCGCCCTGGCGGGTTGTGCCCCCCTCGGGGCACCGCCCAGGTGCAGCTTAGGCCTATTGGGTTCCTTCTGGTCTAGAAAAAATCTCCAAATAGTTATTCGGTGGTTGGACTACGTTTGATATTGATTTCCTGCGATGTAAAAAACAAGCAAAAAACAACAACTAGCACTGGGCACTGGGTCAATAGGTTAGTCCCAAAAAATGATATAAATTTGCTGTAAAATGATTGTAAAACCTCCAAGAATGATAATATAATGGCATGAATACTTCATAAATTATAGATACGTTGGAGACATATCAGCATCCCCAAGCTTAATTCCTACTCGTCCTCTAGTAGGTAAATGATAAAATAAATAATTTATGAAATGTGAATGCTAGCAAAGTTCATAAGTTTGATCAATGATAATTTCAATCACTTTTCCTAGCATCATAACAACAATTCTTTCTTATAAAACTTTTCATGTTATAGTAGCAACCAATTCACATGTTATAGTTCAAACAATGAATAATTCTCTTGAAACTCAACAACCTATGTTCTCAGTCACCAAGCAATTGCAATTCAACTTATTCAACAGAGTCTAAGTAAGAGCTCCACATACTCAACCATCATATAGTCTTCTATGATTGCTAACACTCACCGCATACACATGAGCAAAACGTTTGTATCGTTGGATGAATATTGCCGGTAACACACACCGCATACTCAACCATCATAAAACGTTTGTATCTTCTGATCTGCTTTGTAAGAGGACATCCTCACTATATTGTATCGTTTGACCGTCTACTTTGGTGTGTTGATTTATATATAAAGCGGCGTGAAAGCCTGTTTCAAGGAACACCCACACACACATAAAAATTACTTTATATTTTAGGGTACATTTTCTTGTGGACTCTAAATTTTCGTTCATGACCAGACATGCTTGTAGTTATAGGGACGTACCCCTATACCATACTATAAATAAATTTCTGAAATCATTCAAGTTCCTCATAATTTAACTGACAGAGATCATCCGATGGACCCGAGCTATTGCTGGCTTTGATTGGGTATAGCCAAAATGCCATTGCAATTGCATTAAGTGCATCACAACTTATAACTCCTACCAATATTAGGGCCTCTGGTTGGCACTAGTGATCATATATACTACTAGTAGTAACACCACTATATCATCTCAATATTCATGGGACATGTGACTTTTCATTATTGATAAATTTGCATACTATTTATCCTCCTCTACTACGCCTCATCTCTCCTCCTTACATCAACCAGTCCTCGTGTGCTAACTCACCTCTCCTCTACTACATCTCATGCTAGGAATGAGATTTGATGTCTTTTGCTTTGTCATTTTATCCTCATATGTTGCTCGGTCAAACACACAATATATATATATATATATATATATATATATATATATATATATATATATATATATATATATATATAGCTAGGAATGGAAGCTATCAAGAATTGTTTCAACCCTATAAGAATATATTTATTAACATCAACAGCTCACATATTTGCAAGAAAGTTGAATATGTCATGAAGGGTGACTCCAAAGGGAGCCATGGCCTTCTGGATGGTATCATTGAGATATTCATCCTCCATCTCGAACCCGGCTGAAAAACCTAGCGTTGACACATCTGATGGGGCGGTGGTGGCACTTCATCGTTGTGGACTTCATGATGACGCCATCCACGAGAAAAGGATAATAAGCAAAGGCTAGCTTGTTGGTCAGTGGTTTGAGCCAATTTCTATGATAACAATGAAGCAACTTACCAGATCTGAGAAATGATGCAAATTATTTTTCTAGTGGAGGAGTTGATTGTTATAGGTTGTAGGTTTGAGCTTCATGAATCCTCTAACTTCGAAAACAAAACAAAAAAAATTCATCTAACTTATTGCTTTCCTAATCACATTCTTGTATGCATTTTATTTTCCCTTTGTAGTTATTGGTCGTGTGCACCTTTGGTGCAGGGATCTGGTATCATAAGAAATTCCATAGTCTAATACGAACTCTACAAGGTTTGGCATGGTTCACATCAATATCACATTTATTCTTCCTCGGTTTGCACATTGCTCATTAATTCCTCAAACATCTTTTTTGAACAACCCTCTTAAACTCATCTAGAATAAATACTCCTTTCGTCACAGTTTACTCGGCGTGCTTCAACAATCCCTGGGACCAATGTAAACTATGACTGAGGGAGTATATCGACCATCGAGTTTAATAAACATTTACTTTAACATATCTTCTATCAATGTCCAATGATATTTTGAATTGCATTTGGGTTGAGTCAAATTATTTTATATGTAGTTAAACCTTATAATAATTAATGGATTGTGATAATGATGATTATTTTTTGTCGATGGAGCGAGTCCATTGTTTTTCTTTTCCAACTCTTTATCATGTGGTGGATGAATATGAAACAAACAACTTATGTTTTCTCTTTCCTCATTATGGGATAGGGGATAGGTTTTTCCACATGGGTTGAGATGTGCTGAACTAAAAGCAGGAAGAAATTCATGGTGGACCGACCTTTGTATTTACATTGCACAACTGCAGATATCCCAATTTATGCAATCTAAAACGTGGGAATGATTATTGGATGGGGCACAAACCAAACAGGCTAGCAAGCTAGCATTATATTATTATTCTTTCATTCGAAGAACACCCACGACCTGTGTTGCAAGAATGCAGAAAAGGTCATTCGAGTTTGACTGTAATGGTTTTTATAGTGTCCAGAGATCACTAGAGCTAGCTTGGTACCCTATATGAGCAGACCCACTCCTAGCAGAAAATTCAGGCGAGGCTAGTATAGAACTTGTTGCCTTAAAGATATTCCATGCCAATAACTAAGGGCATGGAAGGAGCCATACTTCCTTACTACTATCGGTCTCAATTTACTTCAGTTTTCATGGATCAAAATTTACAGATGATGTCACATAACTCAGTACTGCTTGGAGAGGCTGCATATGCGCAATCCGCAGTGACATCCTCTGATCATCTGAGTACAGTGCTAGAAACATCAGCGATCATCTGAATCTCATTTTATGTGCAAGGCTTGGTAATGAGTTTGGATCATATCTCACCCACCTTAGTCAGCTTCACATTATATATCTCAACAAAAGCAACAACCTCCATTATATATCTGAATCTCATTTTATGTGCAAGCCTCTTTGTTACCACTTACCACCCTCCATTGTCAAGTCTAGTTAGGAAGGAGGTGATTTTACCATCTCCTACTTGCTGTGATAAATTACATCGCCAACCTCCTGAGCTCCATAGCTACACTAGTAGAAAACAGGGCTTTGGTTCGGGCCTGGCCAGCCCATTAGTCCCCGCTCTTCACGAACCGGGACCCATGGGGGGCATTAGACCCGGTTCGTGAGCCCAGGGGGCCAGCCGGGGCCTCGTGGGCATTGGTCATGGTTCGTTTGGACCCATTTGTCCTGGTCCTAGGCACGAACCGGGACCAAGGGGCCGCGCTCCTGGCCCACATCCATTGGTACCAGTTCGTGCCTTGAACCGGTATAGAAGGGGGTGCTTTAGTCCTGGTTTATGCCACGAACCGGGACAAATAATTTGCCTATATATACCCATCGCCGCGGCAGAGCACTCTGTTTTGTCTGGCCGGTGAGGGGAGGGCATTTGGGTTCTCTAGGTCACCTCCTATGCACATGAGGTGTTCGATGAAATGTCCGAGCCACATTAGTTAATCGTTCTCCTCTCGAAACTCGACCTCCGAGCTCCATTTTCCCCGAGATTTGTCTAGGTTTAGCGGTCTGTCACGTCCTGTCCCCGTCTTCATCGTCGTCGATCGCCCGCGCCGATCTCCTCGCCGACACCACCGTGGTGAGCCTCTTGTTCTTATCTTCTTTAGAAAAAAAAATCTTACTTCAGATAGATACTTGTCTAATTTTCTTACTTTTATTATTTCTTGTTATTATATAGTGCGATGGTTTTGGTATCCGACCCTGTCGGCCCTCGTCCTGTCTATAATTCGGATGTGGTATATATTATCTTTTGATAACTATTTGGGTTCATTTATTGTTTATGACAATTATGCCGACCAACGTGACATGAATTTTATTTGTCTAGGAGGTGGATGAACCGGAAATTCCAACCGACCCTATTGTCGACAGGTTAAATTTAGTTGAAGAAGAAAACAATTACTTGAATTAAAAAATAAGAAAAATTGAGGAGGAGTAGATGATATTGGAGCTGCATGTTGCGGATGTCGTCGATGATCACAAGATCAAGATGGCTGCAATTTGGTTGAAGATTAGAAAGATTAAAAAATATGCCATTCATACTGAGGCTTGGTATCATTATGCAGTTGGATCAGTTGTTACCTTGGTTTCGATTATGACCGCATTTGTTTTTGCATTTAAATGTTTTACATAATTTCAATGTATGGTTTAATTAGATGCTCCGGAGAGCTATATGTTGCACATGCTATGTTGGTGAAATCCCTTTGTAACAGACGAGTTTTCGTATGAAACATTGATACTTCAAAAGAGATTGTCCGTTTTGTACACGAAGTGCATCCAGTTTTTGCCGTAACCCTCTGTACTTTTCTTGCACATGCTATGTGGGTGAAATGATGATACCATGCCAACTTGAAACCTTTCCAGAGTTCATTTCAAATGCTTTTTCAATTTCATGGTCTTACAGCTCAAAATAATCAGTAAATGCATTAAAAATAACAAATGAAGTCAGAAAGGGTTGTAAATTGATGATGTGGCTTTGAATGGTGCATTTTAAACATAGAAAAACTATGAAATTCAAATAAGTTCAAAAAAATGAAATCACTTTGTAACAGACGAGTTTCCGTATGAAACCCTAATACTTCGAAACAGATTGTCCGTTTTGTACACGAATTATCATAAAATAAAATAAATAAGTTATTTGAAACAAAATAATATAAACTTTAATAAAATATATAAGTAGAAACAAAATAAAATAAAATTTAATAACATAAATAAAATTTATGAAACTAAAATTATCAAAGTATTTTCTGTTCAAAATATTATAAGCATCCTCTAATATTATTGAAACTAAAATTATATAAAATTGATGCAACTAAAATTATCAAATTATTTTCTGTTCAAAATCATTAAAAGCAAAAAGAATTATCATAAAATAAAATAAATATGTAATTAGAAACAAAAAAAATAAAAAAAAGTATTTTGTTGTAAGTAGGAACTTTTTTTGTTAGAAACATTAATGGCAAAAAGAATTATCATAAAATAAAATAAATAAGTAATTAGAAATAAAATAAAATAAAAAATAAGTATTTTGTTGTAAGTAGAAATAAAACAAAATAAATAAAGCAAAAAAGAAAACTGGGGAAAAATAAAAAACTTGCCACCTACAGGGCCACCACAGCCTGAATATGACTAGAAACCTATCCATGGGCCAGGATTCAGGCCCGTAGAAGGCCCTGTAGGCCCACAGGCATAGCAGTGTGAGATTTGGCCCTTAAGCCTGTAGTACTGAGGAGTTCAACAGAGATGGCGCGGCAGCACTTATAAACAGGTGCGGCCGCTCCTCAGCTAGCGAGGTGGGACTAAACATCCCACTGCACCGCGCCTTGATCTAAAAGCCTTTTAGTCGGTTGGTGCCACCAACGGGACCAAAACCTGCTTCCCGCCGCCAGACTGCTGAAAAGACCTTTGGTCCCGGTTGGTGACACCAACGGGACTAAAGGCATTAATCTTGGTTGGTGCCGGCTTTGCTATATAAGCCAACACTTGTGAAAATTTCGTCAGTTCTTCGATCCCTCCGACGACGCCGTCAGGCTGCCCGAGCTCGCCGTGCCTCTGCCGCGCCCCCGACCACGCCGCCGTTGCCCCGCCCCGACCATGCCGCCGTCGCCCCTGCCCCCGACCACGCCGCGCGCCCTCGCCCGTGCCTCTGCACCCGACCCGCCCGTCGCCGTCGCCGCCCTTTGCCCGTCGGCGCCATCGCCATGCCACCTACGCGCCGTCGCCCCTGCCCCGACCACGCCGCCGTCACCGCCCTCTACACCGACGCCGGTGCCGTGCCTCTGCCCCTGCCCCGACCACGCCGCACCTTTCCTTGGTCAGGCCGGCGCCGCCCCCCCTGTCCTCTCCTCTGTTTTTTTAGATTATATGATGTTTTTTTTCAGATTATATGTATATGTGTGAGTATATGTATGTGGGTATATCTGATTATAAGTCCTTTTTTAGATTTTTTGTTCATATATATGATGATTTGTTTTTTGCATTTTTATAATAATGTATATATGTATGTATGTTCTCTGTGCATATAGAAGTTAGATTTTTAGTACATTTGGGTACATTTTAGGTTAGTTTCATCTATATATGTTCTCTGATTTAGTACATTTTAGGTTAGCTTCATTTTTAGAAAGTTTTATATATTTAGGAAAAGAAGGAAGAGAAGGAAGAAGGAAGAAGGAAGAAGAAGAAAAAGTTTTATATATGCAAAAGTTACATTTTTAGAAAAATATTATATATCTAGCTAGGAAGATAAGGAAGAAGAAGAAAAAGAATGAGAGGAAAAAGGAAAATAAGAAGAGGAAGAAAGGAGAGGAAGAAAGGAGAAGAAGAGGAGAGGAAGAAGAGGAGAAATAAATAAGAAGAGGAAAAGAGAAGAAGAATTTCTATTTTTTTTCTTCTTCTTCTCTATTCCTTTCTTCTTCTCCTCTTCTTTTTCTTCTTTTTTTTTCTTCGATCGCTTCTCTTCTATTCCTTTCTTCTTCTCCTCTTTTTATTTCTTCTTTTGTCTTCTTATTTTTTATCGGATATGTCGTTGTCGATATACCCACTCCCTATAACTTCAACATGAGGGGGGGTCGATATACCCCCTCCCGATAACATTATTTTCCCATGTATGTATGTCGTCGTTGTCGATATTGTTGGGGAACGTAGTAGAAATTCAAAATTTTCCTACGAGTCACCAAGATCTATCTATGGAGAGACTAGCAACGAGAGAGAGGGGAGTGCATCTACATACCCTTGTAGATCGCTAAGCGGAAGCGTTCAAGAGAACGGGGTTGAGGGAGTCGTACTCGTCGTGATCCAAATCACCGGAGATCCTAGTGCCGAACGGACGGCACCTCCGCGTTCAACACACGTACAGCTCGGTGACGTCTCCCATGCCTTGATCCAGCAAGGAGAGAGGGAGAGGTTGGGAAGACTCCGTCCAGCAGTAGCACAACGGCGTGGTGGTGATGGAGGAGCGTGGTATTCCAGCAGGGCTTCGCCAAGCACCGCGAGAGATGAGGAGGGAAAGAGGTAGGGCTGCGCCTGGAGAGGTGAAAACTCATGTGTTGGCAGCCCCAAAGACCTCAACTATATATAGGGGAGAGGGAGGGGGCTATGCCCCTCTAGGGTTCCCACCCCAAGGGGTGCGGCAGCCCATAGATCCCATCTAGGGTGCGGCCAAGGGGGGAGAGGGGGAAACTTGCCCCCCAAGCAAGGTGGAGGCGCCCCCTCCCCAAACCCTAGGCGCCTTGGGCCCTGGTGGGGGGGGGGGCGCACCAGCCCACCTGGGGCTGGTCCCCTCCCACACTTGGCCCATGCAGCCCTCTGGGGCCGGTGGCCCCACTTGGTGGACCTCCGGGACCCTCCCGGTGGTCCCGGTACATTACCGATAGCACCCGAAACTTTTCCGGTGACCAAAACAGGACTTCCCATATATAAATCTTTACCTCCGGACCATTCCGGAACTCCTCGTGACGTCCGGGATCTCATCCGGGACTCTGAACAACATTCGGTAACCACGCATATCTCTTCCCTATAACCCTAGCATCATCGAACCTTAAGTGTGTAGACCCTACGGGTTCGGGAACCATGCAGACATGATCGAGACGTTCTCCGGTCAATAACCAACAACGGGATCTAGATACCCATGTTGGCTCCCACATGTTCCACGATGATCTCATTGGATGAACCACGATGTCGAGGATTCAATCAATCCCGTATACAATTCCCTTTGTCTAGCGGTATAGTACTTGCCCGAGATTCGATCGTTGGTATCCCGATACCTTGTTCAATCTCGTTACCGGCAAGTCTCTTTACTCGTTCCGTAACACATCATCCCGTGATCAACCCCTTGGTCACATTATGCACATTATGATGATGTCCTACCGAGTGGGCCCAGAGATACCTCTCCGTCTGCGGAGTGACAAATCGAGTCTCGATTCGTGCCAACCCAACAGACACTTTCGGAGATACCCGTAGTGCACCTTTATAGCCACCCAGTTACGTTGTGACGTTTGGTACACCCAAAGTATTCCTACGGTATCCGGGAGTTGCACAATCTCATGGTCTAAGGAAATGATACTTGACATTAGAAAAGCTTTAGCATACGAACTACACGATCTTTGTGCTAGGCTTAGGATTGGGTCTTGTCCATCACATCATTCTCCTAATGATGTGATCCCGTTATCAACGAAATCCAATGTTCATGGTCAGGAAACCGTAACCATCTATTGGTCAACGAGCTAGTTAACTAGAGGCTTACTAGGGACATGGTGTTGTCTATGTACCCACACATGTATCTGAGTTTCCTATCAATACAAATATAGCATGGATAATAAACGATTATCATGAACAAGGAAATATAATAATAATAACTAATTTATTATTGCCTCTAGGGCATATTTACAACAGATATACCCCCTCCCCGATAACATTATTTTCTCATGTATGTTTGACATGTTGAGTTACTTCACCAATTCTTCACTAAGAGAACCGATCCGAAGAAAATCATGAGAAAAATTACACACTTTAATAGAAATCCAACTTTCATAACTACTCTCACTAGCTGGATTAATACTTTCTCTATGTCTTCATTGGCTATATTCTTGGTTTTCTCGATTGTCTTCTTGAGCTTGCACACTTCTTTATTCTTCGATTTCATACAATTGGATATTGGGTCGTCTCTAGTCTCTACTCTAGCAAGTAGTGCGTGAACTTCCCTAACAAATTTTCGCTATTAATAGATCGATGCACTCTTCTTTCCAATACCAAAACTTACATCCATCCTACGCACAATTTTAAGCAAACAATAAGTTACAAATTGCGGCGAAACAGAATAACAACCGTACAAACAAACACTCATCCCATTCTTTTCCACACTTGAAGAACACCCATCCAGGGTTTTAGGCGTGCTCAAAACTCGGCGCAGTACCAACCACGGGCGGTGGTCACACTTGATGACCGGTGGTGGGGTTCCGACGAGTTGTTGGGCTAGTGCTCAGCCTGGCCAAACATCCATTCAGAAAACGGAGTTTGAACGCCTAAAGCTCCTAGCAAAACCCATTGATGCAATTCCTAGCAAAACGGAGTATACGCCAACATCCATTCAGAAAACGGAGTCATTCCTACCGGAAAACTCGGCCATTCCGTTGTTTTCAAATGCTCTAACACACAATAGTGACCAAGGAATCAAACCCCTTCCTGTTTCTCTTGGGTATCCGTTTGCGAGTGGCGCTCCACCATGACTCAAGATGTTCAAGCCCCGACGACAGCCAAGACAAGTTTGTGAAGAACTTCAATTCCTTGATTTTCTGTGTACGCTTCATTTGCATCCAACATAAATGATAGTCCTGATGGACAAGACTTATACTCCCTCCGTCCCAAAATTCTTGTCTTAGATTTGTCTAGATACGGATGTATCCAATACTAAAACGTGATTTGATACATTCATATTTAGACAAATCTAAGACAAGAATTTTGGGACGGAGGGAGTAGATAGCATTCAGAACAGCTATATCTGAGTTCAAGTTTTTTCCTACTTTTAGCTTCAAGGTTCCAAGCCCCTTGTCGTCGTTATTTTGCGGCCAATTATAATCTTATTTTCAGAAATACCTAACTGCTTCAGCAATTTCCATTAAGCAAGTCGTGCCTAGGGAGGGCATCGGCCACTTCTCAGAGCACCGTCGCACTCCGGGCTCCCTAGGTGGATCACACTTCAAACGCGACAATGTTTTGTTTTGGAATTTGCGATAGGTATTTCAACCTCATGTGTCCAACTGTCCACCTACATGTATGGCGATTTCGTCATGGCCAATATCCTCGCGGTGCCGATTCATTTGTTGCCTACATAAATCAGTAAATTCCTTTCAAGAAGAAGACAATAAATCAGTATATCCAGTACGTGAAGACATAAAGTGATAAATGCCTTTCAAAGAAGACAACAAATCGTGAGTTTTCCTTGACTGTATCCAGCATGCAACACCTCGTTAGTTAGCATTCTTATCTTCCAAGTTCCAACTATCATACGAAATCTGTTAGTGATATATGGCGATATCCTCGTGGTGCCAGTTGAAGGGCAGGCAGGCACTGCCGTGTGGATCTCTTGTGTTTGCAAACTGCCTATGAGCTAGCACACGCGTTCTGCATGCATGGCCATCGCTGCACCTATATAAAGAGATCCCTGAGGTCTGAAGACCCAGTGTGACAGAAGAAAAGCATCTCTCCAGGAGTAGGAAATACTACTAGTGCTCCCTCTCCTTCTCGTGTTAGTATTTGTGCTAGCTAAACCACAGCCGAGACCATGGCGATGGGTCACCTCCGTGCCTTCCTGGTT
The DNA here is from genome assembly GCA_021605145.1 of Aegilops bicornis. Taxonomy (NCBI): domain Eukaryota; kingdom Viridiplantae; phylum Streptophyta; class Magnoliopsida; order Poales; family Poaceae; genus Aegilops; species Aegilops bicornis. Next base: position 676,072,177 of record CM038669.1, on the reverse strand, counting down.
TTCCTCCTCGTGCAGGTCTGCCTGTTCCTGATGATGGCCGCGTCGGTGAAGGTGCAGGGCAGGGCTGTGCCCGGAGTTCCCGCGTGCTGCTCCTACCGCCCCGAGTGCTGCGAGCGCCTGACGGCGGAGGCCCCGCTCGCCGCCGCCGTTACTCCCTGATGGCTTCGCCTGCGGCGGCTTGTGGAGCTCGCTCTCCTCCCTAGAAATGTGTCCGTGACATGAGCATACATTCTACTGGATCTGCAATCTGCATACATCTATAATTCCGCTGCTTCATGTCTCTATATTACTATGTTTCAGAACTTTTCATTCCAAGCATGTTGTTGTGATGTGGAACCTTGGGTAATTAATAAAGTGGGAGGAGGAGATTGCTGTCAGTTATTATGAGTTGTGTCCCAAATTCTCTTGTTCTAGTTGGTACTCCCTCCGTTCCAAAATAGATGACTCAACTTTGTACTAGTATAAAGTTGAGTCATCTATTTTGGAACGGAGGGAGTACGTAATAACGAGCGTGGATCCTGAGGGAAACAAAAGTTGGCATGCCTAGATTTTTGTTTTCTTATGTAGTTTCCTAATAGAAACAACATTTCATGTGGTGTTGTCTAGGGGCGTACTGTCTTTTGTGCCCCCCAACGGCACATCTCTGTCGTGGTGTGGTCACGGTTGAGTGTGGCCTTTAGATTGAGTACTATACATACACTTACTCTTTGAGTACCTCCGTGAAACACATGAGTTGTAGTGTGTGCTTGACCGAACGATGTCTTCCTGCTACCTCCTCGGTCGCGTCCGCGTGTGCAAGCAGAGAACACCGGTAGTTGGGTGAGGGCTGCTGCTTGTAAACCCGTTGGTTCCAGATGTGGATTTGCAAAACATCGCGTCACAGATCTTGGCCATGTCTCTACTCCTGTACCTAGGTTCCTCTACTTCACAACCTGGACCAAGAGGAAGCCCGGGCTCACACTCGTCGCCTTCTACTTCCTCCTCACCTTGTCGGCGCAATCAGTGCGCGTCCTCCTCCTGTTCTCTTCTCCCGTTTTCACGTGTGATTCTGGTTGTGGTTGCGGGAGCGAATTCTTGTGGGTTTCACAGTGAACATTGCATGGTAGTGTGTTGCTGAGTACACCTCCGAAAGTAATGGCGATGAATCATGAAAAAAAAGTTACGTTCCCTAAAAAAAGTTACGCTTTTCCACTCACAATAGAGCAGAGCAAAAACAAACATGTTCAAAGCAACTATTGTTCTTCAAGTGGTTTATAGAGAACTAAATATTGCACCCCTAGTTAAGTTAGTGAATTTTTGACGAATTAGCAGCTCTACTTTTTCATCAAGAGCAACTCTAGCAGATGCCCTATATCCGTCCGGCCAGTAACGCCGATATACAGTACCGGCCGGCCAGGTGCCGCATATCTGCCCATTCCATAAAAAAAATTGTGGCGACCTCCATATTTCAGCCAACAGCCGCCAAATCTGCGGTTTTCTTTGCCCCTTTGTGCGGTTCCTTCTATTCCCTCGCGCGACTTGACGGGAGGGAAATTTCCGCTCGTGCCCGCCTTTTTGCCCCCGCCCGCACTGCAAATCTTCGGCAATTTTTGCTTCCCCCGGCCACCTCCCGCCGCAGAGAGCTTTAGTTGTCCTCGTCCGCGTGTTCTCCACCAAGATTGGAGTTAGGGGTGGCCATCTTTTGCTGCGAGCGGGCTGCTGCCGCCGTCGCCATGGATCCGGCCGGAAGTTGCGTGGAGCGGCTCGTTGTGGACGGATCCGGCTGCTCCGGCCAGGATTGAGCCGCGCAGCCGTTCACACGCGGCGTAGCCACGGACAGGGGGGGCGAGGGGAAGTACGAGGCGGCAATAGTTGTGGCTTTTCTTGTAGCAGATTTGATAACGAGCAAATGTAATACTTAGAGCTTTCGAACCGATTTTATTTTCGGCCGACGGACGGTTTTGTGACAAAGTCCCAAATTTATTTGCATAGATGGATGACTGGTGTTTGTCCGAATCGGATGATTCTGACATAAAAACATGCTTCTTGACGATGATGCCGCCTCCTATTTTTGCATCTTGTCAACGAATTTCAAGCCAGCAAGAAGAAGAAGCATCGTGGATCGACGGTTGGTCGTCTTTCCATTCCGCGCTAGTTTGCTGAGGCACCGACCTATCCGGCTCACCTCTTCCGTAGGTGGTACCCAATGCGTAGATTTTTGTTCGCATTGTTGAAGCTTGCGAACAAAATTGTCGTTCTTTACTCGCCAGAGGAATGCGGCCAGTTTGCTTGGATTCAATGCATACCGAAAAATATTGGCCGCAATGAGAGTGATAACATATGGCATTCGGGACAATAACACCGATGAGTATCTTCGCATTGGAAAAGATACCACGCTTAAATTCATGTGGGTGCACTAGTAGAAAAAGGGTCTAATGTGCAGCTCATTAGTCCCAGTTTGAAATTGAGCCGGCACTAATGTGACCATTAGTGCTGGTTCCAACGGCTAGACGGGCCGCTCTCAGTAGTATCAGTTCGTGGCAAACCTTTAGCACCGGTTCGTGCCACGAACCGGTACTAAAGAGAGTGGTGGCAGGATGTTGTCAGACTGGGGCCCCTCCAGCACCTTTAGTACCGGTTCGTGCCAGGAAACGGTACTTCAGGTCATCCTACATATAAACCATTCGTCCAGCTCGCTCTGTTCTTCCCCCTTTACCCTCTCCTCTCTGTTCTTCCCCTCTTTCCCTCGAGCTCATCACACATTTTGCCCAAATTTTGTCAAGATTTGAAGGCCCCCATCCATTCAAGTGATCACAAAGGTTAGCAACTTTGTCCTTTCATCTCTCATTGCTAGATTAGCTCTTGCAATGCTTATATAGTGATTAATTTGTGGGTTTTAGTAATTTGGGAGGAATTATATGTGGTAGTTTATTTGATTTATATGCAATTTGACCTTAAAATAACTCTTAGTTTGCATATGTAGGTGTGGTTTACTTAGTGCCTTCCCGTCTCCGTCGTAACCACCATCGATCGTCCGCACCGACCCGTCGCCGGCACCACCTTGTGGTGAGCCTCTTGTTCTTATCTTTTTTATATAAAAAGAATCATGTTTGTGTGATTTAGATATATAGTTACTTGTATAATTATCTTACCCGTACGTTGGTTGTTATACATAGTGCCATGGTTTTCATATCCGTCCCCGTCGGCCCTCGTCCGTGTTATGATTCGGATGTGGTATATTCTCTTTTAAAACTATTTGTTGCATTTCGTGTTTATGACAAATTATTCCCATCAAGTTGACATAGATATTTTTATCTAGGAGGTATGTGAACCGGAAATTCCAACCGACCCTATTGTCGAGAGGTTAAATTTAGTTGAAAGAGAAATGAGTATTTGAAAGAAAAATTGAAAAGAATTGAGGGGGAGAAGACGGAATTGGAGTTGAATGTTGCCGATGTCATCGATGATCGCAAGATCAAGATGGAGAAAATGCGGTTGAAGATTAGAAAGATTAAAAAATATGCCATTGATAGTGAGGCTTGGTATCATTATGTTGTTGGATCAATTGTTACCTTAGTTGCGATCTTGATCGCATTTGTTGTTGCATTTAAATGCTTTAGCTAGAGAGTTATTTGTATGTTGCATTTAAGTGTTGTATGAACTTTATGTATGAACTTTATGTACGATGAACGATGCTCTCCCCAGTTCGTTGATGGCGTGCATACTTTTCTGATTGCGGCTCAGGCAAACAAGCGGGCGGATGGTTTTATGTCTTGTCCATGTGCTGGCTGTAAGAATGATCACAATTACTCTAACTCAAGAACCATTCACGTCCACCTGTTTGAGTCCGGTTTCATGCCCCACTATAATGTTTGGACCAAGCACGGAGAAAGAGGGGTTATGATGGAAGACAATGAAGAAGAAGAGGACGACGATAGCTATCCTGGCCATGGGTTCCCTGAATACGATGATACAGCAATGCGAGAAAAAGTTGAAGAAGAGGCATCAGATGAGCCCGCTGATGATGTAGGCTGGGCCATTGCTGATGCAAAGAGAAACTACGCAAGTGAAAAGGAGAAGAAGAAGTTGCAGCGCATGTTAAAGGATCACAAGAAATTGTTGAACCCGAATTGCGAAGCTGACAAGAAAAATCTGGGCACCACACTGGAATTGCTGCAATGGAAGGCAGAGAATGGTGTATCTGATAAGGGATTTGGAAATTTGTTGGTAATGATAAAGAATATGCTTCCAAAGGACAATGAATTGCCCGAGAGTACGTACGAAGCAAAGAAGGCTGTCTGCCCTCTAGGGTTAGAGGTGCAGAAGATACATGCATGCCCTAATGACTGCATCCTCTACCGCGGTGAGTACGAGGATTTGAACGCGTGCCCGGTATGCGGTGCATTGCGCTATAAGATCAGCCGCGATGACCCTGGTGATGTCGTGAGCGAGCGCCCCAGGAAGAAGATTCCTGCCAAGATGATGTGGTATGCTCCTATAATACCACGATTGAAACATTTGTTCCAAAACAAAGAGCATGCCAAGGCGATGCGATGGCACGGAGAAGACCGTAAGAAAGACGAAAAGTTCAGAGTACCCGTTGACGGGTCGCAGTGGAGAAAAATCGAGAGAAATTACAGGGAGGAGTTTGCATGTGACCAAAGGAACATATGGTTTGGTCTAAGCGCAGATGGCACTAATCCTTTTGGGGAGCAGAGCGACAACCATAGCACCTGGCCTGTGACTCTATGTTTGTATAACCTTCCTCCTTGGTTGTGCATGAAGCAGAAGTTCATTATGATGTCAGTGCTCATCCAAGGCCCAAAGCAACCCGGCAATGACATTGATGTGTACCTAAGGCCATTAGTTGAAGAACTATTACAGTTGTGGAATGGAAAAGGTGTACGTGCGTGGGATGAGCACAAACAGGAAAAATTTGACCTAAAGGTGTTGTTGTTCGTGACCATCAATGATTGGCCTGCTCTCAGAACCTTTCAGGACAGACAAACAAGGGATACCGCGGATGCACACACTGTTTGGATGATCTTGACGATATATATTTGGATAGTTGTAGGAAGAATATGTACACAGGACATCGTCGATTTCTTCCGAGCAGGCATCCCGTAAGAAAGAAAGGCAAGCATTTCAAAGGTGAGGCGGATCACCGGACGAAGACTCGCCACCGTACTGGTGCTGATGTACATGATATGGTCAAGGATTTGAAGGTAATCTTTGGAAAGGGTCCTGGCGGACAACCTGTTCCGAAGGACGCTTACGGACGCGCACCCATGTGGAAAAAGAAATCTATATTTTGGGACCTGCCCTATTGGAAAGACCTTAAGGTCCGCTCCGCAATCGACGTGATGCACGTGACGAAGAAACTTTGTGTGACCCTGCTTGGCTTCTTGGGTGTGTATGAGAAGACAAAAGATACACCGGAGGCACGGGAGGACCAGCAACATATGCACGGAAAAGACGACATACATCAGGGTCATGCCAGCTACGCTCTTACCAAAGAAGAGAAGGAAATCTTCTTTGAATGCATGCTTAGTATGAAGGTACCGTCTGGCTTCTCGTCGAATATAAAGGGAATAATAAATATGGTAGAGAAAAAGTTTCAGAACCTAAAGTCTCATGACTGCCACGTGATTATGACCCAACTGCTTCCGGTTGCATTGAGGGGGCTTCTATCGAAAAATGTTCGATTAGCCATTCTGAAGCTATGTGCATTCCTCAATGCAATCTCTCAGAAGGTAATTGCTACGTCTTGAGCTTGCGTTGGTTTTCCCCGAAAGGAGAGGATGATGCAGCAGAGTAGCGTAAGTATTTCCCCTCAGTTTTTGAGAACCAAGGTATCAATCCAGTAGGAGGCCACGCACAAGTCCCTCGTACCTGCACAAAACGATAGCTACTCACAACCAACGCGATTAGGGGTTGTCAATCCCTTCACGATCACTTACGAGAGTGAGATCTAATAGAGATGATAGATAATATTTTTGGTATTTTTGGTGTAGAGATGCAAAGTAAAAAAGTAAAAGGCAAAGTAAAAACAAAGCAAGTAATAAAGTGATGGAGATTGATATGATGAGAATAGACCCGGGGGCCATAGGTTTCACTAGTGGCTTCTCTCAAGAGCATAAGTATTCTACGGTGGGTGAACAAATTACTGTTGAGCAATTGACAGAATTGAGCATAGTTATGAGTATATCTAGGTATGATCATGTATATAGGCATCACGTCCGAGACAAGTAGATCGAAACGATTCTGCATCTACTACTATTACTCCACTCATCGACCGCTATCCAAAGCATGCATCTAGAGTATTAAGTTAAAAACAGAGTAACGCCTTAAGCAAGATGACATGATGTAGAGGAATAAATTCATGCAATATGATAAATACCCCATCTTGTTATCCTCGATGGCAACAATACAATACGTGCCTTGCAACCCTTTACATCCTTTGGGTAAGGACACCGCAAGATTGAACCCAAAGCTATGCACTTCTCCCATTGCAAGAACTACCAATCTAGTTGGCCAAACCAAGCGGATAATTCGAAGAGACTTGCAAAGATAACCAATCATACATAAAAGAATTCAGAGAAGATTCAAATATTATTCATAGATAAGCTGGATCATAAACCCACAATTCATCGGTCTCAATAAACACACCGCAAAAAGAAGATTACATCGAACAGATCTCCACGAGAGGGGAGAACATTGTATTGAGATCCAAAAGAGAGAAGAAGCCATCTAGCTACTAGCTATGGACCCGAAGGTCTGAAGTAAACTAGTCACACTTCATCGGAGGGGCTATGGTGTTGATGTAGAAGCCCTCCGTGGTGGATGCCCCTCCGTGAGCTCAAACAGGCCCCAAGATGGGATCTCGTGGATACAGGAAGTTGCGGCGGTGGAATTAGGTTTTTGGCTCCTGTTCTGATCGTTTGGGGGTACGTAGGTATATATAGGAGGAAGGAGTACGTTGGTGGAGCAACAGGGGGCCCATGAGGCAGGGGGGCGCGCCCTAGGGGGGCTCCCCCCACCCTCGTGACCGCCTCTCTTGTTCCTTGGTGTAGGGTCCAAGTCTCCTTGATCACGTTCGGTGAGAAAATCACGTTCCCGAAGGTTTCATTCCGTTTGGACTCCGTTTGATATTATGTTTCTTCGAAGCACTGAAATAGGCAAAAAAACAGCAATTCTGGGTTGGGCCTCCGGTTAATAGATTAGTCCCAAAAATAATATAAAAGTGGAAAATAAAGCCCAATATAGTCCAAAACAGTAGATAAAGTAGCATGGAGCAATCAAAATTATAGATACGTTGGAGACGTATCAGGCATCCCCAAGCTTAATTCCTGCTCGTCCTCGAGTAGGTAAATGATAAAAAGAGAATTTTTGATGCGGAGTGATACTTTGGCATAATTTCAATGTAAATCTTATTAATCATGGTATGAATATTCAGATCCGAAAGATTCAAGACAAAAGTTCATATTGACATAAAAATAATAATACTTCAAGCATACTAACTAAGCAATTATGTCTTCTTAAAATAACATGGCCAAAGAAAGTTATCCCTACAAAATCATATAGTCCTGCTATGCTCCATCTTCCCCACACAAAGTATTTAAATCATGCACAACCCCGATGACAAGCCAAGCAATTGTTTCATACTTTAACATTTTCAAAACTTTTTCAATCTTCACGCAATACATGAGCACGAGCCATGGATATAGCACTATATGTGGAATAGAATGGTGGTTGTGGAGAAGACAAAAAGAGGTAAGATAGTCTCACATCAACTAGGCGTATCAACGGGCTATGGAGATGCCCATCAATAGATATCAATGTGAGTGAGTAGGGATTGCCATGCAACGGATGCACTAGAGCTATAAGTATATGAAAGCTCAACAAAAGAAACTAAGTGGGTGTGCATCCAACTTGCTTGCTCACTAAGACCTAGGGCAATTTGAGGAAGCCCATCATTGGAATATACAAGCCAAGTTCTAGAATGAAAGATTCCCACTAGTATATGAAAGTGACAAAATGAGAGACTCTCTATCATGAAGATCATGGTGCTACTTTGAAGCACAAGTGTGGTAAAAGGATAGTAACATTGTCCCTTCTCTCTTTTTCTCCCATTTTTTTATTTGGGCCTTTTCTCCTTTTTTTTATGGCCTCCTTTTTTTAATTTTCCTTTTTTTTTGTCCGGAGTCTCATCCCGACTTGTGGGGGAATCATAGTCTCCATCATCCTTTCCTCACTTGGGACAATGCTCTAATAATGATGATCATCACACTTTTTATTTTTCTTACAACTCAACAATTACAACTCGATTCTTAGAACAAAGTATGACTCTATATGAATGCCTCCGGCGGTGTACCGAGATATGCAATGAAACAAGAGTGACATGTATGAAAGAATTATGAATGGTGGCTTTGCCACAAATACGATGTCAACTACATGATCATGCTAGCAATATGACAATGATGGAGCGTGTCATAATAAACGGAACGGTGGAAAGTTGCATGGCAATATATCTCGGAATGGCTATGGAAATGCCATAATAGGTAGGTATGGTGGCTGCTTTGAGGAAGATATATGTTGGGTGTATGATACCGGCGAAATGTGCGCGGTATTAGAGAGTCTAGCAATGGTGGAAGGATGGGAAAAGTGCGTATAATCCATGGACTCAACATTAGTCATAAAGAACTCATATACTTATTGCAAAAATCTAGAAGTTATCAAAGCAAAGTATTACGCGCATGCTCCTATGGGGATAGATTGGTAGGAAAAGACCATCGCTCGTCCCCGACCGCCACTCATAAGGAAGGCAATCAATAAATAAATCATGCTCCGAGTTCATCACATAACGGTTCACCATACGTGCATGCTACGGGAATCACAAACTTCAACACAAGTATTCTTTAAATTCACAACTACTCAACTAGCATGACTCTAATATCACCATCTTCATATCTCAAAACAATTATCAAGCATCAAACTTATCTTAGTATTCAACACACTCAAAAGAAAGTTTCACATAACTTGAATACCAAGTATATTAACATTAAGCAAATTACCATGCTATTAACGACTCTCAAAATAATCTAAGTGAAGCATGAGAGATCAATAGTTTCTTTAAAACAAATCCACCACCGTGGTCTAAAAGATCTAAGTGAAGCACTAGAGCAAAAATTATCATGCTCAAAAGATATAAATGAAGTACTATGAGCAAAACTATCAAGCTCAAAAGATATAAGTGAAGCACATAGAGTATTCTAGCAAATTCCAATTTATGTATGGCTCTCTCAAAAGGTGTGTATAGCAAGGATGATTGTGTTAAACTAACAAGCAAAGACGCAAATAATACAAGACGCTCCAAGCAAAATACTTATCATGTGGTGAATAAAAATATAGCTCCAAGTAAATTACCGATGGAAGTAGATTTAAAGAGGGATGCCTTCCGGGCATCCCCAAGCTTTGAATTTTGGTGTCCTTGGATTATCTTGGGGTGCCATGGGCATCCCCAAGCTTAGGCTCTTGCCACTCCTTGTTCCATAATCCATCAAAAGAATTTACCCAAAACTTGAAAACTTCACAACACAAAACTCAATAGAGATCTCGTGAGCTCCGTTAGAGAAAGAAAACAAAAGACTACTTTAAGGTACTGTAATGAACTCATTCTTTATTTATATTGGTGTTAAACCTACTGTATTACAACTTCTCTATGGATTATAAACTATTTTACTAGCCATAGATTCATCAAAATAAGCAAACAACACACGATAAACAGAATCTGTTAAAAACAGAACAGTCTGTAGTAATCTGTAAATAACGCAAACTTCTGGAACTCCAAAACATCTACCAAAGTTAGACGACCTGGAAAATTTGTTTATTGATCAGAAGAAATTGGAATCAGTATTTTATCACGTTCTGGTGATTTTTAATAATTCGGGCACTGAGCGCAAAGTTTCTGGAAATTACAGCAAGATCAAATAACTATCATCCAAGAAGATCCAATAGGTCTAGCTTGGCACAAACACTAATTAAAACATAAAACCACATCTAAACAAAGGCTAGATGGATTATTTATTACTAAGCAGCAAGGAAAAATATTGGGTTGTCTCCCAACAAGCGCTTTTCTTTAAAGCCTTTTAGCTAGGCATTGAGATTCAATGATGCTCACAAGAAAGACAAGAATTGAGGCACAAAGAGAGCATCATAAAACATGTGACAAACACACTTAAGTCTAACATACTTCCTATGCATAGTCATATTATAGGCAAACAAATTATCGTAGCAAGCAAAAACTAGCATATGCAAGGAAGCGGAAAGGAACAATAGCAATCTTAACATAACGAGAGGTAATTTAGTAACATGAAAATTTCTATAACCATATTTTCCTCTCTCATAATAATTACATGTAGGATCATAAGAAAAATTCAACAATATAGCTATCACATAACATATTCTCAACACGATCCACATGCATGCGAAGTTGACACTCTTCCAAAATAGTGGGATTAATATTAACTAAAGTCATGACCTCTCCAAACCCACTTTTATCAAAAACTTCATAAGATTGAACATTATCCAAATATGTGGGATCTAAAGTTGACACTCTTCCAAACCCGCTTTCAATATTATTGCAAACACTATTATCAATCTCATATTCATCATGGGGATTAAATAAATTTTTAAGATCATAAGAAGAATCACCCCAATCATGATCATTGCAACAAGTAGAGGACATAGCAAAACTAGCATCCCCAAGCTTAGGGTTTTGCATATTTTTATGCACAATTGATATCAATAGAATTTATAGTAAAATCATTTCAATCATGCTTTTTATTCAAAGATCTATCGTGAATCGCTTCATAAAGTACTTCGTCACAATTTTTAGATTCACGAATTTCAGGCAAAACCTCATAAACACAATCTAGTGCACTCAATTCACTAGCAATAGGTTCATCATAATTGGATCTCTTAAAGAGATTAGCAAGTGGATGAGGATCCATAAACTTTTAGTAAGCAAAGATGCAAGCAAAAAGAAGGCACTTGTAACACAAGATTGAACGGAGGAAGGGCGAATAAAACGGCAAGGGTGAAGTGGGGGAGAGGAAAACGAGAGGCAAATGGCAAATAATGTAATGCGAGAGATAGGGATTGTGATGGGTACTTGGTATGTTGACTTTTGCGTAGACTCCCGACAGCGGCGCCAGAAATCCTTCTTGCTACGTCTTGAGCTTGCGTTGGTTTTCCCGAAGAGGAGAGGATGATGCAGCAGAGTAGCGTAAGTATTTCCCTCAGTTTTGAGAACCAAGGTATCAATCCAGTAGGAGGCCACGCACAAGTCCCTCGTACCTGCACAAAACAATAGCTACTCGCAACCAACGCGATTAGGGGTTGTCAATCCCTTCACGGTCACTTACGAGAGTGAGATCTAATAGAGATGATAGATAATATTTTTGGTATTTTTGGTGTAGAGATGCAAAGTAAAAAGTAAAAGGCAAAGTAAAAACAAAGCAAGTAATAAAGTGATGGAGATTGTTATGATGAGAATAGACCCAGGGGCCATAGGTTTCACTAGTGGCTTCTCTCAAGAGCATAAGTATTCTACGGTGGGTGACCAAATTACTGTTGAGCAATTGACAGAATTGAGCATAGTTATGAGTATATCTAGGTATGATCATGTATATAGGCATCACGTCCGAGACAAGTAGATCGAAACGATTCTGCATCTACTACTATTACTCCACTCATCGACCGCTATCCAGCATGCATCTAGAGTATTAAGTTAAAAACAGAGTAACGCCTTAAGCAAGATGACATGATGTAGAGGAATAAATTCATGCAATATGATAAATACCCCATCTTGTTATCCTCGATGGCAACAATACAATACGTGCCTTGCAACCCTTTACATCCTTTGGTAAGGACACCGCAAGATTGAACCCAAAGCTATGCACTTCTCCCATTGCAAGAACTACCAATCTAGTTGGCCAAACCAAACGGATAATTCGAAGAGACTTGCAAAGATAACCAATCATACATAAAAGAATTCAGAGAAGATTCAAATATTATTCATAGATAAGCTGGATCATCAACCCACAATTCATCGGTCTCAACAAACACACCACAAAAAGAAGATTACATCGGATAGATCTCCACGAGAGAGGGGGAGAACATTGTATTGAGATCCAAAAAGAGAGAAGAAGCCATCTAGCTACTAGCTATGGATCCGAAGGTCTGAAGTAAACTACTCACACTTCATCGGAGGGGCTATGGTGTTGATGTAGAAGCCCTCCATGGTGGATGGCCCCTCCGGCGGAGCTCCGGAACAGGCCCCAAGGTGGGATCTCGTGGATACAGGAAGTTGCGGCGGTGGAATTAGGTTTTTCGCTCCTGTTCTGATCGTTTGGGGCACGAGGTATATATAGGAGGAAGGAGTACGTCGGTGGAGCAACAGGGGCCCACGAGGCGTTGGGGTGCGCCCTAGAGGGCGCCCCACCCTCGTGACCGCCTCTCTTGTTCCTTGGCGTAGGGTCCAAGTCTCTGGATCACGTTCGGTGAGAAAATCACGTTCCCGAAGGTTTCATTCCGTTTGGACTCCGTTTGATATTCTGTTTCTTCGAAACACTGAAATAGGCAAAAAAACAGCAATGCTGGGCTGGGCCTCCGGTTAATACGTTAGTCCCAAAAATAATATAAAAGTGGAAAATAAAGCCCAATTTAGTCCAAAACAGTAGATAAAGTAGCATGGAGCAATCAAAATTATAGATACGTTGGAGACGACGTTAATCGATCCATACATCATACCAAGGTTAGAGAATGATTTGGTGCAATGTCTTGTCAGTTTCAAGTTGGTGTTCCCACCATCCTTCTTCAACATCATGACGCACGTCCTAGTTCACCTATGCGAAGAGATTAACATTTTGGGTCCTGTATTTCTATACAATATGTTCCCCTTTGAGAGGTTCATGGGAGTGTTGAAAAAATATGTTCATACTCGTGCTAGGCCAGAAGGAAGCATCTCGAAGGGCCATGAAAATGAGAAGGTCATTGAGTTTTGTATTGACTTTATTCCTGACCTTAAGATGATTGGTGTTCCTGAATCACGGCATAAGGGCGGACTGGATGGAAAAGGCACGTTAGGAGGGGATCAAATAATATGTATGGACGTGCATTCTTTCACTGAAGCACACTACACAGTTCTACAGAATTCCGCCTTGGTGGCTCCGTATATGGGGGAACACAAGAATTTTCTACGCTCCAAACACCTGGAGCAGTCTGACGACTGGATTACACGTGAACAAATGGGGACTTTCGCCGGTTGGTTGCAGACACGTGCCATGCATGACGGCGATATTGAAGATGACATGTACTTGCTGTCCCAGTTACCATCTTCGAATATAATGCCTTTCAAAGGGTACGAGATAAATGGGAATACATTTTACACGATCGCCCAAGATAAGAAGAGCACCGACCAAAACAGTGTCCCCTTTGATGCAACAACCAAGACGGGAAAGGAAACATATTATGGTTACATAGAAGACATATGAGAACTGGACTATGGACGTGGTTTGAAGGTCCCTTTGTTTCAGTGCAAATGGGTCAATATGACACGAGACGGGGTAACGGAAGACCCGCAGTACAGAATGACAACAGAGGATCTCAACAATCTTGCGTATGCAGACGAACCATTCGTCCTAGCCAATGATGTGGCGCAGGTTTTCTATGTGAAAGACATGTCTACTAGGCCGAGAAAAATAAAAGATAAGGAAGCGAATGCATCATACGACGAGCCAAAGCGCCACATACTTCTTTCAGGGAAAAGAAATATCGTGGGAGTGGATGACAAGACAGACATGTCAGAAGATTATGAAAAGTTTGATGAAATTGCTCTATTCATATACAGAATCTTTGCAGCAGCGCGGCTCAAAAAGGAGCGTTGCTGCTAATTAGCAGTAGCGCGGGTGTGGAAAACTCGCTACTGACAAGTTTTTAGCATATGCACGCCGGTGTAACTCAGCGCTGCTACAAATATCGACAAACGGTGCCCACCAAACTCCATTTAGCAGCAGCGATTGCCATGAGCAGCCATCGCTGCTATAGCTGTAGTAGTAGCGCGGTTTTTCTAAGGTCGCTGCTGCTAAATTTCAAATTGGGCACACTTTTGGTCCCGGTTAGCAGTAGCGCCCTTGCCGAAAGCGCGCTGCTGCTACTTTCTTAGCAGCAGCGCGTTTTACGTCCCGCGCTATTGCTAATCCGCACCAACCCACCACCTTTTCCCCACCCGTCCTCCCCCTCCCCTTCCTCTCTTCCCTTTCCCCTACCTCCCACATCCTCCCACTCTCACTCTTCTTCTTCCTCAAGACTACTACCCCCTTACTCTTCCTCTTCTACCTTCCTTTCTCTCTCTTCATTACTCCTACATATCTCCACCACCTCCTTTAATGCATCTCCTTTCTCTTTTCCTTCCCCCTCCACTAGTTGAAGTTGTCTCCTCCCAAATTAGGTAGCTAGGTAGATGTAGCATTTAGTTAAGTGACCTATTTGCCGCCTAACTAGATCTATCTTTGTCAAGAAGAGCTTTGTGCACTTTTGATCTCCCTACATCATCATCTCCACCGTGTGCTCGATCTCGAGATAGAGGTGATTAAAATTTCATGCTTTTGCAAAATAGAAATATGTTTATGTGTGTGTGATATGTTTATGGAAATTGTGTGCGTGGCATGAGTTGACGCCAAATTGTGCTTTTGAGCTGCCTATGTTTTGCCGATGTCGATTTATTTCCGTTTCGGCAAATTCCGGGCAAACTCTAGATCTATATATGTCCTATTTTTAAGGAAGGTCATGCCGAATTTTTGTATGACTTTGATGCATGCACGCATTTTTATAATCAATTTGTTTATTATTACCGTGCAGAGTTGACGATGGTCAGTGGAACGATGGTGGACAGGTGGTTGCGGTCGGCGGCGCAGTACATGAAAGAAAATAACCGGACAGAGGTTTTATGTCCGTGTCGAAAATGCAAAGGAATAGTTTGGCTCGACTCCCATGACGATGGTCGTGTCGAAGCGCACCTGCTCATGACTGGTTTCATGGATGGCTATACTCGGTGGATAATTGAAGATGAGGATGACAATGTTGAGGATGCCGACAGGGCAGGCAATGATGACACGGGGCAAGACGAAGAGATGATCGATAATGGCGGCGGGGAAGAGGCCGGACATGGCGGCGGAGAATGGGCCGGACATGGCGGAGGAGAAGGGGACGGACATGGTGGCGGAGAGAATGACATGGACTCCACGCAACAGAGTTCGTCGGTACTAAGTTCAATCATGCAGGACCCTCATGTTCAAGCATTGCTTCGCAAGGATACGAGTACTGAGAGAGCTGCTTCTAGAGAGGAGGCTAAGCTGGAGCAACTGGTAGTAGACTTGAACACTCCATTGTATGATGGTTGCAATCCTGAGGTGACCCGCTTGAGTTTCACGCTCCAACTCCTGAAGATGAAGGCTAAAACCAAATGGACCGACACTAGCCTCGATGAGCATCTCAAGTACCTAAAGGATGTTCTTCCCGTGGGTAATCTATGTCCTACTAGTGTTGATGAGGCCAAGAAGATCGTGTGCCCTCTTGATCTGCCACACGTTAGATACCATGCATGCATCAACGATTGCATAATTTATCGGAAGGAGCACGCGGAAAAAACAAGCTGTCCGGTGTGCAATGCTTCTCGATACAAGAAGGCCGGAAGAAATGTCCCTAGAAAGTTGTATGGTACTTACCGATCACTCCCGTCTCTGAGGTATTTTGTAGACCCCAAGGAAGCAAAGCTAATGCTTGGCACGCGGAGAGGAAGAAGCCCGACGATGGAGATGATCCGAAGCTGAGACACGTCAAGGATGGAAGCCAGTGGAGAGCGTTGAACAGCTTCTATTGGTATTTTGAATGTGATGCAAGGAACATCGTGCTCGGCGCGTGTACCGATGGCATGAATCCGTTTGGCAACCAAAACACAACCATAGCACATGGCCCGTGTTTGTATGGATGTACAACCTCCCCCCCTGGTTGTGCATGAGATCGAAGTACATTCACATGAGCATGCTTATTCAAGGGCTGAAACAACCAGGAAATAATATTAATTTGTATCTGGGGCTACTTCAAGAGGAGTTAGACACGTTATGGAAAACACCGGCCAAGACATGGGACGCCTTGACAAAGGCGTAGTATTTCAACATGAGAGTCGCTACTGATCACGATAAAGGCACGACTATCTCGATTACGGATATGTGGCAGGCCAGGTGTGCCATGGATATTGTGGATGCACGCGGTGCATGGATGATCTGACGTCTCAGCAGCTAACATCAAGGAAAGATGGCGGTGCAGGAAAATCGTGTACATGGGGCATCGAAGATGGCTCGAACAGGACGACCTGTGGAGAAACCGTGGAGATCTATTCAATGGTCACGCTGAGCATCGAGGACCTCCACGTAAGCGGAGCGGTGACGAAATCGATGAGCTGTTGAAAAACTGGAAGGAGTGCCCCGCGCCGGGAAAGACGATGAGAAAGGCGCCGGAGCCGCTGCTGAAGGTATGGAAGACGAGGTCTATGTTCTGGGACTTGGAGTACTGGCACAAACTCGATACACCTCATTGCCTTGATCAAATGCATATCTGTAAGAATGTCCTTGAGAGCTTGCTCGCAACACTAATGAACATGCCGGATAAGACCAAGGATGGGCCGAAGGCAAGAAAAGACTTGCAAGATTTGAAAATCAGGAAAGATCTGCACATGCTGCCCCGTAAAATGTCAGACGAGATAGAGACGGAGACAGAGGCACGGGAGAAGAAGGGCAAGAAAATAAAGAAAGAGGATTATTGCCCCCCCCCCCCTTCTTGCTTCACCTTAAGTCAGGCTGAGATCGATCAATTCTTTAAGTGCCTTACCGGAGTCAAAGTTAGTTCCAAGCATCGTGGCAAGATAAGCAGATGTCTAGACACGGACAAGAAAAGGTTCAGCGGGATGAAGTCCCATGACTGTCATGTGATGATGACGCAGATACTACCTGTTGCCCTTAGAGGGATAATGGACAAGAGATCGGGGAAGATAGCTGCCTCCAAACAAGCCAGAGCACATACAAACCGGAGGGAATCTTTGTAATACTTAGGGTACTTATGTGTTTTGGCATTTGGAACGCGAAGAAATTTTATGTGCAAACAAATTCTTTCATGCATTTACGGCAAAAACTGGATGCACTTCGTCTACAAATTAGTTCGTCAAATAATTCAAATTTAAACTATTCAAATTTGAAAACTACTAGCACTAACAGAAAGTTTATAATTTTTTGTACCTAAATAAAAAATATTCAAAAATAAATAAATGAAAATAAATAAAGTAGAAAAGAAAAAAACTAACTTTTTTAGACAAAAACTAAAAAAAAGCCCACGTACTGGGCCACAGCGGCCTGCATACGACTAGAAGCCCAACCTGTAGTTGGGCCAGGATGTAGGCCTGAAAGGCCCAATAGGCCCACAGGGCAGAGCGGCAGAGTTAGGCCCAGAAGCCTGCTTAGAAAGGAGCTCAACAGAGCTGCCGCGCCGGGGCTTTTAAACAGGTGCAGGCGCCCCTCGGCTAGCAAGGTGGGACTAAACTTGCTCAAGACCAAGATCTGGCTAAGACTTTCTTTAGTACCGGGTGGTGGCTCCAACCGGTACTAAAGGGGAGGGGGGTCTTTAGTACCGGTTGTAGCCACCACCCGGTACTAAAGGGGGTGCGCTTCCCATCGCTTCGCCTGGCCAAAACAACCCTTTAGTACCGGTTGGTGGCTACAACCGGTACTAAAGGGTGGTTCTATATAAGTAACACTTCAAAAAAATCAGTTTCTCATCTCTCTCTCAGCTTCTTCTCCTGTGCCCCGTCGTCGCCGCCCCTCGTCACCGCCCTCGCCGCCGCCCCCGTCGCCGGCCCATCCCCGTCGCCGTCCCCTCTGCCTCGCCGTCCCCTCGCCTCGCCATTGATGTCGCCGTCACCTCGACCTCGCCCGCGCTGTGAGCCCCTCTCCCCGGCCCCTCTCCTCCCTCCAATCGAAGCCGGCGCTGTAGGTGCACACGCGCACGTGCGCGCGCGCACACACACACAGACGGTTCTGTTTTTAGTTTTTCGTTTTTTGTTTTTTATACAAATGTTTTAGATGAATTAATTAATTAGATTAGATTAATGTCAAATAGTATATAGAAATGTTAGAAATGTTATAGAAATGTTAGAAATTTAAGAAATGTTAGTTTTAGCTAGATGAATTAGATTAATTTCAATTTTTTATAGAAATGTTAGAAATGTTATAGAAATGTTAGTTTTCAGTTTTTTATAATTTTAGTTATAGAAATTTAGAATTTGCATATAATAAATCACAATCCAATCATTTAAAAATGTTACTTTTGCGGCGTATAGTATTTGTTCTCGACGATGCCCGCCCGCATCCTCGCCGTCAATTCGCTCGCAACGACGCCCTGCTTCAGAGGACCCATGTCCGGACTGGGCTCACGGGGCTGGCACTGGGAGGTGCTACCTACAGGGGCTCGCCGCTTGGTGAGGAACCCGGGTCCCGTCGTCGACCCTGAGCTGCTTTGGTGGCATTCCCGTGGGCCACTTTCGGTGCGGAGGAAGCCGGCCCAGCCGGAGGTGGTGCATCGCCGTGTCAGGGAGGAGGACGAGCACGTCCGTCGCTACATGGCTGCTATGGACGTCAGGTTCTCCAATACCTGGCAGGGTCTTTGGGGAGATGACCGGAGCTATGATCCTATGATGGTTCCTTCTCTTTGGGTGTCCACCGCTTGGCGCCTCAGAACCATGAGTGCCCTAGATTATTCTGTAGTATTCGATCTTTATTAGCTAGCTAGCTAGTGATGTATTCGATATATAATATTCGAGACGATGTATTCGAGATTATATATTATTCAAGACGATGCATATTATGTACTATGATTCAGGATTTCCTTATTGATTGCATGCATGCATTGTAATTTGAATACTAAATTGTTTTATATTTCTTCTGGATTAGTTAAATAAAAGCTATGGCGGACAATACCGGCAGAGAGGGAGAAGAGGCCCTGTTCGAGATCATATGCTCCCCTCGCGCGCTAGATGATCGAAATGAAGAAGATGACGGCTCCCAATATCTGAACAATACCGGGGAGGGTGATGATATGATATTCGATCGCGACGACCGAATTGATGAAGTCATGGACGACGACTATGATTATGATGGCGAAGAAAATGTTGATCTTGAAATAACAGAGACTGGCAAGGTAAGCAGGCATCTAGTGATCATCACATGTTTTAAATGATTTGAAGATATATTAACGAATTGATCTTTCTTCTTTCAGCCCTTCGGATTGAGCAAATCTTCTACAGGCAGAGTGCGAGGCCCGGGTAAAAAGTTGAAGGAGGGCGTAAAGTACAACATCAATGCCATCAAAACTAATGGCGAACCAATAGCGTCTAAGAACATTGCGAACAAGTTCGTTTGTCAGTGCCGAGTTCTTGTGAAGGACCAACTCCCGATCTCCCTTCGAGAATGGAAAGAGACAACAAAGAAACGTCCAAATCTTACTTTTGTCGACGATAGAGCAAAAACTGTGCTTTGGGAAAATCTCATGGAACATTTCACCCTACCAGATCATTTCACAGCTGCAGATGTGGAGAAAGTCAAGGATGCTGCTCTTAGGAAGATGGCAATTGCATTCAACAACCACAAGAAAATTGTATGGAATAACTACGTCAAAGGAGGAAAGAAGACTCCAGAATTCAAGGGAACACTAGAGAAGCAAAGAGAACACTGGCCTGCTTTCGTGAAATTCAAGGAATCGGAATTATCTAAGGAACGATCCATAAAAAACAAGGCCAATGCCGCAAAAAAGGAGCAATTCCATAGGCTGGGGCCAGGTGGCTACGCGGTGGCAATGCTTAAGTGGGATAAGTCTGAGCAAGAGATGCTGGCTACACAGGTCACTCCAGTTACATTGAGATGGCCCCTCAGGTGCAGAACTTGGTTCTATGCGCATGGGGGGCGTTGGACCCAAAGACATGCTAGGTTTCGAAGAAGGCGTGTCTTAAAGGAGCCGATGTTAAGTTACTTGAAGCAATAGAAGATGCTCGAAAGGGGGTGTTCACTCCCAACAGAGAGAACGGCGAGCTTACGCGCGCCCTGGGAAATCCTAAACACCCGGGAAGAACACGAGCCAAGGGCGTTGTTTTGTGGTATTAGGGCTTTTCTGACTGGAACGCCGACTACAGAAGCCGTGCGAGAAGGAAGATGGAGGAGGAGAAGAAGAAGAAGCTGGAGGACGAGAAGACGAAGCAGGAAGCAGAACGCCTTCAAGGCCCAGAATCAGCGGACGCGGACTTGGCACTAAATTCCAGCGACAGCAGCAGCAGATCGACTCACTTAGCAAGGAAAGGGGGTCTCGGCAGCGGCAGCAGCTAGCGGATGATCCAGCATTGGATAGCACCATCCCATCCATGCCGAGAAGCAGCGTGGGTTCCGCCCCGGGCGACGCACTGCTGCATTGATACCCTGTGGATGACATCATGGAGAACAGTAACTGTGAGGTACACTTCAAAATAAAGAACATATCCGTGAAGGCGGCGGACGCCGTTGCTTATACAAATCCCCCCGAAGCAACCTTCCATTGCAGAACGATTCCAGCCAGCTATGCTCGTGTCGTGGTTGATGAGGTGGTGGACCAATATTCGGGGCTACAACTTGACATTCCTGGAGGTGACGAGGAGCACACACTGGGAGAGGCCATACATCGTATCATCCTATGGAGAAAGGATTGCATCATCTTTCGAAGGCCACCGACACCGCGTCAGCTAGAGCTTGACATCCCAGGAGGTGATGAGCAGCAGACGACTCCCGCTCCTCCTAGTCCGGCACAGCTTCAGGCCACTCCTCCTGCTTGAACTCAGCCAACGCGTGAGGCCAATCCTCTTGCTTCAACTCAGCCAATGCATGAGGCCACTACTCCTCCTCCAAGTCCACCAACGCATGCCACTCCTCCTCCAAGTCCGACACCGCGTCAGCCGTCTCCGCTGCCTCAGCAATCGCGGAAGAGAGCCACCGCATCTATGGTGCGTAGTGCTACAAGTCGAGGTAGTACAGGAGGTACGGGCGGAGGCAAGCGATTTCAATATGGTCCAAGCCTCGGGCCTCTTCCGCAGAGGCCTTACGACATGACCAAGGAGCAAAACGAAGCCATAGTGAAGGCCCAAGTGGACGCTCATTTTGGACCGAAACCGCCACCGCCGCCAAGGGAGAAAGTGCCTGAGGATAAGATTGGCCACATTATTCGTATGGCTAGAGCACCAACTCCCAAGCCTGTTGACTCAGACTATGAGCACCAAATCAGGAAGGCACATCGAGCACGACAAAAGGAGTCGAGCTCGAGCTAAGCAGCTGGCCAAAACTGTGGGAAAACCATTCCCCAGCTAGGAGAACAGGTGGCGCAATCGATCCCCCCGCTTGTTGTACCAACATATGAGAGTACCGGTGCCGGTCAGCTGGTAATAACCGACGAGCATAGAAGGTAGGCTGAAATGCTCGGTATCACTGTTGGACAACTCCTCGAGATTGAGCCCGTGCCTCTTCTTAGAGAGGAGGACATAAAACGGAAATATGTCCGCGACCAACCTTTGGTCAAGCCTGAGGAGGTCAAGAACCTCCCAACGAGAATGTATGAATTGCATGATTGGTACATGAAAATTACCAAGAGTTCCAATCGAGGGTCCCTAATGGTGAAAGTCAAGGAAGAGTATTACTTCCATAAGCTAGCTTTGACCGCTGAGTATTCAGAACTATTTCAGTTATTCAATCAAGACGCACTCGACAAAGCTCTCGTCAGTTGCTATTGTCTGTAAGTGATTTCTTTCTGTAATTTAAGTCCCAAACTAGCTGTAGTGCTCATTGATCGATCATTACCTGTAATTATCCTTACTATATTCTTTTCTGTGGTATTATGCAGGATGAGGATGTATGAAATGAAAAAAGGTGGACGCTATGTGTGACACTCCAAAAAACTTTTATTTGGTTTTCAACAAAAACCTTGTTTGATTTGAAGGAGGCCATTTAAAATCTTTCCAAAAACCCCTCCTTCTCAAAATATTTCCCCCATGGCAAGGATTTTATTTTGTATCTTCCTCAACCTTGGTGTTTGGTTATTAAAAACCTTCCTTCTGATTTTTACCCATCTCAAATAAATTTTTGGAATTTATTTTCTATTAAAAAAGAAACCCTATGGGTTTTGGGGCTATTCTTTTGTTTTGGAACCACCCATTGTTTTACCATGCCTCATGTGGTAATTTCTCCCAAAACCCCTCCCTCCACTTTGGGGCAACCCAAACTTTCTGTTCCAACAAGTTCAACCCATTTTTGAATTTTATTTCATTTATTTTATCCCCAAAAACAATTATGTCTTTTATTTTAAGCCTAGATGATTTACAAAGGAAGTACCTGATTTCCTTTGAGTTTTGATCTCAAACCAACTCCTCTGGTAGTCCCTAGCACCCCCAACCTAGATCCATCAAGATCCACTCTTCCACAATTCAAAATTTTCAAGTTTCAACCACTGCAAGTTTGGACCAGATTCATCATTTTTGGTGAAATTCATACTTTCTTTTCTCCAAAAATTTCACCAAAAATCAGGAAGCCCCCAGGTGCTTTGAGAGGCTACCACACCAAAGATCAGCCCCAGATAAATTCTCCTCATGCCTAAATCATTTCATCGAACACTTGGCCTGCACTGTTTCTGTACATATTCAGAAATTCAGAGTTGCAGTTCGACAGTCAGTGTCGTTTTCGTCAGAGACTTGTCATCGATCACCAGTACACGCTCTGGCGCGTTGCGCACGGCCTCTCCTTCTTATCCAGAGCATCGCACGCTCTCTTGACGGGCGCGGTGTCGATGGCGGCGTGCCTCGCCGACGCCGGCGGCTTCTGATGGCAGAGCCACCTGTGGCGGCCAACGGGAGCTAGCGCCAGCTTTCTGCGCCGTCCAGCGCCGCCCAATGCACCCGAGGCCTCCGCGTGGCCGTCTGCTTTCCAGCGCACGCCGCAGCACCGTCGCCGTGGCCCGGCAAGCACAGGGCGCGCCCTCTGCCGCCGACGGGCCCGCGAAGCTCCGTTCTGTCGAAACCACCAAGCACGCCTAATCCAACCTAGGTTAGCATCTGAATGGAACCAGTGGATCTCCACGTTGATGCCCAACCCCCTAAACTACCCGACCAACCACTGCACCGCCGTAACCGTCGCCGGAGATTTCCCGTTCGCGGCCACCGCCTCGGATCACCTATAAAAGGAGGTCCCGAGCTCGCTCTCGAGCCCGCACCACCACTCCACCTCACCAGAGCCCCGCCAAGCCACCAGGAGGACCTCGAGGAGGTTTCCTCCCCGACTCGGCCGCCCGTCGCCTCGGGCTCCGGCTTGATCCACTCAGGTGAGGCCGCCTCCGACCCCCAAACCACATCAACAGCTCTCTCGTGCACCCAGTACTCTAACCAGAGCTCCAATTTAACCTACGCAGCCCTCCCCGACGAGATCCACCAATGTCCGAACCACCGCCCGCCGGAGTTGAGGCTGCCGTCGACGTGGTGACCACCGTCGACCAACTCCACCACCTAAAGGTGTGGAAGAGCCCCAGGAACCCGTAGGTACCACCCACTCCTCCTAAATCGTCGTGGATCACCGCCGGCGACCACCGCAGCTCTCGGGCGCCGACGCGCTCTGTTTCCCCCCCCCCCCCCCCGTTTGAAAATTCAAACCTGACGGGTGGGACCCCTCGTCAGCTTTTTCTTTTTTTGAACCGTTTTCTGAAAACGCCCTCGGGCAGAATACGTCTTCCTTTGGAGTTGGCGGGTTTTTAGTCGAACTGTTTTCTGTTTTTATAAGCTAGCCACTGGGAACTTTCTGTTTCATTACAGACAAGTCCCTGGACTAAAACCTTTATAACTTTTAAACAAAAAATGATTTTTGATTGATTCTTTTTCTGTCACCTTTATTTTTCTGTCTAGTTTTTTATCATATTTATGTGAAAAATATTTGGAAAACCTTTTTGTGCACACACGGTATTTACGTTAGTATGTATTTTCTTATACCGTAGATACAGGAGGAGGTGACGGAACCGTGAGCTTCACCAAGCTAGACCCCGACTACTCCAAACCAGGCAAGCATGTTTGAACTTTTGATATGATGAGTGTTTTTGCATGTTTGCATTGAGTAGTTTCATGGCATGTTTATGAGCATTTCGATAAGTGTTATATTACATGCAAAGTTGAGGCAAGTGAGCTTCGAAAATCCATATGTTGTTGGATATGAGTTTGCATGACCATGTGATGGCATGAGAGGGGTAAGATGGCAGTGTTGAAGCATGCCAGTCTTATGCCGGACTATTTGACTCCAAAGTATCAACATGAATCAAGTCACGCCCATCCGCTTTTCCTTTCCTGTACTACCACATGTTTTCCATAAGGGATATGGCTTAGTAAGTTGCAAACCTCTTTCCTGGTACACACCAAATAGAGAGGCCGTGATGTGGGTTCCATGGCCCTGGATTAATGCCAGTCTTCAGGTAAGGGGGCATGGGTGTTTCCGGTTGGGACCGAGAGGGGAGCACCCCTTAGAGCGCGCGAATATAAATTTGATCCCATGCTATTCGAGGTTGTGACCTCCCCGTCTCAAAGTTTTTCTTGAACATTGTCTAGGGTGATTCCTGGCATCGTGAGGTGGGATGGGTGTGTACTGGTTAGATGTGTTTCTACCGAAATACCGTAAACGGAACTAGTCCTTCGTGACTACGGAAATCCATTGGCTGTGGATAATTGGTACTAACTCTGCAAAGTCAAAATCATTCGAATAATCTTATCCATGTCCGAGTACTGTGTTCAACTTATGTTTGTCAGTGTCAGTCTCAGTGACAAAACTCCGGTGAACCACATGAGTGTTAAGTCCGGCTAAATGATTACTCCTGTGGATGGACTAACCCGTTTATTATTATGTGTTGAATATTTCCTGTGAGGGTTATATCTTCGTGAATTTATTGGATATGAATAATGAAATATGAGCCCTTTCTGCGATATCGCTCAGACGTCCGACTGTGGCCCGCTTGTTATTTACTTTCAATATAAGCCCTTTCTGCGATGTCGCTCAGACGTACGACTGTGGCACGCTTGTTATTTACTTTTAATATAAGCCCTTTATGTGATGTCGCTCAGACGTCCGACTGTGGCACTCTTGTTATTTACTTTCAATATAAGCCCTTTATGTGATGTCGCTCAGACGTCCGATTGTGGCACTCTTGTTATTTACTTTTCAATATAAGCTCTTTATGTGGTGCCGCTTAGACGCCCGACTGCGGCATGTTAATTTATTTGTTTACCCTTCGAGGCGTCGCTCCAGACACCCGATCGGTTTTCAGTTATTTTGTTGGGATTTCGGGAGGACTACCGCCTGACTTCCTTTTTACTTATCATGTCGTGCAAAAATTTATTATTTGAGTGTGCATTGCTATTTGCTCATGGCGCATTCATGCTTGCATTTGTTATATCTTATGTCCGAACTGTCTTGCGAGTACTTTCAAAGTACTCACCTGGCTTGTTGATTTGGCCAGATGTTGACGAAGGCGATCTCATGGATGAAGAGTTCGATAGCGAGTCCGACGCCTAGAGGAGTCCCACTCAGTCTCGTGCGATCCTAGATTTGGTCACTTGTATTATATCCGCTTCCGCTACCCGAATAAATGCATCGAGCCTCACCTCGACGCTCGATGAGCTGCCAGATTAGGAGTCATGTCGATTACTCCACTGTGACATATCCACCACCACTTTTATCTCGAGTCAGTAGTATGCCAGCACACCCCTATGTCATAGCCGCCCTTATGTACAATATTGGCGTGTTTGTAATAAATTGTTGAGCAACCCCAGCTCAACCCTGTATTATATTTAATGCTACTGGACTTCTGTATCAAGTATTTGTCTACCAGTAAGGAGAATTCTTCCTATACTGGAATCAAAAAAATCAGTTTCTCAATAAGTATTTTGTGCTTTAGGCAGGCCACACATCATAGGTGCTCGCACGACGCGTGTGCATATTAGGTAGCAATAAATGAACGTGGGGCATGGATGGGCAGTCATTTACCAAAAATTGAAAAGATTCATATACGGGAGTGAATACATGCAACTTTTCCAATCTCGTTGATGACGGACGGCATAGATATCAAGAGTAGCTGAGCTCAGGCTCCAAATTGGATATCCCATCTAATATTGGATTTTTTGGGATCTGGGAGATGCAACTACCAACTTCATGGATAATTTTTGTTTGTTGAGTGAAACTAGGACTAGACATCTTATGATTCATTGGCCAACTAAGGAGACATAAGGTTGAAATATTGACACTATAAGGATGTGGGATGTGAGAGCGTCCCTAGCACTTCCCAATATGCTTCCACCCCTCCCCTAAAACTTTTCCTCACTAGACTGGGAGAGGCAACTCTCATTAAAATCTCTCTCATCTCACGCCTCTCTCTCTCTCTCTCTCTCCCCCCCCTCAGTCGTGCTCCTCCTTGGACATGGCCCTGGTGCCCTTGCACCACCGCTGACCTCCAGCGAGATTCTGGCGTATTTATTCATCTTTTCAACTTTCATGTTGTCTCCGGGCACAACCACACTCTTCCCTGTCATCCCAGCTCAGTGGAGCTCATCCCTGCCGCCCTCAGTCACGATCAAAGCAACACCACACGTGAATGAGCAAGTATAGAGGCAAAACACTGCCGCAAAGAAGCATGGCCGCTGGCCACCATCATCAATTTTGATGAATCCTTGCTTTTTGGACCACAACATCATTCCATTAGGACAAGGAAGAGGAACATAACTCATTCATATGAAGAAGTGCCCAAACCGTGACCTGTAGAGGATGAATTTCGCCTACTTTCTTGACTCCTTCCTTGAATGCGTACATCATGCTCAATAAGCCTCTATTAAAATACTTTTGCGCATAACCTATCATAGGCCATAGTTAGGACATGGGCATCATCTACTGACGAGAAGTTATCGTTGGCCGCGTGGAAGAAAGAAGATGATAAAGAGAGGTTTCTAAAAAATTAAGGGAATGTCTGTGCGTCAAAAGTTTAGGAGAAGGGCTAGGTACACCAAAAGTTTAGTCTATATATTTGGGGTTAAAGGATAGAGAGAGGTTTACTTAAGTAAATGATAGGTAAAGGATAGGGATGCTTTGATAGTATCCAAAAGTTTGTATTGTCCCTAAACTAAGCCTCCAATGATAAGCTAAATAGAAAAATACTCCATCTACATGACGTAGTGCATATAGATTCTTTGTAAAAGTGAAAAAATGAGAACCTTTAACAAAATTGAAAAAACAATTTATATATATAATATGAAAATACATTGCATGATCTATCTAATCGTATGCATTTAATATTTCAGATATAGATATTTTCCTCCACAAACTTGATCAAAGTTTGTGAAGTTTGACTTAAAGAAAATTGTACTCACTCCTGCATTATATATTTTAAGTCATTAATGAACTTCATGGCAGTGCTAGCACTGATTTAAGTGTTGAATGGAGAAAAAAAAACTGATTTTTTTACACTGAAAAACAATACTGATACGTGACCAAATCTGGTCAGATGGGCCGACACAGCCCACCCAAGGCTAAACGTGCCTGGCACGGCACGGCCCATCAAAACACGATTACTAACGGGTCGTGGTGTGCCGGCCCGCATGACGCGCCCTTAGGCATAGGCATGGCCCCTCTAGTAAACGGGCCAGCCCCCGGCATGTTTGGCCCACATGTTTTGGCCTAATGGGCTTTTATGCTATTTGGGCTTTTTTGCCTATATAAAAAACCAAGGCATGCCGTGCCGGCACGTGGGCCTGTCCTTGCAGCCAGGCACGGCTCGTTTATAACCATGCCGGGCCAGACCAGCAACAGGCCGAGCACGCGTCCTCATGGGCTGGCATGCGGTCCATGGCCCACTTGGCCAGCTCTGGGCTTATGGGCCAGCCCATTTCCGGGCGTCATCCTCCAGAGAGCAACGCGAGCCACCCAAACGGAGGGAGCTCGTCCTTTCCTTCCCCGCGCCGAAATGCTGGCCGCCACCGCCGCCTGCCGCGCGCCGGCGCCGGCGCACCTCGCCGCGCGACCCGGAAGCAGCTACCTCCTCGGGCGCGTCCTTCTCCCCAAACGGAGAGCGCCGGCGGCGAGGAGGAGGGGACGGAACGCGGCCGTGCGGTGCGGGATGCTCCCCGTGGACCCGTGGGCGCCCGGCGTGGACTCCCAGAGCATCGCGTCGCAGCTCTTCGCCGTGTCGCTGTTCCCCTACCTGGGGTTCCTCTACTTCATGACCCGGTCCAAGACGGCGCCGGGGCTCACGCTCTTCGGCTTCTACTTCCTCCTCGCCTTCGTCGGCGCCACCAGTACGCGTCCTCCTCCTCCTCCTCTTCCCTTTTCGCCTCGCTGTTTTCACTTGTCAATCTAGAGTAGTTGTTGTATGTTTCGTGGTGAACATTGTCAGTACCACTACCAGAGCAGAGCAGCAGCAAACGTTGTAGAAGTGGTTAGATAACTGAATGTGAATGCTACTGGGCAATTTGGCCACTATCAGAAGCTCAATTTTACATATCGGGTGAGTACTGACGATGCTGTGTGTAGAAATTGATATGGATTTCATCATGAGCGGGAGCAGAAAATTTACCTGCATTTTGTGGCTGTCAGACATATTTGAAGAACTCAAAATGCCCTGGCACTCAGCTTAAATCTGCAAAATGTGTTCTAGGTCGACAAAACGTTGCAAATGATACTGTGATAGTGTGCTCATGTGCGTGTAAACACAGGAAGTTTGTGGATGGAATGAACTTAAAACACGAAATGTTCATACACTTTGTAAGAGAGGACCACTGCAGGTTTCTTCTTTATACTGTTCCAAAGCAACCGGCCAATAGTTTTTATGATGTTCGCATCTTCCCAAATCCAAACATCTTCTTCGAACTACAGCCTAGGCAAATGATAACGCAAGCATGTAGAAAAGAAAATTTTATGCTGGTTTCTTTTGGAGCAATTTTCGGTACATAATTAAGGTCGTTGGAGAAGACATATGACCAGTGAAATTTTGTTTTCTGAATTGTGTTACTGGTTGGATTTTGTAGAACGAAGTAGGAAGGAAAAGGGAAGTTAAAATCAGTAGAGTGCACAATCAGTCAAAAATGTTACTGTGTGTGTGTGGCACAAACAAACCAATTCGTTCCTCAATCAATGTGAGCCTTGCCATTTGGTTGGGACTTAACTTTCTGAACAAAATACGACGAGTGTGTATGTGTCCATCTGCTGTACAGATAGGTCTCTTCTATTTTAAATTATTTAGCTTACCCTATTTAGCTAGCTAACAGAAAATCACCTCATCTCACGTCATTAATTATTTCCCTTTTGTTTCATGCACATTGCACCGGCCTTTTATCCCCGGAGCAGTACCTGCTGGGATATATGGTAATTGCATAATGTTATCAAGTTTTCAGTGAATCTTACATAGCTTGTCTGTATCCATACGAGAAGTATTTACCGACCCATCACCATCCTCTTTCAGCCAAAGTTCATTACGGGACCTCGCTGTCTAATGTGGACCTGCTGCACGGGACGGCGGAATCGCTTCTCACACTCACCAATCTGTTCATCGTGCTGGGGCTGAGGGGAGCCTTGAGGAACCTGGACAAAGCAGAGGAGAGCAGTCCTGAAGCTCCCCAGGACAGCAAGGAGAAGAGTTCAGTATAGGTACTCTCATCAGTTACCCCAAATGGTGCTTGTAAATTGTTAGAAACCTCTGTTTTTTGGCGTGTGTAGTGATGACATTGTACTGTAGTGAGACTACTTTTCTGTGGCTCAACTAGCTTATAAAGGCCCTGCTGCTGTAATAAACTGCACATATTGGCTTTGTGCGTGTGCCGATCCATAATAAATTGGAGTTATGGAGCTGCTGCAGTTCAGAGTCTCTGTAGATCAATTTGGTGTTGCTCTAGTGGCCACCATTACTACTAGTGATGGACTGATGGTACTATATCTACTCTAGATATAGCTTACATTGTGATAAATGATCACGAGTCTGAATCTAAGCACTAGTAGTGCGAATACAGTACGATAGTGGACGCGGCGCCTACAGTCTTCTGAAACTCCGGTTAGAAAGACTACATATTCCAGAACAGCTCGTCGAACTCCATGTCCGCCCCGAGGCCGCCGCCGGCAGCGTAGCCGTAGTTGCCGGCAAGCTGGCACCAGGAGTTCCCCGACGTGTGGCAGCCGGCCGGCGAGGAGGGGAACGAGGGCGGCGTGAAGGGCTCTTCCGGCCACTGGATCCATTCCGGCGCCGCAGCCGGCGAGCTCTGCTGCTGCTGCTGCTGCTCCTGGCCGAAGGAAGCAGGCGGCTGCTGCTCCGTGCCGGCGAGGACAGCGGTGGCCTGGGCGCAGGTGTGCGCGCCGTGGTAGACGACGTTGAAGAGCAGCGGGTCGGCGGCGGCGCGCTGCACCTGCTTGGTGGCCTGGCAGCCCTGCGAGTGGCGGTGCGTGCACCGGAAGTAGGCCCGCGGGTACGGTGCACCCAGGATGTCCTTCTGGCCGTACTTGCGCCAGCTGAGCCCGTCGTCGAGCGGGCCGAGGTCCTGCATCGACGCCACCCTGACCTGCACCCTCGCCGCCGCCGCCTTCCTGCCGCTCCTGGGCCGGCCGTTCACGCTCGCCCTGCCGCCGCCATTGCCTTCGTTCCCGGCGAGGCGCACGGCCCGGTCGACGGACGCGGCGAGCTCGGCGCAGAGCTCCCTGGCGGCGCCCGGCGCGCCCTGGTCGCCGTCCACCCTCTCCTCCAGCTCCCTCGCCATGGCCAGCAGCCCGTCCAGCTCCGTCGCCAGCGTCGCGGTCGTGTCCTCCATGTCCGGCGCCTGGTCTAGCTAATCGATCAGTGGCTGGCGAGCATGAGACGTGAGCGTGCGCGTGCGTGCCTGGCCGGTGTTCGTTCTTGTGATGATGATGATGGTGAGCTTGGTGGTGACAAGGGGGGGGGGGGGAGGAGAAGGTTTTATAGGCCCGGGGCATGTAGATCAACCACTCTTCATTTTTTTTGTACAGTAAAAGAATCCAACACTGTTCATGGAGGGGAACTATAAAAAATCGAGCGCGGTTTGACTGGAGACCGGAGAAAAGCGCGAGACTTTGAACCGAGGAAGAAAGACAGAACCACGTCACGCTCCGACCGGTCCTAGTCTCCTCTCCCTCCCTTCTGGTCCTGGGCAAGGCCACCACCATGGGGCCGCCATGAATATGCGCTCTCTGTCCACTCCGGTAGCTGACGAGTGACGTGGCCAGCCGCAATAACCAGCGGCGTCGCTCTCGCCGGATCGCCTCGTTTGGACCCATCGACGCGGCGCCGGTGAACTTCAGCGCGCTTTGCCTGGAAGTTTCGTGGCCGCTGCAGTCCATGGGCGGACAGTAACCGCGGAGGGAAAAGGCTCCTGGCGTTGTGCCGCGCCGGTACGTGGCTTGGTGCCGTCACCTCATCGCCGGACGTGCGGTCGATCCGCGCCGCGGCAGGGGGGAGGAAGATGCCCGGAAGGCGGCCCGCGCGGTTGGCCGTTGCCGGGAAGTGAGCAGTGCAAGCGGGCATAGTATAGAGCCAACTTGGGCCAGGGGCACGCACGATGGACGTGTAGCAGAGCGAGGGGAGTTTGCAGCATGTGGACATGGCGTGACCCGCGTACGAACGGTGACAGGACTGCAGAGTACGTACAAGCCGAGCGGCTAGTGTGCCGTGTGCCCAGGAAAGGAGCCTCTGCACAGTCCCTGGACCTGGACCGAAGAGGCGCAATCAGCAGCCAGTCCGTGTGGTACACGGTATCGTGTTCAATCTTTCACCGTGGTTTTGTTGCCCCCGTTTGTTGCATCTTTGCAACTTGCAAGAGAGAGGGCGTACATACAGGCCACAGCCTCCTGATGGGTCGGTCCAACAAGAGAAGGGTTCAAAGTTCAAACGATGTGTGTAACCGGCCGGTCCTGGCCTACAGGGAGTAGGGTCGTCGAGCGAGCTAGCGAGTCACGTCGATCTGCTTTCACGCGGCGTGTGCAGTGCAGGTGAAGCCCGGAATCGTCAAAAGGTTTTCTACATGGACACGACACGACCATGTGACCGACCTGTGAGACTCGGTTCAAAACACCAAATCAAATAATTCGCCGCACGCGTACCAAGAGTATGCACATCTGAAACGCCCGGGCAGGCGGGCCGGTCACAAAAAATTGATGCACCGGGGTGTACCTCAGATGGTCAGGTTCTTTTTTTTTTTTTGCAAACACACAAAAGGCTTGCGTGCCGATGCATTAGAAGAGAGCCATGCAGAAATACAGAGATTCCGGTGGAAAACAAAGACACAACGCGACATAACAAAGGAAAGGGCATCCTAGCTATCGCGACCGTAAAACAATGCCCTAGAGTAGAAAGACAACTATCTCCAATTGTCGATCAACCCAATAGTGCCCGACAGCTTCCGAGAGCTCTATCTCCGCTGCCATGCGACGGCATAGTTCACGGGGGATCACAACAACAAGACGACTGTTGTTGGTGTGCACTTTGATAGCAGCGAAGGCGCTCGAGTGCCCGCCCGGGTGTGTTGTGGGGTTTTGGCTTTTCCGGCACTTTGTATGTGCTGTGATGCTTTAGACCTAGTCTAACTAGGCGCTGCTTAGTTTTCGCCCGGTTTTCCTTAATAAACCGAGAAGTCCTATTTTTCTTTCTTCTTTTTGAGCACTCGTCTTTATACGGTGCATTTCTTCTTTGGGGGTGTTCTTGTAATACCTTTTTCTGATCAACGAATTTGGCAGTTCTCCTAAGAACGAGCGTGTGCCTCGATGGGCCACTGATGCCTAATGTGGCAGCGTGCCAAATGGGCCACCGTGCTGGCCCATGTAGTGTCGGGGCCGTGCCTGGGCCAGGAAGGGAAGCACGTGTGCTGGCCCGGCACAGCCCATGGACTTGGCATGTCTGGCCGGGCCGGGCCTGTCCTGGCTCGTTTAATCCTGGACGGGCCCTGTCATGCCGTGCCGACCCATCTTGCGAGGTATGGTAAATGCATCTTCTCATGGCAAGCCAGAAGTGTAATTTGCACTTGGCTGGCGTCCAAGTGCGCCAAAGTGCCTTTCCAGCGGAGATGGTTAGGTTTTATATGGTGAAAGCAACCCATTAGAAGACATTTATGTCGACTACGAGGACGTCCGCAACGACTTCGTAAATCGCAAGGTGATGTGTCGTTTCAGTCTTTCGGAAATGATCACAGGAGTAGGGTGCATATACGTGCGTTCATAGGAATGAGTGTATGTGCGTATGTATGAGTATCTGCGTACGCAGTGTGTTAAAAAAATCACCGCACTCTTCCAACGGCCAAAGGAGCTATGTCTCGTTTATTGGTAACTCCCCTCGCCTGAAGCGCGGCGTGACCACCTCGGGCAATTACCGTAGCTGTGTGTTCGCTTTTATTCAAAAAGTTTTTTCTGTTTAGTTTTACTATTTGTTCGGGCCGTTTATTTTATGTGTTGTTTTTCTTGCATGGTTTCCACACTTTGTGATTGGGTTTCATGGTGTTATCTAGTTTTCTTATGAGTTTTCTATCTTTTTTGTTTTTTCGCCGATTTTCTTTCATTTTCCATTCCTTTCTTTGTTATACTCTGGGTTTTTTCATTGGTTCTCTTTGTTTTTCCTTCTTCCATGTATGTAATTTTCTTTATGTCTTTCTTCGTTTCTTTGTTTTCTTAGCTTTTTCTTTTATTTTTTTAACTTCACTAATTTTGCCTTTTATTTTTTTATTTTTTCATTGTTTTTTGTTTCTATCTTGTTTTTCATCATTTTTTTTGTTTTTCTTTGTTTCTTTCTCCGCTTTCACTGTTTTTCAAATATACGATGTATATATTTTTCTCTTACATACAAGTTTCAAACACAGTTTGTATACATGGTAAAAATATCAAATACACGGGAACATTTTTGAATGGGAATAAATATTTTCTTCACACACAATGTGCACTTTTCATATACATTACTGAGTTTTTTATATACATGTTTGATTTTAAAAAAAATCAGTAACTTTTCTAAAATATATGTTTTTGATGACTAACTTTTATTCAACGTATGAAGTACATTTTCTATACACAGTTCACATTTTTAAAATACATGATCAAAATTTTATCATACTTATAGTATTTTTTTAACATTTTTTGTATACATGAGAATTTTTTTTATACAGATTCAATATTTAAAAATCTTGACTAACATTTTTAAAATGAATACTGTATATTTTTTTGTATACGTTTTCCATATACATGACAAAAAAATCTATACATATTTAACATTTTTCAAATGCTTGAGTAAAAATATACTTTATTGAAGATTTTCAAATGCTTGATTAGAATTTTCTAAATACATGATCAACTTTGTTCATTATTTCCGTATACATGAGAAACATTTTCTCCGTATGCATTTAACTTTTTTCAATTGTTTTATGTAATTTTTTTGTAAGCATTATATTTATATGTATATAGAATATTTGAAAGTATAAGCAAAAGTAGAAAGCAGAAGTAAAAATCAAGAACAATAAACGTGAAGAAAAAACGGAGATGGTTAGGTTTTATATGGTGAAAGCAACCCACTAGAAGGCATTTCTGTCGACTACGAGGACGTCCGCAACGACTTCGTGAATCGCAAGATGATGTGTCGTTTCAGTCTTTCGGAGATGATCACAGGAGTAGGGTGCATATACGTGCGTTCATAAGGAAGGGTGTGTGTGCGTATGTATGAGTATCTGCGTATGCAGTGTGTTAAAAACATCACCGCACTCTTCCAACGGCCGAAGGAGCTATGTCTCGTTTATTGGTAACTCCCCTCGCCTGAAGCTCGGCGTGACCACCTCGGGCAATCACCGTAGTTGTGTGTTCGCTTTTATTCACAAAGTTTTTTCTGTTTAGTTTTACTATTATTGTTTGGGCCGGTTATTTTATGTGTTGTTTTTCTTGCGTGGTTTCCACAGTTTGTGATTGGGTTTCATGGTATTATCTAGTTTTTTTGTGAGTTTTCTATCTTTTTGTTTTTTCACCAATTTTCTTTCATTTTCTATTCCTTTCTTTGTTATACTCTGGGTTTTTTCATTGGTTCTGTTTGTTTTTTCTTCTTCAATGTATGTAATTTTCTTTATGTCTTTCTTCGTTTCTTTGTTTTCTTAGCTTTTTTTTATCTTCACTAATTTTGCCTTCTATTTTTTATTTTTTCATTGTTTTTTTGTTTCTATCTTGTTTTTCATCATTTTTTTGTTTTTCTTTGTTTCTTTCTCCGCTTTCACTGTTTTTCAAATACACGATGTATATATTTTATTCTTACATACAAGTTTCGAACACATTTTGTATACATGGTAAGAAAATCAAATACACGGGAACATTTTTGAATGGGAATAAATATTTTCTTCACACACAATGTACACTTTTCATATACATTACTGAGTTTTCTATATACATGTTTGATTTTTTTTTAAAAAATCAGTAACTTTTCTAAAATATTTTTTTTGATGACTAACTTTTATTCAACGTATGAAGTACATTTTCTATACACAGTTCACATTTTTTAAATACATGATCAAAATTTTAACATACTTATAGTATTTTTTGTTAACATTTTTTTGTATACATGAGAAACATTTTTTTATACAGATTGAATATTTTTTAAAATCTTGACTAACATTTTTAAAATACATACTGTATATTTTTTGTATACGTTTTCCGTATACATGACAAAAAAATCTATACATATTTAATATTTTTCAAATGCTTGAGTAAAAATATACTTTATTGAAGATTTTCAAATGCTTGATTAGTATTTTCTAAATACATGATCAACTTTGTTCATTATTTTCGTATACATGAGAAACATTTTCTCTGTATGCATTTAACATTTTTCAAATGTTTTATGTAATTTTTTCGTAAGCATTATATTTATATGTATATAGAATATTTGAAAGTATAAACAAAAGTAGAAAGCAGAAGTAAATCAAGAACAATAAACGTGAAGAAAAAGTGGTAACCCCCCGAGCCCCCCCCCCCCCCCCTCCTCTGGTGACCAAACATTTTCCTGCCCTAGCACTGATAGTATTACTGTCATTTGAGAAGTACCATATCACTTTATTATCAATTGTAAAAGATTTAGCGAACATATGAAATGGTCCTCACATATCGCAATATCCCATGCAAGGAAGCAAAGTCGGACGGTTCGTGCTATGGCCGATTTGCCCCTCAAACAGGAGAAAGAAGAGTCTGACGGATCGAACAACTCAGGTAGTGACTAGATTCGCTTTGATGCATTTTGTGTCTTCGACCGCTACTTCTGCAACAAAAACAACAAAGCCAAGCACAACGGCGGCCGTGGATGAACTGTCTCCCTCGTTGTATACTAGCTAGTCGAACATTGTCAATTTTTGATAGTTTGATGACATGCGTGTGTTCAACTATGTGTGCAAGTTTAGTGTTTCATGAATAAGTACGAATTTGAGGATTTAGTCTGAGAGACACATTTTCGCGGACGTGCAGGGGTCTAGATTTGGACAGACCATTTGTAGATGCTCTAAGGCGACAGGATCACATGAACGACGGCTGCTTTCGCCGGAGGAGCAGTGTTTACCTGCTGATGCAATGGTGCTTCTACAGGACCATCGTAATAATGGAGTTTTAAGTTCCATATAAACAGAAGAGGGCCACGATGTGATAGCTGAGTTCGCATTCTTGTACTACGGTTAAAAAATCCCTGACAGGTCCAAGAACAGCTCGTCGAGTTGACCTTCGAGCTCCATGTCAACTCCGAGGCCGCCGCCTGCCGCCGCGTAGCCGTAGCTCCCGGTAAGCTGGCACCAGGAGCTCGCCGGCGAGGAGGGGAAGGAAAACGGAGTCACGGGCTCTGCCGGCCACTGAACCCCTTCCGGCGGGCTCCGCTGCTCCTGGCCGAATGCAGCAGGCGGCGGCGGCTGCTCTATGCCGGCCAGGACCGCGGCCTGGGCGCAGGTGTGCGCGCCGAGGTACACGACGTCGAAGAGCAGCGGGTCGGCCGTCGCGCGCTGCACCTGCTTGGTGGCGGCGCAGCCCTGCGTGTGCCGGTGCGTGCACCGGAAGTAGGATCTCGGGTACGTGGCGCCGAGGATGTCCTTCTGGCCGTACTTCCGCCAGCTCAGCCCGTCGTTGAGCGGCCCCAGGTCCTGCATCGAGGCCACCCGGACCTGCGTCCGCGCCTTCGCCGCCGCCGCCTTCCTGCCGCTCCTGAGCCGACCGTTCACGCTCGCCCTGCCGCCGGCATTGCCGCCACGGCCGGCGAGGCGCACGGCCCGGTCGACGGACGCGGCCAGCGCGGCGCAGAGCTCCCTCGCGGCGC
Source organism: Aegilops bicornis (assembly GCA_021605145.1). Classification (NCBI taxonomy): domain Eukaryota; kingdom Viridiplantae; phylum Streptophyta; class Magnoliopsida; order Poales; family Poaceae; genus Aegilops; species Aegilops bicornis. The sequence continues at coordinate 676,034,707 of CM038669.1, read as the reverse complement.
CGGGCACGCCCTGGTCGGCGCCCACCCGCGCCTCCAGCTCCCTCGCCATGGCGAGCAGCCCGTCGAGCTCCGTCGCCAGCCTCGCCGTCGCGTGCTCCATGCCCGGCCCTCCGTTCAGTTTCAGCACACACTTAGCTACTACCCGATCAGTGGCAGGCGTCTCACGAGATGTGATGATGAGCTTGGCAGCGACGGGGGAGGCGGGGCCTTTTTTATAGTGCCGGATCAGTGGTAGTAAGCACTAAGCACTGCTCATGGCCGGGAATCATTGATCTGTAAGCGAGGTTCGGATTGACTGAAGACCGGCGAAAAGTTGCAGACTTGGAATCGAGCGAGAGTGAAGACCAAAACTGTACCACCACTCTGCTCGCTTGTGGCCCATGGGCAATGGACACTGCTCCGGTACATCAACGTACAGTGTGTGTACGCTCTGCTCTGCGACCATACTCTCTGGTCTTATTTAATTGCCACTGACCACCCGGCGCCTGACGGACGACGTGGCCGGCCGCGGTAACCAGCGCCGTGGCTTTCCGGTCCGATCGGACTCGCTCTCCCCTCGATCATAGATTCACAGTGGCAATACATGTCGCGAAGTTCAGTGTGATCTTCCCGGAAGTTTCACCGCCGAGTCAGTAGGTGGAGTACGTTGGTGCGGCACCGTGCCCTCGATCGACTCCCAGATGGGAAGCGCGTTGGTGGCTCGCCGGGAGCGGGAGGAAGTTGCCCGGAAGGCGGCGTGCGGCTTCCCGGCAACTCGGTTTGCACGGCACAACGGAACTGCGGCGGGGACAGTGGTAGTACCTGCGTGTACTAACTTTTAGGGTAGCAGCTAGGCAATTGGTCCAGGGTACACGATCGACGTGAACGTCCAGGCCGAAGCCTAATAAGCGCGTACGTACGTACGAGCCAGCCAACCATCATCCATGCATGAATGTACGGGTGATACATACAGCGACAGGGCTACAAGCTGGTACTGTACGAACGAACCGGGCGGTCATGCATGCCGGCGTGCCCACACGATCAGTGCACCGCCCCTGGACAGCAAGCGACGCAACTAGACCGACAAGTGCACTGCGTGTCTTGTCCGTGGACCCATCCTCCAGTGAAATTTCGTTGCCTTTTACATGCATCTCGCAAGTTGCCATTAAGATCTAGCGGCCCCGGTCTTTGAAGAGTGTCAGATGTTAATGAAGGATTTCGGAAAGGAAGGTTCTATTACGCGTTGTACTCGACAGTCCAAACGCGGTATTCTCATAAATTTGCTGGACTAATCTGGGTATCAGGCCAACTCCACCACACGATCGCAAATCGTCCGGGGTCGTCCGTTTGAGGTAAAACGGACAAAACCATCGACCCAACGTGCAACCTCATCTTACCTTTTTGTTCGTTTAGTGTCCATTTTAACCCCATCTCTAGACCAAAGTTGGTCTCGCTTTGGGTCAAAAGCGGACACGAGCCGAACGCTCTTTCCATCGTCCTGGTCCGTCTGTGCCCGCCCAGGCCCACATGCCATCCACCCATGTCTCTCTCCTTCTTTTCTTCTCTCTGCTGGCCCACCACGAGCGCACGCATCTCTCCTCGCCTCTCTCGTCTCTGTGGCCACGCGTAGAGCGCCGGCGGCCTTCCTCCCTTCCTCCGGGCACGGCGGGCGGCGCGCGGGACGACTGCAGGGCGCAAGCGCGTAATGGGCGTGGCGAGCGGGCGGCGGCGCGCGGCCACGACCGCGAAGACGACGGACTCCAGGCCGCTCCTACTCTATGCGTGCTAGCTAGCTATCCCAGTGCATGCGTGCTAGCTAGCAATCCCAGTGCATACGTGCTATACCTAGCTAGCTAGCCTCATGCATGTGGCGGCTGCTTTTGCTGGCGTACGGGAGAGCTGCAGGCGCTGGCGGGAGAGCGCGGACGGAGGGCCTGCGAGCGCTGGCGAGAGCACGAGCTGTGGGCGAGCGGGAGTACAGTGGGGCGTGGCGGGCCCAGGCTTAGGTGCACGCGCAAGCGCGACCAGCGAGGTGCGACGTAGCGTGGCGAGGCGCAGGCGGGCGCGCGCCGGTCGCGGGCGGCGACTCGAGCACCTCCTGTGCGCGTGCAAGTCGCGGGCAACGGCATGAGGTTGCGGGCGGTGATGCGGCGCTGCTCCCGTGCGTGCGGCGACGGCTGCGGGCGCGTCGGCCGGAGCAGGGGGCGCGGCGGTGGGCGGCTTGCGCGTGGCGCGAGGCGACGAGCGGCGCGGGCGGGACGCAGGGCGCGGCTGCGTGCGGCTAGGCGCGGCGACGAGCGGGGCGAGGCGACCATGTGCGCGACAGGGCGGGCAGCAGGGCGCGCGCGGCGAGCGGGGACGGCTGCGGGCGCGGCAGGACCGGAGCAGGGCACGGGCGGGCGGCCACGGCGAGCGAGCGCGAGCGGCGACGGCTGGCGCGGGCGTAGCGGACGTTTTGGGGTTGGTGCCGTGTTGGGCGCCTCGAACGGAACCCGGACACGCATGTCCGTTTTGACACCCATTGCCACCCCAATCGGACGAAATCCGGACAAAGCGGACGTCCGTTTAGAGTCGTGCGGTGGAGTTGGCCTCATGTGTGTGGGGGTTGGATACACCACCTCACTCGATTATCAATTTGTTAGCGGGTGATGTACTCAACAATGTTTGGGTCAGTCGATCGTTTCTGGCCGTTGGATGTTGAGAATGGACCGATTGATTTTCAAATTTGGGTCAGTCAATCGTTTCTGGGCGTTGGATGTTGATTGAATGGTGGGCAGTCCTTCTTCTTCCTCCAGTCTTGCCACCGCCCCAGCCATCCTTCTAGCCCAGCCCACGTCTGTTTCTCCAGCGAAGCCCTACCACCGTCCCACACCACCGTCGTCCACCAACGCCCCCCTCTAAGATAGATAATGGGGTTGCCCTTCGGCGAGCCCCTTCTTCCCTGCGGCTCACTCCAGCAAACTGTCAACATCGATTGACCCCAAATTTGAAATTCAATCGATTGACATTTAGCTAATGTGATATTGATTTAAGCAGTTTAGCTGCACACCAGTCGCCTGAAAAACATAATTTTGCTTACTTGATTTCTAGTGGGGAGGAAACAGGATCGAGGTGCACAGAGCACTAAGACCGCATGTTCGCCGGAGAGCTAGGCCTCGATGTCTATCTTAGGGGTGCGGAGGTGCAGGTTCGCTAGGGAAGTTAGGCCTCGGTGTCTATTAGGTGTGCGGAGGTGCAGGTTCGTCAGTAAGCTACGCCTTGATGTCTATCTTAGGGGTGCGGGGGTGCAGCTGTTGTCGACGCCGGAATTAGAGGTCGACGGGGTTTAGATGGATGGCCTGGGGCGACGGCAAGCACGGTGATGGGGGGCCGACGAGATGACATAGCTGGCATGGTAGCGCCATCGGCCACGGGTGGTGGTAGTAGGTGGTGGGAAGAAGAATATGTGATATGTTTTTCAGAAAGAAAACGGTTAGAGGAAGAAAATGCAATTTGCCCTGTTTGGTTTTTATCTAACACTTAATATTGATCCCGGCAAAACTGACCAACCCAATATGTGTTTTCATTCAACTTTTACCTAACTAGTACCTTATTTAAATTAGTCGTGGCTTTTAATAAAAGAGCATGTGTGTGGTACTAGTGCTCGATCGATGGCTTGTCTTTTCTTTTTCTCAGCCCACCCAATGAAATTTCTTTCCACATTGTACTTTTATAAATTTTCAAATAGTTCAACCTACCGCGCGCCGTCTATCGACCCGCATGTGGGATCATTCTGTCCGGCTTGAAACGAGAAAATCGATCGATCAATACAATTTGTAACCAATCTGACTCGTAGTGGTGTTTAATTTTTTTTTTGAAAATTTCTCGGCATTGGTGGTAGTATGCAACCCTAGCCCCAAATGTGTCTTTTTTTATTAACTCTTCTTCAAGGCAACTATGGGTAGTGCAAATCCAACAAAGAATGCTTTTGGATTTATTTATTTATTCGCTTCGGGATGATTAGTGTCGAACTTTATGACAAAGTGTGAATTTGGAGGAATCATCAGGTTTTTCCAGCAAATGTTGTTCCAATGAGCTGAGAAATGAGGTGAAAGTGTGCTTGGTGCCCATACCAAGACATTGATCGAGAAGTATTTGAGGCTGCCATCTGATGGTGGTAGACCAAAGAGCTTAAAAAAATGTTATCTGCCCAAGAAAAGGAAGTGTTGATTAAGTCAGTTGCCGAGACATCTCCACTTAATCTATAGCTTGCTTTCGATTTCCCGTGATTTATGATTCGAAAATGCTCTATCTACAAAGAGATCTACGCAAGGTAACGTAATCTTCCTAACAATAATTCTCTTCCCCCTGATTATTTTCAGTGGGGGTGGGCCCCTCAATTCCCCTTAATCCAATCCTGATTGTCCACGTTGTACATTATATAAAACACTTACGTTACTTTACATAGATGTAGCATTGCCGTTTATGATTTCATATTAACTTTCTGCCTTAGAGATTTTGGTGGGGAAGTAGGAGGGAAATCAAGTAACTACTGTCGGCCACGCGCTAAAATCAGGAGCTGTATTGTTTCACCCGCAAAAAATAAATAAATCAGGAGCTGTATCCTGGTGGATGAGAATTCAAAATTTCAAATATTTTCATATTTGCTCTACGGTTCGCTTACGCAAGAATCAAATTAAGTCCCTGGACGTTGATGGTTCACTTCTTTTCTCTCGCCATGGCAAGCGGGCTATCATCCTTCACGACTCCTTCAATAACCTGGTAGGAACCAGTTGGACTAACACTAACTACTTCTCGTTCGATGCCGATCCCCTGCTCGAGAATTCGGCAAATTCGTCAGCTCAGGCCGGCGATCACACGAGTCTGAATCTAAATGCTAGTGCGAATACAGTACAGTACGATACTGTCCAGCACCTACAGGTTCTGAACCTCGGACAGATTCAAGAACATTTCGACGAACTCAGCGTCGTACTCCATGTCAGCCCCGCCAGCAACGTAGCCGTAGCTGCCGGAAAGTTGGCACCAGGGGCTCCCCGGCGTGTAGCAGCTGGCAGGCGAGGAGGGGAAGGGGGGCGGCGTCACGGGCTCTACCGGCCACTGAATCCCTTCCGGCGGCGAGCTCTGTTGGTGCTCCAGAGCGGCGAAGGCAGCAGGAGGCTGCAGCTCCGGGCCGGCCAGGATTGCGGTCGCCTGCGCGCAGGTGTGCGCGCCGAGGTACACGACGTCGAAGAGCAGCGGGTCGGCGTGGGCGCGCTGCACCTGCTTGGTGGCCTGGCAGCCCTGCGAGTGCCGGTGCGTGCACCGGAAGTATGCCCTGGGGTACGTGGCGCCGAGGATGTCCTTCTGGCCGTACTTGCGCCAGCTGAGCCCGTCGCTGAGCGGCCCCGCGTCCGTCACCGACGCCACCCGCACCTGCGTCCGCACCTTGTTCGCCCCCGCCTTCCTGCCGCCCCTGACCTGCCCGCTCACGCTCGCCCTGCCGGTGCCGGCATTGCCCTCGCCGCCGCCGCCGCGCGGGCCGCTCCCGGCGAGGCGCATGGCCCGGTCGACGGACGCGGCCAGAGCCGCGCAGAGCTCCCTCGCGGCGCCCGGCGCGCCCTGGTCGCCGTCGACGCGCGCCTCCAGCTCCCTCGCCATGGACAGCAGCCGGTCCAGCTCCGCCGCCAGCGTCGCCGCCGTGTCCTCCATCCCCGCCCCCCGGTTCAGCTCTGCACCTAGCTAGCTAGCTTGCCGATCAGTGGTGTCTTGTGGTGAACTGAGGGTGAGCTTGGTGTGGTGGCGACGGGGGAGGAGGAGGATTTATAGGGCCGGACCGGGTAAGCGGGAAGCAGTCCGCAAGTTTGACCGAAGACCGGAGAAAAGTTGCAAGACCGGAGTAGTATAAATGTACGTATAATTGAGGGGAGAATAATATTTTACGGGTAAATCTGCGGATCTGCGTGTGTGTACGTGATCCGTACGCTTTGGCCGACACTGATACTACAAGCTGCTCTGTCTCCCGACCACTTTATCATCCCTCATCCGTCTTAATTAATGGAGCTAACTAACTCTGTGAGGCAGTGACGTGGGTGCTCTCAGTGACCAGCCAGCCGCGTCACTCTCACCGGTCACGCTGAGATGGTTCGGTCGCTTCGCTTGGACCCGATGCGGTGCCAGGGGCCGGTATAGTTGCATGGCCTGAAGTTCACTGTGGATTTCTTGGAAGATTCGTCGTCGTCCATCATGGGTACCCGTGGAGAGAAATGTTGGAGTTGTGTTTTTTCTTCTGGTGGGAGTACCATCATGTGGTACTGTCAGACGGCTCTGTGGATAAAGTGCTTGCCGGGAGGAAGATGCCCGGAGGCTTCGCCGGAGCTCGGCTCGGTACACACGGCACGAGTGCGCGCGATGTAAACAACTACAGTGGAGCTAGAAGCTAGGCTAGGCTAGGCTAGTGCTAGCGGCCAAGGCCCGGGTGCACCTGCACGCTGCACGAGAGATAGAAGCCGTACTGGACACACTTCCCTCGATGGCACGCAACCGATAGAAAGTGCAATCAGCAATTATACGGAAATTGCTCAAATCGTGGTCCGGTATTAGTTAAGACCCCGCTTGAAATGGGTGTAAATATATACATCTGTATTTGTTTTACAGGTGTAAATTACTGGTCAGCACTTGTTTTCTGCCTGGAACGAAAACGACGGGAGGAGGTGTGTAATCTAAACCGGTGAGAAACGGAGCTGAAACGCGAATCCAAACAGGCCCTAAAATTTAATCGACTGAGATTTGATGAGTCTCAGTGGTACCTCGCAGCATTCTGTCTCATCGTTTACAACCTTTCTTTCTTTTTTTTTTGCGAAGAATCATAGGATATTTTATTTTAGAGTGATAGAGTTACAATCTTCAGCAACTAGTTTGCTAATGCATGGGGGTGGATGACCCAACCAACAGGCTGTGCTATCCCCACATCTACCAAAATTAGCTAAACAATGTGCAACCCTATTCTGTTCACGAAGAATTTTGACAGGAATAACTACCCTATTATTCAAGAACCTTTTGATCTCCGGCACCAAGTGCCCATATGCCGACCTGTCCAATGAACCATCCCCAAGCATCTTGAGATCCACCGCACAATCAGACTGAATTACTATGGTGGCTTGAGAATGCTCTATCGCCAGCTTCAACCCTTCCATCATAGCTTGCAGTTCTGCCTCGAGAGCTTCATTGCAGTGGAATAATTTGTGATAGGATGCGAAGATAACAGCCCCGGTCATGCCCCGAAGAATCATTCCCGAGCCCGCTGACCCGTCCGTAGGGTCAAAAGAGCCATCTACTAACAACGCCACCTGGTGCACCTGTGGAGGAGGCCAAGGTTTGCGAGGTGCATATATGCCAGATGGGGGCCTATGTGTAGGTTCATGAACCAACGGTGCTTTCCCTTTCATAATTTCCTCAACACCGAGCGAGATTTGTCGGAAGGTGTTATAGTAACTTGCCAAAAACGAGCAGGAAACCTCGAGTGGAGGGATAGATTTACCATGAGTGAATTCGTTCCGCAGATGCCATATACGCCATAGCACCATAATGGTTCTGCTCCTGATTTGCTCGTTTGATTCCGCTAGGCGGTGGATCAGCCACTCTGAGCCCGTACATGGGATATCTGTTCTGGGGGGGAAGTGGCCAGACCAGCCGATTAGCATCCCAGAGCATAGCAGCATTAGGGCATACAAGTAGCGTATGAAATGAGGACTCCTCCTCCCTTTGACAGAGAATGCGGCAAGCGGATGTACCGATGTGTCGACGAAACTTCTCAACATTTGTTGGAAGTGATCCCGAAATGACTTGCCATGCAAAGTGTCTCATTTTTTTTGGGGGGGGGGCATCCGCAGACCATAAGCTTCCACAACGGTCGATCACCGGTAGGGGTAGAGCTCGATGCACCCGGACTGAGATGATCTCTTACTGAAGTCATTGCAAAGTGGTAGGCACTCTTGACAGTAAACTGCCCCGATCTGTCCCAAGGCCACGATACAAAGTCCTCCTGTTGGCGCGGGGAAGTGCGGATCTTCTGTATTGCATCTACATCAGCCTTCTACCGGTTGCAATATCCGTCTTGCTGGTTGTAGCATGTCGTCTCACTGGTTAAAACATCTTCCCTCGTCGATTGTAGCACGTCATCTCACTGGTCGCAATATCCCTCCATTGACGGTTGTAGCATTTTAGTCAGAACGGGTGTAGCATATATTGCGTTGCTTACAGTACTATTGCAATATTTTTCAAAGTCGTTTGTAGCATCCAACCGTGCCGGCCGTAGCACCACAACTACGCTGACATCACTCCACTGAGGCTTCATTAAGTCCCAGTTGAGTGAATTCTGGACACACCCCTTGGTTATTATACTTATACCAAATGACCCTTTCTCAAACTTAATACTTTTTGTGACCCGCAGAAAATTTATTTTCGTAATCTGGCTTCTCCTATTCGTGCGTAACCACCGCTCATGTGGAATACACGTGCAAACACCTTCCGAGCTAACATGTTTGACATTGGTCTACGACCACCCCGCAAGGGTGCACCTGCGAGTAACGCCCCATTGAAAGGCAAAACCTATTTGGAACCGCCAAACTGTTATGTGTGTCTAAGGTTTATCCGCGTGGTGGCACCGCAGTGTCCTCAAGGGAACCATTATCATCTGAGTCAACATCACCACCATCTCCATCGTCAATTCCTCCCTCTCTAGAGCAGTTCACTCATTCACAACTTTGTAATCCCCTATTTAAAATGTGGCGCTTGATGCTATAAATTATTTCCTAATGATTTGTTGCACTAATGTTATGTCTGAGTAGATCCCTTTATCCCGTGACTTTGGTAATCATCACATCATGCTTCAGGATTAGCAATATATTGAAGATAACTATGCATAAGGCGACCGAAATGACAAATATTATCCTACATGAGTATATGAGTTGATTCATATGAGATAAATAAAACCAATAGCTCTCAATGCTATGGTTGAATTACTTAATGAATTCGAGTCCGGCTTATTCTTATCTACAGTCAACTCATCGCTTCTTCAAGAACTTATTTCTTAGCTATATATGAGTGTGTAAGTGAATGGTTAAAGTTTTGTACAAATACGGGTGTTAAGGTTTGTGATCCTGTATGCATAAAAGTGACAACCGCTGGCATTAACTAAGACGCCGTAGTGTAGGGATGTCATTGATTGACACTCACGTGCGTTTGGATCGGGCCGCGCGATGGTTAACTCCTACCAATCTCCTCGCTAGGAGCATGCGAGTTATACTTTGCTTCGAGGGCTAACTAAACTTTTGCAAGAAATACTTAAGTTCTTTTATGTTTAGTGTGAGTTTTTGGTTTGAAAGCATTTCAACCTATCCATATTTTTCTAGCGACTTCGGTACCGTGCATTGCCCACTCTCACCTCGAGACTTGGTACAAACTTCGACGGCGCATCCAAACCCCATGAGATGACACACTCTCTCACACATAAGCGTCATTATATCCTTCCTCAAAACAACCATCATACCTACCTATTATTACATTTTTCATAGTCATTTCAAGATATATTTCCATGCAACTTCCATTTTTACTATTTATATGACTTGAGCATTCATTGTCATTTTGCTTCGCACGATCATATAGAGCTTACATGATATATTATGGCAAGTCCACCGTTCATCATTGTTATACATGTCACACAAGATCATTGCACATCCTGAAAATGATGACCGTATATTCCGATGACGAGGTTCCTCAAATGCTCGAGGTTTTCATGAGCAAGCAAGTTGGATGCACACCCACTTAGTTGCATTAGGAGATCTTTCATACAGTTATAGCTCTAATGCGTCCGTTGCATGTCAATCCATACTCGTCGCATCAATATCGATTGTAAGGCCTCTCCATTGCCTAGCGATCAGCTGCGTTGATGTGAGACTTTTTCCACTTTTTATCTTCTTATAAATCCCCATCATCATTCTCTTTTCCGTCTTGGGTGCCAAGACCGTGGCTCACACTCAAGTATCGTGTATATTTAAAAAGTTGAGGCAAGAAAAATATTACTTAATTGCTTGGTTTGGTGCCTGGGTTAATTCATGATTTGATGTTTCTATACAAGAAAAAAAGATTGTGCCATGCTTACCATGATTAAGTGTGCATGGTTTTGCTTTCTTTAACATTCTTATCTGGAAGGGCAATGACTGTTTATTTGCATGATTATGTATTATTTTTTCAACGTCAAATTGATAGACTATTACCATGCATCACTTTTATCCTAAGTTCATATCACAATTAATTATTTGATCAAATTTGTGCTAGGCAACATGCCACATCAAAACTTATCGTTGTTTTATCATTTACGTACTCGAGGATGTGCATAAATTAAGCTAGGGGATGCTGATATGTCTCTGAAGTATCTATAATTTTTGATTGTTTCATGTTGTTAATATCAATTTTACATATTTTGGCAACAATTTATATTATCTATTTGGAATAACCTATTAACTGAGTGACAAAGGCCAGTTCCTATTTTCTATCATTTTTGAGTTTTTAGGTGAAAAATTCATGGAGCAGGAATGACCTGAAAAATTACATGAACTTCTGTGGAGTATATCTGAATTTTTGGCGCAAAAATCAATGCAAGAGGAGGTCCATGGGCTCGACAAGCTTAGGGGTGCTCCTACCCCCTTGTGCGCGCCGAATGAACTTTTGGCCACCCCGTAAGTCAGTTGGAGGTGTCCTTCGACCGTAAGAAAGTCAATATCGGAAGAAAAAATGTGTTAAAATTTCAGCCCGATCGGAGTTACAGAACTCTGGCTATAAAAGAGAATCAATGTTCATCCAGAAACCCTACTGCAAATACAGAAGAAAACAAAGAGAGATATCCAATTTCGGAGAGGCTCCCGTCCCCAGGGAACTATGGCGGCCAAGGACTAGAGCGGGAACCCTTCTCCCATCTAGGGGGAATGCTAAGCAAGAAGAAGGAGCGTGATCGCTCTCCCTCTCTCCTGGCAGCGTCGGAGCGCCGTCGGGGGAACCATCATGACACCGATCTACTCCAACAACTTCACCACCATCATCACCAACTCTCCCCCCTCTATGCAGCGGTGTAACCTATCTCACCCTGTTGCATCTCTACTTGAACATGGTACTTTATGCCATATCCAATGATGTGTTGCACCTGCATGGTATGATTGATATGAGTTATATATTATTATGATGTTGTCCTATGGTGCCCTCCGCACTACTAGAAAAAAGGTTGTTAGTGGCGCACCTGTTTTTGCTATTAATGGCGCACTATAGTTGCGCCACTATTAACACGCCACTAGTAACAAATAGTAATGGCGCACCTCTGGTGCGCCATTAGTATCCCAGATAATAGTGGCGCACTACACAGTGCGTCATTACTATGTCCAACAGTGCGCCATTACTATGCCTCCTAGGGGGCCATATTTACCTTCACGTATGCCCCCAAGTGCGCCATTACTATGCCCCATAGTGCGCCACTGGTATTTAGCCCTGGTGCGCCACAAATGCTCAATATGGTGCGCCACTACTATGAATATTAGGATTTATTATTTTTTGCTTTTCTGGTATTTGCACAGGTTACAAAATATCTAGTATTTGCAAAGGTTACAAAATACGCTACACAACACAGAATATAAACATCACACAATAGAATTCATCATATTAGTCTCCAAATTCAAAATAGCGAACAAAGTTCAAACATTAGCCAAGTTTAGGTCTCGAGACCTTAGCAAAGTTCATCATATATATTAGCCGAGTTTGTCGTCACATTACAAAGTCGATATCGATCATCTAAACTACCATCACATAGAAGAGAGCTGCGATCACGATGAGCATCATCGCGATGAAACTGGTCTTCATCCGGTTCGTCCACCGCTCCCTCCTCTCTCCTGCTAGATAGCGCGCGTATCTAGCTTCCGCCTCTGCCCTAGTGTTGTACCCTTTGTAACTGTTACCGCTGAAATGGTGAACCTGTCTCCGACACTCCTCCCAGTCGTCGTAGACTCCGGGAATCTTACCCTTGTACACGACATACGACGGCATATCTATGCACTAGACAAACAAAATGTTAGTAGCAATTCACAAACAATACGTAAGCAATATATAAGTATGGAACAAAAGGATCGAAAGAGAAATGCAACACATTAATAGCACGATTCATGGTCCTACTAATAAATAGCATCGATTACATATAAGTTGAATGACTGTCCAAACTAAAGAGACATACAAGTTCATTAAAGTTTAATTACAACATGAGGTAATCGATATTTCAGAACTACATAGCATCATTACTTTCGACTCGACTCAGGGACCGGAGAATGCATGAAGCCGCCGTCTTTCGTGATGGTCATGAAATCGCGATCGTTGTCAGCCTGCGTTTGTAGCGTTGTTTCTATTTCACTGTTGGACGGTTGATATTTGAGGTAGAATTGCCCCGAGGTACGAAGGACAGCTTGATGGATGATTTCCGCAAAATCCGACTGGATGCGTAAGAATTCTTGTCTGATGTCCGCGTCCTGGATTGCCGACAAGCGTGCGGCCCAATCTTTGAGATTAGTTGGTAGCAAAAGGTGATTATAGTCCCGTACGATCGCCCGCATGTGATGGAGGGCGTAGTAGGCATCCTTCTGACCGCCAGGCGGCTGCTTGACGTAGGGGAACGTCGTTACGTGGGTGAACACGTGCTTGCCTTACCTACAAATTGGCCTCCTGAAGGTGCCTCCAAATTTGGCGTAGCCGGGGAGAGCATCATCAAGAACTTTCTTGATATTTGTGTAGTCTTTCTTCGACTGACGGTCCGAGTCGAAATACGTGGTCATGGAATATTTCGGGCTTAAGAGGATGAGTGTGCAATGTGTGTCACTGCACAAAACACGAAATGTTAGAAAAAAAAGAACGATCGAAATCTAAGAAATCATATGTTACGGGGTGGTGAGGGTATGACTTACTCGGGAAAGTAAGGCACGAGGAAGTTATCCTTATCTGGGTTCGCCGGAATGACGCCTTCGAGGTATGAACTCGTGACTTGCCGGTCCCCAGCGCTGCCCAAGATCTTGGAACGCATGTAGAAGGGGTCGACTATCACGATGTCCGGGGTCTTGTCTCTAATGATACGCATCTCCATACTGAGCGAAAATAGCCGAATGAAGGTGTAGTGCAACGGATGAAGGTTAAACATAGCGAAGATGTCATCAAACCGCAGGACGATCATACCCCCGATGGTGCTATCGACAAAGCCCTTTACCTCTGGCACCTTGGCCACGAAAACCGGGTATGCCATATCATTCTCAGAGAGACGCCGCTTCTCCAAAGAAAGAACACTGTCATGCAGACTCCGCATAGCACCGGTTGCTGCATTGAGCAGATTAGTCGGTAGCATCGGCCTACCCACCACATGCATCGTCCTCAAGATATCCTTAGGAGAAGGTGGCCCGTCCTGAGCACGGATCATACTCGGTGTCGGCTGGCTCGCACCCTTGTTATTTTTTTCTTTTCTGTCCCTTCTGCTTCTTCTGCTGTAGTGGGATCGAGTTCTGCTCAGAGACCACCTTCTTGAGTGTGTTGGGGCTGATAATATTTCGCACCTCGGCTATCTGAGGCTCGGTGAAGGCGGCAGCTGGAGGCGTCTCCTGAGAACTGAACGCCAGACGACGCCTGTTGCAATTGGGTTTCTCCGCGGTACCAGCTAGATCACGATCGTCTTTTGCAGGGTTGGGTTCTTCATCTTCATGATCATGCCCTTCGTCTTGATCTTCCTCATCATCATGTCCGGCATCTTCTACATGATGACTGTGTACTACATCTACTTTGTGATCATGTAATGGAGATTCTTCGTCTTCTCGCCCGCCCTCGCCACGGTTGTCTTGCTGCCCTTCCTCATTTCTTGCCCGGCCCCCATGGACAACTTCATAATCATCTTCATCACCTTACCACCGATAGCCATCCATGAAACCACGCAAGAGCAGGTGGTCTCGCACTTGTATTGAATCCGGGTCCATAAGGCTCTTTAGCTTGCATCTTCGACACGGACATCTTTGAAGGAAATATGCCCTAGAGGCAATAATAAAGTTATTATTTATTTCCTTATATCATGATAAATGTTTATTATTCATGCTAGAATTGTATTAACCGGAAACATAATACATGTGTGAATACATAGACAAACATAGTGTCACTAGTATGCCTCTACTTGACTAGCTCGTTTATCAGAGATGGTTATGTTTCCTAGCCATGGACAAAAGAGTTGTCATTTGATTAACGGGATCACATCATTAGGAGAATGATGTGATTGACTTGACCCATTCCGTTAGCTTAGCACTTGATCGTTTAGTATGTTGCTATTGCTTTCTTCATGACTTATACATGTTCAGGTAACTATGAGATTATGCAACTCCCGTTTACCGGAGGAACACTTTGGGTACTACCAAACGTCACAACGAATCTGGGTGATTATAAAGGAGTACTACAGGTGTCTCCAAAGGTACATGTTGGGTTGGCGTATTTCGAGATTAGGTTTTGTCACTCCGATTGTCGGAGAGGTATCTCTGGGCCCTCTCGGTAATGCACATCACTATAAGCCTTGCAAGCAATGTAGCTAATGAGTTAGTTACGGAATGATGCATTATGGAACGAGTAAAGAGACTTGCCGGTAACGAGATTGAACTAGGTATTGGATACCAACGATCGAATCTCGGGCAAGTAACATACCGATGACAAAGGGAACAACGTATGTTGTTATGCGGTTTGACCGATAAAGATCTTCGTAGAATATGTAGGAGCCAATATGGGCATCCAGGTCCCGCTATTGGTTATTGACCGAAAATAGTTCTAGGTCATGTCTACATAGTTCTCGAACCCGTAGGGTCCGCACGCAACAAGGTTTCGATGCGGTTATATTATGAGTTTACATGTTTTGATGTACCGAAGGAGTTAGGAGTACCGGATGAGATCGGGGACATGACGAGGAGTCTCGAATTGGTCGAGACGTAAAGATTCATATATTGGATGATATGTTTAGGCCAAGGGGTCAAGCCCATGAGGCTTTAGGTCGGTGCAAAAGGAGTTTTGCGGAGGCCAGGGGGCCAAACGCCGGAGACCCTGGCGTCTGGCCCTGGGCCAGACGCCGAGGCCCATGGCGTTTGGGCCAGACGCCAAAGTTTGTGGCGTTTGGTCCTGGAGTCCGAGTGGGACTCTTGCCTTTCGGGCAAAACCGACTTTGAGGAGGCTTTTGCTCCAAGTTTCGACCCCGGGGCTCAACATATAAATAGAGGGGCAGGGCTAGCACCAAAGACACAACAATTGATCTCTTGGATCTCTTAGCCGTGTCAGCGGTGCCCCCTCCACTATATTCCACCTCGGTCATATCAGAAGCGGTGCTTAGGCGAAGCCTGCATCGGTAGAACATCAAGATCGTCACCACGCCGTCGTCTTGTGGAACTCTCTCTCCCGGAGCTTTCTGGATCGGAGCTCGAGGAGCGCCACCGAGCTGAACGTGTGCCAAGAACTTCGGAGGCGCCGAGTAACGGGCGCTGGGATCGGTTGGATCGCGAGGAGAACGTCGACTACTTCCTCTACGTTGTGATCGCTTCCGCTTCGGTCTACGAGGGTACGTAGACAACACTCTCCCCTCTCGTTGCTATGCATCACCATGATCTTGCGTGTGCGTAGGAAATTTTTTGAAATTACTACGTTCCCCAACAATCTTATCTCTGTCTCGTTCTTTTGAAGCATCTCGGCCTTCGTGGAGCTCAAAAACCTATTCACGATGCCTTCAGTCATCGTGCGGACCATGGTCGTCAAGGTAGAGCAAAAGCGATATTTTAGAATCAAAAAAAATTTGGCATGACTTTGCCTAAAAATAGGACCAAAAAGAATGCATAGTGCCAAATTCTCGCCGAAACGGAAATGAATCAACATTCCGGCAAAATAGTGGCAACTATCGCATTTCAAATACCGGTACCTGCAAACACAAACATATGCAACACCACAAACATATGCAACACCACAAACATATGCAATACCACAAACATACGTAGATCTAGGCCATAAAAAGTGTGTACGTTGTTGGAGGGAGAAAAAGTAGATCTAGAACATAAAGAAAGCCTTCCCCTTACTTACCTATCAAAAAAAGGAAATTTACCCACTTAATTTGGGTGAATCTATGGTGCAAATGAGATGAGGAGGATGAGGCAGCCGAGACCAAGCTTGGTAGAGGTGGAGAGAACGAAGTGGGGAAAGTGAGTGTGGTAGGTGGCTGTCCAAAATATCTAGCTGCTCCCAGGTTACCAATGGCGCACCACCTAAGAATGCGACATTAGTAACCAGGGTTACTAATGGCGCACCTAGTGTGTGGTGCGCCATTACTAGTTTTGAAAAAAAAGATAAAAAAATTGTTAGCAGTGGCGCACCAGGGGATAGTGCGCCATTACTAGTTTTAACTTTTTTATCTTTTTTTTTTCAAAACTAGTAATGGCGCACCATACACCAGGTGCGCCATTAGTAATGTGGCCAATAATGGCGTACCTGTATCTGGTGCGCCACTGCTATATATACGAGAAGGATTTCTTTTCTTAAAGGGTGTATACATTAGAGTGTACCTGCTTGGTAGGCATGAAATCACTGACAAAGAGTTGCCATTAGCTATAGCCGTTTTCCTAGTAGTGCCGTGTCGCACAAGCATGTGGGATCCCTGTTGTAGGGTGTTGCAATATGTTAATGATTTGCTTATAGTGGGTTGTGGGAGTGACAGAAACCTAAACTCGAGTTCGTGAGTTATTGCATACGGGATTAAAGGGAAGTTTACACTTAATACTATGGTTGGGTTCTATCTTAGTGAATCTTTCATAGTTGCGGATGCTTGCTAGAGTTCCAATCATAAGTACACGTGATCCAAGAACGGAAAGTATGTTTTCTTAAGCCTCTCCATCATATCGTATGATAAGTATCACTATCGTGTCATATTCAATTGCCTAGGGACAAACACTTTCTCATTGTTCTTCAAAAAGTTTTACTTTATTGTTCTTTTATTAAAGCAACACCTAACTTTTATTTTATGTTCATTATTATCTTGCAAATCTATCCCATTACACTTCTAAACTAATTATTCTTGTTTTAGGTAAAGTGAGTGTTAGTGTACGTAGAGTTGAATAGGTGGTCGATAGAACTGGAGAGAATATTAATTCTACCTTTAACTCCTCGTTGGGTTCTGCACTCTTATTATATAAAAGGCTACAAGTGATTCCATGTACTTGTGGGTTATCAGACACCACAGTTCACATTGGAGATGGGAGGAAGGCGAACTTCTAGAAATCATCCTAGGCATGTGACCCAAAGATATTGCTCCTAGGATCTTTGACCTCTCAAAAAAGAAATATTCTAGGAATCATCCAAACTGCTCTTCTCAACAATTATTGGGTTAGTTAGATTAATGCCCATCCTGGAGCACATACTAGAGTTCATCACACTTTGAGAGAAGATATCCTCTGTTACTCTCAACAACGGTGTGCAAGATACTATCTTCTGGAAGTTCACCTCTCAAGAAGAATACTCGGTGTCGACTGCCCATATGGTATAGTTTGCGGGACATACGTGTTGGGGAACGTAGTAATTTCAAAAACTTTCCTACGCACACGCAAGATCATGGTGATGCATAGCAACGAGAGGGGAGAGTGTCGTCTATGTACCCTCGTAGACCGTAAGCGGAAGCGTTATGACAACGCGGTTGATGTAGTCGTACGTCTTCACGATCGACCGATCCTATTACCGAACGTATGGCACCTCCGTGATCCGCACACGTTCAGCTCGGTGACGTCCCACGAACTCACAATCCAGTAGAGCCGAGGAGAGTTCCACAAGACGATCAAGTGATGATGAAGCTACCGACGCAGGGCTTCGCCTAAGCACCACTATAATATGACCAAGGTGGATTATGGTGGAGGGGGGCGCTGCATACGGCTAAGAGATCAGTGATCAACTTGTGTGTCTATGGGGTGCTCCCCTCCCCCGTATATAAAGGAGTGGAGGAGGGGGAGGAGGCCGGCCTCCTAGGCGCGCCTCAAGGGGAGTCCTACTCCCACCAGGAGTAGGATTCCACCCCTTCCAAGAGTAGGAGTAGGAGGGAAGGAAGGAGGAGAGAGGGGGAAGGAAAAAGGGGGGCGCCGCCCCCCCTTCCTTGTTCAATTCGGACTAGAGGGGGAGGGGGCGCGCGGCCTGCCCTGGCCGCCCCTTCCTCTCTCCACCAAGGCCCATGAGGCCCATTACACTCCTCGGGGGGTTCCGATAACCCCCCGGTACTCCGGTATTTGTCCGAACTCACTCGGAACCTTTCCGAAGTCCAAACATAGTCTCCAATATATCGGTCTTTATGTCTCGACCATTTCGAGACTCCTCGTCATGTCCGTGATCATATCCGGGACCCCGAACTACCTTCGGTACATCAAAACACATAAACTCATATTTCCGATCGTCACCGAACGTTAAGCGTGCGGACCCTACGGGTTCAAGAACTATGTAGACATGACCGAGACACGTCTCCGGTCAATAACCAATAGCGGAACCTGGATGCTCATATTGGCTCCCACATATTCTACGAAGATCTTTACCGGTCAAACCGCATAACAACATACATTGTTCCCTTTGTCATCGGTATGTTACTTGCCCGAGATTCGTTCGTCGGTATCTCAATACCTAGTTCAATCTCGTTACCGGCAAGTCTCTTTACTCGTTCCGTAATGCATCATCCCGCAACTAACTCATTAGTTACATTGCTTGCAAGGCTTATAGTGATGTGCATTACCAAGAGGGCCCAGAGATACCTCTCCGACAATCGGAGTGACAGATCCTAATCTCGATCTATGCCAACTCAACAAGTACCATCGAAGAGACCTGTAGAGGACCTTTATAATCACCCAGTTACGATGTGACGTTTGGTAGCACACAAAGTGTTCCTCCGGTATTCAGGAGTTGCATAATCTCATAGTCATAGGAACATGTATAAGTCATGAAGAAAGCAATAGCAATATACTAAACGATCAAATGCTAAGCTAACGGAATGGGTCAAGTCAATCACATCATTCTCTAATGATGTGATCCCGTTAATCAAATGACAATTCATGTCTATGGTTAGGAAACATAACCATCTTTGATTCAACAAGCTAGTCAAGTAGAGGCATACTAGTGACACTTTGTTTGTCTTATGTATTCACACATGTACTAAGTTTCCGGTTAATACAATTCTAGAATGAATAATAAACATTTATCATGATATAAGAAAATATAAATAACAATTTTATTATTGCCTCTAGGGCATATTTACTTCTGTATACCACTTGCACTAGAGTCAATAATCTAGATTACACAGTAATGATTCTAACACCCATGGAGTCTTGGTGTTGATCATGTTTTGTTCGTGAGAGAGGCTTAGTTAACGGGTCTGCAACATTCAGATCCGTATGTATCTTGCAAATCTCTATGTCTCCCTCCTTGACTTGATCGCGGATGGAATTGAAGCGTCTCTTGATGTGCTTGGTTCTGTTTTGAAATATGGATTCCTTTGCCAAGCAATTGCACCAGTATTGTCACAAAAGATTTTCATTGGACCCGATGCACTAGGTATGACACCTAGATCGGATATGAACTCCTTCATTTGCTGCTTCCGAAGCAGCTGTGTACTCCGCTTCACACGTAGATCCCACCACGACGCTTTGCTTATAACTGCACCAATTGACAGCTCCACCGTTCAATATAAATACGTATCCGGTTTGTGATTTAGAGTCATCCGGATCAGTGTCAAAGCTTGCGTCGACATAACCATTTACGATGAGCTCTTTGTCACCTCCATAAACGAGAAACGTATCCTTAGTCCTTTTCAGGTATTTCAGGATGTTCTTGACTGTTGTGCAGTGATCCACTCCTGGATTACTTTCGTACCTCCCTGCTAAACTAATAGCAAGGCACACATCAGGTCTGGTACACAACATTGCATACATGATAGATCCTATGCCTGAAGCATAGGGAACACCTTTCATTTTCTCTCTATCTTCTGCAGTGGTCGGGCATTGAGTCTGACTCAACTTCATACCTTGTAACACATGCAAGAACCCTTTCTTTGCTTGATCCATTTTGAACTTCTTCAAAACTTTATCAAGGTATGTGCTTTGTGAAAGTCCAATTAAGCGTTTTGATCTATCTGTATAGATCTTGATGCCCAATATATAAGCAGCTTCACCGAGGTCTTTCATTGAAAAACTCTTATTCAAGTATCCTTTTATGCTATCCAGAAATTCTATATCATTTCCAATCAACAATATGTCATGCACATATAATATTAGAAATGCTACAGAGTTCCCACTCACTTTCTTGTAAATACAGGCTTCTCCAAAAGTTTGTATAAAACCATATGCTTTGATCACACTATCAAAACGTTTATTCCAACTCCAAGATGCTTGCACCAGTCCATAGATGGATCGTTGGAGCTTGCACACTTTGTTAGCACCCTTTGGATCGATAAAAGCTTCAGGTTGCATCATATACAACTCTTCTTCCAGAAATCCATTCAGGAATGCAGTCTTTACATCCATTTGCCAAATTTCATAATCATAAAATGCAGCAATTGCTAACATGATTCAGACGGACTTAAGCATCGCTACAGGTGAGAAAGTCTCATCGTAGTCAACTCCTTGAACATGTCGAAAACCTTTCGCAACAAGTCGAGCTTTGTAGACAGTAACATTACCGTTAGTGTCAGTCTCTTTCTTAAAGATTCATTTATTCTTGATGGCTTGCCGATCATCGGGCAAGTCAATTAAAGTCCACACTTTGTTCTCATACATGGATCCCATCTCAGATTTCACGGCCTCAAGCCATTTTGCGGAATCTGGGCTCATCATCGCTTCCTCATAGTTCGTAGGTTCGTCATGGTCAAGTAACATGACCTCCAGAATAGGATTACCGTACCACTCTGGTGCAGATCTTACTCTGGTTGACCTATGAGGTTCGGTAATAACTTGATCTGAAGTTACATGATTATCATCATTAGCTTCCTCACTAATTGGTGTAGGAATCACAGGAACAGATTTCTGTGATGAACTACTTTACAATAAGGGAGTAGGTATAGTTACCTCATCAAGTTCTACTTTCCTCCCACTCACTTCTTTCGAGAGAAACTCCTTCTCTAGAAAGTATCCATTCTTAGCAATGGATGTCTTGCCTTCGGATCTGTGATAGAAGGTGTACCCAACAGTCTCCTTTGGGTATCCTATGAAGACACATTTCTTCGATTTGGGTTCGAGCTTATCAGGTTGAAGCTTTTTCACATAAGCATCGCAGCCCCAAACTTTAAGAAACGACAACTTTGGTTTCTTGCCAAACCACAATTCATAAGGCGTCGTCTCAACGGATTTAGATGGTGCCCTATTTAACGTGAATGCAGCCGTCTCTAAAGCATAACCCCAAAACGATAGCGGTAAATCAGTAAGAGACATTGTAGATCGCACCATATCTAGTAAAGTACGATTACGACGTTCGGACACACCATTACGCTGTGGTGTTCTGGGTGGCGTGAGTTGCGAAACTATTCCGCATTGTTTCAAATGAAGACTAAACTCGTAACTCAAATATTCTCCTCCACGATCAGATCGTAGAAAGTTTTTTCTTGTTATGATGATTTTTCACTTCTCTGAAATTCTTTCAACTTTTCAAATGTTTCAGACTTATGTTTCATCAAGTAGATATACCCATATTTGCTGAAATCATCTGTGAAGGTGAAAAAATAACGATGCCCTCCGCAAGCCTCAACATTCATTGAACCACATACATCAGTATGTATGATTTCCAACAAATCTGTTGCTCGCTCCATTGTTCCGGAGAACGGCGTTTTAGTCATCTTGCCCATGAGGCATGGTTCGCAAGTACCAAGTGATTCATAATCAAGTGATTCCAAAAGTTCATTAGAATGGAGTTTCTTCATGCGCTTTACACCAATATGACATAAACGGCAGTGCCACAAATAAGTTGCACTATCATTATCAACTATGCATCTTTTGGCTTCAATATTATGAATATGTGTATGACTACTATCGAGATTCAAAAAGAATAGACCACTCTTCAAGGGTGCATGACCATAAAAGATACTACTCATATAAATAGAACAACCATTATTCTCTAATTTAAATGGATAACCGTCTCGCATCAAACAAGATCCAGATATAATTTTCATGCTTAACGCTGGCACCAAATAACAATTATTCAGGTCTAAAACTAATCCTGAAGGTAGATGTAGAGGTAGCGTGCCGACTGCGATCACATCGAGTTTGGAACCATTTCCCACGCGCATCATCACCTCGTCCTCAGCCAATCTTCGCTTAATCCGTAGTCCCTGCTTCGAGTTGCAAATATTAGCAACAAAACCAGTATCAAATATTCAGGTGCTACTGCGAGCATTAGTAAGGTACACATCAATAACAGGTATATCACATATACCTTTGTTCACCTTGCCATCCTTCTTATCCGCCAAATACTTGGGGCAGTTCCGCTTCCAGCGACCAATCCCTTTGAAGTAGAAGCACTTAGTCTCAGGCTTAGGTCCAGACTTGGGCTTTTTCACTTGAGCAGCAACTTGCTTGCCATTCTTCTTGAAGTTCCCCTTCTTTCCTTTTCCCTTTTTCTTGAAACTGGTGGTCTTATTGACCATCAACACTTGATGCTCCTTCTCGATTTCAACCTCCGCAGCCTTTAGCATTGTGAAGAGCTCGGGAATTGTCTTATCCATCCCTTGCATGTTATAGTTCATCATGAAGCTCTTGTAGCTTGGTGGCAGTGATTGAAGAATTCTGTCAATGACACTATCATCCGGAAGATTAACTCCCAGTTGAATCAAGTGGACTTCATATCTCTCAATCCAGGCATATGCTTGAAATATTAACTTCAACTCCTGGAACATCTCATATGCTCCATGACGTTCAAAACATCGTTGAAGTCCCGATTCTAAGCCGTAAAGCATGGCACACTGAACTATCGAGTAGTCATCAGCTTTGCTCTGCCAGACGTTCATAACATCTGGTGTTGCTCCTGTAGTGGGTTTGGCACCCAGCGGTGCTTCCAGGACGTAATTTTTCTGTGCAGCAATGAGGATAATCCTCAAGTTATGGACCCAGTCCGTGTAGTTGCTACCATCATCTTTCAACTTAGCTTTCTCAAGGAACGCATTAAAATTCAATGGAACAACAACGCGTGCCATCTATCTACGACAACATAGACATGCAAAATACTATCAGGTACTAAGTTCATGATAAATTAAAGTTCAATTAATCAAATTACTTAAGAACTCCCACTTAGATAGACATCCCTCTAATCATCTAAGTGATCACGTGATCCATATCAACTAAACCATGTCCAATCATCACGTGAGATGGAATAGTTTTCAATGGTGAACATCGCTATGTTGATCATATCTACTGTTCTGAGGCCATATCTGCATATGTTAGGCTCGTCAAGTTTAACCCAAGTATTCTGCATGTGCAAAACTGGCTTGCACCCGTTGTATGTGAACGTAGAGCTTATCATACCCGATCATCACATGGTGTGTCGGGACGACGAACTTTCGCAACGGTGCATACTCAAGGAGAACACTTATACCTTGAAATTTAGTGAGAGATCATCTTATAATGCTACCGTCGATCTAAGCAAAATAAGATGCATAAATGATAAACATCACATGCAATTAATATAAGTGATATGATATGGCCATCATCATCTTGTGCCTTTGATCTCCATCTCCAAAGCGCCGTCATGATCACCATCGTCACCGGCGCGACACCTTGATCTCCATTGTAGCATCGTTGTCGTCTCGCCAACTATTGCTTCTACGACTATCGCTACCGCTTAGTGATAAAGTAAAGCAATTACATGGCGATTGCATTTCATACAATAAAGCGACAACCATATGGCTCCTGCCAGTTGCCGATAACTGTGTTACAAAACATGATCATCTCATACAATAAAAAATTAGCATCATGTCTTGACCATATCACATCACAACAAGCCCTACAAAACAAGTTAGACGTCCTTTACTTTGTTGTTGCAAGTTTTACGTGGCTGCTACAGGCTGAGCAAGAACCGTTCTTACCTACGCATCAAAACCACAACGATATTTCATCAAGTATGTGTTGTTTTAACCTTCACAAGGACCGGGCATAGCCACACTCGACTCAACTAAAGTTGGAGAAACTGACACCCGCCAGCCACCTGTGTGCGAAGCACGTCGGTAGAACCAGTCTTGCGTAAGCGTACGCGTAATGTCGGTCCGGGCCGCTTTATCCAACAATACCGTCGAATCAAAGTATGACATGCTGGTAAGCAGTATGACTAGTATCGCCCACAACTCACTTGTGTTCTACTCGTGCATATAACATCTACGCATAAACCTGGCTCGGATGCCACTGTTGGGGAACGTAGTAATTTCAAAAAATTCCTACGCACACGCAAGATCATGGTGATGCATAGCAACGAGAGGGGAGAGTGTCGTCTACGTACCCTCGTAGACCGTAAGCGGAAGCGTTATGACAACGCGGTTGATGTAGTCATACGTCTTCACGATCGACCGATCCTAGTACCGAACGTACGGCACCTCCGCGATCAACGTACGACAACTCCGTGATCAACACACGTTCAGCTTGGTGACGTCCCACGAACTCACGATCCAACAGAGCTTCGAGGGAGAGTTCCGTCAGCATGATTGCGTGATGACGGTGATGATGAAGCTACCGACGCAGGGTTCGCCTAAGCACCGCTATGATATGAACGAGGTGGATTATGGTGGAGGGGGGCACCGCACACGGCTAAGATATCAATGATCAACTTGTGTGTCTATGGGGTGCCCCCCTCCCCCGTATATAAAGGAGTGGAGGAGGGGGAGGAGGCCGGCCTCCTAGGCGCGCCCCAAGGGGAGTCCTACTCCCACCGAGAGTAGGATTACACCCCTTCCAAGAGTAGGAGTAGGAGTAGGAGGGAAGGAAGGAGGAGAGAGGGGGAAGGAAAAAGGGGGGCGCCACCCCCCTTCCTTGTCCAATTCGGACTAGAGGGGGAGGGGCGCACGGCCTGCCCTGGCCGCCCCTTCCTCTCTCCACCAAGGCCCATGAGGCCCATTACACTCCCCGGGGGGTTCCGGTAACCCCTCGGTACTCCGGTATTTGTCCGAACTCACTCGGAACCTTTCCGAAGTCCAAACATAGTCATCCAATATATCGATCTTTATGTCTCGACCATTTCGAGACTCCTCGTCATATCCGTTCTCCAGGACTCCGAACTACCTTCGGTACATCAAAACACATAAACTCATATTACCGATCGTCACTGAACGTTAAGCGTGCGGACCCTACGGGTTCGAGAACTATGTAGACATGACCGAGACACGTCTCCGGTCAATAACCAATAGCGGAACCTGGATGCTCATATTGGCTCCCACATATTCTACGAAGATCTTTATCGATCAAACCGCATAACAACATACGTTGTTCCCTTTGTCATCCTTATGTTACTTGCCCGAGATTTGATCGTCGGTATCTCAATACCTAGTTCAATCTCGTTACCGACAAGTCTCTTTACTCGTTCCGTAATGCATCATCCCGCAACTAACTCATTAGTTACATTGCTTGCAAGGCTTATAGTGATGTGCATTACCGAGAGGGCCCAGAGATACCTCTCCGACAATCGGAGTGACAAATCCTAATCTCGATCTATGCCAACTCAACAAGTACCATCGGAGACACCTGTAGAGCACCTTTATAATCACCCAGTTACGTTGTGATGTTTGGTAGCACACAAAGTGTTCCTCCGGTATTCGGGAGTTGCATAATCTCATAGTCATAGGAACATGTATAAGTCATGAAGAAAGCAATAGCAATATACTAAACGATCAAATGCTAAGCTAACGGAATGGGTCAAGTCAATCACATCATTCTCTAATGATGTGATCCCGTTAATCAAATGACAATTCATGTCTATGGTTAGGAAACATAACCATCTTTGATTCAACGAGCTAGTCAAGTAGAGGCATACTAGTGACACATTGTTTGTCTTATGTATTCACACATGTACTAAGTTTTCGGTTAATACAATTCTAGCATGAATAATAAATATTCATCATGATATAAGGAAATATAAATAACAACTTTATTATTGCCTCTAGGGCATATTTCCTTCAATACGACCTAGCATAATGCCTGCAGTTGTTTGGAAGGTTTGGGGGCCCTCCGAAATGCAAGTCTTTTGCTTGGTTGATTATTAGAAACAGAGTATGGACGACCGATCGATTGCACCGTTGTGGCTGGCCGAACTGCAACCTTTGCCCACTTTGCAAGAAAGTCTAGGAAACCACGGCACATCTTCTCTTCCAGTGCAGGTTCTCCCAACGTGTTTTGGCCGAGGTTGCATCGTGGATTGGCCTACATGATGATGTGATGAAGGGCTGGATATTTGAGGCTTCAGTTCGAGAATGGTGGATTAAAAATGTGATTGAGCGTGGAAACTAGAGAAAGGCCATGTCCACCTTGTTCATTTTTTATGTCTTGGGAGATTTGGAAAGAGCGCAACACGAGGGTCTTTCACAGCACCGTTGCTACGGTGATGATGGTCGTCGCGAAGATCAAAGAGGAGGCTCATCTTTCGGCTATGGCCGGTGCCACCCACTTGAATATTGTAATACCGCGAGAGTAGTTGTTATTTTTTCCAGTGTTGTGACCGTTTAAAACCTTCTTTCTTAATCAGTGAAAATAGAAATTCTTTTGACTTGCTTAAAAAAGGTATTGGGTCTGTTTGGTTTATGCCCCCAACTCACCCTACCAAAATGTTTGTCATGCCAAATTCCTTATGTGTTGTTTGGCTTGTTACCAAATATTTGGCTGCCAACGAGTCCATTGTTGCTTCCTTCACAGATTCTTGCCAAATCTTTGGCCAACCCTGGGCGTTGGAATCACACGCCAAATAATTGGCAAGCCAATATTGGTAGGGCAGCTATAGGCAAGAACCAAACATACCCATTAAGCCCACCAGGCCCAAGAGCTTTCTCATTGCGCATGGAATTGATCTCATCTTTTATTTTCTCTATAATAAAGAGAAGGAATTTGTAGTCATTTTTAACACAATACAAACGCAAGCGCTTATAAATACATGCATACACTCATCGTACACTCTATACCTATGAGCATCTTCCAGAGACTGAGTCTGCATATTATCTTGAGTTTTACGAAGTTATTATAGCCGCCTCGTAGTCGACGAGAACGTCTTCTCTCATTAAACCCATATCGCCGGAGGGCGATCACGTTAGACGTTTCATCTATAAACCCAAAATGATACATTGCGAAGCTTACTACTACGGCACATGGCTATCGATCAGGGATCCCTGATAGGTACAACTACAAGAAGAAGACAGAGCAACACCTGCCTGCATGGCCTCGTAGCTACATGCACGAACACACAAACCAAACGATTCACATAGGTGCAGATTTCGCAGCGATTATCACTGCCGAAGTATGGAGCATAACCAATAACCCCTGAGTTATGCCGGGCAAGCGTCGCCTCCTTTGAGCTCCACCCCATCGCTCTCCGGCGTGGTGGCCGTCGGCGGCTGCCGGTAGAGCGTCGTCATGAGCGGCGTCGCGATCACCGTGGTCGTCAGCGCCATGATCACGAAGATGGCGAACGTCGTGTCGTCCAGCACCTGCACGCACATGAGCCCGTGAGTGAGTCCCCGTACGTAACAACTGATAATTACTCCTACAATTTACAACGTCCGTGTGTATATATATACAAGTAGTACTGACCTTCTTCTCCTTGCCGATGTTGAGCACGATGAGCTCCACGAGCCCCTTGGCGCTCATGGCCACGCCGAGGGCGGCCGCCTCGCGCCTGGCCATGCCGGTCCCAGCGACCGCCACCGTGAACGTCCCGGCGAACTTCCCAACCACGGCCACGGCCACCACGAGCGCGACCATCCCCCACGCCGCCACGCCCCGGACGTTGTCAACATTTGTGTGCAGTCCGCTCGTGGCGAAGTAGAGCGGCAGCATCAGCCCGGACACCAGCGGCGCCACCTTCTCGCCGACGCGCTCCGCGACGCCGTCCTCCCGGGGCATAGCTAGCCCGAACACGAACGCGCCGAACACGGGGTGCACGCCGATGGCGTCGGTCACGGCGCCCGCTAGGAGCGCGCACGCGACGGCGCATGAGCAGGTCAGGTCGCCGTCCGAGCTGCAGTGGCCTGCGCGGCGCGCCAGGCGCGCCATGAGAGGGCGGAGCGCGAAGAACGTGAACGCCACGAAGACCGCGCCCGACGAGAGGATGTAGACCGGCGCGAGAGCGGGCCCCTTCGGCTCGCGACCACCGCCGGACACGGCGAGAGCGAGGGCGAGGAGCGTCCACGCGAAGACGTCGTTCACGGCGGCGGCGGCCATGGCGGTCTCGCCGAAGGGCACTCCGAGGAGGCCGAGCTCCTTGAGGATGCAGGCGAGCACGGGGAGAGCGGTCACCGAGAGCGCGGCGCCGAGGAAAACGCACAGCGAGAAGTATGAGGCTTGGCGGGGCGCCGGGATGGCGAGGTCGAGGAGTGGCACGACACCGGCGGCGGCGAGCAGTGGGGGCACGATGCCAGCCGCTGCGATGGCAACGCTGCGGGGCCCCACGCGGCGAACGGCGCAGAAGTCGAGTTCGAGGCCGACCAGGAAGAGGAAGAGGAGCAGGCCGAGGCCCGATACAGTGTCGAGCGCGGCGGTGCTCCACTCTGGAAAGAGCGTGCGGCGGAAAGCGCCCCACCGGCCCAGGGCCGAAGGTCCTAGCAAGATGCCGCCCTGCGCAAATTAAACATTCAAAACATTTACAAGTGATTTAAAAAGAGAAAGATGTAACAGCTCCCCGGTGCCTAGGCACCCTCTATGAACAGTAAAATAAACAAAAAATAGCAAAAAAAGTTTGAAAAAAATCTGAAACTTTGCAACATAAAAGATGGTCAAACTTTGTAGGTTCTTGCAAGTTTTCATGCCAAAAAATTATGCAGAGAAAAGTGTACAAACGAGTTTCAGTGCTAAAAGTGCTCAAAACTTCAAGCACTGAAATCACTTTCGTGTGTAGAGCTCCTCGAATGGTTTTTTGGCATGAAAACTTGCAAGCACCTATAAAGTTTAATCATCTTTGATGTTGCAAAGTTTCAGATTTTTTATTGTTTTTCTTTTTTTATTTTACTGTTCATAGAGGGTGCCTAGGCATCTGGGAGCCGAAAATTCACTTTCTTCTAAAAATGCTTATACTCCCTCCATCCCGACATAAATGTCGCTATCAACGACCCTTAGTTTAGGACAGAGGGACTACATTTTATGGTCGAACTTATACATATCCCCTATTTTTTTTGGGAAACATCCCGTATTTGTTACTTCTACCGAGTATCAAGCCTAGCCGCCCAAGAAGCACAAATTTTGGGCAACTTTGGGCCTAGTAATGGAAAATGCACATCTCTAACCCTTAATTCTAAAGTTGCGCATAATTTAAAAAATATACAGCTACCGAATTAACCTCTAGAACTAATCGTTAGTATCATGTGATACCCTCTAAAACACAGGCCAAATGTGATACCCTCTAAAATACAGCCTAGGAAAAATTTCCACACTACTTTGCATGTTAGATACTTAGAATGCACTATAAAGACGATGGACTGGCAAAATAGTTTTATATTAAAAACAGTTATTCCTTACAAATAATACAATCATGTTGATCTAAAATAAGCAACACCATTAATAATTTATCTTCATCACATTTTGTTTATCTTTGCAGCCCGCAATTAAAACTATTTTTTATAAAAAAATCTCATGTGTATTGTATTCGCATGACTGAGATATAAGATGCTTTTTTTATTCTTCAAACTAGTAATTGTATTTACAAAAATCAAAATAAAAAAGCTACTGGAGCTCAGGAGCCAAAACCAATTTTCGTTTGAATAATTTGAGCTGACCTCAGCACTGCAAAGCTAGCAGAAAAGTTCGAACCTTTTATTTATTTTTTGCCGGGGAAAGAAAAAGTTGAGTCGGTAGTCTAGCATCTCAAAAAGAGTGTGTGCGCCTGGTAAATTTCTAGTGCACTAGATCTTGTGACGTCAAACGCATGTCATGCAGGGCAGCAGAACGGGTTGAGAACGTCAGGTCGTGCGAGTCCACAATTCTTGATGTGTTAGCCAACAGGCAACAGTGTATGCACCAATTGTGCAGCATTACCAGGCGGTCATTTTTCTGCCTGTCATTTTCGGTAGAGGGTCTGAATTGATTGCCAACATCTTCTACAATTTTTTTTTACTCATATATGATTTGAAGATTGCTCACCACACCGCATGTTGGCGAATCTTCTACTAGTGGATGCCGTCACAGCTATGGCTTAATTTTAGCAGCAACCTTACCCCTTAATATATGTAAATTTAGCCATAACCTTACCCCTAAATCTTTCTGCTCTGATAATTTCCTATTTCATTACCCCCTAATTAAAATCTATTATCTACTTCCTCTGTCTGAAAATATTTACCGGAGAAATATATGTACCTAGAAGTATTTTAGTTTTACATACATTCATTTTATCCATTTCCTCGACAAATATTTCCCGGAGGAGGGAGTACTAATGGGTACACTTACATTGTAAATCTGGTTTTAACACTTGTGCAATATATACATAGCACTGCAACCGAAATGTGCTATATTCTACGCACACAATTGCGTTGGCGTTAATAATGGCTCTCTTTTTGGGAGCCTATATATACATACCAGATACCACGATGTCAAGCCATGCATGTAGTATGTCTCGGGACTCAGGTTATTATCTTCTCCGCTTTACCAATGTCATACGGTATATACGTACAACATAAAAGAATAGTTAAAAGGAGCGTATATATGTACTATATGAGTACCAGGATCTCTGCGACAACCCTAGGCTGGCGCAGGGGCTTGAGGGCGAAGGCGAGGCCCTGCGTGACGACCAGCACGACGGCTATCTGCACCGCGAGCAGCGGCAGCGCGAAGTCCAGAGGGTTCTCGCCCTGCCACAGGCCGTCCGATGCCATCTTCACGGCCATGCTTAAGCTCTACTCCTCCGTCAAGGAAACAACGGCTGGTAGTCGCTCTGCGCCTTTAATTTCTGCGTGTGTGCATGTGCTCGTGGCTGTGACTTGTTCTGAAACAGCACTCCCAATTTATAGGCCTCGCGCTTGGTCGATCGGTCGATGCAACCTGGCTAGCCAACCCGTGCACCTGATGATTCATTGCCTTAGTGGCCTTCTCCATCATTAGGGGAGAAAGGAGGTGCACACATTTGGACGGACGTGGGGAATATAATTAATGCTCAACGTCTCCTGTGTATGCAAGTTCGATACTCCCGTCTGCTATCTTTGCTTTAGATTATCTTAAGTTATCTGAAACTTTGATCTCCGATGCTGTTTGCATTGGGATGCCCCCTCTACTAGAAGCAAATCTATAAGCATGGAATACCCCCTGTACTATTATGATACGAGTTTAATCATAAACCCTTAACTCTAATCTGGTTACATGGAAGTGAAGAAACACCTCAACTCACCAAATCGTCGTTCATGTTACGCCCCCACTCCTCTACGAAACCTAGAGGTGTTTTTCACGTACATGGTGGCAAGCATGTCAAATTGCTTTACCTAACATAATTTCTCTATGTGAACACACCGAACACACAGAACACACATCGCCGGAAGTCCTGAAACAAGGAAAATGCAACCACCAGTGTCAAGTCTTGGACTTCCCCGCAAAAAAAAAAGTCTTGGACTTGAAATCTGGTGGGTTGGTTCCACCATAGGGGACCTAACCATCTGGGCTACGCTCAGTTCACCGGCTATAAGTGATTTGCCTTTCCAATTCTATATTGGATAAATTCTATACTTTATTTTCTATAAACTATTTTTATTCTCTTTAATATCACCCCTCTAATATAGTCTTTGTTTTTCCCTTTTGTATATTTTCATTTTGTCTCCAGCTTTAGTATTTATTTCATCTAAAATTTGAATGACGATAAGCCCAAGGTTTATTTTCACATAAAATTATGTTAGTGAAACAAATTGACATGTAGGTGCTATGTTAGCTAAATCAAATTCCCATGGACATTATGAGCGCGTCTGAGAGAGTTGACGGGTGTCTTCCCATGAACATTACTGATTAGGGGAGTCATGCAGTTATCTCTCAAATAGTAGAACCACTAAGCCTACCACAATATGGATACATGCCTCTATTTTTTGTTAGACAAGAAAAGTTAAACACTTTTCAATGGGTTATATATCACCTCAGTAAAAGGGAAACATATAAAAAGGGCTCAAAAATAGAATTATCATAATTCACTCCAATGCAAATGACTTAGTCTAGTAATTGACGAACTACATTTTATTGGGTTTAATGTGAATTTTGCTCTACATTTGAACTATATTTTCTACATCGGTTTGAAACCTTTGTGAAACCTATACATGTCTCCAGTTTCATCCTATTAATTGTGATATAGTACTATTAGTCGAACTTATCTGTAAAATATGACACGGCATGTGATAAAACCTCCTCGAAACTTATCAAATTTTCCTGAAAACTACTTTCACAACATATAATAGTTTAATTTATTAGGTTTACACAATTTAACATAATAGAAGTCAGTGGTCAAACTAGTCTTGCGAGCATGGCTATGTCCACCTCGACACAACCATCTCTAAATCAATGTACTCCTCCTAATGGGCGCATAGGGCGTGCACATGTTCCATGGTCGTGAATTTAAATAAAAAATATATGTTAAATGCGACATAAATTATATGTTGATAAACTTTATTCTAATACGATGGCATATAATACCGATGGCATATAATACAGATTTCGTTAGTAAAATTGACGATCTAAAACCCACGCTGACCCTATAAACCTAACCGGAGGAGTATATAATTTTATAGGGATTTTCATACTTTGGCCTTGACACGAACTACACATGTACTCTCTCCGTTCCAAAATATAAGGTCATCTTATATTTTAGAACGAAAAGAGTATAACTATATACTGATTTAATCATTTCCCCTCTGCCCCTAGCCGGTGTTAGATAGCGTGGTGGCCACATAAAATGCACACTCACAAACTGATGCGTGTCTGCCTGCCTATCGGGGAAACACACACATGCATGGCATATGGTTCACAAATCGTGGCCAAAAATTGAGAAGCTACATACAGATCATTTCCTATCGAACTGCCCGTACCCGATGTCAGATACAAATAGCGCGCGAGGCCACAGAAAATGCGCGCGCACAAACCGATGCCAGCCTACCGGGGAAACACAGACATGTGCATGTCATATGGTTCACAAATCATGCCACCACCTAGGAACAAGAACAGTAAATACTCCTATAATACATCGCCCATACATCAGGTAAACAAGGTCGGCAGGATACCGGAGAAAATCCTGCCACTCGCTCCCACTAACGGATCGGCAAAGTTGGTGAGTGGCGAACCCTAATCCAGACAGAGCATGTGGACGGCACAGCTCCATCCAAGCTTACAGGTCAACACCAAGACGTCGATCGATTGTGCCTGCACATCTGAGAAAGGCAATAAGCAGGCAGCAAAGAGCGAGTAGCTATCAAACATGGAGCCCGGAGCATATCTGATAGCCTCTAGTCACAAGGTTGCAGCAGCATGATTGGCACAGCAGCTCGGTGCGATTCCCAGCTGACCACTAGATATCTAAATTAGAGTTTTGTTCAAACGAGTTAAGCTTGGGACTGGTTGGAGGCCATGATTAACTAAAACGTTTCCAAGGATCTATCAGGGAGATTGATTGGAAAGGTTTGCACCACCGAGATATGCTACGATTAATTAAGTTGTTTGCGGGAGCGCTTTGGTGGTCCGATATGTCATTGCTGGATTGGTAGTCTAATTGTGGCAGGCTGCCACCTCATTCTGACTTGTCATTGGACTAGTGGAGAGCAAATGAGGCTCATCAGAATGCTAGCTCACACGCAAGCACCCACACAGCGCCTAGTACCAAATATTGGATTCAATGGGGTTAGAGCATCTGCAGCCGGACTTGGCAAATCCGAACCCTCAAACGCCCGCGGACGCGCTCGGACGCGTCACAAACAGTGACCGGTCACGCCTTAAATATTTTATTATACAATTAAATACCTTAAATTAGAAACCTTAAATCCATATTATTACATGCAATGTAAACCGATCTTTAAGCAGAGCTCGTTCGGCTTTGTCATGTACATGTCCGGCGGCCGGCTGCGCTCCCCACTGTGTTGGTCCGGTCGCCGACGAGATAGAGTAGGACGTGGGACACGATCCGGCTCACGGGACTAAAGGCGCCGCCATCCCCAATGCCCCACTCTTCCTCGTCGGAGCCCGGAACAATGACGGTGCCGGTGTACGTCAGCTCAATGATGGATCTGTCCTGGGACGAGCCGGCGACATCCAACACGACGTGGGTGCGGCGCCCGGACTGGTGCACCATACGGGGCATAAGAGAATGCGACTCCGCCTCGCCGACATCCACCACGAGGGTTGCCGCCAGCTCCTGCGCTCGCTGCTTCGCACGGTGAGCACTCCGCACATGTTTATGTCGGACAATGCCCAAGGTGCGTCCATGGCCGCGTCGTGCCAACAGAGGAGTTGCGCGTCTGCCATCACGTTTGGACGCTAGATGAGCCGCCAGATGAGCCGCACGCCTCTAACGAGGCAGCGATGGCACACCTAGCGCCTGATCCAGGCGGCATTTAGGCGGACGCAACGGATTCTCAACAGAAGGAGTCCGAGCGCTGTCGTCGGTCCGCCTCCTCAGGGAGCGGTGGAGCACAAGCCAAACAACCATCTCCTCCTAGGGGCCGCGTGGGATGAGCTCGGGGTCGACAGATCTGGAGGTGTAGGACTGGGATCCGCTGCCTGCCATGCAAGAGAAGGCCGGAGATCGCCGTACGGGGGCTTGGATGCCAGAGGAGAGTGGAGGGGACAGATGTAGCGGATGCGCCCGGGTGCCCACATATCCGCCGCATATTTGGGCTGGATATGAGGGGCGCCGGTTAGCCTGGGCTTTTGAGGCCCGTTTTTGGCGCTTGTCTGTGTTGCCTTTTTGTGACCGACTGACCGGACCGTCCGCCCGGGGTTTGAGGCGGGTTTGGGGCGCTTGGCTGTAGATGCTGATTGATCAAGTCATCACTCATCACTGGCGCAACACCGACATGTCTGTTTAGTCAAAATCACAAATGTCGTCGAAGAGCTGAGAAGCAGAGATGTTGTAACTAATTAAGTTTGCACACTAACACAAACTATTTGAAATTTGATTAAAAACTAATTAAGTTGTTTGTGTTCTCGCCAAAAGAAAAAAAAATGAGGTTTGTGGGAGGGCTTTGGTGGTCTGACATGTCATTACTGGATTGGGTGAGTGATTGTGGTGGACTGGCATCTCATTCTAACTTGGCATTGCCCCATTCGACTACTCAATATGGTTCACAACACGCACACACACATGCATGTACAATGCCTAAAGGGTAGATTCCCGGAGATTAATATCGATGAAGTCACCAAGGACGCCATGTCTGTTTTCGATTATCTATTCTTAAGTTACATATATCGTCGACGAGCTAAGAAACAGAGATGTTTCTAGAGGGCCTCTTCAGTTTGTGATCAACTAAAACGTTTCCGAGGATCTATCAGGGAGATTGATTGGAAAGGTTTGCACCACCGAGATATGCTACGATTAGTTAACTCGTGCGAGCACTTTGGTGGTCCGACATGTCATTACTGGATTGGTAGTCTAATTGTGGTAGGCTGCCACCTCATTCTGACTTGTCATTGGACTAGTGGAGAGCAAATGAGGCTCATCAGAAATCGTCGTGGAAGCTCCAGTACTCCCAAAAATCAGAGTTTTGGTGCCGGCTAATGAAGAATTTTCTTCCAAGTCGCGCGGCATTGCACCGTCGACACATCAGTGATACATCGTTCTGTCCACTGCGTGGATATGGGGAGGAGACCTTATATCATACTTTGATCACAAGTGATTATGCAAAGGTGTTTTGGGAGGAGGCAGAGCTAGTATTCGATTTCAAACAACCAAAGCTTCATCCTAACACATGGTCGGCTGACATCCTTGATGCACTATATTCGATTTCAAACAACCAAAGCTTCACCACAACACGCACACACACATTTCTACTTTCCCCCGCAAAAAAAAAGAACATACGCACACACACATGCGTGTACAATGCATACTAAATGTGGATTCACAAATATCGATGAAGTCACCGAGAACGCCATGTATGTCTTGGATTATCTATTCCAAAGTTGCATATATCATCAAAGATCTGAAGCAGAGATGCTTCTAGATGGTCTTTTCAATTTTTGATTTTTAAGTACATACCCTGAAAACTAATATACACTATATTTTGACATGGGAGTATTTGATAGTTTACTACAACTCACTCAAAGCACGAGATTATTTTTTGTATTAGTTTGGATTGCTTAAAGCATCTCCAGCCGTTCGGCCCCTCAGGGCGCCGAAAAAGAGCGGCCTGGGGGTGAGCCGGCGGCATACTCGACGCTGGGGGCGGTTGGGCACCCAGCCGTCGCCCCCAGGTCGCCCACAGGCGCCGATTTCGGCCCATTATTCGGCCCAATTGTGTCCAAAAACGGCTTAATATCTACGTGAATCGGCCCATATTTGGTGTGTTTCGGCGTTAATTTTCGCATATAAATAAAAATCAATTAGTTTGTCACATAGTTCGGCATGGTTCAGCGTGTTTCATCACATAAAATCAAATAGTTCAATACAAATTATATAGTTTAACAAATAAAAACTCAAGTTTCATCACACGTCATTCCCCGCGTCGCCCCGGCCTCGCCCTCGAGCCTCCATAGGTGCTCCACCAGATCATGTTGCAGTTCTTGATGCACCTGTGGGTCTCGGATCTCCTGACGCATATTGGGGTAGGCAGTCTAGGTTGCCGGTAGCTGGTGATCAACTTGGGCAAGAGGACCCTACCTGTAATATGGTTCAGTGTCATACACTGGCTCTTCCTGCTCGCTCTCAATGATCATGTTGTGCAAGATGACACAACAAGTCATGATCTCCCACATTTGATCCTTCAACCAGGTCTGAGCAGGATACCGGACTACATCAAATCGAGATTGGAGCACACCAAATGCCCGCTCGACATCCTTCCTGCAAGCCTCATGAACCTTCGCAAAGAAGGCGTTCTTGCCTCCTGGCACAGGGTTTGAGATAGTCTTCACAAATGTCGACCATCTCGGATAGATGCCATCAGCTAGATAGTACCCCTTGTTGTACTGCCGCCCATTGACCTCGAAGTTCACCGGAGGAGAATGACCTTCAACAAGCTTGGCAAAGACAGGGGAGCACTGCAGGACGTTGATGTCATTGTGAGTTCCTGGCATCCCAAAGAAAAAGTGCCAAATCCAGAGGTCATGTGTGGTCACTACCTCAAGTACCACACTGCAACCGCCTTTGGCGCCTTTGTACAACCCCTGTCAAGCAAACGGACAGTTCTTCCATTTCCAATGCATGCAGTTGATGCTTCCAAGCATCCCAGGAAATCCTCTTGTTGCATTCTGTGCTAAGATCCGAGCAGTGTCTTCCGCATTGGGTGTTCGCAAGTATTGTGGTCCAAACACTGCCACCACTGCCCTGCACAACTTGTAGAAACACTCAATGGTGGTGGACTCGGCCATGCGCCCATAGTCGTCGAGTGAA
Source organism: Aegilops bicornis (assembly GCA_021605145.1). Classification (NCBI taxonomy): domain Eukaryota; kingdom Viridiplantae; phylum Streptophyta; class Magnoliopsida; order Poales; family Poaceae; genus Aegilops; species Aegilops bicornis. The sequence goes on along the minus strand of CM038669.1, from coordinate 675,996,934 downwards.
TCACCGGGATCTCCGCATGCAAGCATCCTCATAGCTGTCGTGCACTTCTGGATAGAGGTGAATCCAAGTGTGCCGGTGCAATCCATCTTGCACTTGAAGTAGCTGTCGAACTCCTGGATGGAATTCACAATCCTGAGGAAAAGCTTTCGGCTCATCCGATAACGGCGCCGAAATGTTTTCTCACTGTGCAATGGAGCGTCATTGAAGTAGTCCAAGTACAGCATGCAGTAGTCTTCCAGACGATGCCGATTCTTCGCTTTCACCCGCCCAGGCGCCGAGCCACCTCGCCGCGGCATTTCACTGCTCGCGAGCAGGCCGACGAGGGCGGCGAGCACCATGAGATACTCCTGCTCCTGGACGTCGGCTTCGGCTTCTTCCTCCAGCAACGCCGCGAGCGCCTCCTCGTCTTCGGAGTCCATCGTCGGGCCAGGAAAATCACCGAACACCTTGCGGGCGAGGTGGGCACAAACCTGCTGGTGTACAAGCCCTGCGCGGCCAGAACGCCGGAAAAGTTGCCCGGACGGCGGTGGAGAGGCTGCCTCGGAGAAACCTCTTCTTTTTTCCGGTAGGGAATGATCTATCTAGCTGTGGTGGGCAGTGGACGGCGTCGAAATCAGCAAGGTGGCGCAGGGTGGCGGCCGAGTGCGGGGGGGGGGGGGGGTCAGAGGCGAATATAGATGGGTGGCTTGACTTTTCGCCTGGCATGTGGGCCTAAGTGCGCTTTTCCCTTGCGTCGGAGCCCCTGAGCGCCTCCCAGTGCGCCAGGTTCGGCCTGCGATCGCCGGGCGTAAAAACAAGCCGAGCCGGTGGAATTTGGCATCCTGGGGGCGCGACTGGGGCGTTTTTTCGGCCCCGGCGCGGAAAAAACGCCTGGGAAGGGTCTGTTGGGGGCGCGGTTGGAGATGCTCTTACTACATATGTCACATGGCATGAGATTATCTTGATTTCATAGTTCTATGAGAAACACATCTTATTATACATTCCGTATAATAAACTGGATATGCTCTACCTTAGAGCATTTTTAAGCGATCCCCTAAAAATAGCGGAGTATCTAGCGGAGTAAAAGCTTAGTGGAGTATATATACTCCACTAAAATTTCAACGGACCTAGCTGATCATCTATATATAACGGAGTGATTTTTTTCATTTGCATTTCATTTTCGGCCACCGAAACACATTTTTTTATTCTTTATTTCATTCAATGACATTAGAGTACATAATTCACCGATTCTTCGCCACGAGAGCAAGACAAAAAAAAAGAACCATAATTAGACATTTTAGAAGATATCCAATTTCTCTAACTGCTCCCACTAGTTGGATTAATATCTTCTCTATGTCTTCATTGTTGATCTTGTTGGAAATAAGCCCTAGAGGCAATAATAAAATGGTTATTATTATATTTCCTTGTTCATGATAATTGTCTATTGTTCATGCTATAATTGTATTGACCGGAAATCGTAATACATGTGTGAATACATAGACCACAACATGTCCCTACTGAGCCTCTAGTTGACTAGCTCGTTGATCAACAGATGGTCATGGTTTCCTGACTATGGACATTGGATGTCATTGATAATGGGATCACATCATTAGGAGAATTATGTGATGGACAAGTCCTAATCCTAAGCATAGCACAAGATCGTGTAGTTCGTTTGCTAAAGCTTTTTGAATGTCAAGTATCATTTCCTTAGACCATGAGATTGTGTAACTCCCGGATACCGTAGGAATGCTTTGGGTGTACCAAACATCACAACGTAACTGGGTGGCTATAAAGGTGCACTACAGGTATCTCCGAAAGTGTCTGTTGGGTTGGCACGAATCGAGACTGGGATTTGTCACTCCGTATGAAGGAGAGGTATCTCTGGGCCCTCTCGGTAATGCATCATCATAATGAGCTCGATGTGACTAAGTAGTTGGTCACGGGGTCATGCATTATGGAACGAGTAAAGTGACTTGCCGGTAACGAGATTGAACGAGGTATTGGGATACCGACGATCGAATCTCGGGCAAGTAACGTACCGATTGACAAAGCGAATTGTATACGGGATTGCTTGAATCCTCGACATCGTGGTTCATCCGATGAGATCATCGTGGAACATGTGGGAGCCAACATGGGTATCCAGATCCCGTTGTTGGTTATTGGCCGGAGAGCTGTCTCGGTCATGTCTGCACGATTCCCGAACCCATAGGGTCTACACACTTAAGGTTCGATGACGCTAGGGTTATATGGAAGGTTTGTACGTGGTTATGGAATGTTGTTCGGAGTCCCGGGTGAGATCCTGGACGTCACGAGGAGTTCCAGAATAGTCCAGAGGTGAAGATTTATATGTGGGAAGTCATCATACGGTCACCGGAAGTATTCGGGGGTTTGCCGGTATTGTAACGGGACCACCGAAGGGGTTCCGGGGGTCCACCGGGAGGGTCCACCTGCCTCGGAGGGCCCCATGGGTTGTATGTGGAAGGGTGCTACGTCTCCAACGTATCTATAATTTTTGATTGCTCCATGCTACTTTATCTACTGTTTTAGGCAATATTGGGCTTTATTATACACTTTTATATTATTTTTGGGACTAACCTATTAACCGGAGGCCCAGCCCAGATTTGCTGTTTTATGCCTATTTTTAGTGTTTCGAGGAAAAGGAATATCAGACGGAGTCAAAATGGAACGAAATCAACTGGAGAAGTTATTTTTTGAAGGAAACCCACCTGATGGACTTAGACTCCATGTCAGAAGATACGGGAGGTGCTCACGAGGGTGGGGGGCGCGCCCACCCCCCTGGGCGCGCCCCCTGCCTCGTGGGGCCCCCGTAGCTCCACCGACGTACTCCTTTCACCCATATATACCTACGTACCCTAAAACTTCCAGAACAGAAGATAGATCGGGAGTTCCGCTGCCGCAAGCCTCCAGAGCCACGAAAAACCAATCGGGACCCCTTTTCGCATTCTCACGGAGGGGGATCCATCACCGGTGGCCATCTTCATCATCCCGGCGCTCTCCATGACGAGGAGGGAGTAGTTCACCCTCGGGGCTGAGGGTATGCACCAGTAGCTATGTGTTTTATCTCTCTCTCTCTCTCTCTCTCTCTATCTCGTGTTCTCTCTCGTGTTCCAATCTATGGCACGATCTTGATGTATCCCGAGCTTTGCTATTGTAGTTGGATCTTATGATGTTTCTCCCCCTCTACTCTCTTGTGATGAATTGAGTTTCCCCTTTGAAGTTATCTTATCGGATTGAGTCTTTTATGAGAACACTTGATGTATGTCTTGGTGATCAACTTGCGGGTTTCGTGACATTGGGAACCTATGCATAGGGGTTGGCACACGTTCTTGACTCTCCGATAGAAACTTTGGGGCACTCTTTGAAGCACTTTTATGTTGGTTGGATGAATCTGAGATTGTGTGATGCATATCGTATAATCATGCCCACGGATATTTGAGGTGACAATGGAGTATCTAGGTGACATTAGGGTTTTGGTTGATTTGTGTCTTAAGGTGTTATTCTAGTACGAACTCTTTTATAGATTGATCCGAAAGAATAACTTTGAGGTGGTTTCGTACCCTACCATAATCTCTACGTTTGTTCTCCGCTATTAGTGGCTTCGGAGTGACTCTTTGTTGCATGTTGAGGGCTTGTTATATGATCTATCTATGTTATTATTGTTGAGAGAACTTACACTAGTGAAAGTATGAATCCTAGGCCTTGTTTCCTATCATTGCAATACCGTTTACGCTAACGTTTATCACTTGTTACCTTGCTGTTTTTATTATTTCAGATTACAAAAACCTATATCTACCATCCATATTGCACTTGTATCACCATCTCTTCGCCGAACTAGTGCACCTATACAATTTACCATTGTATTGGGTGTGTTGGGGACACAAGAGACTTTGTTATTTGGTTGCAGGGGTTGTTTGAGAGAGACCATCTTCATCCCTACGCCTACCACGGATTGATAAACCTTAGGTCATCCACTTGAGGGAAATTTGCTACTATCCTACAAACCTGTGCACTTGCAGGCCCAACAACGTCTACAAGAAGAAGGTTGTGTAGTAGACATCAAAGGGAACCAGCCCCAAGTGGGCTGGGCACCATCCTCCCTAGGGCCCATGCGCCTAGGGTTGGGGGGGGGGGACCCTAAAGGGGGCGCGCCCCTTGGATTGGGGGGCAAGCCCCCTACCCTTGGCCGCCGCCGCCCCTCTAGATCTCATCTAGAGGGGCCGGGCCCCTTCCCCCTTCACCCTATAAATAGAGAGTAGGAGGGAGGGCAGCCGCACCACATCCAAGGCGCAGCCCTCTCCCTCTCCTACACCTCTCCTCCTCCGTTTGAGCTTGGTGAAGCCCTGTCGGAGAACTGCTGCTCCACCACCACCACCACGCTGTTGTGCTGCTACTGGAGTTATGTTCCCCAACCTCTCCCTCCACCTTGCTGGATCAAGGCGCGGGAGACGTCACTGGGCTGCACGTGTGTTGAACGCGGAGGCGCCGTTGTTCGGCGCTAAGATCGGAATCAACCGTGATCTGAATCGCTACGTGTACGACTCCTCCAACCGCGTTCTTGCAACGCTTCCGTTTCACGATCTTCAAGGGTATGAAGATGCACTCCCCTCTCCCTCGTTGATAGTCTCTCCATAGATTGATCTTGGTGATGCGTAGAATTTTTTTTAATTTCTGCAATGATCCACAACAGATCTGCATATTTTCAAGCTTCAACACTTCATTCTTCTTCTATTCTAAAGAAGTAGATGGTGCTTCGCATCTAATCTCATCTCTAATCACATCTAGGTCTCATGTCTGGCCTCTTGCAACGAGTGCACGAACATCTATCAATTTTCATGCTATCAATAGATCGATATACTCTTCTTTTTCCAATACCAAAACTTGCATCCATCCTACACACATAGACGAGCAAACAATGAGCTATTGAAATTGCGGAGAATCCAGTGAAATGCTGAATCAAAACAAGCACATACCCCATTATTTGTGCACTTGAAGAACACCCATCCGGGATGTTGCGGCATGGTAGAAACTCGGTGCACCACCTGCCGCGTGCAATCGTCCCATTGTATGACCGGCAACGGCGAGCCAGCGAGCCACTGCGCGCGCCAGCGCTGAGCTCGTGCGACGGATGGGCGTGTATTTGTCGGCGAACCTCCGACGCGAGAGATTCAAGTGGCTAGAGGATGAATTGGTACCTGCATGCGGCCCAGAGGCGTTGTCGGGGCTGTGCGGTCCGCTTCTTGACCAATCCATGGCAAGGAGCAGCCGCCGGCTGCCGGAAACGCCAAATCTGTGTTGGAAATATGCCCTAGAGGTCCACCGGGAGGGTCCACCTGCCCCGGAGGGCCTTATGGGCTGTAGGTGGAAGGGAACCAGCCCCTGAGTGGGCTGGGCGCCATCCCCCCTAGGGCCCATGCGTCGAGGGTTGGGGGGAACCCTAAAGGGGGCGCCGCCCTTGCTTGGGGGGCAAGCCCCCTCCCCCTTGGCCGCCGCCCCCCTCTAGATCTCATCTAGAGGGGCCGGCCCCCTTCCCCCTTCTCCCTATAAATAGAGTGGTGGAGGGAGGGCTGCAGCACCACATCCAAGGCGCAGCCCCTCCCCTCCCCAACTCCTCTCCTCCTCCGCAAGAGCTTGGCGAAGCCCTGCCGGAGAACTGCCACTCCATCACCACCACGCTGTCGTGCTACTGTTGGAGCCTTCTTCCTCAACATCTCCCTCCTCCTTGCTGGATCAAGGCGTGGGAGACGTCACCGGGCTGCACGTGTGTTGAGCGCGGAGGCACCGTTGTTCGGTGCTTAGATCGGATTCGGCCGCGATCTGAATCGCTACGTGTACGACTCCTCCAACCGCGTTCTTGCAACGCTTGTGACTCGCGATCTTCAAGGGTATGAAGATGCACTCCCTTCTCTCTCGTTGCTAGTTACTCCATAGATTGATCTTGGTGATGCGTAGGATTTTTTTAATTTCTGCTATGATCCCCAACAATGGCATCATGAGCTAGGTATATGCGTAGTTTCTATGCACAAGTAGAACACAAGTTTGTTGTGGGCGTCGATTTTGTCAATTTACTTGCCACTACTAGTCTTATCTTGTTTCGGCGGCATCATGGGATGAAGCGGCCCGGACCGACCTTACACGTACGCTTACGTGAGACAGGTTCCACCGACTAACATGCACTAGTTGCATAAGGTGGCTAGCAGGTGTCCGTCTCTCCCACTTTAGTCAGATTGGATTTGATGAAAAGGGTCCTTATGAAGGGTAAATAGCAATTGGCATATCACGCTGTGGTTTTGGCGTAGGTAAGAAACGTTCTTGCTAGAAACCTATAGCAGCCACGTAAAAAACTTGCAACAACAATTAGAGGACGTCTAACTTGTTTTTGCAGCATATGCCGTGTGATGTGATATGGCCATAAAGGATGTGACGAATGAAATATATGTGATGTATGAGATTGATCATATTCTTGTAATAGGAATCAAGACTTGCATGTCGATGAGTATGACAACCGGCAGGAGCCATAGGAGTTGTCTTTATTTATTGTATGACATGTGTGTCATTGCATAACGCCATGTAATTACTTTACTTTATTGCTAAACCGTTAGCCATAGTAGTAGAAGTAATAGTTGGCGAGACAACTTCATGAAGACACGATGATGGAGATCATGGTGTCATGCCGGTGACGATGATGATCATGGCGCCCCGAAGATGGAGATCAAAAGGAGCAAAATGATATTGGCCATATCATGTCACTATTTGATTGCATGTGATGTTTATCATGTTTTTGCATCTTATTTGTTTAAAACGACGGTAGCATAAATAAGATGATCCCTCATAAAATTTCAAGAAAGTGTTCCCCTAATCGTGCACCGCTATGCGAAGGTTCGTTGTTTCGAAGCATCACATGATGATCGGGTGTGATAGATTCTAACGTTCGCATACAATGGGTGTAAGCCAGATTTACACATGCAAAACACTTAGGTTGACTTGACGAGCCTAGCATGTACAGACATGGCCTCGGAACACACGAGACCGAAAGGTCGAACATGAGTCGTATAGCAGATATGATCAACATGAAGATGTTCACCGATGATGACTAGTCCGTCTCACGTGATGATCGGACAGGGCCTAGTTGACTCGGATCATGTATCACTTAGATGACTAGAGGGATGTCTATCTGAGTGGGAGTTCATTAAATAATTTGATTAGATGAACTTAATTATCATGAACTTAGTCTAACAATCTTTACAATATGTCTTATAGATCAAATGGCCCACGCTAATGTTGTCCTCAACTTCAACGCGTTCCTAGAGAAAACCAAGCTGAAAGATGATGGTAGCAACTATACGGACTGGGTCCGGAACTTGAGGATCATCCTCATAGCTGCCAAGAAAGCATATGTCCTTGAATTACCCCTAGGTGAAGCACCTGTTCCAGCGAACCAAGACGTTATGAACGTCTGGCAGTCGCGTGTTGATGATTACTCCCTGGTTAAGTGCGGCATGCTTTGCAGCTTAGAACCGGGGCTCCAAAAGCGTTTCGAGCAGCACGGAGCATATGAGATGTTCCAAGAGCTGAAAATGGTTTTCCAAGCTCATGCCCGGGTCGAAAGATACAAAGTCTCCGACAAGTTCTACAGTTGTAAGATGGAGGAGAATAGTTCCGTCAGCGAACACATACTCAAAATGTCTGGGTTGCACAACCGCTTGTCCCAGCTGCGAGTTAATCTCCCGGATGACGCAGTCGTTGACAGAATCCTTCAGTCGCTCCCACCAAGCTACAAGAGCTTTGTGATGAACTTCAATATGCAGGGGATGGAGAAAACCATTCCTGAGGTATATTCGATGCTGAAATCAGCGGAGGTGGAAATCAAAAAGGAACATCAAGTGTTGATGGTGAATAAAACCACTAAGTTCAAGAAAGGCAAGGGTAAAAAGGGCTTCAAGAAAGACGTCACAGAAGGTTGCCGCGCCCGGTAAGCAAGCTGCCGGGAAGAAGCCAAAGAATGGACCCAAGCCTGAGACTGAGTGTTTTTATTGCAAGGGCAATGGTCACTGGAAGCGGAACTGCCCCAAGTACTTAGCGAACAAGAAGGCCGGCAACACCAAAGGTATATGTGATATACATGTTATTGATGTGTACCTTACCAGTGCTCGTAGTAGCTCCTGGGTATTTGATACCGGTGCGGTTGCTCATATTTGTAACTCAAAACAGGAGATGTGGAATAAGCGGAGGCTGGCGAAGGGCGACGAGGTGACGATCTTGGCGTCGGGGAATGGTTCCAAGGTCGATGTGATCGCTGTCGGCACGCTACCTTTACATTTACCTACGGGATTAGTTTTAAACCTCAATAATTGTTATTTAGTGTCAGCTTTGAGCATGAACATTGCATCTGGATCTCGTTTAATACGAGATTGCTACTCATTTAAATTCGAGAATAATGGTTGTTCTATTTATATGAGAGATATGTTTTATGGTCATGCCCCGCTGGTCAATGGTTTATTCTTAATGAATCTCGAACGTAATGTTACACATATTCATAGTGTGAGTACCAAAAGATGTAAGGTTGATAATGATAGTCTCACATACTTGTGGCACTGCCGCCTTGGTCACATTGGTGTCAAACGCATGAAAAAGCTCCATGCAGATGGACTTTTGGAGTCTCTTGATTATGAATCATTTGACACGTGCGAACCATGCCTCATGGGCAAAATGACCAAGACTCCGTTCTCCGGAACAACGGAGCGAGCAACCAACTTATTGGAAATCATACATACTGATGTGTGCGGTCCAATGAGCATTGAGGCTCGAGGTGGTTATCGTTACGTTCTCATCCTCACCGATGACTTAAGTAGATATGGGTATGTCTACTTAATGAAACACAAGTCTGAGACCTTTGAAAAGTTCAAGGAATTTCAGAGTGAGGTTCAAAATCATCGTGACAGAAAAATAAAGTTCTTACGATCATATCATGGAGGGGAATATTTGAGTCATGAATTTGGCACACACTTAAGAAAATGTGGAATCATTTCACAACTCACGCCGCCTTGAACACCTCAGCGTAATGGTGTGTCCGAACATCATAATCGCACTCTATTGGATATGGTGCGATCTATGATGTCTCTTACCGATCTACCGCTCTCATTTTGGGGCTATGCTTTAGAGACTGCCGCATTCACTTTAAATAGGGCTCCGTCGAAATCCGTTGAGACAACACCGTATGAATTATGGTTTGGGAAGAAACATAAGCTGACGTTTCTAAAAGTTTCGGTATACGATGCTTATGTCAAGAAATTTAACCAGAAAAGCTCGAACCCAAGTCGGAAAAATGCGTCTTCATAGGATACCCTAAGGAAACCATAGGGTATACCTTCTACCTCAGATCCGAAGGCAAGATCTTTGTTGCCAAGAACGGGTCCTTTCTGGAGAAAATGTTTCTCTCGAAAGAAGTAAGTGGGAGGAAAGTAGAACTTGATGAAGTACTGCCTCTTGAAGCGGAAAGTAGGGCATCACAGGAAGATGTTTCTGTGGTGCCTGCACCGACTAGAGAGGAGGTTAATGATGATGATCAAGGTACTTCGGATCAAGTTGCTACTGAACTTCATAGGTCCATGAGGACACGTTCCACACCAGAATGGTATGGCAAACCCCGTCCTGGAAATCATGTTATTAGACAATGGTAAACCTTTGAACTATGAAGAAGCGATGGCGGGCCCAGATTCCAACAAATGGCTTGAAGCCATGCAATCCGAGATAGGATCCATGTATGAAAACAAATTATGGACTTTGACAGACTTGCCCGATGATCGGCGAGCGATAGAAAATAAATGGATCTTTAAGAAGAAGATGGACGCGGATGGTAATGTTACCATCTATAAAGCTCGACTTGTCGCTAAGGGTTATCGACAAGTTCAAGGGGTTGACTACGATGAGACGTTCTCACCCGTAGCGAAGCTAAAGTCCGTCCGAATCATGTTAGCAATTGCCGCATTCTACGATGATGAGATATGGCAAATGGACGTCAAAACGGCATTCCTTAACGGCTTCCTTAGGGAAGAATTGTATATGATGCAGCCAGAAGGTTTTGTCGATCCTAAGAATGCTAACAAGGTATGCAAGCTCCAACGCTCCATCTATGGGCTGGTGCAAGCATCTCGGAGTTGGAACATTCGCTTTGATGAAATGATCAAAGCGTTTGGGCTTATGTAGACTTATGGAGAAGCCTGTGTTTACAAGAAAGTGAGTGGGAGCTCTGTAGCATTTCTCATATTATATGTGGATGACATACTGTTGATGGGAAATGATATAGAACTCTTGGAAAGCATAAAGGCCTACTTGAATATGTGTTTTTCAATGAAGGACCTTGGAGAAGCTGCTTACATATTAGGCATCAACATCTATAGAGATAGATCGAGACGCCTCATAGGTCTTTCACAAAGCACATACCTTGATAAGATATTGAAGAAGTTCAATATGGATCAGTCCAAGAAAGGGTTCTTGCCTGTATTGCAAGGTGTGAAATTGAGCTCAGCTCAAAGCCCGACCATGGCAGAAGATAGAGAAAAGATGAGTGTCATCCCCTATGCCTCAGCCATAGGGTCTATTATGTATGCCATGCTGTGTACCAGACCTGATGTAAACCTTGCCGTATGTTTGGTAGGAAGGTACCAAAGTAATCCGGCATGGAACCTTTGGGCAGTGCTCAAGAATATCCCGAAGTACCTGAAAAGGACTAAGGATATGTTTCTCGTTTATGGAGGTGACGAAGAGCTCGTCATAAAGGGTTACGTCGATGCTAGCTTCGACATAAATCTGTATGACTCCAAGTCACAAACCGGATACATGTATATTTTGAATTGTGGGGCAGTAAGCTGGTGCAGTTGCAAGCAAAGCGTCGTGGCGGGACTACATGTGAAGCAGAGTACATGGCAGCCTCGGAGGCACCACATGAAGCAATCTGAATGAAGGAGTTCATTACCGACCTAGGAGTTATTCCCAATGCGTCGGGCCCGATGACTCTCTTCTGTGACAACACTGGAGCTATTGCCCTTGCCAAGTAGCCCAGGTTTCACAAGAAGATCAGACACATCAAGCGTCGCTTCAACTCCATTCGTGAAAATGTTCAAGATGGAGACATAGATATTTGTAAAGTGCATACGGATCTGAATTTCACAGATCCATTGACTAAACATCTCCCGCGAGCAAAACATGATCAACACCAGAACTCTATGGGTGTTCGATTCATCACAATGTAACTATATTATTGACTCTAGTGCAAGTGGGAGACTGTTGGAAATATGCCCTAGAGGCAATAATAAAATGGTTATTATTATATTTCCTTGTTCATGATAATTGTCTATTGTTCATGATATAATTGTATTGATCGGAAACCGTAATACATGTGTGAATACATAGACCACACCATGTCCCTAGTGAGCCTCTAGTTGACTAGCTCGTTGATCAACAGAGGTCATGGTTTCCTGACTATCGACATTGGATGTCATTGATAACGGGATCACATCATTAGGAGAATGATGTGATGGACAAGACCCAATCCTAAGCATAGCACAAGATCGTGTAGTTCGTTTGCTAGAGCTTTTCTAATGTCAAGTATCATTTCCTTAGACCATGAGATTGTGTAACTCCCGGATACCGTAGGAGTGCTTTGGGTGTACCAAACGTCACAATGTAACTGGGTGACTCTAAAGGTGTTGTACAGGTATCTCCGAAAGTGTCTGTTGGGTTGGCACGAATTGAGACTGGGATTTGTCACTCCTTATGAAGGAGAGGTATCTCTGGGCCCACTCGGTAATGCATCATCATAATGAGCTCAATGTGACCAAGTGGTTGGTCACGAGATCAAGCATTACGGATCGAGTAAAGTGACTTGCCGGTAACGAGATTGAATGAGGTATTGGGATACCGACGATCGAATCTCGGGCAAGTAACATACTGATTGACAAAGCGAATTGTATACGGGATTGCTTGAATCCTCGACATCGTGGTTCATCCGATGAGATCATCGTGGAACATGTGGGAGCCAACATGGGTATCCAGATACCGCTGTTGGTTATTGGCCAGAGAGCTGTCTCGGTCATGCATGATTCCCGAACCCGTAGGGTCTACACACTTAAGGTTCGATGACGCTAGGGTTATATGGAAGATTTGTATGTGATTACCGAATGTTGTTCGGAGTCCCGGATGAGATCCCGGACGTCACGAGGAGTTCCGAAATGGTCCGGAGGTGAAGATTTATATATGGGAAGTCATGATACGGTCACCGAAAATATTCGGCGGTATACCGGTATTGTACCAGGACCACCGGAGGGGTTCCGGGGGTCCACCTGCCCCGGAGGGCCTTATGGGCTGTAGGTGGAAGGGAACCATCCCCTAATTGGGCTGGGCGCCATCCCCCCTAGGGCACATGCGCCTAGGTTTGGGGGGAATCCTAAAGGGGGCGCCCCCTTGCTTGGGGGGCAAGCCCCCTCCCCCTTGGCCGCCGCCCCCCTCTAGATCTCATATAGAGGGGCCGGCCCACTTCCCCCTTCTCCCTATAAATATAGGGGTGGAGGGAGGGCTGCAACACCACATCCAAGGTCCAGCCCCTCCCCTCCCCAACTCCTCTCCTCCTTCGCAAGAGCTTGGCGAAGCCCTGCCGGAGAACTGCCACTCCATCACCACCACGCTGTCGTGCTGCTGTTGGAGCCTTCTTCCTCAACCTATCCCTCCTCCTTGCTGGATCAAGGCGCGGAAGACGTCACCGGGCTGCACGTGTGTTGAGCACGAAGGCACCGTTGTTCGGTGCTTAGATCGGATTCGGCCGCGATCTGAATCGCTACGTGTACGACTCCTCCAACCGCGTTCCTGCAACGCTTCCGACTCGTGATCTTCAATGGTATGAAGATGCACTCCCTTCTCTCTTGTTGCTAGTTACTCCATAGATTGATCTTGGTGATGTGTAGAAATTTTTTAATTTCTGCTACGATCCCCAACAGTGGCATCATGAGCTAGGTCTATGCGTAGTTTCTATGCACGAGTAGAACACAAGTTTGTTGTGGGTGTCGATTTTGTCAATTTACTTGCCACTACTAGTCTCATCTTGTTTCGGCGGCATCGTGGGATGAAGCAGCCCGGACCAACCTTACACGTACGCTTACGTGAGACAGGTTCCACCTACTGACATGCACTAGTTGCATAAGGTGGCTAGCGGGTGTCTGTCTCTCCCACTTTAGTCGGATCGGATTTGATGAAAAGGGTCCTTATGAAAGGTAAATAGCAATTGGCATATCACGTTGTGGTTTTGGCGTAGGTAAGAAACGTTCTTGCTAGAAACCTATAGCAGCCACGTAAAAAACTTGCAACAACAATTAGAGGACGTCTAACTTGTTTTTGCAGCATATGTCGTGTGATGTGATATGGCTATAAAGGATGTGATGAATGAAATATATGTGATGTATGATATTGCTCATATTCTTGTAATAGGAATCACGACTTGCATGTCGATGAGTATGACAACCGGCAGGAGCCATATGAGTTGTCTCTATTTATTGTATTACCTGCGTGTCATTGAATAACGCCATGTAATTACTTTACTTTATTGCTAAACCGTTAGCCATAGTAGTAGAAGTAATAGTTGGTGAGACAACTTCATGAAGACAAGATGATGGAGATCATGATGATGGAGATCATGGTGTCATGCCGGTGACGATGATGATCATGGCGCGCCGAAGATGGAGATCAAAAGGAGCAAAATGATATTGGCCATATCATGTCACTATTTGATTGCATGTGATGTTTATCATGCTTTTGCATCTTATTTGCTTAGAACGACGGTAGCATAAATAAGATGATCCCTCATAAAATTTCAAGAAAGTGTTCCCCCTAACTGTGCACCGTTGCGAAGGTTCGTTGTTTCGAAGCACCACGTGATGATCGGGTGCGATAGATTCTAACGTTCGCATACAATGGGTGTAAGCCAGATTTACACATGCAAAACACTTAGGTTGACTTGACGAGCCTAGCATGTACATACATGGCCTCGGAACACAAGAGACCGAAAGGTCAAACATGAGTCGTATAGCAGATACGATCAACATGAAGACGTTCACCGATGATGACTAGTCCGTCTCACGTGATGATCGGACACGGCCTAGTTGACTCGGATCATGTATCACTTAGATGACTAGAGGGATGTCTATCTGAGTGGGAGTTCATTAAATAATTTGATTAGATGAACTTAATTATCATGAACTTAGTCTAACAATCTTTACAATATGTCTTATAGATCAAATGGCCCACGCTAATGTTGTCCTCAACTTCAATGCGTTCCTAGAGAAAACCAAGCTGAAAGACGATGGTAGCAACTATAAGGACTGGGTCCGGAACTTGAGGATCATCCTCATAGCTGCCAAGAAAGCATATGTCCTTGAGCACCGCTAGGTGAAGCACCTGTCCCAGTGAACCAAGACGTTATGAACGCCTGGCAGTCGCGTGTTGATGATTACTCCATGGTTCAGTGCGGCATGCTTTACATCTTAGAAACGGGGCTCCAAAAGTGTTTCGAGCAGCACGGAGCATATTAGATGTTCCAAGAGCTGAAAATGGTTTTCCAAGCTCATTCCCGGGTCGAGAGATACGAAGTCTCCGACAAGTTCTATAGTTGTAAGATGGAGGAGAATAGTTCCGTCAGCGAACACATACTCACAATGTCTGGGTTGCACAACCGCTTGTCCCAGCTGGGAGTTAATCTCCCGGATGACGCGGTCGTTGACGGAATCCTTCAGTCGCTACCACCGAGCTACAAAAGCTTTGTGATGAACTTCAATATGCAGGGGATGGATAAAACCATTCCTGAGATATATTCGATGCTGAAATCAACGGAGGTGGAAATCAAAAAGGAACATAAAGTGTTGATGGTGAATAAAACCACTAAGTTCAAGAAAGGCAAGGGTAAAAAGGGCTTCAAAAAGATGGCAAGGGAGTTGCCGCGCCCAGTAAGCAAGCTGCCAGGAAGAAGCCAAATAATGGACCCAAGCCTGAGACTGAGTGTTTTTATTGCAAGGGGAATGGTCACTGGAAGCGGAACTGCCCCAAGTACCTAGCGGACAAGAAGGCCGGCAACACCAAAGGTATATGTGATATGCATGTTATTGATGTGTACCTTACAAGTGCTCGTAGTAGCTCCTGGGTATTTGATACCGATGCGGTTTCTCATATTTGTAACTCCAAACAGGAGCTTCAGAATAAGCGGAGACTGGCGAAGGACGAGGTAACGATGCGCGTCGGGAATGGTTCCAAGGTCGATGTGATCGCCGTCGGCACGCTACCTCTATATTTACCTACGAGATTAGTTTTAAACCTCAATAATTGTTATTTAGTGCCAGCTTTGAGCATGAACATTGCAACTGGATCTCGTTTAATACGAGATGGCTACTCATTTAAATCCGAGAATAATAGTTGTTCTATTTATATGAGAGATATGTTTTATGGTCATGCCCCGCTGGTCAATGGTTTATTCTTAATGAATCTCGAACATAATGTTACACATATTCATAGTGTGAGTACCAAAAGATGTAAGGTTGATAATGATAGTCCCACATACTTGTGGCACTACCGCCTTGGTCACATTGGTGTCAAACGCATGAAGAAGCTCCATGCAGATGGACTTTTGGAGTCTCTTGATTATGAATCATTTGACACATGTGAACCATGCCTCATGGGCAAAATGACTAAGACTCCGTTCTCCGGAACAATGGAGCGAGCAACCAACTTACTGGAAATCATACATACTGATGTGTGCGGTCCAATGACAGTTGAGGCTTGCGGTGGTTATCGTTACGTTCTCACCCTCACCGATGACTTAAGTAGATATGGGTATGTCTACTTAATGAAACACAAGTCTGAGACCTTTGAAAAGTTCAAGGAATTTCAGAGTGAGGTTGAAAATCAATGTGACAGAAAAATAAAGTTCTTACGATCATATCCTGGAGGGGAATATTTGAGTCACGAATTTGGCACACACTTAAGGAAATGTTGAATCGTTTCACAACTCACGCCGCCTAGAACACCTGAGCGTAATGGTGTGTCTGAACGTCGTAATCGCACTCTATTGGATATGGTGCGATCTATGATGTCTCTTACCGATCTACCGCTCTCATTTTGGGGCTATGCTTTAGAGACTGCCGCATTCACTTTAAATAGGGCTCCGTCGAAATCCCGAGACGACACCATATGAATTATGGTTTGGGAAGAAACCTAAGCTGTTGTTTCTAAAAGTTTGGGGATGCGATGCTTATGTCAAGAAACTTCAACCTGAAAAGCTCGAACCCAAGTCGGAAAAATGCGTCTTCATAGGATAGCCTAAGGAAACTATTGGGTATACCTTCTACCTCAGATCCAAAGGCAAGATCTTTGTTGCCAAGAAAGGGTCCTTTCTGGAGAAAGAGTTTCTCTCGAAAGAAGTAAGCGGGAGGAAAGTAGAACTTGATGAAGTACTGCCTCTTGAAGAGGAAAGTAGCGCAGCATAGGAAGATGTTTCTGTGGTGCCTGCACCAGCTAGAGAGGAGGTTAATGATGATGATCAAGGTACTTCGGATCAAGTTGCTACTGAACTTCATAGGTCCACGAGGACACGTTCCACACCATAATGGTATGGCAACCATGTCCTGGAAATCATGTTGTTAGACAACAATGAACCTTCGAACTATGAGGAAGCGATGGCGGGCCCAGATTCCAACAAATGGCTTGAAGCCATGCAATCCGAGATAGGATCCATGTATGAAAACAAATTATGGACTTTGACAGACTTGCCCGATGATCGGCGAGCGATAGAAAATAAATGGATCTTTAAGAAGAAGACGGACGCGGATGGTAATGTTACCATCTATAAAGCTCGACTTGTCGCTAAGGGTTATCGACAAGTTCAAGGGGTTGTTTACGATGAGACGTTCTCACCCGTAGCGAAGCTAAAGTCCGTCCGAATCATGTTAGCAATTGCCGCATTCTATGATTATGAGATATGGCAAGTGGACGTCAAAACGGCATTCCTTAACGGCTTCCTTAAGGAAGAATTGTATATGATGCAGACGGAAGGTTTTGTCGATCCTAAGAATGCTAACAAGGTATGCAAGCTCCAGCGCTCCATCTATGGGCTGGTGCAAGCATCTCGGAGTTGGAACATTCGCTTTGATGAAATGATCAAAGCGTTTGGGTTTATGCAGACTTATGGAGAAGCCTGCGTTTACAAGAAAGTTGGTGGGAGCTCTGTAGCATTTCTCATATTATATGTGGATGACATACTGTTGATGGGAAATGATATAGAACTCTTGGAAAGCATAAAGGCCTACTTGAATAAGTGTTTTTCAATGAAGGACCTTGGAGAAGCTGCTTACATATTAGGCATCAAGATCTATAGAGATAGATCAAGACGCCTCATAGGTCTTTCACAAAGCACATACCTTGATAAGATATTGAAGAAGTTCAATATGGATCATTACAAGAAAGGGTTCTTGCCTGTATTGCAAGGTGTGAAATTGAGCTCAGCTCAAAGCCCGACCACGACAGAAGATAGAGAAAAGATGAGTGTCATCCCCTATGCCTCAGCCATAGGGTCTATTATGTATGCCATGCTGTACCGGACACTGATATAAACCTTGTCGTATGTTTGGTAGGAAGGTACCAAAGTAATCCCGCATGGAACATCGGACAATGCTCAAGAATATCCCGGCACGAAAAGGACTAAGGATATGTTTCTCGTTTATGGAGGTGACGAAGAGCTCGTCAGAAGGGTTACGTCGATGCTAGCTTCGACACAAATCTGGATGACTCCAAGTCACAAACCGGATACGTGTATATTTTGAATGGTGGGGCGATGGCTGGTGCAGTTGCAAGCAAAGCGTCGTGGCGGGATCTACATGTGAAGCAGAGTACATGGCAGCCTCAGAGGCACCACATGAAGCAATCTGGATGAAGGAGTTCATTACCGACCTAGGAGTTATTTCCAATGCGTCAGGCCCGATGACTCTGTTCTGTGATTACACTGGAGCTATTGCCCTTGCCAAGGAGCCCAGGTTTCACAAGAAGACCGCATACATCAAGTTGCCACTTCAACTCCATTCGTGAAAATCTTCAAAATGGAGACATAGATATTTGTAAAGTGCATACGGATCTGAATGTCGCAGATCCGTTGACTAAACCTCTTCATGAAAGCAAAACATGATCAACACCGTAACTCTATGGGTGTTTGATTCATCACAATGTAACTAGATTATTGACTCTAGTGCAAGTGGGAGACTGTTGGAAATATGCCCTAGAGGCAATAATAAAATGGTTATTATTATATTTCCTTGTTCATGATAATTGTCTATTGTTCATGCTATAATTGTATTGATCGGAAAACATAATACATGTGTGAATACATAGACCACACCATGTCGTGAGCCTCTAGTTGACTAGCTCGTTGATCAACAGATGGTCATGGTTTCCTGACTATGGACATTGGATGTCATTGATAACGGGATCACATAATTAGGGGTATGTTTGGTTCGAGTCACGGGCCGGAACGTCATGGGTCGGACCCGTTCTTGGGCCTCGTTCCTGCGTTTGGTAGCCCAACGGAAGCAGAACCTAGTCGTCCCCGCGTGGCGCATATTCGCCTCATATCTGGAATTCGCCGAGACCTCCAAATCGACGAATACATGCGGAACCGCTCGTCTCTCCCGCAGCCCTATCGCTGCTCTGCTCTGAAGGCACAGGTGTGCCGCCGCCCCTCTTCCTCCCTGCCTCTCCTCTGCGCCGTTGTCCCTCTCCCTCTCTGCGCCGCCGGCCATCTCGCTCTCTGCTCCGCCGCCCCTCTACAGCTCTCGCGCGCCGCCGTCCCTCCCTCTCCTCTGCGCTGATGTCCCTCTCCCTCTCTGCTCCGCCAGCCATCTCCCTCTCTGCTCCGCCGCCCCTCTACAGCTCTCGCGCGCCGCCGTCCCTCTCCCTCTCTGCGCCGCCATCCCTCTCCCTCTCTGCGCCGCCGCCCCTCGATCCATTTTCTCACCCCTCACTCGATCTGCAGGATACTTGGGAAGAAGGCAGGGGTCTAGGTGCTACTCCGGCGCGGCGGCAGAGTCAAGCACACCCATCTCTCCAAATCCCTCCTTGTCGGTGTCAAAACCGGCGGATCTCGGGTAAGGGGGTCCCGAACTGTGCGTCTAGGCGGATGGTAACAGGAGACAAGGGACACGATGTTTTTACCCAGGTTCGGGCCCTCTCGATCGAGGTAAAACCCTACTCCTGTTTGATTAATATTGATGATATGGGTAGTACAAGAGTGGATCTACCACGAGATCAGAGAGGCTAAACCCTAGAAGCTAGCCTATGGTATGATTGTTGTTCGCCCCACGGACTAAAACCCTCCGGTTTATATAGACACCGGATAGGGTTAGGGTTACACGTAGTCGGTTACAACGGTAGGAGATCTACATATCTGTATCGCCAAGCTTGCCTTCCACGCCAAGGAAAGTCCCATCCGGACACGGAAGAAGTCTTCAATCTTCTATCTTCATAGTCCAGAGTCCGCCAACGGTGATAGTTCGGCTATCCGGACACCCCCTAATCCAGGACTCCCTCGGAGCCCCTCGATCCGGGCTTCAATGACGCATTTAATCCGGCGTGCATATTGTCTTCGGCATTGCAAGGCGGGTTCCTCCTCCGAATACTTCATAGAAGATTTTGAACACAAGGATCGTGGTCCGCTCGCAAAACAAGTCCCACATATCACCATAGAGAGAATAACCTTTGCACAGATCTGCTGACGTATTCCGCGGCGTGACATCACACCACGGCCAGGCCTTTATACGAATCATTTTACTATTCCACCTCAGCGCGTTTAGCGAGGCGGTTTCCTTGGCACGCCTTATCAGGGCGGAGATCGTGCCCCCTTATTCCGGGATTCCCATCAATACGGGCGTGGGTAACCCAACCGCGCCATTGATTACGACACTTGGGAGATAAGCGAGTTTTACCAGGCTGGCGGGGACGATAGTCATTCCCGTCCATATAAGGGGATAAGGATCCACCTTTTAACCCACGCCTTCTTCCTCCTTTGCTCATCCATTTCACAAGACTCGAGTTCCAGCGCCCAAGTCCGCACATCCCACCTCAACCTTCTCCAACCATGTCCGGAGCGGGAGGCAAGTGGATGGCCTCCTCCATCATGGAGGGGCACATCAATAAGTTGCGGAAAGCCGGATACTTGTCCGACGACATCACGTGTCGGTTCCCCAACAAGGGGCAGCTCATCCCCACCCCCAGGCCCCATGAGAGGGTGGTGTTCCTCCCCCACTTCCTCCGCGGACTAGGGTTTCCACTTCACCCATTCGTCCGGGGGCTCATGTTCTACTACGGCCTATATTTCCACAATCTGGCCCCGAATTTCATCCTCAACATCTCGGCGTTTATCGTCGTGTGCGAGGCCTTCCTCTGCATCCAGCCCCACTTCGGCTTATGGCTGAAGACCTTCAATATCAAGCCAAAGGTAGTGGGCGGCCGCCAAGCCGGAGTGCGGAGGTGCCATGTCAAGCGTGATGGCCAACGCCCTATGGCTCGAGGGCTCCTTTGTGGAGACCATAAACGGGTGGCAATCAGGGTGGTTCTACATCACCGAGCCATGACTCTCAATGGGCGGCTGCCCAATTCGATCTGGCTTCCCCACACGGCTCACATCATGGAAAGAGACGGGTCCGGGCGTGGTGATTCGGAAGAGCTGTCCGGACTCCAAACCTGCGTCCGAACCTAGTGGACAAGAATCTCAAGCTTGTCAACGTAATCCGTGTGATGCTCATCCGTCGGATTCTCCATGCCAAAGAACGGGCCTTCAATTTGTGGGAGTTTGATCCGACACAAGACCGAACCTTGAGCCGCTCTTCGACACTCACGCATTTAAGATGCCCGGAAGGTGCTGTTCAAGGGCACCGAAGCTCCCGCATCCGCTACGGAAGATCGTGGATTCAGCTCGCAGCGTCAAGCCAGCGAGGTAAGTTATTTTACCCTTTATGGGACTCTTTTTTCATAGTTTGACTCTATGCGGGATCTAAAACTCCCTAATCTTTGTGACAGATCGGTGAAGACGTCCGGAAAGATTGACCGTCTGCCCCTTGCCGAAGACCCAGCCGGACGCCCGATCGACGGGTTGCTGGCTCCGCACCTCACGTGATGCAGAGAAGAAGGCCAAGAAGAAGTCCACGGGAACTCGAAGGAGCTCCGGCACTGTGTGGCCGGACTCATCATCCGACGACTGAGGCGGAATCCTCCCCGAGGACGAGGAGGAGGAAGGAGCCTCTCCCGGGGAGAGAAGAAAAGGAAGGCCGCCTAACCGGGAGGCCGGAGGGTCCAAGAAAGGAAGGACTCTTCCTCCGGACTTCTCCACCAACGCTGACAACGACGAGGAGGAGTGGCCACCAAGGGCCAAGCCCCTGGCGAGATCGTAAGTGTCCAGACTCCGGAATAGCTCATGACTTTTTATTTGCCGCATAGTGTCTTCTAACGCCGCATATAACCATGTAGCCCGCCCAAGGACGATCTCGCCGCTTCGTCGAGCGGCTCCCTGGATTCGTCGGATGTGAATAGCACTTCACTTCCGACCGCCTCCTCTCCTTGTGACGCAGACGAGACCGCGGTGGAGTCCCAAAAGGGGCCCAGCCAGGAGGAGGTGGTCCCGAGGCGCCGCAAGGCGACCTCCTGACTCCGGCGCAAAGGGGGCGAAACCCTAGAGGGCTCTAAGTCCGCCCTGCCGACTCTGCATCGAACCTTCGGTGGTTCCAAGTCCGCAAGCGGCCCTTCGTAAGAAGGGCAAGACTGCAACGCCGATGACCTCCGTCCCATCCGGAGGCACCGGATAGCTTGCCGGAGGCGCTTAACGGCGCCTCCATCGACGAGGAGCACCGCCTTTGTTATGAGTGTGGTGATCCAGAAGTTCGATCCGCCAAGAGCGGGCTGATCAAGCCTATACCAGCCTTCTAATGGGCTTTGAGGTAAGTTTAGAATATGTAAAAATATTACCGCATAGACGGTAGCCCCGATGCTTAGTTCGGTGTTCGTAAAGAAAATCCGGACCGAGGATCTAAAAGATATACGCAGGAGTCTAACATAAGTATGTCAATATGGGAATGCAGGTTGCGTTGTTGACCTCCGCCAGACCGGGATCATGGAGGTCAATGCATTAAAGCAGAGCCTCGAGCGGTCCGAGAACGAGCTCGGCCTTGCCAAGAAGCAGCTCGAGGACAAGGAAGGTAAGTAATACCTTATTAAACTTATACCTTATAGAAAGGATTTGGTTGCAAAAATGACAGGACTAACGTGGGTATTGTAGGGGCCACTTACAAGGTGGCGACCCTGAAGGAAGCGGTGTCCACGGCCGAAAGCAAAGCGGCCATGAGCGCACCGAGCGAGAGAAGCAGGAGGCGGGTGGCGGAGGTGAGGCAAGAGCCTGTGCTCGTGGAAAAACATGAGAGTTTGGAGCGTGAATCAAGACTCGAGAGTCCGAGCTCGCCTTGGCTCTTGAGAGTGCCAAAGCCGCTAAGGTCAAGCCCAAAAAGCCCTCCAGAAATTGAATCATTAAAGAAGATAGCGGTGGGTAAGGCATTCTTTATGCAAAGCAAGCATGTGAAAGTGAATTATCTATTACTTACCCGAATCCGGAGCTCTCCAGAACATTCGCAGATCTGCCCGTAGTGTGTCTCGATGTTGCCGCGTTCTACCGCGCCGAGGAGGGAGCTCGATGGAAAAGGTGTTACTGGTCTCGATGTTTGAGGCCGGACATCCGGTGCCTCTCGAGTGACCAGTGAAGCAGCTGGTCGAGCTCCACAAGGTCGCCGAACAGGCCATGAAGGGCCTCATAGTTCGTTTGTGGCCTACGGAAGCCATGCCTGGGAGCTACTTCGGGCTAGTGCGGCGGCTGGTGGACGCCTGTCCATGGATTGAAGTCATCAAGCGCTCCGTCTGCATTGAAGGTGCCCGTCGGGCCCTTGCCCGTGCTAAAGTGCACTGGGGCAAGATGGATGTGTTGGGGAACGTAGCAGAAATTCAAAATTTTCCTACGTGTCACCAAGATCTATCTATGGAGAAACTAGCAACGAGGGAAGGAGAGTGCATCTACATACCCTTGTAGATCGCTAAGCGGAAGCGTTCAAGAGAACGGGGTTGAAGGAGTCGTACTCGTCGTGATCCAAATCACCGATGATCCTAGTGCCGAACGGACGGCACCTCCGCGTTCAACACACGTACAGCCCGGTGACGTCTCCCACGCCTTGATCCAGCGAGGAGAGAGGGAGAGGTTGAGGAAGACTCCATCCAACAGCAGCACAACGGCGTGGTGGTGGTGGAGGAGCGTGGCAATCTGCAGGCTTCGCCAAGCACTCACGGAGGAGAAGGAGGTGTTGGAGAGGGAGAGAGGCGCCAGGGCTCAGTGCTGCTGCCCCCTCCCTCCCCTTTATATAGGTGCCAAGGAGGGGAGGGCAGCCTTGCCCCCTCCTCCAAGGGAGGGGTGCGGCCAAGAGGGGAAGGAGTCCATCCTCCCAAGGCACCTCGGAGGTGCCTTCCCTCTATGGACTCTTCCTCTCCAAGTGTTTCATGCGCATGGGCCTCTTGGGGCTGGTTCCCCTTGGCCCATGCAGGCCTAGGCGCACCACCTAGGGCCCATGTGGCCCCCGGGCAGGTGGCCCCACCGGTGGCCCCCGGGACCCCTCCGGTGGTCCCAGTACAATACCGATATCACCGAAACTTGTCCCGATGGTCAAACAGCACTTCCTATATATAATTCTTTACCTCCGGACCATTCCGGAACTCCTCGTGACGTCCAGGATCTCATCCGGACTCGAACAACATTCGCAACCACATACAAGCTTCCTATATAACCCTAGCGCCATCGAACCTTATGTGTAGACCCTACGGGTTCGGAGACAAGCGAGACATGACCGAGACGTTCTCCGGTCAATAACCAACAGCGGGATCTGGATACCCATGTTGGCTCCTACATGTTCCACGATGATCTCATCGGATGAACCACGATGTCAAGGACTCGCCAATCCCGTATACAATTCCCTTTGTCTAGCGGTATTGTACTTGCCCGAGATTCGATCATCGGTATCCCGATACCTTGTTCAATCTCGTTATCGCAAGTCTCTTTACTCGTACCGTAACACATCATCCCGTGATCAACTCCTTAATCACACTGTGCACATTATGATGATGTCCTACCGAGGGTGCCCAGAGATCCCTCTCCGACACACGGAGTGACAAATCCCGCCTCGATTCGTACAACCCAATGACACTTTTGGAGATACATGAGTGCACCTTTATAGTCACCCGATTACGCCAGGACGCTTGATACACCCAAAGCATTCCTACGGTATCCGGAGTTGCACAATCTCATGGTATAAGGAAAAGATACTTGACATTAGAAAAGCTTTAGCATACGAACTACGATCTTTGTGCTAGGCTTAGGATTGGGTCTTGTCCATCACATCATTCTCCTAATGATGTGATCCCGTTATCAATGCCATCCAATGTCCATGGTTAGGAAACCTTAACCATCTATTGATCAACAAGCTAGCCAATAGAGGCTTGCTAGGGACATGGTGTTGTCTATGTACCCACACATGTATTTGAGTTTCCTATCAATACAATTATAGCGTGGATAATAAACGATTATCATGAACAAGGAAATATAATAATAACTAATTTATTATTGCCTCTAGGGCATATTTCCAACAGCCTCCCACTTGCACTAGAGTCAATAATCTAGTTCACATCGCCATGTGATCAATAGTGATAGGTCACATCGCCATGTGACCAACATCCAAAGAGTCTACTAGTGTCTTAAACTAGTTCACATCACCATGTGATTAAGACTCAATGAGTTACGAGGTTTGATCATGTTTTGCTTGTGAAAGAGGTTTTAGTCAACGGTTTTAGTCAACGGTCTGAACCTTTCAGATCCGTGTGTGCTATGCAATTCTCTTATGTCATATTGTAAATGCTGCTTCCACGCTCCACTTGGATCTATTCCAAACGGTTGCTCCACTATACATTATCCGGTTTGCTACTCAGAGTCACTCGGATAGGTGTTAAAGCTTGCATCGATGTAACCCTTATGCCGAACTCTTTATCACCTCCATAATCGAGAAACATGTCCTTATTTACTCCAAGGACAATTTTGATCGCTGTCCAATGATCCATTCCTGGATCATTCTTGTACCCTCGACTCATGGCATGGCACACTTCCTAAGCGGTACACAAAGATAGCATACCGTAGAGCCTATGTCTAAGGCATAGGGGACAATCTTCGCCCTTTCTCTCTGCTCGCCGTGGTCGAGCTTTAAGTCTTAACTTCATACCTTACAATTCAGCTAAGAACTCCTTCTTTGATCGATCCATCTTGAACACCTTCAAGATCATGTCAAGGTACATGCTCATTTGAAAGTATTATTAAACATTTTGATCTATCTTATAGATCTTGATGCTTATTGTTCAAGTAGCCTAATCCAGGTTTTCTATTTGAAAAACACCTTTCAAATAACCCTATATGCTTTACGTAAAATTCTACGTCATTTCGATCATCAATATGTCAACAACATATACTCATCGAAATTCTATAGTGCTCCCACTTACTTCTTTGGAAATACAAGTTTCTCATAAACTTTGTATAAACCCAAAATCTTTGATCATCTCATCAAAGCGCACATTCCAACTCGAGATGCTTACTCCGGTCCTTAGAAAGGATCGCTGGAGCCAAAGATAACTTTTAGCATCCTTAGGATCGACAAAACTTTCTGATTGTATCACATACAACCTTTCCTTACGAAAACCGGTAAGGAAACTCATTTTGACATCCATCCGCCAGATTTCATAAATGCAGCTTATGCTAACATGATTCCGACAGACTCAAGCATCGCCACGGATGAGAAAATCTCATCGTAGTCAACTCCTTGAACTTGTGAAAAACTCTTCGCCACAAGTCGAGCTTCATAGACGGTGACATTACCGTCCATGTCCGTCTTCTTCTTAAAGATCCATTTATCTCAATGGCTTGCCGATCATCGGGCAAGTCCATCAAAGTCCATGCTTTGTTATGATACATGGATCCTATCTCGGATTTCATGGCTTCTAACCATTTGTCGGAATTTGGGCCCACCATCGCTTCTCCATAGCTCGTGAGGTTCATTGTTGTCTAGCAACATGACCTTCAAGACAGGATCACCGCATTCACTCGATGCAAAGACGCGTTCTTGTCGCCCCACGAGGTTCGGTAGTGACTTGATCCAAGCTTCATGATCAATATCATAAGCTTCTACTTCAATTGGTGTAGGTGCCACGGAACAACTTCCGTGCCCTACTACACACTAGTTGAAGTGACGGTTCAATAACCTCATCAAGTCTCCACCATCCTCCCACTCAACTTTTCGAGACAAACTTTTCCTCGAGAAAGGACCCGATTCAAGAAACAATCCCTATTGCTTTCGGATCTGAATTAGGAGGTTTACCCAACTGTTTTGGGTGTCCTATGAAGATGTATTTTATCCGCTTTGGGTTCGAGCTTATCAACCTGAAACTTTTCCACATAAGCGTCGCAGCCCCAAATTTTTTAAGAAATGGCAGCTTAGGTTTCTCTAAACCATAGTTCATACGGTGTCATCTCAACGGAATTACGTGGTACCCTATTAAAGTGAGTGCGGTTGTCTCTAATGCCTAACCCATGAACGATAGTGGTAATTCGATAAGAGACATCATGGTACGCACCATATCCAATAGGGTGCAACTATGATGTTCGGACACACCATCACACTATGGTGTTCCAGCGGTATTAATTGTGAAACAATTTCCACTATGTCTTAATTGTGTGCCAAAATCAGAACTCGGATATTCATCTCTATGATCATATCATAGACATTCTATCCTCTTGTCACGAAGATCTTAAACTTCACTCTGAAATTACTTGAACCATTCAATAATTCAGACTTGTGTTTCATCAAGTAAATATACTCAACATCTACTCAAATCATCTGTGAAGTAAGAACATAACGATATTCATCAGATGCCTCAAAGACTCATTGGACTGCACACATCAAAATGTGTTACCTCCAACAAGTTGCTATCTTGTTCCATCTTATCAAAACCGAGGCTTTTCGGTCATCTTGCCCATGTGGTATGATTTGCATATCTCAAGTGATTCAAAATCATGCAAGTGCAAACGATCCATCTGCATGGAGTTTCTTCATGCGTATACACCAATAGACATGGTTCGCATGTCTCAAACTTTTCAAAAACGAGTGAGTCCAAAGATCCATCAACATGGAGCTTCTTCATGCGTATACACCAATAGACATGGTTCGCATGTCTCAAACTTTTCAAAAACGAGTGAGTCCAAAAGATCCATCAACATGGAGCTTCTTCATGCTTTTATGACTTACATGGCGGTGCCACAAGTAAGTGGTACTATCATTACTATCTTATATCTTTTGGCATGAAAATGCGTATCACTACGATCGAGATTCAATAGACCATTCATTTAGGTGCAAGACCATTGAAGGTATTATTCAAATAAATAGAGTAACCATTATTCTCCTTAAATGAATAATCAGATATGTATAGACATGATCCAATCATGTCTATGCTCAACGAAACACCAAATAACAATTATTTAGGTTTAACATCAATCTCGATGGTAGAGGGAGCGTGCGATGCTTGATTACATCAACCTTGGAAACACTTCCAACACATATCGTCAGCTCACCTTTAGCTAGTCTCCGCTTATTCCGTAGCTTTTATTTCGAGTTACTAACACTTAGCAACCGAACCGGTATCTAATACCCTGGTGCTACTAGGAGTACTAGTAAAGTACACATTAACATAATGTATATCCAATATACTTCTATCGACCTTGCCAGCCTTCTTATCTACCAAGTATCTAGGGTAATTCTGTTCCAAAGGTTGTTCCCTTATTACAAAAGCACTTAGTCTCGGGTTTGGGTTCGACCTTGGGTTTCTTCTTTGGAGCAGCAACTTATTTGCCGCTTCATGAAGTGTCCTTCTTGCCCTTGCCCTTCTTGAAACTAGTGGTTTCACCAACCATCAACAATTGATGCTCCTTCTTGATTTCTACTTTCATGTGTCAAACATCGCGAACACTTCAAGGATCATCATATCTATCCTCGATATGTTATAGTTCATCACGAAGCTCTAGTAGCTTGGTGGCAATGACTTTGGAGAAACATCACTATCTCATCCGGAAGATCAACTCCCACTCGATTCAAGTGATTGTTGTACTCAGACAATCTGAGCACAAGCTCAACGATTGAGCTTTTCTCCCTTAGTTTGCAGGCTAAGAAAATCGCCGGAGGTCTTATACCTCTTGACGTGGGCACGAGCCCGAAATCCCAATTTCAGCCCTCGAAACATCTCATATGTTCCGCGACGTTTCGAAACGTATTTGGTGCCTCTACTTAAACCATTTAACCGAACTATCATGTAGTTATCAAAACGTGTATGTCCGATGTTCGCAACATCCACAGACGACGTTTGGGGTTGAGCACACCGAGCGGTGCATTAAGGACATAAGCTTTCTTCCGTCCGCATAATCGCCATCTTGTCAACTTTCAACTATATTTTCTCTAGGAACATATCTAAACAGTGGAACTAAAGCGCGAGCTTACGACATAATTTGCAAAGACCTTTGACTATGTTCAGGATAATTAAGTTCATCTCATGAACTCCCACTCAGATAGACATCCCTCCGGTCATCTAAGTGATTACATGATCCGAGTCAACTAGGCCGTGTCCGATCATCACGTGAGACGGACTAGTCATCATCGGTGAACATCTTCATGTTGATCGTATCTACTATACGACTCATGCTCGACCTTTCGGTCTCGTGTGTTCCGAGGCCATGTTTGTACATGCTAGGCTCGTCAAGTTAACCCCAAGTGTTTTTCTGTGTAAATCTGTCTTACACCCGTTGTATGTGAACGTAAGAATCCATCACACCCGATCATCACGTGGTGCTTAGAAACGACATTTAACCGTAGCAACGGTGCAATACCGGGGAGAACACTTCTTGAAATTTGTGTAAGGGATCATCTTATTTACTACCGCTGCTCTAAGTAAACAAGATGCATAAACATAATAAACATCACATGCAATTATATAGTAGTGACATGATATGGCCAATATCATATTGCTCCTTTTGATCTCCATCTTCGTGGCTCCATGATCATCATTGTCACCGGCATGACACCATGATCTCCATCATCATGATCTCCATCATCGTGTCTCCATGAAGTTGTCTCGCCAACTATTACTTCTACTACTATGGCTACGGTTAGCAATAAAGTAAAGTAATTACATGGCATTGTTCAATGACACGCAGGTCATACAATAAATTAAGACAACTCCTATGGCTCCGCCGGTTGTCATACTCATCGACATGCAAGTCGTGAATCCTATTACAAGAACATGATCAATCTCATACATCACATATCATTCATCACATTCTTCTTGGCCATATCACATCACAAAGCATACCCTGCAAAAACAAGTTAGACGTCCTCTAATTGTTGTTTGCATGTTTTACGTGGCTGCTATGGGTTTCTAGCAAGAACGCTTTCTTACCTACGCAAAACCACAACGTGATATGCCAATTGCTATTTACCCTTCATAAGGACCCTTTTCATCGAATCCGTTCCGACTAAAGTGGGAGAGACAGACACCCGCCACCACCTTATGCAACTAGTGCATGTCTCCGGTGGAACCGGTCTCACGTAAGCGCACGTGTAAGGTTGGTCCGGCCGCTTCATCCCACAATACCGTCGAATCAAGATAAGACTAGTAACGGCAAGCATATTGAACAAAATCAACGCCCACAACTACTTTGTGTTCTACTCGTGCAAAGAATCTACGCAATAGACCTAGCTCGATACCACTTTGTTGGGGAACGAGCAGAAATTCAAAATTTTCCTACGTGTCACCAAGATCTATCTATGGAGAAACTAGCAACGAGGGAAGGAGAGTGCATCTACATACCCTTGTAGATCGCTAAGCGGAAGCGTTCAAGAGAACGGGGTTGAAGGAGTCGTACTGCCGTGATCCAAATCACCGATGATCCTAGTGCCGAACGGACGGCACCTCCGCGTTCAACACACGTACAGCCGGTGACGTCTCCCACGCCTTGATCCAGCGAGGAGAGAGGGAGAGGTTGAGGAAGACTCCATCCAACAGCAGCACAACGGCAGGCGTGGTGGTGGTGGAGGCGTGGCAATCTGCAGGCTTCGCCAAGCACTCACGGAGGAGAAGGAGGTGTTGGAGAGGGAGAGAGGCGCCAGTGGCTCAGGTGCTGCTGCCCCCTCCCTCCCCCTTATATAGGTGCCAAGGAGGGGAGGCGCAGCCTTGCCCCTCCTCCAAGGGAGGGGTGCGGCCAGAGGGGAAGGAGTCCATCCTCCCCAAGGCACCTCGGAGGTGCCTTCCCTCTATGGACTCTTCCTCTCCAAGTGTTTCATGCGCATGGGCCTCTTGGGGCTGGTTCCCCTTGGCCCATGCAGGCCTAGGCGCACCACCTAGGGCCCATGTGGCCCCAGGGCAGGTGGCCCCACCGGTGGGCCCCGGGACCCCTCCGGTGGTCCGGTACAATACCGATATCACCGAAACTTGTCCCGATGGCGAAACAGCACTTCCTATATATAATTCTTTACCTCCGGACCATTAGGAACTCCTCGTGACGCCCAGGATCTCATCCGGGACTCGAACAACATTCCGTAACCACATACAAGCTTCCTATATAACCCTAAGCGCCATCGAACCTTAAGTGTGTAGACCCTACGGGTTCGGAGACAAGCGGAACATGACCGAGACGTTCTCCGGTCAATAACCAACAGCGGGATCTGGATACCCATGTTGGCTCCCACATGTTCCACGATGATCTCATCGGATGAACCACGATGTCAAGGACTCAGTCAATCCCGTATACAATTCCCTTTGTCTAGCGGTATTGTACTTGCCGAGATTCGATCATCGGTATCCCGATACCTTGTTCAATCTCGTTACGGCAAGTCTCTTTACTCGTTCCGTAACACATCATCCCGTGATCAACTCCTTAATCACACTGCGTGCACATTATGATGATGTCCTACCGAGTGGGCCCAGAGATACCTCTCCGTCACACGGAGTGACAAATCCCATCTCGATTCGTGCCAACCCAGCAGACACTTTTGGAGATACCTGTAGTGCACCTTTATAGTCACCCGATTACGTTGTGACGCTTTGATACACCCAAAGCATTCCTCACGGTATCCGGAGTTGCACAATCTCATGGTATAAGGAAAAGATACTTGACATTAGAAAAGCTTTAGCATACGAACTACGATCTTTGTGCTAGGCTTAGGATTGGGTCTTGTCCATCACATCATTCTCCTAATGATGTGATCCCGTTATCAATGACATCCAATGTCCATGGTCAGGAAATCGTAACCATCTATTGATCAACGAGCTAGTCAACTAGAGGCTTACTAGGGACATGGTGTTGTCTATGTATCCACACATGTATCCGAGTTTCCTATCAATACAATTATAGCATGGATAATAAACGATTATCATGAACAAGGAAATATAATAATAA
Source organism: Aegilops bicornis (assembly GCA_021605145.1). Classification (NCBI taxonomy): domain Eukaryota; kingdom Viridiplantae; phylum Streptophyta; class Magnoliopsida; order Poales; family Poaceae; genus Aegilops; species Aegilops bicornis. The sequence continues at coordinate 675,965,292 of CM038669.1, read as the reverse complement.
CTAATTTATTATTGCCTCTAGGGCATATTTCCAACAGTCTCCCACTTGCACTAGAGTCAATAATCTAGTTCACATCGCCATGTGATCAATGGTGATAGGTCACATCGCCATGTGACCAACATCCAAAGAGTCTACTAGTGTCTTAAACTAGTTCACATCACCATGTGATTAAGACTCAATGAGTTACGAGGTTTGATCATGTTTTGCTTGTGAGAGAGGTTTTAGTCAACGGGTTTTTAGTCAACGGGTCCGAACCTTTCAGATCCGTGTGTGCTATGCAATTCTCTTATGTCATATTGTAAATGCTGCTTCCACACTCCACTTGGATCTATTCCAAACGGTTTGCTCCACTATACGTATCCGGTTTGCTTCTCGAGTCACTGGATAGGTGTTAAAGCTTGCATCGATGTAACCCTTATGCCGAACTCTTTATCACCTCCATAATCGAGAAACATGTCCTTATTTACTCCAAGGACAATTTTGATCGCTGTCCAATGATCCATTCTGGATCATTCTTGTACCCTTGAGTGACTCATGGCATGGCACACTTCGGTGCGGTACACAAAGATAGCATACTTGTAGAGCCTATGTCTAAGGCATAGGGGACAATCTTAAATCCTTTCTCTGTTTCCGCCGTGGTCGAGCTTTAAGTCTTAACTTCATACCTTACAATTCAGCTAAGAACTCCTTCTTTGATCGATCCATCTTGAACACCTTCAAGATCATGTCAAGGTACATGCTCATTTGAAAGTATTATTAAACATTTTGATCTATCTTATAGATCTTGATGCTTATTGTTCAAGTAGCCTAATCCAGGTTTTCTATTTGAAAACACCTTTCAAATAACCCTATATGCTTCTGAGAAAATTCTACGTCATTTCGATCATCAATATGTCAACAACATATACTCATCAGAAATTCTATAGTGCTCCCACTTACTTCTTTGGAAATACAAGTTTCTCATAAACTTTGTATAAACCCAAAATCTTTGATCATCTCATCAAAGCGCACATTCCAACTCCGAGATGCTTACTCCGGTCCTTAGAAAGGATCATTTGGAGCCAAAGATAACTTTTAGCATCCTTAGGATCGACAAAACTTTCTCGATTGTATCACATACAACCTTTCCTTACGAAAACTGGTAAGGAAACTCATTTTGACATCCATCCGCCAGATTTCATAAATGCAGCTTATGCTAACATGATTCCGACAGACTCAAGCATCGCTACGGATGAGAAAATCTCATCGTAGTCAACTCCTTGAACTTGTGAAAAACTCTTCGCCACAAGTCGAGCTTCATAGACGGTGACATTACCGTCCATGTCCGTCTTCTTCTTAAAGATCCATTTATCTCAATGGCTTGCCGATCATCGGGCAAGTCCATCAAAGTCCATGCTTTGTTATGATACATGGATCCTATCTCGGATTTCATGGCTTCTAACCATTTGTCGGAATTTGGGCCCACCATCGCTTCTCCATAGCTCGTAGGTTCATTGTTGTCTAGCAACATGACCTTCAAGACAGGATCACCGTACCACTCACGATGCAAGACGCGTTCTTGTCGTCCCCACGAGGTTCGGTAGTGACTTGATCCAAGCTTCATGATCAATATCATAAGCTTCTACTTCAATTGGTGTAGGTGCCACGGGAACAACTTCCGTGCCCTACTACACACTAGTTGAAGTGACGGTTCAATAACCTCATCAAGTCTCCACCATCCTCCCACTCAACTTTTCGAGACAAACTGTTCCTCGAGAAAGGACCCGATTCAAGAAACAATCCCTATTGCTTCCGGATCTGAATTAGGAGGTTTACCCAACTGTTTTGGGTGTCCTATGAAGATGTATTTTATCCGCTTTGGGTTCGAGCTTATCAACCTGAAACTTTTCCACATAAGCGTCGCAGCCTCAAATTTTTAAGAAATGACAGCTTAGGTTTCTCTAAACCATAGTTCTTACGGTGTCATCTCAACGGAATTACGTGGTACCCTATTAAAGTGAGTGCGGTTGTCTCTAATGCCTAACCCATGAACGATAGTGGTAATTCGATAAGAGACATCATGGTACGCACCATATCCAATAGGGTGCAACTATGATGTTCGGACACACCATCACACTATGGTGTTCGGTGCGGTATTAATTGTGAAACAATTTGCACAATGTCTTAATTGTGTACCAAACTCGCAACTCAGATATTCATCTCTATGATCACATCACGGACATTTTATCCTCTTGTCACGAAGATCTTCAACTTCACTCTGAAATTACTTGAACCTTTCAATAATTCAGACTTGTGTTTCATCAAGTAAATATACTCAACATCTACTCAAATCATCCGTGAAGTAAGAACATAACGATATTCATCAAGCATGCCTCAAAGACTCATTGGACTGCACACATCAAAATGTGTTACCTCCAACAAGTTGCTATCTTGTTCCATCTTCTTTGAAACCGAGGCTTTTCAGTCATCTTGCCCATGTGGTATGATTTGCATATCTCAAGTGATTCAAAATCATGCAAGTGCAAACGATCCATCTGCATGGAGTTTCTTCATGCGTATACACCAATAGACATGGTTCGCATGTCTCAAACTTTTCAAAACGAGTGAGTCCAAAGATCCATCAACATGGAGCTTCTTCATGCGTATACACCAATAGACATGGTTCGCATGTCTCAAACTTTTCAAAAAGCGAGTGAGTCCAAAGATCCATCAACATGGAGCTTCTTCATGCTTTTATGACTTACATGGCGGTGCCACAAGTAAGTGGTACTATCATTACTATCTTATATCTTTTGGCATGAAAATGCGACATTACTACGATCGACATTCAATAGACCATTCATTTAGGTGCAAGACCATTGAAGGTATTATTCAAATAAATAGAGTAACCATTATTCTCCTTAAATGAATAATCAGACATTGCGATAGACATAATCCAATCATGTCTATGCTCAACGCAAACACCAAATAACAATTATTTAGGTTTAACATCAATCTCGATGGTAGAGGGAGCGTGCGATGCTTGATTACATCAACCTTGGAAACACTTCCAACACATATCGTCAGCTCACCTTTAGCTAGTCTCCTTTTATTCCGTAGCTTTTATTTCGAAGTTACTAACATTTAGCAACCGAACCGGTATCTAATACCCTGGTGCTACTAGGAGTACTAGTAAAGTACACATTAACATAATGTATATCAAATATACTTCTATCGACCTTGCCAGCCTTCTCATCTACCAAGTATCTAGGGTGGTTCCGCTCGATGGCTGTTCCCCTTATTACGAAGCACTTAGTCTCGGGTTTGGGTTCAACCTTGGGTTTCTTCCTTCGAGCAGCAACTGATTTGCCGCTTTCATGAAGTGTCCCTTCTTGCCCTTGCCCTTCTTGAAACTAGTTGTTTCATCAACCATCAACAATTGATGCTCCTTCTTGATTTCTACTTTCGCGGTGTCAAACATCGCGAACACTTCAAGGATCATCATATCTATCCCTGATATGTTATAGTTCATCACGAAGCTCTAGTAGCTTGGTGGCAATGACTTTGGAGAAACATCACTATCTCATCTGGAAGATCAACTCCCACTCGATTCAAGTGATTGTTGTACTCAGACAATCTGAGCACAAGCTCAACGATTGAGCTTTTCTCCCTTAGTTTGCAGGCTAAGAAAATCGTCGGAGGTCTTATACCTCTTGACATGGGCACGAGCCTGAAATCCCAATTTCAGCCCTCGAAACATCTCATATGTTCCGCGACGTTTCGAAAACGTATTTGGTGCCTCTTCTTAAACCATTTAACTGAACTATCATGTAGTTATCAAAAACGTGTATGTCCGATGTTCGCAACATCCACAGACGACGTTTGGGGTTGAGCACACTGAGCGGTGCATTAAGGACATAAGCTTTCTTTTGTCCGCATAATCGCCATCTTGTCAACTTTCAACTATATTTTCTCTAGGAACATATCTAAACAGTGGAACTAAAGCGCGAGCTTACGACATAATTTGCAAAGATCTTTTGACTATGTTCAGGATAATTAAGTTCATCTCATGAACTCCCACTCGAATAGACATCCCTCCGGTCATCTAAGTGATTACATGATCCGAGTCAACTAGGCCGTGTCCGATCATCACGTGAGACGGACTAGTCATCATCGGTGAACATCTTCATGTTGATCGTATCTACTATACGACTCATGCTCGACCTTTCGGTCTCTGTGTTCCGAGGCCATATGCGTACATGCTAGGCTCGTCAAGTTAACCCCAAGTGTTTTTGCTGTGTAAATCTGTCTTACACCCGTTGTATGTGAACGTAAGAATCCATCACACCCGATCATCACGTGGTGCTTAGAAACCATTTAATCAGAGTAACGGTGCACAATCGGGGAGAACACTTCTTGAAATTTGTGTAAGGGATCATCTTATTTACTACCGTCGTTCTAAGTAAACAAGATGCATAAACATAATAAACATCACATGCAATTATATAGTAGTGACATGATATGGCCAATATCATATAGCTCCTCTTGATCTCCATCTTCGGGCTCCATGATCATCATTGTCACCGCATGACACCATGATCTCCATCATCATGATCTCCATCATCGTGTCTCCATGAAGTTGTCTCGCCAACTTATTACTTCTACTACTATGGCTACCGTTAGCAATAAAGTAAAGTAATTACATGGCGTTGTTCAATGACACGCAGGTCATACAATAAATAAAGACAACTCCTATGGCTCCTGCCGGTTGTCATACTCATCGACATGCAAGTCGTGAATCCTATTACAAGAACATGATCAATCTCATACATCACATATCATTCATCACATTCTTCTTGGCCATATCACATCACATAGCATACCCTCGCAAAAACAAGTTAGACGTCCTCTAATTGTTGTTTGCATGTTTTACGTGGCTGCTTTGGGTTTCTAGCAAGAACGTTTCTTACCTACGCAAAACCACAACGTGATATGCCAATTGCTATTTACCCTTCATAAGGACCCTTTTCATCGAATCCGTTCCGACTAAAGTGGGAGAGACAGACACCCGCCAGCCACCTTATGCAACTAGTGCATGACAGTCGGTGGAACCGGTCTCACGTAAGCGTCGTGTAAGGTTGGTCCGGGCCGCTTCATCCCACAATACCGTCGAATCAAGATAAGACTAGTAACGGCAAGCATATTGAACAAAATCAACGCCCACAACTACTTTGTGTTCTACTCGTGCAAAGAATCTAAGCAATAGACCTATCTCGATACCCTTTGTTGGGGAACGTGGCAGAAATTCAAAATTTTCCTACGTATCACCAAGATCTATCTATGGAGAGACTAGCAACGAGGGGAAGGAGAGTGCATCTACATACCCTTGTAGATCGCTAAGCGGAAGCGTTCAAGTGAACGGGGTTGATGGAGTCGTACTGCCCGTGATTCAGATCACCGATGATCCTAGTGCCGAACGGACGGCACCTCCGCGTTCAACACACGTACAGCCCGGTGGCGTCTCCCACGCCTTGATCCAGCAAGGAGAGAGGGAGAGGTTGAGGAAGACTCCATCCAACAGCAGCACAACGTGGCGTGGTGGTGGTGGAGGCGTGGCAATCTGCAGGCTTCGCCAAGCACTCACGGAGGAGAAGGAGGTGTTGGAGAGGGAGAGAGAGGCGCCAGGCTCAGTGCTGCTGCCCCTCCCTCCCCCTTTATATAGGTGCCAAGGAGGGGAGGCGCAGCCTTGCCCCCTCCTCCAAGGGAGGGTGCGGCCAAGAGGGGAAGGAGTCCATCCTCCCAAGGCACCTCGGAGGTGCCTTCCCTCTATGGACTCTTCCTCTCCAAGTGTTTCATGCGCATGGGCCTCTTGGGGCTGGTTCCCTTGGCCCATGCAGGCCTAGGCGCACCACCTAGGGCCCATGTGGCCCCAGGGCAGGTGGCCCCACCGGTGGGCCTCGGGACCCTCCGGTGGTCCCAGACAATACCGATATCACCGAAACTTGTCCCGATGGCGAAACAGCACTTCCTATATATAATTCTTTACCTCCGGACCATTCCGGAACTCCTCGTGACGCCCAGGATCTCATCCGGGACTCAACAACATTCCGTAACCACATACAAGCTTCCTATATAACCCTAGCGCCATCGAACCTTAAGTGTGTAGACCCTACGGGTTCGGAGACAAGCGCATACATGACCGAGAGGCGTTCTCCGGTCAATAACCAACAGCGGGATCTGGATACCCATGTTGGCTCCCACATGTTCCACGATGATCTCATCGGATGAACCACGATGTCAAGGACTCGGTCAATCCCGTATACAATTCCCTTTGTCTAGCGGTATTGTACTTGCCCGAGATTCGATCATCGGTATCCCGATACCTTGTTCAATCTCGCTACGGCAAGTCTCTTTACTCGTTCCGTAACACATCATCCCGTGATCAACTCCTTAATCACACTGTGCACATTATGATGATGTCCTACCGAGTGGGCCCAGAGATACCTCTCCGTCACACGGAGTGACAAATCCCATCTCGATTCGTACAACCCAATGACACTTTTGGAGATACCTGTAGTGCACCTTTATAGTCACCCGATTACGTTGTGACGTTTGATACACCCAAAGCATTCCTACGGTATCCGGAGTTGCACAATCTCATGGTATAAGGAAAAGATACTTGACATTAGAAAAGCTTTAGCATACGAACTACGATCTTTGTGCTAGGCTTAGGATTGGGTCTTGTCCATCACATCATTCTCCTAATGATGTGATCCGTTATCAATGACATCCAATGTCCATGGTTAGGAAACCTTAACCATCTATTGATCAACAAGCTAGCCAATAGAGGCTTGCTAGGGACATGGTGTTGTCTATGTACCCACACATGTATTTGAGTTTCCTATCAATACAATTATAGCGTGGATAATAAACGATTATCATGAACAAGGAAATATAATAATAACTAATTTATTATTGCCTCTAGGGCATATTTCCAACAGGATGCTGAGAAGCTTGTGACGGACGGGCCACCGTCGGGCAAGGAGCATCGTAAGCCTGAAATGTACTACGAGGGCGTCCTGAAGGGTGCCCGCCTTATAGCGGGTGAATGCTCCAAAGATGTAATTTTTTTAATAGACTCGCATTTGTTATCCTGTACGCTGAAAACTTGTTCATATGCGCTAAGCAACGCTTGTGAATTTAAAATATTACCTTCAGGCGGCCGTTTATCAAATTTGAGAGATGGCAAGTCGTTATTTCAAATTTCATGCCACGCAGTCTTTGGGGTGTTCGATAAACTTGAGCGCTCTTGTTCCCATTCTTGGGTCCTTCGAGGAGGCGCTCAACGCAACTAACAAGGCAACCGGACTATAGTGCTTGAACACTCTCACTTAGCCATAGAATTCTATAATTTTAAATTTCGGCGAAGCCCCTAGTATTCGGAAGACCGAGTTCGGGGCGCTATTCACGCCTTGGCCGGACAATGCCGACTCCTCGCTCTAAGCGGCATAAGTCTTTAGGGACCCGAAAAAAACCTCTCGAACAGCGACCAGCTCTCGCCCTATCATAACGGTCAGTTTTAGCTTTCTCCACTGAGGTGCTCAACCCAGCTCAACAGGGGCACAATCGCAGTGGTTCTCCCAGTGCTACCTTAGCCGATATAACGGAACGTAAGGTACCAAAACATGGGAGCAGGCAAACCCAACTATTGACCCAAGACATGATTCGGAGCCGATGCATATAATGCTATAAGTTCGGGGTGCCGCACTTGTGAAAGTGTTCGGACTTATCACACCATATTTTTGGGGTACTTAAGCCCCTGTTGTATTGGCCGTACCAAAGTGTACGGGTGCAACGTGTCATGAATGAACATATATATAGATAAAGAAAGGAGTGCAATAATAGGCAAAAGCTATGTATTGTTTATTCAAAAAATTGCAATGAAAGCGTAACGATACAAATAGTGCGATAAGCAAGGGATGGGACTATTTAACATGTCCCCCCTCCGAGGGTAAGCTGCTTGAGGATGGTATGTAAAATAGGTATAATGCTCGTACTAGAGACCACTGGACACTCGACGTAGCTTTACGCTTCGTTGGCTGTTGCATCGTGAGTTCGGCAATTCTAGTGCGGACGGGGCTTCTGAAAACGGAGTCACGAAAGTAAGAGAAAATAAGAAAGAAAAAGAATGACACAATCGGAGCCCACAGTGCGGTTGAGCCGCATTCTGGCGTGCCGTGGTCGTGCCCTCCCCTTATGCCCATGGTATCTCCAGAGCGTAGTTATGTACGCGTAGTAATGGCTTTGCAATTTCGCGAGGGCTGGGGTTGGGGCGGATTGCTACGCTGGCGATGCTTGGATCGTGCCAGGCGGTCTTGTTGTAGGTTACTCCGGGCGCGCTTGACGGTGTCCGGACGTTCAGTAGCCGGACTCGAAATTGTTGTGAGAGGCTGCTTTGCACCTCCACCGCGAGGGCCGCCGTATGCTCCTCCGTTCGGAGAGAGCGTTCGGTGTTTCCATTGACCGTGATTACTCCTCGAGGGCCTGGCATCTTGAGCTTGAGGTATGCGTGGTGCGGCACCGCATTGAACTTTGCAAATGCGGTTCGCCCAAGCAAAGGCGTGATAGCCGCCATGAACGGGACTATGTCAAGATTAACTCATCGCCGGAAGTTATCCGGGATCCGAAGACCACTTCGAGTGTAATCGAGCCTGCATAATTGGCCTCTACACTGGGTATGACGCCTTTAAAGGTCGTCTTTGTGGGTTTAATCCTTGATGGGTCTATGCCCATTTTGGCGCAATGTATCCCGATAGAGCAGGTTCAGTTGCTACCGCCGTCCATCGGGACTCTAGTGAGGTGAAATCCGTCGATGATTGAGTCAAGAACTATCGCGGTGAATCCGCCGTGGCGGATGCTAGTGGGTGGTCCTTCGATCAAAGGTGATCGGGCAGGAGGACCATGGGTTAAACTTTGGGGCGACTGGCTCCATCGCATATACGTCCCTTAGTGCACGCTTCCGCTCCCTTTTGGGTATGTGGGTTGCGTATATCATGTTCACTATCCGCACTTGTGGGGGGGAAGCCCTTCTGTCCTCTATTGTTTGGCGGCCGGGGCTCCTCCTCGTCATCGCTATGCAGCCCCTTGTCATTGAGTTCGGAATTTAACTTGCTCATTGTTTGAAGACCCAACAATCCCTGTTGGTGTGGTTGGCTGGTTTTCGAGGGTGCCATGTATTTGGCACGAGCGATCGAGTATTCGGTCCAGATTGGACGGGCCTGAGTATTTCTTTTGAACGGCTTTTTCCACCGACCGGGTTTAGAGCCTGAATCCGGCATTGATCGTCAGATCTTCGGCATTATCGCCGTTAACGCGGCGCTTTGTGCTTCTTGGCGACGCGACCGCCATTGCTGTCCTTGGTATCCGAACTACGGGGTTTTTGGTCAAGTTGTTACTACGAGCTAGCCAGCTGTCCTCTCCCGCGCAAAAGCGGGTCATGAGTGTTGTGAGGGCTGCCACGGATTTCGCTTTTCTGTCCTAGGTGCCGGGCAAGCCACTCGTCATGGATGTTATGTTTAAAGGCTGCAAGGGCCTCTGCATCCGGACGATCAACGATTTGATTTTTCTTGGTTAGGAACCGTGTCGTAATTGTCTAGCCGATTCTTCCGCTCTTGAATTATGTGGCTGAGGTCATCGGCATCCGGTGGTCGCACATATGTGCCTGGAAGTTATCAAGGAATGCGGCTTCCAGGTCCTCCCAACAACCAATTGATTCTGCTGGCAAGTTGTTAAGCCAATGCCGAGCTTGTCCTTTAAGCTTGAGTGGGAGGTATTTGATGGCGTGTAGATCATCACCGCGGGCCATGTGGATATGGAGGAGGTAGTCCTCAATCCAAACCGCAGGATCTGTTGTGCCATCGTATGATTTGATGTTTACGGGTTTGAAACCCTCGGGGATTTGATGATCCATCACTTCGTCTGTGAAGCATAGTGGGTGTGTGGCGCCTCTGTATTGAGCTATATCACGACGCAACTCAAATGAGCTTTGTCATCGTGGTTCGGTCCGCCGGAATTGCTGTATCCGCGTGACGGTTATCATCGCCGTCAGGGCGCCCACGCGATCCGTAGATTGATCTTGTTTGCCTTGCCTTGTCCTCCAATATGTCTCGCAGGTCTGGCGCGTTTCCTCGTGCCTTGGTACTTTTCGAGCGATGTCGGGGTGCGGCTTGAATGGAGGGCCTAGAGGCCTCTGTCATGACCCGCAGGGGTGGCCGGGTCGGCCGCATCATGCTACCGGTGATGTAGGTTTGGGTGCTTCCTCCTCTAATTGGGGTAGCAGCCTGCATTTGGGTATCTCTTGGAGGGGCGTTCGAGTTCGTACTCTTCGGCTGCAAGGACTTCAGTCCATCTGTCAGCTAGCAAGTCTTGGTCAGCTCTAAGCTGCTGCTGCTTTTTCTTGAGGCTGCTTGCCGTGGCCATAAGCCTGTGTTTGAAACGCTCCTATTCGGCGGGATCCTCAGGCACGACAAATTCGTCGTCGTCGAGGCTTGCCTCATCTTCGGAGGGAGGCATATAATTATCGTCCTCCACCTCCCTGTCTGCCGCTCTATCATGAGGGCTGGCTTCTCCCTCCTCCTGTGCTGAATCCTGCTGGAGGAGGTTGTCTTCGGCATTGTCAGGGGTGTTATTATCTCCAGTGCCAGAATCACCGTTTTTGCTGTGGCGGGATTTAGAGCGGCGTCACTGACGCCAGCGCTTGGGCTGTTTTTTGGAGGGGTCATCCTCCGCTGTTCCGTCGCCGTTCCCATCTTTTGGGATGTCCACCATGTATATGTCGTATGACGAGGTGGCCTTCCAAAGGCCTCTCAGAGGCGCTGGTTCTTGGTCGCCTCCAAAGATCGCCGTCCCATACAAATGATGTCTTGGAGTCGAAGTCGAGCATGTCGGTTAAATCATCGGCGGTGGCTACAAAGTGGGTGGTGGGTGGGCGTTGAATTTCTTCGTCGTCGCATCCCAACCTTCCCGACCGTAGTCCGCCAGGGCTCTCGTGGATGTCGCCAAAGGGCGAAGCCTGAAGATGTCCGCGGCAGTGAACTCCATAACCGCGCCCAATTGGATTCGATTGGGGGCGCGGAGGGTTCGGAGTCCGGAGAGGAGTCCGGCACCTTGGAGTCACGGTCTTCGCAGCGACAGGGATGGAGTTCGCTCAATCGCCAGAGAGATCGTAGCCCCGAGGCGGTGTCCACCACTCGTCCTCGATCGGCGGAGTCGGCTCGGGCTAAGGGTCGGAGCGGACGCTGGTGCGACCTCGAGGCATCGCTCGGTGGCAGATCTAGATCGTGCCCATTGAGACAAAGGCGCTGCTTGGTTGTGGCTCGAATCCGTCGAAGATCAAGTCTCCGCGGATGTCGGCCGTGTAGTTCAAACTCCCAAATCTGACCTGATGGCCAGGGCCGTAGCTTTCGATTTGCTCCAGATGGCCAAGTGAATTGGCCCGTAGTGCAAAGCCGCCGAATACGAAGATCTGTCCGGAAAGAAAAGTCTCACCCTGGACCGCGTCGTTGTTGATGATCGAAGGAGCCATCGGGCCTAAGGATGACGACACAGAGGAACTCTCAATGAAAGCACCAATGTCGGTGTCAAAACCGGCGGATCTCGGGTAGGGGGTCCCGAATGTGCATCTAGGCCGATGGTAACAGGAGACAAGGGACACGATGTTTTTTACCCTTGTTCGGGCCCTCTCGATGGAGGTAAAACCCTACTCCTGCTTGATTAATATTGATGATATGGGTAGTACAAGAGTGGATCTACCACGAGATCAGAGAGGCTAAACCCTAGAAGCTAGCCTATGGTATGATTGTTGTTCGTCCCACGGACTAAATCCTCCGGTTTATATAGACACCGGATAGGGTTAGGGTTACACAGTCGGTTACAACGGTAGGAGATCTACATATCCGTATCGCCAAGCTTGCCTTCCACGCCAAGGAAAGTCCCATCCGGACACGGGACGAAGTCTTCAATCTTGTATCTTCATAGTCCAGGAGTCCGGCCAACGGTGATAGTTCGGCTATCCGGACACCCCCTAATCCATGACTCCCTCACTCCTCCTCTCCCCTTGTATATGCTGCTATCCAGTGCAGTTTTTTTGCTCAAATTGTTGTTGTCTAGTACATCTTTTGTTCAAATTGGTCTTGTCCAGTACATCTTTGCAATATGTGGTGATGTGTAATAATTTTGAGAGCATGCATCAATTGTAGATGGTCAAAAAGATGAACAAAAGAAAAAGGATGGTTAGAGGAGCCGTTGTTTTTGTCACACTTGCTGCAATTGCAGTCATTGTTCGGGCTATAATAAGGAAGAGAAGAGCACGTATTACATATGGCCCAATGCAGGAAAGAGATCGAATCAGATATGATTACCTAGATCAAAAAATTTGGCAAAGTGATGTGTTATGTAAAAACATGTTAAGGTTTGAAAGAGCTGCGTTCTTTCGCTTGTGTGGCATACTCAGGGATCGCAAATTGCTAGAAGACAGTCCACATCTTAGCAGCCCAAATGTGGGAAGATAGACAACTAATGTATGCTAATCTATGAGTGTGGCACACTCCATGTATTTGAACCTTGTATTTGTGATGTTTATGCAACTACATTTGAATTTATTTGATGGCTGGGAAGATTGTATCATTTACTAAATTTTAACCATGTATTTGTGATGTTTATGCAAGTACATTTGAAATTATTTGATGGCTGGACAGATTGTATCATTTACTAAATTTGAACCATGTATTTGTGATGTTTATGCAAGTACATTTGAATTTATTTGATGGCTGGACAGATTCTATCATTTACTAAATTTGAACCATGTATTTGTGATGTTTATGCAAGTACATTTGAATTTATTTGATGGCTGGACAGATTGTATCTTCTATTATTTGGACAGAAATGGAGAGTGTTGAAGCTGCAAGTGCGAACTCCGGGAGAGTTGGGATCATTGTTTGGACCAATGCCATGACAAAAACCATGCTTGGTTTTTTGGCTGGTCTTGTTGCTGATGGGAAGAGAACGTCAAGTGGCTTCAGGGACGTGCATCATAGACAATGTGCTATTGTTTTGAACGAGCAATTCAAGATTTCTGTCACCGGAGAGCAAGTCAAAAACCATCTCAAGAAGTGGAGGAAGATTTGGATGAAGGTGGTCAATTTGTAGAATTTAAGTGGATCTCTATGGGATGAAGATACTTGCACAATTAGGCTCAGCGAGGAGCACTATGCAGGGCATTGTATGGTATGCTTCTCACCCTACAAATCTGATGTTGTTTTATGTTTGCATTATGCTAACATTTTGCACAATGTTTGCAGACCCACAAAGTTGATGCCCCCTTCCTGAATACCCCAATTGAGCACTATCATGCCATGGCTGCCATTTATGGGACAATTGGGGCCAAGGGGCTGAATGGCAGATCTGGCAATGATCGTCTTTCCATTGATCTTGAAGACGAGGAGAACGGTGAGGTCAACACGTCACCAAATGTTGGTGAATCTTCTGTCCCCAAAGCACCACCAAAAAATAAGGCTAAGGTAAAGCATGTTCCTGAAGATCCACTTGATTTAATTCTCAAAGTGGGTTCAAACTTGTGGCCGATGCGCTTGTGAAGTCTAGTGGAGATGATGATGACATACCAGATGACCTTTGGGATGTAGTCTCCACATTGCCAGATTTTAATGAAGAGCACGTAGCCCACTACTATGCGCATCTTGTGGACAACCCAAAGACTGCAAGAGCCTTCATGAAACTTTCCCAAACCAACAAGTCTGTTTGGGTGAGTAGGTATATCAAGAAGAACTTCTAAATTCGATATGGTTGTATGGTTGTCAAGTATGTGAACCTGACATGTATGCTTCCTAGTGCACTTTGGTTACTTTTGGAGAGAACTAGGCGTGTGTGGCTGTCAAGTATGACTTGGACATGTATGGCTTTATTGCACTTTGCTTGCTTTTGGAGAGCTTCGTATGTGAACTACACATGTATGGCTGTCAAATGTGTTTAACTATTTGACCTTGTTGAAATATGTGTTTTATGTGTTGTCATTTATATGTTGAACTTGTCAATATATATTGTTATGTTGTCTTTCTTGAAAATATAAATGACATGCTGCCGAAATTTATAAATTTATGTCATTTCATTTTACACTCCGTGCTTCCAACCAAACACCGGAACGGAACCAACCCGTTACTCTCTTTTGCTCCTACCAAACACAGGAATGGAATGGACCCCTCCCTCTGGAACGGAACCATTCCATTCCATGACAATTGGTTCCCCAACCAAACACACCCTAGGAGAATGATGTGATGGACAAGACCCAATCCTAAGCATAGCACAAGATCGTGTAGTTCGTTTGCTAGAGTTTTTCTAATGTCAAGTATCATTTCCTTAGACCATGAGATTGTGTAACTCCCGGATACCGTAGGAGTGCTTTGGGTGTACCAAATGTCACAACGTAACTGGGTGACTATAAAGGTGCTCTACAGGTATCTCCGAAAGTGTCTGTTGGGTTGGCACGAATCGAGACTGGGATTTGTCACTCAGTATGATGGAGAGGTATCTCTGGGCCCACTCGGTAATGCATCATCATAATGAGCTCAATGTGACCAAGTGGTTGGTCACGGGATCATGCATTACGAATCGAGTAAAGTGACTTGCCGGTAACGAGATTGAACGAGGTATTGGGATACCGACGATCGAATCTCGGGCAAGTAATGTACCGATTGACAAAGCGAATTGTATACGGGATTGCTTGAATCCTCGACATCGTGGTTCATCCGATGAGATCATCGTGGAACATGTGGGAGCCAACATGGGTATCCAGATCCCGTTGTTGGTTATTGGCCAGCGAGCTGTCTCGGTCATGTCTACATGATTCCCGAACACGTAGGTTCTACACACTTAAGGTTCAATGACGCTAGGGTTATAAGGAAGATTTGTATGTGATTACCGAATGTTGTTCGGAGTCCCGGATGAGATCCCGGATGTCACGAGGAGTTTCTAAATGGTCCGGAGGTGAAGATTTATATATGGGAAGTCATCATACGGTCACCGGAAATATTCGGGGGTATACCGGTATTGTACCGGGACCACCGGAGGGGTTCCGGGGGTCCACCTGCCCCGGAGGGCCTTATGGGCTGTAGGTGGAAGGGAACCAGCCCCTAAGTGGGCTGGGCGCCATCCTCCCTAGGGCCCATGCGCCTAGGGTTGGGGGGAACCCTAAAGGGGGCGCCCCCTTGCTTGGGGGGCAAGCCCCCTCCCCCTTGGCCGCCGTCCCCCCTCTAGATCTCATCTAGAGGGGCCGGCCCCCTTCCCCCTTCTCCCTATAAATAGAGGGGTGGAGGGAGGGGTGGAGGAAGGGCTGCAGCACCACATCCAAGGCGCAGCCCCTCCCCAACTCCTCTCTTCCTCCGCAAGAGCTTGGCGAAGCCCTACCGGAGAACTGCCACTCCATCACCACCACGCCGTCGTGCTGCTGTAAGAGCCTTCTTCCTCAACCTCTCCCTCCACCTTGCTGGATCAAGGCGCGGGAGACGTCACCGGGTTGCACGTGTGTTGAGCGCGGAGGCACCGTTGTTCTGTGCTTAGATCGAATTCGGCCGCGATCTGAATCGCTATGTGTAGGACTCCTCCAACCGCATTCTTGCAACGCTTCCGACTCACGATCTTCAAGGGTATGAAGATGCACTCCCTTCTCTCTCGTTGCTAGTTACTCCATAGATTGATCTTGGTGATGCGTAGAAATTTTTTAATTTCTGCTACAATCCCCAACAATCCGGTGGTGGCGAGAGCAGACGCAGATCCATCGGTTCTTCATCGGCGACAGGAGAAGGAGGCACAAATCAAAGTGGTAGAGGATAGCGGCGGCCACATGGGCTGGCTCTTGTGGCATGGTTCCGGCGGCTGGTTTCGGTCGGCGGTGGCTGCGCGGCAGGTGTCGCGATGGCGTGGTTTGGAGGCGGCCGGTGTGTGTGTGCGATGCGGGTCTTCTATAGCAACAGGGTTCTGGAGGCTGGTGGCTCGGCTGCGTGAGGGGCAGGCGTTGCTAGCCGTATAGGTGGTGGATGGTGGCGGTGAGCTGACTAGTGCGGTTGGTTGCTGCTTATGCGGGTTAGCCAGATTGACTATGGTGATGACGAATTTGGTGAACTCCAGGTGAAAATCTAGCCCGACCTCGGTTGATGCCAGCATCGGTGGTGTCCTAGGATGTCATTCCCTCCTTGGAGGCGTCGTCGTGGAGTCCCTTCACCTCCCTCGTCATCTCAGACTCAAGTTCTCCAGGTGAAAACCCATGCTTAAGCCTTGGTTGAAGCGGACGTCGACAACGATCTTGGAGGTCTCATCATTTTCCCTTGGGGCGAAGCCTTGGAGGTTCGGCTTATCGTCTGTTGCTGGAGGTCTCATCATTTTCCCTTGCTGGTGGCTAGGCGAGTGTGCAGCCCCGGGGCCAGTGTGGAAGTTGGAGCGGCGGCTCCGAAACTCTCCAGCACGTGGTGTAGGCTTTGGTCGCTTGTGCGGCAATATCATCGACTAGTCTTGTTCGCGTCCTCGGGGCCGATGTGGAAGTCGAAGCGGCGGTTCCGAAACTCTCTTGTGCGTGGTGTAGGCTTTGGTCGCTTGGGCGGCAATGTCGTTGACTAGTCTGGTTCGCGGACTCGGGGCTGATGTGGAAGTCGAAGCGGCGGTTCCGAAACTCTCTTGTGCGTGGTGTAGGCTTTGGTCGCTTGGGCGGCAATGTCGTTGACTAGTCTGGTTCGCGGCCTCGGGGCCGGGCTGGAAGTCGAAGCGGCGGTTCCGTCTTGCGCGAGGGTGTTGGCTTTGGTCACTAGGGTGATAGAGCTATCGACCAGGCTGGCCTTTGTCCTTGGGGTCAGTGTGTATGTCAGAGTGTCGGCTCCGAAAATCGGTGTTGGGTGGTTGGGTGTCGTCTATTGTCACTTACGTGGCAATGTCGTCAACTCGGGTGGTGCGCAACCTCAAAGTTGGCGTGTGCGCTTCTCATGGATGTGTCAGTTTTTGGCAAGTTTTTCTTTTAAACTGGCCAATTCTCTTCTTATTAATGAAAAGGCGGAGCTCCTGATGGTTGCTTGAAAAAAAAACCTGGCATCTTTAATATCTTTTTCTTGAGACATGCATATGTAATATCTTGTTTGTCATGTTTTCGAAAGGAACTAGACAAGCATTGGGCAGGCCCAGTCCACGCTTGGCCCTACGGGGGATCTGGCTTGCCTGCTCTCTCCCCATGCTTCCATCCGTGCTCCCACCTCATCCTACGGTTGTCTTTATTCCTTTTTTCTTTCTAATCTAATCATCTCCCCCCCCCCCCTGATTTTAAGGGGATGGGACCGGGCCTTATTTTGTTCCAATTAAATCAAGCCATGTATGCGGGAGCACGAATGGGCACACGCGGGGAGAGCAGGCAAGTCTCGTCCCCCTACGGGGTCTGTATTTAGGAAATTGAACAGAATTAGGAACATTGTTAATAAATGGGTGTAGTCTACCATAATTTTTTTTGTTCCTATTCGTTGCTCGGTACGGTGAATATTCAACATAGAGCAAAAATGGCGTATTACTCGGCCCAATGTGTTTGCATCTGTTTTTTCTGCCCGTCCTTTTCTTTTGTCATTGTTTATTCCTCGGTCCTTGTTTTGTTTTGGTTTCCTTTTGTCCTTTTATTACTAGCAAAACGACCCGTGCGTGCAATAGGGGGAAATCATAATCTCCAAATTGCGGTACCACACTTTGTTGTCTCACCGAGATACATTATCACTCTCATTTTCATGAAATCATGAATAATGTTTCAAAATTATAAATATTTTTTAAAACACGTGAACAAATCAGAAATCATCAACGTTTTCCAAATTCATGCACATTTTACAGATCTTTGAACTTCACAAACATTTTTTTATTTAACGATCATTTTTTGAATCCGTGAACATTTTATTGAATAAACTACTCGTATTTTGTAAGTCACGAACAGTTTATGAATTTTAGGATATTTTCAATTCATGAAAATTTTTAGAATTGGAAATTTTTTATTCAAATTCATTGACAGGTTTAATACACGAACATTTTAGAATAATCTTGAACATTTTTTTATTTCCTGAACATTTTATTTCAAAATGATTAATGTTCATAAATATGCAAAAGAAAACTATTAAACAGTTTATTTCAAAATTCTTTTTTTATGAATTTTTGGAACGTTTTTGAAGTCCCAAAAGTTTTAAAGTGTAAAAAACGAAGATGGAAAAGGAAAACGAAAAATAAAAATGAAAAACAGGCCGCCCAGACATGGGCCGGTCCAAACAGGCGTATTGTGTCTTCTCCGAACGCACAGACCGCAGTATAGAAGGTCGTACAGCATGGGCCGGTCAGCCAGGGATTCCCCTGTGTGAAACGTTTTTTTATCACTTATAAGCGGCATCGGTGAGTAATATTTTGTAAAGGCAATTTCTGTGACGTAATGCCAGAAGCAATAGCCACTTTATTATTATATAGATATATACCAAAAAAGCTCGTGCGTTGCAACGGGGAAAAAATACCACACTCCCCTAACGAAATAATCATGACTGAAGACCTCAATGGGTCCACGTCAGTGGCGGAGCTTGAGCCAAATATATGGGGGGGCATGGGCTGAAGGGGGGGCAAACTTAACTATTTTCAGCTGTTTTTACTGGGAAATAGGCCTAATACAAGGAAATATATACAAAGGAAATTTGTGAGCAGGGGGGCCATGGCCCAGGTTGGCCCCCATGAAGCTCCGCCACTGGTCCACGTGCATCCCATCTATTTTGTCGCTTACCTTCCATCCCACCCTTGTCAACGGCGACCTCAATGCTCACAATCACAACTCGCTTGAATGTGGCCAATTCTAAGGTGTCTCTCTTTCTCTCCGATAAGATGAGAAATCTACCTTTTTCACCTGGAGGTTTTACAGAGTCATGCATGCATGGTTATAGATGATTTCTTTCTTCTCCAAACTAATTTTGCTGATGTGTTGATTTCTAACCCGATGTAAACGGTACGAAAGAAAGATGGATTGTGCGCTATTAATTAATATTGTCCCCTAAGTAGCATTTAAAAAAATTTAAGAGGTGAAAGAACATCATATTCAGATTCTACACATTTTCTAATCAATTTCCATATATACAATGTCAAATTTGGAGTAAGAGTTTAGAGGATATGAATATTTAAAAAAGCATTTGAATCACATTTTAAAAAAATTAAGAGATCAAATAACATTATATTTAGATTTTAGGCATTTCTCTAATTAATTTTCATATATGACATGTTAAAATAGGAGTTAGGGTTTAAAAGTTATGGATATTTTAAAAAATCTTTTGAACCTGTCCCGAAAAAAAGATGGATGACGGGTTTATTAACTAAAAGATCAGGGGGGTTTCGGGAAAAACACGAATCATTTTTTCAGTTAAATTTAGGACTGTGGGTTCATTAACTAAAAGACCAGGGGGTTTTATGAAAAAGAAAAATGAACCATTTTTCCCACTTAAAAAGGGACTTTTCTGTGGTAGCCGCTTTATGATCATAGGTAAAGATAGATATACACTTTGCTTTTTGTATGTTACAAAAAGAAAATAAGGTAGCTTCCACAAATTTACAAAATGAAAAAATGTTTACGATTTTAAAGAAATCACAAATTTATAGAATATTTCTGAATTTTAATAATGTTAACGTATTTCAAAAAATGCTCAGGCTTTTTGTGAATTCTTACGGAACAACTAAAAAAATCATCAAAAACTTTTTAGAAGAATTATTAATTTCAATTTTTTATCACGAAAAAAAAACACCCAAACAAATGTGTCTTTGCTCGACTGTACGTCGCAGTGAGCAACCTATAGAGTTATTATAGACGTTGATGTACTTTCATGTTTGTCCCTGAAATCAGGAACCTTTCATATTTGTCCCTTGACGTTGATGGTTCAGTTGTTTCTCTCGCCATGGCTGGAATCAGTTGGAGTAAGTACTTCTAGTTCCGATGCCTACGCAAGAATCAAATTAAGTCTCTAGACGTTGATAGTTCAATTGTTTCCTCTCTTAATGGGAGACAGGCTATCATCCTACACGGCTTGTTCAATAACTTGTCCAATTGGACTTGCTACTTCTCTGTTCTCCCCTGCTCGAGAATTCGGCACTTTCGTTCGCTCAGGCCGGCGATCACACGAGTCTGAATCTAAATACTGCTGTGGTGCTGCGAATACAGTACGGTACGATACTGGGTGCAGCGAGCACCTACAGGTTCTGAACCTCCGGTTGGAAAACATCGGACAGATTCAGGAACCACTCGTCCAGTTGGCTCCCGAACCCCATGTCAGCCCCGAGGCCTCCGCCGGCAGCGTAGCCGTAGCCGCCGGCAAGCTCGCACGGTGGGGTAGTAACCGCCAACTGTGCTGGCCGGCGGGGAGGGGAATGAGGACGGCGTGTCCGGTCACTGAATCCCCTCCGGCTCAGCGGCCGGCGGGCTCCGCAGCTCCTGCCCGAAGCCAGCAGGCGACTGCTGCTGCGCGGCGGCCTGGGCGCAGGTGTGCGTGCCGTGGTAGACGACGTCGAAGAGCAGCGGGTCGGCGGCGGCGCGCTGCACCTGCTTGGTGGCCTGGCAGCCCTGCGTGTGCCGGTGCGTGTGCCGGTGCGTGCACCGGAAGTAGGCCCGCGGGTACGTGGCGCCGAGGATGTCCTTCTGGCCGTACTTGCGCCAGCTGAGCCCGTCGTTGAGCGGCCCCACGTCCGTCACCGACGCCACCCGCACCTGCCTCCTCACCTTCCCCGCCGCGGCCTTCCTGCCGCTCACGCTCGCCCTGCCGGTGCCATTGCCTTCGCCGTCGCCGTCGCCGCCGCCGCGCGGGCTGGTCCCGGCGAGGCGCATGGCCCGGTCGACGGACGCGGCCAGCTCGGCGCAGAGCTCCCTGGCGGCGCCCGGCGCGCCCTGGTCGCCGTCGACGCGTGCCTCCAGCTCCCTCGCCATGGCCAGCAGCCCGTCCAGCTCCGTCGCCAGCGTCGCCGCCGTGTCCTCCATGCCCGGGCTTCGGTTCAGCTCAGCTCAGCAGCACCTGGCGTGGACGCGCTTCGCGGGTTGTGAATTGTGACGATGATGGTGAGCTTGGTGTGGTGGCGACAGTGGAAGTGGAGGATTTATAGGGCTGGATCCGGCAAGCGCTAAGCACAGATCCTGACAGGGAATTGGTCCGCAATTTTGACCGAAGACCGGAGAAAAGTTGAATGACTCATCGACGAGAGTATAATACACGTCAGCTGGACCGATGAGTGTGAGTGTGAGTGTGTGAGTGCGATCCGTACATTTGGACCGGTCCGAGGCAACAAGACTCCCCGACCACTTATCCGATCTAAGCGGTCGTACTGCCATTAATTAACACTTCTTCCTACACTTAATTAAGTGATTCCTCACTGACAAGTGACGTGTTTGATCCCAGTGACCAGCTAGCTGCGTCATTCTCACCGGTCACGGCTGATGGTTCGTTTGATCCCAGTTTTTTTTTTGCTGGTAGAGGGTCGGAATGTTTTTTTTGTTAAGGGAAATAAATTAATATTGCAGAGATATCAATTACACACAGCCTCTGCAACAACGCAATGACGTAAAGACATTACGGATGCACACAACCAAAAATACAAAAATGAAGAAGAAGGAAAAAAAAAAGATCTCGCTAAGTGATCAATTCCTTGTAACCACAGCACGAACCATCACCTAGAAAACACCCAAAGTTCAAATTCTCCAAAAGTGACGCCTCCAAGAAGAAAACACTGCACAAGCACCGTCACCGCCCGATCATAAATCTTAGATTTTTACCCTGCAGAAGATCCACACTCTCAAAATAATGCCTTCAACAAGGTTACTATCGGGCACAACCAATTAAGGCCAGGCCTTGGGTTTTTACCCTGAAATGTAAGACTCTGTATTCCGCCTGTGTTGTCGCCCCCACTTGCCGATGCCTCTGCTACGAGTCACAAATCACTAAGCAAAGTCCTCATCGCCATGAAGACTTGATCCGCCATTACAAGGCCTCATAGGCTCGGACTTCAGCCACCGTGACATTCTTCGTCACTGTCTTCATCATGGAAATCGAAATACCGACATGTCCCATAATGTCAACAGATAGAGTGGCTTCGCGTCACACCCAATGTAAATCCCCGGCGGAGCATTCCAGAACTCGTCAACGACCAGATCCATGAGGGCCCGCAACCAGCAGAACAACATCTTGGAGCAAAAAGAACCGAAGGACCGCACCACCCGTCGGTTCCCTACAGCAGGCCGAAGATCTCGACGGGCGCCGCCACCACCACCCTGCACTGCCGGTTCCCTACAGCAGGCCTGAGATCTCGACGGGCACCGCCGCCACCACCCGCACCATGCGGAGATGAGTAGCCGAGCCGCATCTAGCCCCGAATCAATCGCGGTAGAGGTCGGCGAAGAAATCCGTCCATTGTTGGGAACCCCCACCGCCTGCTCATGCCGCCGATGTCTCTGCACGTGAGAGACACCATGCGCCGCCCCTGCTAGCCTAGATCGTAGACACCCCGTGCACAGCCGCCACGGCCGATGCGCGCCCGGAGTGCATCGACGTCCCCAAGGCAATTCGGTGTAGGAAATTGACTCTGCCGAGAGTAGGAGATGATGGGATGGAAGAGGGCGGATGCGCAGGGAGGGAACTAGATCGGAGCAGAGAGAAGCCCTGCCGCCGCTGTCCACTGTCCGGCGGCTTCCTCCGACGGCGGCGAGGGGCTGGCTGGGCAGAGGTGTGTTTCTTTGGTGGCAGCGAAATCGCCTCCGGAGTCTCCAAGGGCGACCTGGGAGGCCTAGGCGACTCGGTCGAGAGATGTACGACTTGGCTCCTTAAAAATGGAAGATGTTTTCACTTCCGAGGCTCTGCACCAACTAGCGATGCATACAACCATTTTAAAATGAGTACCAAGATAGACATTGTCTTCGAAAATTTTAAATGAGTATTAAGATATTTCTTGATGAATGGTTCCACCACACATCAAGTTTGATCTTCAATAAATGAGGGAAAACTTTCCCTCTGCATCACATCTCAATTTTAGAAATTGAATCTGGTGGTTAGGCTATGCTCAACCACTGAGTCAAAGATCTTTTTGCATGGCCTTCACCGTGAATTTCGTGAAATGTTCTTCGTCGTCGTTGTTCATGGGTACGTGTAGCTAGCTGTGGGGGGGAATGTTGGGTTTGTATCGTGGTGTTCTATCTGACAGTGTTGGTACATGGCGTACCATGTGGCACTTTCAGGCATTCAGACACCTCGATGGGTGCTTGCAGGGACGGTGGAGGAAGATGCCCGGAAGGTGGCGCGCGGTTGCCGGGAGGCTTCGTCGGAGCTCGGCGCGGCGCACACGGCACAAGTGCGCCTGGTGGGAAAAGGCCGGGTCGGGAAGTAGAAGTACGGGCCTGTTTGATTTGCAGCCTAAGGTTGCCACGCCTAAGTTTAGGCGTGTCACAATATCTTAGACATGTGTTCGGTTCATTGCCATATTTATGGCTTGCCATATTTTTCTAACTACATGATCTACATGTCATAGACTCAACTTCTTGCAAAATTTTGCCACATTTGTCGTGGCCATTTTCTTAGCCATATTTTTTATCACAGCCACACTTTGCCTCAGCTTAGTTGTGGCAAATTTAGTCATAAACCATACAAACCCTACATACACACTGCCAGCGTACGAGTGAGTAACTAGTACAATGGATCTAGAGCTAGGCTAGTGCTAGCGGCCAAGCCCCGGGGGCACGCACGCACCAAGAGTAGAGCGGCTGGCCGAACTTTGTGTACGGGCCCAGCACACACCCAAGCTTTGCGTACGTGTACGATCGAGCCTGGGTTTCGTGCCATGCATGTACTGTACAAGAATATCGTGGTGAGAGGGACACACGCCGTACTGTTTCGGTGAAGCTTCGCTGCTTTTGCGTTGCAACTTGGCCGCCCGATGGATCGCCTTTTCTGGAACCGAAGGAAAAGGCGTGTGTACATAATCGGGCCTAGGGTCCTCAAGAACGTCCATCTGCTTTTGCACGGGAGCTCGTGGAATCAGAATCATCACCGTCCCGGTTTTTCTACGGATCGGGGGCCTGGGGGCAAGATGATTGATTGGCCCGGCGCCGGGTTCGTCAAAGGGCTTTGGCGGCAGGACGGCCGGAAAACAACCGCAACGCATGTAGGGGCTTGTTTGGTTGCCCGCATGCAGCCCAATCAAAGCCGCGCGGGATGTGTGTGACTTTGTTTGGTTGGCTGGGTTGCATGTGATTCATGGCCTACACGGACTTTAAAGCAGGCCTGAGCCTGGCCCAGCGAAAACTGCCGAATCTGCAGTTTTTGGCGAGCCTGGCTCGGCGCGGTCACGTGTGTGAGGGGGTTGCATGCCTCGGGCAGCGCGGGAGACGTCTCATAACTCCCCTCTAACTCTCTTGTCACCGCCCCGCACTGTTCTCATCGCTCCTCTCTGCCTCACCGCCCCTCCCTCTCCTCTCCTCCGATGGCTCCGCCTCACTCACCGCCGTGCCTTCCTCTGACCCCCGTCGACCAACGCATCGCCAGGATCCAAGAGCGTTGGGTGGCCAGACTCCGGAACTCGGGCAGGGACATGGCGTCGGCGCTGCGAGCGTCCTCCCCTCTGCTGCCGGCCACCACGAGGGCCGGCCAATGCGGTGTCGGCCGTTCCTGCTCCGCCGTTCCGGACCTCATGGTCATGGGCTCGGCGCCGGCGCCATCCACGGAGCCGCCACTTCTTGGGACCCCATTGGACAGGTAATTCATAAATGCGACAAGTAATTCTAAACGGAGGGAGTATTTGACAGAAGACTATTGCTGCTGCTATTTTTCAGTTATTAGAGACGAAAATTTGAGGTATAAGGTTGGATGGGGCTGTTTTCACTATTTGTTGAAAGCTTTAGCACAAAATAACCTCCCCAGAAATTTATTTCATGACTGAACCTTTTGGTAACGCCACGGTTGCTTGAAATGTGAACAGGTTGCTTGAAACACCACTAACAATGGTGTTTCATATTTGGGCAGCAACGCCACACATGATCGCGTTTCCAACAATGCCACACACGATGGCGTTTCTGCCCTGCCACATAGCGTTTCGATCAGGCCGGCAACGCAGGTGGTTTTGGCATTTTCAAATAGGGCATCAACGCCACAAGCCGTGGCGTTTCTAAAAAGGATCAGATTGTGAAATAATTTTATGTGATGTTCATTTTATGCAAAAGTTCCTTCACAAGGTCAGAACAGTGAAAAATGTCGTTGGATGGTCGGCTTCCGTACAAGTGTCCGTGGGCGGGTCCGCGCTCATTTGTGGTATCCGTTTTAGGGGATTGCGTTGGAGATGTCCTAAGAGCTTCTACAGCCCGATATGTCAAATATGCACCTCAAATGCTTGCGGACGCGTTCGTGTCCTGTATTTATATTTTTAGTGAAACTAAACAAAATTTTGCCAATTCAAAAAATCTTCATGAACAGGAAAATATCCTGAAAATTCAAAAAACCGTTTGTGACTTACAAAATAATTCATTCATTCATAAAATGGCGTTTTGCAATTCTTAATTCATAAAATGTTCGCTAATTCAAAAAATTGTCATGCATTTCAAAATTGTTCGTGAATTTCAAAATTTGTTTCACCAATTTCAAAAACAATGTTTGTCCATTCAAGCAATGTTCGCCGATTCGAGAAATTTTTTAAAAAATGGTTACAATTTTAAAAAATGTTTGCAAATAGTATGAAATGTTTATGAATTCATGAAGTGTTCTTGATTTTAGAAAATGTTCCAAAATTTGTAAAAGTGTTCTTGAATTTGAAAAATGTTCACGATTTAAAAAAAATACTCATGATTCCACGAAATTGAGGGTGATAGTGTATCTCGGTGATGCAGCAAAATATGATCATGACAATTGGAGATTATTAAAAAAAATCTCTCGTTGCAACACACGGGCTCTTTTGCAAGTATAATATAAAATTTGGAGGGACCTCTTAGTTGTTGCTGGTTGCAACATTCTGTCGGCCATGTGCACCCAGAGTCCCCCTAACTGGACCGACCCGTGTAGCAAGTGCACACTGTTTTTTCCGGTTTTCTACAAAATACATGATATATATTATGTGTATAAAGAGAATACTATTTAAAAAAAATATTAATTTGTCTAGAAAAAGTGAACATTTAAAAAAAATTGAGAATATTGTATGAAAAACGAGTTGGAATCACCACATTTTGGCATCAAATGTGTAGCCATAGGCTTTTTAATTTTCTGCATGTGCCATAGGGGACAAGCTAGAAAAACCCGCTCAATAAAATTTCAGGACAACCCAAAAAAGAAACACAAATTTAAGGACACCCTTGGGAAAAAATCAAGGACGTAATAGCGTCTCCAATACATGTGATACATTTATTTCATCAAGCAAAATTTTGTGGGTCTTCTCGAGTAGACTACCTAAATCTTCTATATTACTCCTGGGCTCCAAGAAATCTTCATGTGTCATCACATATTGATTCAAATATTTATGATCATGCATCATACTATTCCACACATAATATTTGAAATGCAAATTCAAACTTGAGCTTAAGATAGATGGATCTATACAACAAGGACATAACAAGTACCTAATAGCAAAATAGATAGGTCTAAACAACTCGACGATAATAACCACGGTAATCATTGTTTTCAGAGGAGGACGAGGAAGAAATCTCCACTTATACCATACGCTTGACAATCTCGGCCGCTAGCATAGAGAAAGTCCATATTCCGTCGCCACAGGTCTCACCCTGCTCGCAGCCGAGCGCCATGGCTGTTGTGGAACTGATCTACAACCCGTGCCGTGCGCTTAGTCCCCAGCTGCGCACCACACTCTTTGGATGCCCATTGCTTGACGCACGCGCTGGTACGGTGCCCTCACTCATATTCCTTCGACGAGCCATTGTGCGCTCACAAACGGCTGTGATTGCAATAAGGACGGCAAGAGCTTAGATGATTTTTAGTTTACAACAATGGACCTGTTGCAATTGCAATAAGACTCTTGTTGCAGCCTTGCGGGATGTTTCTACAACAAGATTCATGTTCAATTAGTGCGTTTGCAGCTCGAGCGGCTCGCGACCCGGCCGATCTTTCCAGCCGACGAGGACCATAAAGGTTCAAGATGTACTACTAAATATGAACTTTTAATTTGAGGTCAACAGACGAGTAACAATATGGTTGACTGTAACATTATGGTCGACTGTGCAGCCTAGTTCAACCAATCACACGAAACCTACCGTATGGCTTTATTTATAAAAGTCGGGCGTATGCCTTTTCTCTAAAAACTTGGACGCCAAGTTCCGGGTGACGATACGAACCGGCGCGCACGAACCCGTGGCCGCCAAGGAAGGGAAGCCCGAAGCCGGGCGTGCTGTGCGTATAAATAGGCCGCTGGAACCCGCGGTCTCGACGCACAGACAGAATCCACGAAGCAAACGAGCGAAGATGCGGCGCGAGGGACGGCAGCGAGGGTGGGTGCGCGTGTACGACCGCTCCCTGGTCGACCCGGAGGGCAAGCGCCGCGCCGTGCACGCCGTGGACGGCCCGGCGGTGGCCAACGGCGGCTTCATCAGGGCTTCCCGGAGGCCGACGAACCAGTCGAAGCCCGGCGGCCTCCGCGCGCTCGGCAGGGACGCCCT
The DNA here is from genome assembly GCA_021605145.1 of Aegilops bicornis. Classification (NCBI taxonomy): domain Eukaryota; kingdom Viridiplantae; phylum Streptophyta; class Magnoliopsida; order Poales; family Poaceae; genus Aegilops; species Aegilops bicornis. The sequence goes on along the minus strand of CM038669.1, from coordinate 675,937,586 downwards.
CGCGCAAGAGGAGGAGGAGGAGCCGGAGGAGCCGCAGCTCCATCCGCCGCTGGGCGCCGGGTACTCCGGGTACTACTGCACGACGACGTGCCAGTCGCCGTTCAGGTTCGAGGCCGTGCCGTATCAATGGAGGTACGACGCCTTCGCGCCCGAGGAGGTGCAGGCTCCTCGTCCGCCGCCGCCGGCAGCGCGGTTCGGGGGAAGAGCGGCGTCGTGCAAGGGGAGCCGCAAGTTCAAGCACAACGAGATCAAGATGTACTACGTCGACGCGGCCCAAGATGTCGATGGGCACCTTGATTATCTCCATGACCTCGATTCATGAAGCGATGGACTTTTTTTTTTCTATTTTCTTCCCCTTTGTTTTGCCAAGTTCAGCAGGAGTGTAAACTGGATCCCGATGGATGTGTATCTTTGTCATGACCGTATCCAATGCAGGTGCTTGCTCTAATGAAGATCATGTTGTTATTGTACTCCCGAGTCCATGAATATTTAAACATGTTCATATCTAATACTCCCGAGTTCATATCTTTGTCATGTTGTTATTGTACTCCCGGCGGCCTCCCGAGTCCATCGTGCTCTTCTCCGTTGTCGACGAGACCTTCCGATGCATCCGGTCACCTTTGTTTCCGGCATTATATTCAGGAAGAAGCTTTCCTTCACATTTTAGTTTGCCTGACCAGCCCTAGAAGCATCCAATCTTTGCCGGAACACCTTCCACTGTCTGCATATGCTCCACACTTTGCCGGAACTGCGTCTACAGGTTTTCCATTTGAGGTATGTTCTATAAAGCTAATCTTGCAAGAGGCATGCAAGAAAAGCATGATTTTCTACAGATTACCTGCATCTATAGTCAACCGCGTTTATATCTTTTTCGTTTTTCTATCGCGGGTGAATCCATACAAGGATATGACTAATTTGAGGAAGCACCGATGTTGATTACAGATTTTTGCCTTGCGACACATTATCATGGTGATCAATCCCTTTCGTGGATTGATTGAAATAACCGATTTTGGTGTATTAATTCAAGATAGGTAATTTTTTCTCAAGGTCGTAAAGATCGAGCCTAACATTCTTGCAGAATATGTAGCTTTCCAATTGAAAAATAGAGTTTTAGCCCCTCCAACATTCTGGAATTTCTGCTACTGACACAATTGTCCCTACTAACATTACGGATTGGATTGAGCATAGATTTGTTGTCTTGGATACAGTTAAGCAACATCTGGTGCATGCTCAACAACGCATGAAGTCTCAAGCAGATAAGAAGGGAAATGAGCACAACTTTGTTGCTGGAGATCAAGTTTTTTCTGAAACTTCAGCCATATGTGCAGTCGTCAGTTGTCAGGAGAGCCAATCATAAATTATCCTTCAAGTACCATGGACCCTATCTGATCACAGAAAAGATTGGCAACCTGGCTTACCGGTTGGATCTTCCAGCAAGCAGACGCATACATCCAGTACTCCATGTTTCTCAGCTCAAACAATGTGTTTCCCTCCAGGCCAGGTTCAAAAACACTTCCTGCTTCTGATGCTCTTCTGCAGGTACCTGTCCGAGTTTTGCAATGGCGGGTGCAGCACGGATGTTTCAGCTGCTACCTGGGAGAACTTGGATTCTTTGCGATAATCTTAAAACCACAAGCATGTCTTAAAAAGATGGCAATTTGAAACAACAACACATGCATGAGTTTGCAGAAGTTCAGAGGCTACAAGGTGTGCTCTGCCAGCCTCCCCCATTCAGGATACTCTGTTATAACGGTGCAAATGAACAAAACCTGGTTTCGAAGAGTAGGCCGACACGGCTGACAAAGAACTTATAACACACTTGATACTGCATTGTGTATGGATCGACGCATCACAAGGTATGATCCATCATGCATCCAACATTTTCAAATCCAATTAAATCGAATAGGAACAATTGCGTCCGGCCATGGCTATCTTCCATTCATGTGAAATGTACTCCCTCCGTTCCTAAATATAAGTCTTTTTAGAGATTTCACTATGGACTACATACGGATGTATATAGACATATTTTAGAGTGTAGATTCACTCATTTTGCTCCGTATGTAGTCCCTTATTGGAATCTCTAAAAAGACTTACATTTAGGAATGGAGGGAGTAGCAAATATGTCTATGGTGAACACTCATTGGAGGACTGCTGAAGACAAATGTAGTGTTATCATGCAGGTTGTTCAAAATATGATGCTATATGCTACTCATGCACTAGGTGGTACATCAAAAAACAGAGGGTTTTGCAGTCAGATAAGGTGAAAAAACTAACAGCCCAGATTAGAAATTCCAAGTAGACACTTTTAACCATATATAAACAGCAGGGACGTTTTTCCAACAGAAGACCAGCATGGCTAACATGTCGTGTCTTGACAGTTGATACTTGCATACAGATCAACATAAGGTATGATTGACCACACAGCAAAATATTCAAATCAAGCGGTACATTTGAAGCCATGACTACCTATCTTCCATTCATGTCAGATGTAGTTTTACATCTATGCCTATTGTGAATATTCGTCACAGGACTATACTCAAGATAATGTTAGTGTCATCATGCATGTTGTTCAAAATATGACACTGTATAACACTGGCCAGCAGGGCACATCAAAAGACAAGAGGTGTACGCTCCAGTTCCATGCCAGAGATGAGATGGAAACTACTCCAGGATTCGATTTCTTTGCCGTACTATGATAAAGTTAAAACTTTAGGCTGCAAGAGATCAATATATGCACAAGTTCCTGACCTGGTGACTTCTTACAGAGCAAACTTCCTTCTTTGTTGCATTTCAGTGTGGACATTCCACTGCTGCAGTGACCTGAATTTCTGCTCTACATCTCTGTTGTTTTTGGCATCAACTTCACTTGATGCTCAGTGGCACTTGCCCAGATTTCTAGCAGGTTAAATATTATCATATAAACGACAAGCATGTAGGAGCAAACTTCCATCTGAATTTCTGCACAAGGCAGGACGAAACTGCAGGAAAGCAGATGAATGATTCTGCAAAAGTTCAGAGGTTACAAGGTGCATTCTGCCGGCCTTCCAGGCAGGGAAAATATCATCAGGATGGCAGACAAAGAACTCTTATTACAAGGTGCATTCAAGGTGTTAAGTGTACAAGCAAACACAACTCTTTTTCAAACAGTACACCTAAATGGCAGACAAAGACCTTATATTAACACACTGTATCTTGGGAGTGCTGTGCTGAAGAAAATTTTAGTGTGATCATGCTGACTGTTCAAAAATATGACTCTATCTGCTACTCATGCGCTCGGCGATACATCAAAAGACAGGGCTTTGCAAGCAGATAAAATGAAAAAATTAACAATGCGGATTAAAATTTCTAGGTAGACACCTTTAACAGTATGAACAACAAAGCCATTTTTTGAAATAGGAGCCCAGCATGGCTAACAAGATTATTAGACGACACATCGTATCTTGACAGTTGATAGTCCTTGCATACGTATCAACATGTCACAAGGTATGATTGGTCATGCATCCAAATTTCAAAAGTGGTATATTTGCAGCCATGCCTATCTTTCATTCATGTCATATATAGTTTTACATACTCCCTCCGTTCCAAATTACTCGTCGCTGAAATGGATGTATGTAGAACTAAAATACATTTAGATACATCCATATGTGCGACAAGTAATTTGGAACGGAGGGAGTATATGTCTATTGTGAATGTTCGGCGCAGAACTGTACTGAAGACAGTTTTAGTGTAACCGTGCAGGTTGTTCACAATATGATACTGTAAGCTACTCACGGGCTCAGTGATACATAACACTAGCCAAACCCAGCAAGGCAAATCAAAAGACATAGAGGGCTTTGCAATCAGATAAGATGATAAAACTAACAATACAGATTAAGATTTCTATCAGCTAAATCTCAAAATAGCTCAGTTTACCACCGTTCCCGTTGTCTGCCATCAGGAAATACAGGAACAGACGAGTCGTCATCGGCATCATTGGTTGTATTACTCTTTGCCTTTGGTGCCTCGACTTCTTGTGGACCTGAGTCATCACCCTCTCCGAAGTCCGGTGGCGAGCCATCACTCTCGCCAACCCAGCCATCACCCCAGCGATAGCCACTGTTGTCAGATTTGCCACCAAGTTCCCCAATCAAATCTTCCATGTCAGAAAAATCATCGTCTTCATCATCTTCCATGTCACTTCCTTCATTATACCCTCGCGCAGCGCCATTGGGTCCCTCTGTCTCCTCACCAGTCCTAGGCCCACCACGCCGAGGGAAGCGTGGAACCGCAACAAGAGCCCTCATCTTCTCCTTAAGCAGCACCAGATGGCTCTTCTCGATCAGCTGCGAGTTCTTGTACGCCTCACGGAGGAACACCGAGTCCCTATCTCCCTTGAGTGACACATAGAACATGTCAGGGTGGCGAATGAGCATTCCCCGGAGAGACTGCGAGAACCGGAACTCCTCCCGAAAATGAGTCAGATGGTCAACCAGCGTGCGCTTCTCAAGTGTCAGGCTTAGAATCTCATGAACCACCCCACAGGCATGCTTCTCTTTCTCAGGGGACCCCGAGGGCAGGTGCGAGAAGTCGGCGTACGGCGAAATGTACGGCATTTCTCTGAATTTCTCGATCCTCCGCGCCTCTCCCCTCGACACCTTCAGGCCCTTGGGCAGCTTCACCCGGTTGAACCTGAGCGGGCGGTCGATGATAAGATTCCTCTCCTCGGCCTCCCTGGCCCGATTCTCCTCCTCTGCCATCTCGGCGGCGGACACGGCCAGCTCGGGGTCCCATTCAGTGAGCTCCAGCGCGGGCCCTCTGTCCATCCTGACGACGCGGAAGTACTGCGGGTACCTGAGGCAGATGGTGTCGTGGAAGTTGGAGGGCAGGCCGAGGTCGTTCTTGAGGTGCGCGATCCGCTCGATGAGGATGCGGCGATCGAGCGACATCATGAGCAGCTTGCGGAGCTTGGCGACGGCGAGGCCCTCGGACTCGTTGCGGAGGTAGAGCTCGTCGAGGTAGAGGCGCTCGGCGGCGGGGGTGAGGCGGAACCGCAGCGAGTAGACGCCCTCCTCCACGATCTCGAAGACGCCCGGGAAGCGCTTGAGGAGCGCGATGAGGCGGCGCTTGCGGGTGAGCCCCAGGTCGCGGCGGAAGCGGCCGAGGTCCCGCAGGCTCATGACGCGGTCCGGGTGGGAGACGAGGATGTTGCGCAGCTTGAGGACCAGCTTCAGCTTCTTGTCCCGCTGGATCACGTTGTCGAAAGGCACCTCCTTTCGGCGCTTCACGGCGGCCGCCTGCGCCACGACGGCCAGCCGGGGGCGGATGCGCGGCGGCGGGGCGGCGGCCAGCGGGTGGAGCGGGAGGGAGGCGCCGAGGAAGAGGGATTTGGGGGGCGGCGGGTGGTGGGGGGCGGCCGGCGGGGAGGGGAAGGAGAGGAGCAGCAGCTTGGCCTCCATTTTTGCGGCTCGGGTGAGCTCGCCGCGGCGGTGGGGAGAAGAGGGTGGGGATAAACCTCCCGTTCCGAGTGGATATTTTTTGGGGGTTATGGGCGGCGTGATGGGCTGGTATGTGGGCCTGGCTTCGTTGGGCTCCAATAAAGCCCAAATCATGTACTGCTGCAAGCCTTTAGGCCACGCCTAGGGTTTCACCATAGAGGAAAGGTTATCTCGGTACCCTCTCGTTTAGGGTTTAGGCGATTTCGCTGGCGACTCTGCCGCCGGTGGGAGATCTCCGTCTCGTAAGTTCAATACCGAGTCGGGGGATCTCGAGGGAGTAGATCATTGCTTTTCTTTTCGCCATGGCGCTTCGAAGCTCGCGACAATACCAAGCGGGGAGAAGGATAGATCTGGAGGAGATGCTCAAGAACATGGAACTAATGGATGAGGAACTTGACGGCGTCGTTATTGGGGCAGAGGAGGCGAAGTCTCTCAATGAGAAGGCGGGGTGGATGGCAATCGCTAGGGTTAACACCAATCGTACCTTTAGTCCGACGGCCTTTTCAGATAACATGAACTTCGTATGGGGTTTGGCTCAGACTCCGGAATTTAGAGAAGCTGGAGAAAATTTATTCATCTTCAAGTTCTTTTGCTTAGGGGATTGGAAGAAGGTTGTTCACAGAGGGCCATGGCTGTTCAGAGGATTGGCGGTGGTGATCGAGGACTACGATGGGAAGACGGATCCAGAATCAGTGGTGCTAGATGGATTGTATGTCTGGGCACAGATCCATAAGATCCCAGAAGTTTACCGCCATGAACAAGTGGTGGATCAGCTAGCCAGAAGAATTGGGAAAGTCAAGGAGGTTCAGATGAGACCAACGCTCTACCACGAGGGGGACTACGTTAGGGTTAGAGCTAGGGTTCTTACCGCAAAACCCTTGACTCGTTTTATCCCTTTGACTGTGGCAGGAGAAGGAACCCGGATGCTTGTGGTGAAGTATGAGAAGATTCTGTTTTTCTGCAAGGTGTGTGGAATCATGGGGCACAGTCATGAGGAATGTGGCAGAGGGGTGTGGAAAGAAGAGGATAAGAAGTGGGGCTCTTGGATGATCGCAAAGCGCAGAACTGCCACGTACTCGCAGCCCTCTGGGAGGAGTTTTTTCAGAGGTGGTAGAGGGTATAATAATGGAGGTACTTCAGGCCATCCAAGAGGCGGGGGTAGAGGAGGAGGTGCGGCAGAGTTTCAGCAGGGCAAGGAGGGAGAGGGTGTAGACCCGAAGCAGCCACCTTATCCTACTGGTGTAAAATCAAACTGCAAGAGATCTTCAAAGGACAACACCGTGGAGGCGTCTGCGGCGTCCTCTGCCGAGCAGCGTCACACGGAAGGCGGAGAGAATAATGCTATGGTGGTGCTCCCAAATCCATCGGGCGTCCCTCCGTTACCCCCTGTTTATGTGTCACCAAGGAAAGGAAACAAGAGGTTGAAGAACTCGCTGAATGAGCTGGGAGAAAGCACCAAGGCAGGAGGGACAGAGAATATAGTTGCACCATCGGCGGGCTCCCCCGAGGAGTACCACCGGGCACAATGAATATCATATGTTGGAACTGTCGGGGTGCGGGTAAAGCCTCGACAGTTCGCGAACTTCGTGAGTTAGTGAAGAAATTTACCCCTACTGTGCTTTGTATTGTTGAAACTCAATTGGAGAAAGCAAGAGTAGAAGGTTTAGCTAGCTCCATAGGTTATGATAAAGCCTATGCAATAAGTAGTAGCGGTAGGAGTGGAGGTATCGGAATTTTTTGGAATAATTCAATAAATTTGGAGATTTTGGGCTACTCCGTGTATCATGTTGATTGTAAGGTGGATGGTGGGTGGCGGCTAACAGTAGTATATGGGGAGGCGCAGACTCATCTTCGCCACCAAACTTGGGACAAGCTCAAGGAAATATGTGGCTTATATGACCTTCCATGGCTCTGTATGGGAGATTTTAATGAGGTGTTGAGGCCTGATAAGCATGAGGCTGTTGGGCAGCGGAGCAATACACAAATGCAAGGATTCAGAGATATGGTGGATAGCTGCAACTTGATGGACATTGGCTTTAAAGGCAGGTTTTGGACCTTCGAAAAGAAAGTTACAGGTGGTACTTATACTAGAGTTAGATTGGACCGAGCTCTAGGGTCGGCTGAGTGGGGAGCCCAGTTTCCATTGGCTTGTCTCAGTCATTTGACTGCTGCAACCTCGGATCATGGGCCTATATTATTGCAGCTTGAGGGGGAGAGCAACAGGCTTAGAGCTCCTCCTGTCTTCCGATATGAGACGGCCTGGGAATCTCATGGAAATCTGAAAGAAACTATAGTGGAAGAGTGGGCTGCAAACCAACAAAGTGGTAGGGTGGAAGATATAAAGCAGAAGCTCTCCTCTCTCGCAACACGACTTCAGAGCTGGAACGTTGACACGTTTGGGTCAGTCCGCAAGGAGATAAAAAGCCTAAAGAAACAGCTTGAAAAACTCAGAAATGCGCCTCAAAGGGTGGGACCGAGTCAGGAAGAGATACGGTTAAATGAAAGATTAGTTGAGTTATACCATAGAGAGGAGATGCTATGGGGGCAACGATCAAGAATCAATTGGCTAGCGGAGGGGGACAGAAACACAAAATTCTTTCATATCCGAGCTAGTATGAGGAGAAGGAAAAATATGATTAAAGCACTATCTAACTCCCTTGGAGTTGTGGTTGATGATCCGGCTGAATTGAAAATTCTGGTCTCAAACTTCTATAAGGATTTATACACCTCAGAGGGAGTTACAAACATGGAGGGAGTACTCGAGCATGTTCCAAGGAAAGTCACGGATCATATGAATGATATCCTATGTGCTACATACACGGGTGAGGAGGTAAAAACAACGTTATTTCAAATGTTTCCAACCAAGTCACCAGGTCCGGATGGGTTCCCAGCACACTTCTACCAGCGACATTGGGATGTCTGTGGGGAAGAGGTAACGAAGGCAGTGTTGAGAATAGTAAGAGGGGAAGAAAGTCCCGATTGCATTAATGATACTTTTTTGGTCTTGATCCCGAAGGTAATGAACCCTACTCTCTTGACTCAATTCGCACCAATTAGTTTATGCAATGTGTTATACAAGATAGCTTCAAGGTGGTTTCAAATAGACTCAAGCAAATCCTTCCGGACATCATATCACAGAGCAACAGCCTTTGTCCCGTGTAGACTCATTAAGGATAACATCATATCTGCTTATGAATGTTTACATTTTATGAAGAGGAGTAGGTCAAAGTCTAATAGCCATTGTGCCCTAAAGTTGGACATGATGAAGGCTTATGATCGGCTGGAATGGACATATTTGGAAGCAATAATGGGCAAGCTGGGATTTGCCCTGTAATGGATAAAGTTGGTGATGGGAATGGTGAAATCAGTTTCTTTTACAGTGTTGTTCAATGGTGAAAAACTTGATCAGTTTAAACCTTCTAGAGGGATTCAACAGGGAGACCCAATTTCTCCTTACCTTTTCTTGATCGCAGCGGAGGGCCTTTCGTGCCTTTTGAAATTCAGTTCTCAGTCATCTAGTATTGTGGGAGTTAAGGTGGCGCCGACAGCCCCGGTTGTCAACCACCTTCTCTTTGCTGATGATAGCCTGCTGCTATTCAGGGCAAGCAATGATGGAGCAGTTGCAGTGTCAAACTTGTTGGATATCTATTGTAAAGAGTCTGGCCAGAGGGTGAACAATGACAAATCCTCTATTTTGTTCATTAAGGGATGCCCTCAAACAGTGCGGGATGGCATAAAGGGAACGCTCAACGTTCACAATGAACAACTTAGTGAGAGGTATTTGGGTATGCCCACTGATGTGGGACACTCAAAAAATGGCACTTTCAAATATTTAAAAGATAGAGTTTGGGAGAAGATTAAAGGGTGGATGGAAAAGTTGTTATCTTATCTTTGGCAAAGAGGTTCTGATTAAGGCAATTGCACAAGCTATCCCGGTCTACTCGATGGCATGTTTCAGATTATCAAGAGGAGTTTGTGAAAGCATAACATCTCTAATTAGACAGTTTTGGTGGGGCAGTAAGAGAGGAAGAAGAAAGCCATGCTGGGTCTCGTGGGACGTGTGCACAAAACCGAAACATCTGGGAGGCCTAGGTTTCCGAGACATGGAGTTGTTCAACCTGTCTCTCTTGGCAAGGCAGGTGTGGCGGCTCCTTCAGGAGCCAATGACACTCAGTGCAAAAATATTGAAGGCAGTTTACTACCCCACAGAGAGCATTTTAGAAGCAGGACTAGGCAGTCATCCCTCCCAGGTATGGCGGGCCATCCTGGACGGGCGGGATATCTTGTCTCAAGGCATCATTCAAAGAGTTGGATCGGGAGAAGAAACAAAAATCTGGGAGCATAACTGGCTCCCCCGAGAGGGAGTAAAAAGACCGTTGAACTCGATGGTCACTAACCCGCCTGTACTTGTTTCAGATTTAATTGATGCTACTTCAGCCACTTGGAGGGAAGATCTTATACGGGCCACCTTTAGTCCTTATGACGCCCAGAGCATATTAAGGATCCCATTGTGTACTCGTAAGGTGGCAGATTTCTGGCTTGGGGTGCCGATCACCGGGAAGATTTTCAAGAAGCTTGGTTTATAGAATGCTTGTGAAAACAAAACTGCAGAGGGAAGGTTGGCTCAAAAATTCTGAAAGCCCGGCGGATGTTGCAAAGGAGGCGAAGAGGTGGACTAATCATGGCAGATTAAGGTTCCGTCAAAGCTCAAGAACTTTTTATGGCGCTCATCGTAACTCATTACCAACAACAGACTTGCTGAATCACCGTAACATGTCGATTTCTCCGTCTGTGCTATTTGTTCAGCTTTCCGACAGTTGGAGGCACGCTTTGTTCAGTTGTCATATGGCGGGTAGTGTGTGGGCGTTAGCTCCGGCTGAGATGGTGAAGCATATGCAAGCAAACCTGGAGCTGGAAGCAAGGGACTGGTTGTTTCTGATGCATGAAACTCTGGCCCAAAATGATTTCACAAGATTGGTGGTCACTTTGTGGGCAACTGGAGAGATGAAGGAAAGCTGTTCATGAGGAGATTTTCCAAAGTCCGATGTCTACTTTCAGTTTCATTAACTCTTTTTGGTTGATCTGGAGTCCATTAAGAAGCCAGATATTGCTCAAGCAAGGAATCAGCCGCCAGTATGCAGTTGTGGATTGCACCACCGATGGATATGTAAAACTGAATACCGATGCGGCAGATGGCGAGGAATGGAAGTTATGGTTCGATTGCGGCTTTGTGTCGCGACGCCGGAGGCACTTTTTTCGGGAGCTTCATGCATAACATTCATGAACATTTCGGATCCTGAGATTCTTGAGGCTTTGGCGTAAGAGAAGCCTTGGCTTTGGCGTAACGATCTATATGAGCAGAGGATACAAGTGGCATCGGACTGCCGTAATGTGGTGCACGGAATAAAGGAAGGATCAGCAGCGGAGAATGGAGCTATAATTCGCGAAATCATAGACCATTCGACCTCGTTTACTTCTTGTAACGTAGTTCACGAGCAAAGAGCCTCGAATACCGAGGCTCACAATCTCGCTAAGCATGCTTTATCATTAGGGGTTGGCCGCCATCTATGGTTTGGCCAGCCCGGCGATCTTCTTTTTGTACCTGTAAACATTATGGTCACATGAATAAAGCTTGGCGAGACTGTCTCAAAAAAAAAACCAGCTCAAGTTTATTTCAGAAAGAAGAAAGTATAGTTTTCCCCATCAAATCTCTCTAGTTGGATCAAATTCTCCCCAAAGTCTAAAACCGGTTAAATCACCCCCTCAACTCTGCAATACCGGAGCAATTAGCCCCTTGAGTGGTTTTGCAAAGGATTGTAGGTGGTTTTGACTAAAGGTTGTTGACTGGGGATATGATGCTGACATGGCAATGAACGAGCAAGACGCCGCCGTGCTGCCCGTACTGCCCCGCCGCGAACAGAGACAGCCGCCACGCCGTCTAGTAGTAGTACACGGCTGCCATGGCTGGGCTCGGCCAGCGCCCTCGTGTACCACGCACACGCAGCTCTCCTCGTGCTCGACCCGCTCGCCTCGCTGACCTACGCCACCCATGGCCGAGGCCATAGCCCAGAGCTTGGCCGGCCACGGCCTGAGACCACCCTGCAGCCGCGTCCCGCACCGCGAGCACGCCCCCAGCTGCAGTCGTGCTGCCGCACTATAGCGCACAAACACGCGCGTGTGTCTGCACTCTGCAGATGCCCAGCTGCCCGCGCTTGTGCCCGGCGAGCTCCCTTCATCCCTTGGCCCGCCATGGCCAAAAGGGCCAAGCTCCGATGCCATGTTTGCATTTTTGGGCTGAACCCCTTGCCTCACATGAACATCCAGCCACCCCGTAGCCATGTTTGCCAAGCACAGCACAACACAAGTACGAATGCGAACCATGCACGCGTAGCACACTCAAGGTCTGAGCACACTCGACCAACGGCTCGCTGGCCTCGGCGCGGCAGGCTCAGCGACCCGCGTCGACGTCGCCGGCGATCTCGACTTCTTTTTTGCGTCGCGGCCCCGCGCCCTCCGGCCTCGTGGCCCTCATCGCCTCCCTCCCGCCAGTGCACGTGGCGGATGCGGCGAGGCAGCTCGAGGCGCCCGTCGGAGCTGGGCAGGAGCGACACCATCATCATTGTAAGGACGCACCTTGAGCACCTCCTGAGCCCTGGCGACCGCGCGCTCGGCTACAATTTTCACGGCGCCAAAGCCAACAACCTCAGCCTAGATGAATGGTCAGAACCACTACTTGCCTGGTGCGATGCTCGCTCGTCAAGAACATTGCGTCATGGGGCACAAGTTAAATGACAAGTCAACAACCTATAGTCAAAACCGGTTGCAATCCTTCCCAAAACCACTCGAGGGGCTTATTGATCTGGTATTGCAGAGTTTGGGGGTGATTTAACCGGTTTTAGACTTTGGGGGGAATTTGATCCACCTAGATGGATTTGAGGGGGAAAACTATACTTTCTTCTTTTTTGGGGGTTATGGGCGGCGTGATGTGCTGGTATGTGGGCCTGGCTTCGTTGGGCTCCAATAAAGCCCAAATCTGGCTTGTACTGATGGGCTGTTCACTGTCCACTTCATCCTAGTCTCTCTCAACCAGCTCAAGTTTATTTCAAAAAGAACAGCTCAAGTAAAATATACAGAACTTTCTAAAAAAATTACTCCCTCCGTCCCAAAATAATCGTCTCAACTTTGTAATAACTTTATTTATACAAAGTTATACTAAAGTTGAGACACTTATTTTGAGACGGAGGGAGTAGAAAATACAGGAGGCAGCCGGCCAGTTATTTGAATGAAAATGTTGCTACTCCTTCCTACTCCTACCTTGAGCATTTCTTCACTCCCTAAAAATTTCTTTAAAATAAGAAGAAGAACATTTCTTCATAATACAATTTAGAAAGTGTCTGAACCTCTGAAACCATCAAGCGTGCTCAGAGAAAATGCTCCCTTTTCAAAAACTAATACCCAAAAAATACTACATGCTAACGAATCAAATTTGTTTCAAATTTCATGAAAACCCCCTTTGAGTTGTGCAAAATAACAAACCAAAACACTATTCAAAAGAAAGGTGTGATATTTTGGCTCACCACTTTTGTTTTCTCACCCTTACAGCAAATGCAGGTATTTGTCCACAAAATTTTACAATCTCATGGCTCATTTGAATATCCACGGGCATATTTTTTATAAAAAGAACTTCTCAAGTAAGTTTTAAATTTTCTAAAATGAGACCATGGCATATCCACGGACATAGGCAACTTTAGTATAAACACTATGGGAACTTCACTGTCAACATCATGGCAACTTTTTGCCCAAAAAATTGTCGAAATATATTAATATGGGATCTAGTTTCAAAGATCTCGTCGAGACAGATCTAATGATGAAAACAGATTTTTAATCAGATTTTTTATTTAGGAGATAAAAATATTTGCAAGTCTGAAAAATCAAAAAGATTCCGCTGAAGTTATTTGTTTGACATGGCAAAATGGATGGGAATGGGGCATTTGGCCCATGTTGCTTCGTGTCACATGTGTGACACTTATTATTTGGGTATTTTTTAGGCTTTGGACGATATTGTTTGGGGGACGGCGTGGTGGGCTGGGCTCTCAGCCTTGCTTCATGTAGCCCAAAATTTTTGGACTTGCTTTTGTTTATGGGCTGTTCACTTCCCATTCAAAACACACACAGAAAAATAGAACTTGTTACTCCTACCTTGAGAATTTCTTCACCCAAAAAATATTAAAACTGGATGTGTTTCTTAGAGAGACAATCTCTTCAGAGTACATTTTATAAAGCGTGTGGACACCACTTTATGGTACATGAAAAATACTATACTACTGTATTTTTGAATTTTTTTCCCTCAAACAATGAGCATATATATTAGTTTAAGTGTCTTATTAGGCAAAGTCACATGGGGGCACTGTGTGATCGTAGGCGAAGAAGAGTGAGCAAATAGCATGTCATCGATCGAGAAGACCGTGAAGGCAGCAGCAGGGGGCCGGCTTCACCTCCACGGTTTCACCGTCGTGCGTCGTCGGTGCGTGCATGCATGGAGCACGGGTGAACGGAAACCACACACAACACAATAAAGTATTGTGGCTCTCCACTCTTTCACTTGAGGTTCCCTAGGCTGAGGATGGGTTGGTTGTTTATTTACGTCCGAAAAGAGATGGCGACACGACACATGTACCTAGTCGCGCACTTCTCGTCGAATAGAACTAGCAGCTTGTGAGGAAGGTCTCCGTCTAGCTCTACATTGGTCTCAAGCCCGGTTCAGGTTGAGACAGACTGTGCCGAGATCATCATCCTTGTAAAAGCTGGGCAAGGTAATCGATCCAGAAATATGCACCAAGTTACGGAGATAGTGCATCTGCTTAATGAACGCCACACTGAAATCCATAAAATTAGTCGTGGGCAAAATAAAGCTGGACATGCAATAGCGGCAATTGGTCGTGAACAGCAGCGCACAGCTTGTTGGCTTGCAAATGCTCCCCAGGAGATTAGCATTATCATTATCGATGATTGTAAAACTGTTATTGCTTAAGTAATGAAATGTTTTTTCCCCGCAAAGAAAAAGAAGTCCAGGCCATGTGGTGGCCGCACTCGTTCAAGAAAAAGATCTTGCACCGCTGGCCGTTATTTTCACTCCCGCCTTCTGATCTTATTACTATAGCGCAGCACTGGCTCTGCTAGTATACGTTGTCCTGTTGCCACGACCGATGAGCAAAGGGCCGATATCCTCAAAGAAAAAAAAAACAGCGGGCCGATCGAAATGCGAGCTTGCTTGTACTCTAGCTAATGTAACGCCACCGTCTATCGCACCATGCCGACGCCGCATTGCTTCGTGCTGTTCTTTCTCCCATCCAAACGAGCAAAGGCCTGCGAACCAACGCGTAGTTGGATGGTTAGAGGGCGTACTCGTATTATTTCTAAATTTATTTTAGGATTTTCGGCGATGCGTTTTCAGTGATGGAAGGAGACCTTTTTGTCGACAACGCGGCATCTGCGGTGACTTCGTAAATTTCAAGATGATATTGTGGCTCAGTATTTCGAAGGTGCTCATAAATAGTGTGCGTGTATGCAGACATAGAAAGGAACAGATACGTGTATTTGAAATAACAGATCAAGACAGTGTTAAAAAAAACAAGGCAAAAGGCTTTGCTCCGTCTTATGGAAAATAGAAACCGAGGGCCCCAATATCCGAACCACCTTTGGACCGGTTTGTACGAATACTTTTAGCTATCTAACACGGGTCATCAAAATTGGCCAAACCGATTCAGACATCCAAATTCCAAATCCCACAAATTAGGGGACCTCTGAGGAGTCCGGACGTCTGCCATGTCGGACTTCAACACCTCAGACACACCCTTAAAACCCTCTCCGCTCCGCTTGATTGGCCGGTTCTAGACGCATTCACACCGCTTGATTGGTCGTCCGCCTACCCTACATTCACGTCGGCACACCGCCCGAGAGGCGTACTCTGGGTGCTCACATTCAACTTTTGCCGTTTCTGCAGCCCAACTATTTAAAGTTAGTCCGGTACCCACCACAATAGCACCTCCAAGCCCATCCGAGCTCCCTTGTCAGTCCATCGTCCACCTTTCGAGCCCTAGTTCGCGTCCACTGTCTATCGCGATGGTCCACAAGAGGATCACTTGGTACAAGGCGCTGACGCCATAGCGCCGCATCGAGCTCGCGGCGGACGTATGCGGCGCACACGCCCGATGCGTGGCCCGCATTATGGTTGGCCAACCACTGAGCTCAAGTTGGGCCCAAAACCTGAAGCCCGAAACCGAAGTACCTGATCACTACATTGGGTAACAGTTTTGTAAGCCCTAATTCTATTTGGAAAATTCGGGTAGGAAGCCATAGACCCTGAATATTTTGGCATCCCAGTAAAAATACATGACGGCGCACGCGTAGAGAAGGCCTAACCCAAAAGTAACATCTTTTGCCCCTGCAAAACCTAGGTCGCATTGTGTCCCAACTCCCCAACACCCATCCCCCAAATCCCATCGCCACAGCACCCGCCACCGGCCGCTCGACCTTCTTCTCAGTCCTTCAATTGTTTGCCCCACAAGGACGAGTGCTCCATCTTTTTCTGCGTGTTGACGTTCTGCAGATACACATCCAGTGCCCCCAATCGCACAATATACTCATTTCCCTTCCATTTTTATGTACTGGGCAATTGGGAATTACGTGAACCCAAATTTTCAGGTACCCGAATTGTCGGGTATAAGTAAATCATACAAACTTTGAGTGTCATTTTTGAAAACCCAAATTTTGTATGATTCATTTATCTGCAGGGTTCCTGAAAAGTAAAAGGAAAAATAAAAGAGAATCTTAATTCCTTCTCTTGGTTTTTTCCCTAGTTTATTGTTGTTATTCTTTTGCTTCTTGTTTGGACTTGCTTTGTTTTCTTTTCATATAGTAAGTTTGCTTCTATTAGTATTGGAAAAATGAGGCGTGTTTTCTGTAATATGAGAGGTTCGGACAAGATCCTAAGAAAAGGTATGTGAGAGAGATGACCTTTGATCATAAGCTGGAGTTTGGTGGTTTGTTAGAAACTATTAAACGAAATTTTCTCTAAAATTGAATTGCACTCTTTAAGTTGTGGGAGAAATTTCGAGTGGCATTAGACCGACCCAAAGGTAGATTTGTTAGGATTCTGATAGGTACCAACAAAGATAATTTTGATATAATTTAGGTTGAACATGGGGATTATTTCTTTAGGGTGCTGGTCTATGATTACTATGCTAAATTTAATTGGAATTTGGTTGTTGTATATGGTGATGCCCAAAATCAGGGGAAACCTAGTTTTCTAGCTGAATTAGCTAGATCGCATCAGGATAACCCTTGGCTTTGTCTGGCGGGGGGGGGGGGGGACTTCAACATAATTAGAAACAAACCTGAAAAAATTAAACCTATTAATGTTAATCAATGGAGTTTTGTCTTCAATGCCATCATTGAGAATGTTGGTTTAAGAAGTTGCCTTTGAATGGGAGAAAATATACATGGGCTAACTTTTTCATGACCCCACATGTGAAAAACTTGACAGAGTTCTTTTCTGTCTTGATTGGGCGGAAAAATGTCCTCTGTCAATTCTTCAGCCTTCACTAGAGAAATATCTGACCATACTCCTTTGTTCCTAGATATAGGGGAGTAGAGCAAAAGTGAACCCATCTTCCGATATGAAAATTCTTGGGCTTAGAGGGATGATTTTAAAGAATTTATATGTAAAACTTGGATGAAACTTATAATGGGGATAGTTTGAAACAATGGCAATTGAGGTTAGGAATTTGAGGAGAAAAATGAAAGGGTGGAACAAAACTGTGGATGCTTGGTATAGGAAAATTAAGCTAGAGATTGCCAATAAATTTGATGCCATATATCAAAACGCTGAAATATATGGGCTCTCTGCTTTTGATAGAAATGAACAAAAAGAGATCAGAGATCAGTTGGGCAGACTGTTAAAACAAGAAGAGTTGAAATGGCTTCAAAGGTATAAAGAACAAAAAGATTAAAGATGGAGACGAGAATAGCAGGTATTATCATACGAAAATAAATGGTCGAAGAAGAAAAACAGAATTATTTTTGTAGAGTAGGATGAAGGAGTGGTTGAAGGAGAAGAACAACTGATGATATATATCACCAATTTTTTGAAAATATTTTTGACATCTCGACGAGTCTGATATTGCATTAGCACATTAGGATATGCCAAATATCATGTGGAAGCAGCTGAGGAACTAATTGAACCTTTTACTTTGAAGAAAATTCATGATGTGTTATTTAGGATGAAAAAAAACAAGAGCCCAGGGCCTAATGGGTTTCCTGCAGGTTTCTACAAGGAATTTTTGGATTTAGTTAAATGGGATTTGAAAGCCTTAGTTGACGATTTTGCTAATGGGACTTTGGATATTTCTAGGCTGAATTATGGGATCATTACTCTGGTGCCTAAACCTGTTGAAGCTAAAGAAATTCAAAAGCTTAGGCCCTTTTGCCTACTAAATGTTAGTTTCAAAATTATTACTAATGTTCTTACGAATAGACTTAGTAAAGTAGCTTCCCAATTCATCTCCTCCAATCAAACCGCCTTTATCAAGGGAGGTACATCATGGAAGTGGGGTTGGTGTGCTGTATGAAGCCCTCAATTCCATCCATGTGAGAAAACAAAGTGGAATTCTGTTTAAAGTTGATTTTGGGAAGTCATATGACAAGATTAAGTGGCCTTTTGTCATAAAAATGCTGAAAATGAAGGGGTTCCCTAATAAATGGTGTGACTGGGTTATGATGGCCATGAGGGGAGGAAATTTTGGAGTTAGGGTTAATGATAAATTGGACCCTATTTTAAAACTCATAAAGTACTTAGGCAGGGAGATGCTCTATCCCCTCTGCTGTTTGACCTTGTTGGTGATGCTCTTGGTTTTTATTATGGACAATGCTAATATCAATGGCTTTGTGAAGGCAATGTTAGGGGAGAATTTAGATAAAAGTGTTAATATGTTGCAATATGTTGTTGATACTATCTTACTGCTTCAGGATGATGTTGATAGTGCAAAAAAAAATCTTAAATTCATTATGTGTGCTTTTGAGTTAATGTATGGACTTAAGATCCATTTCCACAAAAGTGAGCTTTTCCTATTTGGGCGGGCCATAGGCAAGAGAGACACATAACATGAGATTTTTACTTGTAAAATGGCAGAATTGCCCATGGAGTATTTAGGAATGCATGTGTCTGATATTAGAATCACAAATAAAACATTGGCGTTGTGGTTGATAAGAATGAAAAAAGGTGTAGCTGTTGGAAGGGCAGACTGTTGGGTTCTATTGCTGGGACTTACTCTTTTTCTGGCCTTCTTGACTAACATATATACCTCTTTTTATGATGTATTTTTATCCATACCTGCTGGTTTTCTCAAAAAAAGCTGATTCTTATAGAGGTAGACTTGTCTAACAGAAGGATGAAGATAAGAAGAAATATCATTTAGTAAATTGGAGACCTGTTGTGAACTCAAGGATTTTGGGGGCTTGGGGATTCTTAACTTGGATCTCATGAACAAGGCCCTGCTTGCTAAATAGTTTTGGAAACCAAAAAATGAAACTAGAGTTTAGCAAAATGTGTTGTTGGTTATGTATGTACCTGATGGGTGCATTCCAGGGCCAAACCAAGAACATGTTATTCTTAGTTTTGGGCTAGCCTGTTGAAAGTCAAAGACTTATTTTACAAATTTTCAAAAAAGAAACTAGGAGATGTCCATAACACTAGATTTTTGGAGGACATATGGGTGGAGGATAAGCCACTTAGAAATGAATGTCCAGACTTTATTTACGATGTTTTGATCATAACATCACTGTAGCTAAAGCTTTGCAGAAAGGGTGGAGAGGGTTCAGTTTTAGGAGAACCTTGTATGGGGAAACTTTGGAACAATTTGAAAGCTAGATGTGAGGTGGAAATGGGGGTTGGGAGAGAGAGTGATTGCACATGATTGTAAATTCCCATAGGGTTTAAAAAAATTAAAGTCCCTGCGAAAATTAAAGTTTTTATGTGGTTGGTTAATAAAAAAGTATTCTTACTAAGGACTCTACCTAAAAGGGGATGGAAAGGTGATAAACAGTGTGTTCTGTGGTAAAGATGAAACCATAGACCATCTATTTTTTGGGTGTTTTGCCGCTTCTTTGATGTGGAGTTTGATTAAATATGCATTTAGTTTGAAAAGTATTCCTGCTACTCTAAATGTTTGTCTTGGAAATTGGCTCGGGAGTTTCACTAAGAATGACAAAAAAAGCTGATCCGAGACAAACATGGGGACGGGGGAGGGGGGGGGGAGCTATACTGGTGTCCGGACATCCATTTGACCAACAAAAAAGCATCATGTGGTCCTCCTCTCTTTTCCTTCTCCAAACATGCATGGTCCCCTCTCCTCTTCCTCCTTCCAACCGGACAAATAAGGATTAATTTGTGAAAAAGGTTGGATGACTCTTTCTTGCATCATGTCCACAGACCACGTGCGGACATATACAGGAGCCATTTGCAGGTCAGCTTTGGAGATGCCCTAAGACCATATGGTTTCTTTTTCTTTTGCGGAAAAATCTTCCGATCTATTCATCAACTGTCAACGCAGTACAAAGAACACTAGAATTAAAAATTATATCCAAGTCCACTGATCACCTAGCAACGACTACAAGCACTAGAGCGAGGCGAAGGCGTGCCTCTGTCATCGCCCTTTCATCACCGGAGCCGGGCAAACGTTATTGTACTAGACAGTTGGGAAGTCATCATGCTTAGGCCCAATAGGACCAGCGCGCCAGAAACAGTAGCCGCCGCCGATGAAGATAAGCGTAAATTGAAAGGATCAGACCTGAAGACACACGAATCTTACGAACGAAGACCGGATCCAAGTCGATTCACCGAAGACAAACGCCGACCGAATCCCGCAAGATCCGTCGGAGACAAATCTCCACCCGCCCTCTGATGATGAGACCATATGGTTTCTATTAATGGAAATTGGAAGGGGTGGCCCTTCTTTTGTTCAAAAATATAAAGTTTGGCCATGTTGGCCAAAATAATGTTTCAAAATTGTTTGGTTTTTCATCATAAAACTAAAATGCGTCCCAAAAGACCGCGTCGCCTGCACTCCCCGTTGCTACTCATCATCATCAAGCAGGAGACAGGAGGGAGAAGGGCTATCGTGGCCGTACGCGCGGGCGGCAGGCATCCTCCTGCGCCCCCTGCCGTGCGTGCGCTGTCGCCGGCGTGGACCCGTACGCCGGACAGACATTAAGAATCCGGTGCCTCGTTCGACCGGCTCGCCTCGTCCCTGGCCTCACAAATATTCGAGTAAACCCGCGGCACGACTATTCCAACGAATCCAGATCACCCCGGGCGCGGCGCACACGTAGGCGCCAGCATACTTTAGCGCCCCAGCCCGCGGCGAGCAGCGCTCCACGTCGCCCGCCCGCGCGCGCGCGCACCGGCCTGGCATCCCGTCGTTGTTCGCGCGTGCACGCCATGGCCGAGAGCCGCCTGCCCGCGTACGCGCGGGCCGCCGCTGACGGGCCGGAGACGCTCCCGATCGGCCGATGCTACGTACGTGCCCTGCGTGTCCGGCGAGCTTTGCTTGCCTGCCTGCCGCTCTCCGATCGGAATGTACGGCGACCCGTCATGCCGGCGCGCACGGCGGCGGTGGGTCCCACCGGTCAGTGACCCGAGAGGAGGTGTGTGTTTGTTCAGCTTTGCTTTGCTTGTGGGCCCGTCGATTGGCTACCCGTAACCGGACGACCCTTCTGTAATGAGAGCGTCGCCGAAATGGTACCAGACACTCTCTCTTCGTCTGATTGATATAGAAGGGAAAGAAAACTATGCTGATGAAACTATACTTTGCATGGCCAGGAGCGCTCGTGTCTGTTACGTCCGTCCGGCCGGCGTCCTTTTCCGTTGGCCAGAGGCCACGCAGGTTTGCAATTGGGGGCAAAAGTTGTTGCGCCCACTCTGAAAGCTTTGGGCCGTCGACACTGCACCTAGCTACAGCTCAACCCACCCTAGGACCGCATGCATCCACGTCTAGAGGAGTAGAGGTGATTCGCAAAGGTATTTTGTAAGAGTAGAATTCGTAGGATTTCTTTTCTATGTTGGTTGTTTGATTTATAGGACTAAATCTTATAGTAGTAGTTTTCCTTAAGAATTTCTTTGTATTATTTTTCATAGGATTTCTAGCATTCACCCAAACCTCTTTAAGAGAATTATTTATTTTTGCTATGATGCAATCAAACAACCCAAAAGTTTACAGGATTGAGATGACTCTATCATTTCAATTCCGTGCTTTTCCTATTTCTGTGTTTTTAGAACCTGACAAATCAAAGAGGTGGAATGCAAATTTTTCTTTGAAGGGTAACCACGTAGGTGCATACTCACTAACGACGGTGCTAGAGAATATATATGGGGCAGTAGAACTACAAGCATCGTAGCTCACATAGGGGGAGATACCACAGTAAATATCGTTAAGGTCTAAATAGTCAACAAATGGCCGTTATTTTGCAAAAATAATAATACACATCTGTTAACTTAAAGTCAACTTTACGAGAACCACAATCATCAGAAATTTTACAACTTGAACCAATTGGCTTAAAAATAGTTCTTGATTAACCTATCCACCTTCATGTCTACACAAGCATAATTGGACAAAATATTTTCTATTTGTTACATACAATGGTAATTTCTATTTCTACAATTTAGAAAATAAATGTAAATTAAGTAAAGAATGAGCTATGCATCTCGGAATAAAGACTCGCCATAGGCGTCAGTGCGCTTAACTTGGAGGCCGGACTATTAGACAAATTTGACGGCCGAAGATGGCTAGCCCGCTATGAGAATTTAATGTATGGATTCGTCGACCAGTCTAACAACATTGTACCACGACGTCGCGTGTCTCATCCTGTTCTACAAACAAAACCCTCCATAACAGCACGTGTCTCACATTCTTCTCCAAGACCATCGCCAAACAACGCACGAGTCCCCTCACTAGATATTTCTCTAGTCGGAGCATAACCTACACCCTCCCAGCCATTCCGAGCCTTCACAAAGATTTAAAATATGGACTTTGGAGTTACCTTTTTGGTGAAATCATTAAGCTTCATGTGTAGTATCATATGATGCGTATGTAATTGAAGGATCCCACCTATGTGGCTTTCCATATGACTCAAATCCTCTATAACACGAAGCTCCCTAATTTTAAAGAGCCCACATTCAACTAAGGTCTCAAATTAGAATTTGGTCACCCGATTTTGACCGAGTCAACAATTTCTCAAAGCTCTCTCATTCAATTCTTTTATGCTATACAGTATGCTTCATAATTTTTAAGGCGTCACAATTAATTAAGGTATTCAATTTAGAATTGGGTCAACACTTTCTCAAGCTCTTCCACTCAATTATTTTAATTCAATATGTTCCCTAATTTTGAAACTCTTTCATTCACTTGAGGTATTCAATTTTGGATTTGGTTTATGATTTTGACCGAGCCAACGATTTTTCAAATCAATCAGTAGCAACCGGTCTATAAATACACTGCGATCTTGCGCACCCTCCCACCACCTGGAAAAAAGAAGCCCCACCATGTGATATTGTACCACCGACACAAAAATTTCACCACATAAATATAGGTTGATTAGCGGATAACAAAGAATCACACCACAAAAGGTCCACCAAATCACTGCATTATAAATAAATTAAAACACACTCTATCATCTTCCCCACCCACCAAATTAAATATTCCATTAGTTCCAAAATAAAAGGGGTATTACATTAGTAGAAAGTCTAATTTCTTTAATTTTGACCAAGCTCAGAGCAAAAATATCGACATCCAGAATATTAAACAAAAAATATGGAAATTCATTTCATGATGAATTCAAAAATACCTATTTGATATTATGGATTTTGATATATTTCTCTAAAATTTGATCAAACATAAACGGTTTGACTTTTCAAAAAAGTAATACACCATATATTTTGAAACAGAGTGATTTTTTGAAAAAACCCAACAACAAAAATGGTGCAACAAAGCGCGCCCAACCCTTCTAGTAGATGATGAATGACGCAAATTTTATTACGTCGCCACATTTGCCTTCTGATTGGGGCGGGGTATGTCTCACGCCCTACTTCCTTTCAACTATTGGGTAGTAATAACATGTTCAACACTTGCTAGACCGTTGTCCCACTAGTCACTTGCCATGAATGCTAAAAGCGGACCAGAGGCTTAAATTTCCTTCCACAAATGAATATCAGCAACTAATAAAGTCATTTTTTGAATTAAAAAAATAGCCGTAGAATAGAATTTATCTCCAATTTCCTTATTGATGGAGTGAAATTTACAATTGATTAAAAAGCATTTGCAATTGACCACTTCGAACAAATCACACAGTTCTTCCAACATTAATTGATCATTGCACAAACATGAATTCAACATAATACAAGTAAGACCAGATTGGACGTGCGACTTATTCAGCACACAACTTCTCGAGCAATGGATAGTTAACTAATTACCAAATTTCACCATTATATCCAGTTGTGGGGACATGTATGTCGATCTATAAATCATATGGCATCAAACTGGGTGAAATAAAAGGGGCACGAAGGGGAGAGGGGGTAGCGGCATATGCCCTCCTTGGCCCTAAGAGCATGCACATCTTCTACTTCGGATTTGGGTTGGCTAGTCTGTGACAAGGTCGAGTGAAGGCTTAGAAAAATCTCGACTAGCGTGAGGTGTCGGGGTTATGATCCTGACAATGAGTACTAGGGGTACGAATAAGGGGGTAGAGACTAGCTACGACACAGGTGTAACATTCAGTGTTTAACGAGTTCAGGCCCCTCACTCAGTGAAGGTAAAAGCCTGCGTCTCGTGCCCTAAGGCTTGCTTTAATTTCATGGGTACAATTATGATAACCCACAAGTATAGGGGATCGCAAATAATTTTCGAGGGTAGAGTATTCAACCCAAATTTATAGATTCAACACAATGGGAGCCAAAGATTATTTGAAGGTATTAGCAGCTGAGTTGTCAATTCAACCACACCTGGAGATTAATTATCTGCGGCAAAGTGATTAGTAGCACAGTAATATGATAGTTTTGATGATAGCAGCAGTAGCAGCGGTAACGGTAACAATGATAGCAGTGATTTTGTAGCAGTAACGATAGCAGTAGCAATAGTAGTAACTTAGCAAGAACAATATAAGATAAATTCATAGGCATTTGATCGGTGATTCGTTGGATGATATTCATCATGAGACGGTTATAACCTAGGGCGATACGGCACTAGCTCCAGTTCATAAATATAATGTAGGTATGAATCCGTAAATAGTCATACGTGCTTATGAAAAGAACTTGCATGACATCTTTTGTCCTACCCTCCCGTGGCAGCGGGGTCCTATTGGAAACTAAGGGATATTAAGGCCTCCTTTAAATAGATAACCAAAACAAAGCATTAACACACGTGAATACATGAACTCCTCAAACTATGGTCATCGCCGGGAGTGGTCCCGACTATTGTCACTCCGGGGTTGCCGGATCATAACACGTAGTAGGCGACTATAACTTGCAAGATCAGATCTAGAACATGGATATAAAGGTGATAACATAAACGGTTTAGATCTAAAATCATGGCACCTAGGCCCAAAGTGACAAGCATTAAGCATGGCAAAGTCATAGCAACATCAATCTCAGAACATAATGGATACTAGGGATCAGGCCCTAACAAAACTAACTCGATTACATGATGAATCTCATCTAACTCCTCACCGACCAGTGAGCCTATGAAGGAATTACTCACTCCCAGTGGGGAGCATCATGGAATTAACGATGGAGATGTGTTGGTGATGATGAAGATCGAAGATCCCCCTCTCCGGAGCCCCAAACGGACTCCAGATCTAGCCTCCCGATGAAGAACAGGAGACTGCAGCGGCTCCGTCTCGTGTAACGCGATAATTCTTTCTCCCTGATTTTTTCCTGGAATAATGTGATTTTATAGCGTTGGTTTAAGGGACATCGGGGCCACCAGGTGGGGACAACCCACCTGTGTGCGCCTGGGGGACTCCCGTATGCGTGGATGGCAAGTATAGATATCCGGATATGTTATTCCTTTCTGTAAAACCGACTTTGTACAACTCTAAGCCCCTCCGGTGTCTATATAAACCGGAGGGTAGATTGGAGGCAGGATCACAACATTGCTAGGCTAGCTATCTAGGGTTAGCTGAATCGATCTCGAGGTAGATCAACTCTTGTAACCCCTATACCCTCGAATATAATCAAGCAGGAGTAGGGTTTTACCTCCATTAAGAGGGCTCGAACCTGGGTAAACACTGTGTCCTTTGATTCATAGTTACCATTGGTCCTCAGACGTACAGCTTGCCCCCCTACCCGAGATCTGCCGGTTTTGTCACCGACACCCACTTCACAAAAATTTGCCATTTTTATTCGCCCTCTTTTTCGTTCGCCGTTTTCTCGTCAGATCTGTTTTTGAGTGCAAATCTTGTCGTGTAGTCACCATGACTCAAGAGAACACCAAGTTGTGTGATTTCTCAAACACCAACAACAATGATTTTATTAGCACTCTGATTGCTCCCCCCGCCACTAGTGCGGAGTCTTGTGATATTAATACTGCCTTGTTGAATCTTGTTATGAAAGATCAATTTTCTGGTACTCCTAATGAGGATGTCGCATCCCATCTTAACACATTCGTGGAACTATGCGATATGCAAAAGAAAAAATATGTGGACAACGATTTTGTGAAGTTGAAACTATTTCCGTTTTCCTTGCGAGATCACACAAAAAATTGGTTTTCTTCTTTGCCTCGCAATAGTATTGATTCTTGGAATAAGTGCAAGGATGCTTTTATTACTAAGTATTTTCCGCCCGCAAAAATCATTTCCCTCAGAACCCAGACCATGAATTTCAAGCAACTTAAACATGAGCATGTTGCACAATCTTGGGAAAGGATGAAATTGATGCTAAGGAATTGCCCAACTCATGGGTTAAATCTTTAGATGATCACAGGTTGAATTTTGTTTCTCGTAATCTTTTAGATTCCACCACGGGGGTAGTTTTTTGGAAATTACTTTGGGTGAAGCTATTAAATTGCTAGACAATATTATGGCAAATTACTCACAATGGCATACCGAAAGAGCTCCTACTAGTAAAAAAGTCAACTCGGTAGAAGAAATAAATTCTTTGAGTGAAAAAGTTGATGCTCTTATGAAGTTGGTTGCTAATAAAAGTGCTCCTATTGGTTTTAATGATTTGCCTTCATGAAAGTGTTGAAGATCTTAAAATGATTGGTGTTTCTTCTATTGATTCTTTGTTTAGTAAATTTAAGATTGATGAAAAAGGGACTGGAGAAGAGCCAACTTTAGCTAGAAGGCGTCCCGATAATTCGGAGGGTGAAAATCTTATTGAGAAAATTGATAAAAGTGGGTTTGAAGAGGTTAAAACTTTAACTAGTGATGTGCCCACTATTTTGGATTACAAAGACTTTAATTATGATAGTTGCTCTTTGGTTGATTGTATTTCTTTTTTGCAATCCATGATAAATTCACCCCATGCTTATGAACAAAATAAAGCTTTTACTAAACATATTGTTGATGCTATGATGAAAGCTTTTGAAGAAAAAGTTGGAATTAGAAGTTGCAATTCCTAGAAAATTACATGATGAATGGGAACCTACCATCAAAGTCAAGATTAAAAATTATGAGTGTTTTGCTTTATGTGACTTGGGTGCTAGTGTTTCTACAATTCCGGAATCTTTATGTGATGTGCTTGGTCTTACCGATATTGAAGAATGCGCTTTAAATTTGCACTTGGAGGATTCTACTATTAAAAAGCCTATGGGAAGAATTAATGATGTTCTTATTCTTGCAAATAGGAATTGCGTGCCCATAGATTTCATTCTTCTTGATATTGATTGCTGATACGTCTCCAACGTATCTATAATTTTTGATTGCTCCATGCTACTTTATCTACTGTTTTGGACTATATTGGGCTTTATTTTCCACTTTTATATTATTTTTGGGACTAACCTATTAACCGGAGGCCCAACCCAGAATTGCTGTATTTGCCTATTTCAGTGTTTCGAAGAAACGGAATATCAAACGGAGTCCAAACGGAATGAAACCTTCAGGAACATGATTTTCTCACCGAATGTGATCTAGGAGACTTGGACCCTACTCCAAGGAACAAAATAGGCGGTCACGAGGGTGGGGGGCGCGCCCCTGCCTCGTGGGCCCCCTGTTGCTCCACCAACGTACTCCTTCCTCCTATGTATACCCATTACCCCAAACGATCGTAACAGGAGCCAAAACCTAATTCCACCGCCGCAACTTCCTGTATCCACGAGATCCCATCTTGGGGCCTGTTCGGAGCTCACGAGGGGGCATCCACCACGGAAGGCTTCTACATCATCACCATAGCCCCTCCGATGAAGTGTGAGTAGTTTACTTCAGACCTTCGGGTCCATAGCTAGTGGCTAGATGGCTTCTTCTCTCTTTTTGGATCTCAATACAATGTTCTCCCCCTCTCTCGTGGAGATCTATTCGATGTAATCTTCTTTTTGCGGTGTGTTTGTTGAGAACGATGAATTGTGGGTTTATGATCCAGATTATCTATGAATAATATTTGATTCTTCTCTGAATTCTTTTATGTATGATTGGTTATCTTCGCAAGTCTCTTGAATTATCCGCTTGGTTTGGCCAACTAGATTGGTAGTTCTTGCAATGGGAGAAGTGCTTAGCGTTGGGTTCGATCTTGCGGTGTCCTTACCCAAAGGATGTAAAGGGTTGCAAGGCACGATTGTATTGTTGCCATCGAGGATAACAAGATGGGGTTTTTATCATATTGCATGAATTTATCCCTCTACATCATATCATCTTGCTTAGAGGCGTTACTCTGTTTTAACTTAATACTCTAGATGCATGCTTTGGATAGCGGTCGATGAGTGGAGTAATAGTAGTAGATGCAGCAGAGTCGGTCTACTTGTCTCGGACGTGATGCCTATATACATGATCATACCTAGATATACTCACAATTATGCTCAATTTCACAATTGCTCAACTGTAATTTGTTCACCCACCGTAGAATACTTATGCTCTTGAGAGAAGCCACTAGTGAAACCTATGGCCCCCGGGTCTATTCTCATCATATCAATCTCCATCACTTTAACACTTGCTTTGTTTTTACTTTGCCTTTTACTTTTCACTTTGCATCTCTATACCAAAAATACCAAAAATATTATTTATCATCTCTATCAGATCTCACTCTCGTAAGTGACCGTGAAGGGATTGACAACCCCTAACCGCGTTGGTTGCGAGGAGCTATTGTTTTGTGCAGGTACGAGGGACTTGTCGTAGCCTCCTACTGAATTGATACCGTGGTTCTCAAAAACTGAGGGAAATACTTACGCTACTTTGCTGCATCATCCTCTCCTCTTCGGGGAAATCCAACGCAGTGCTCAAGAGGTAGCAAGAAGAACTTCTGGCGCCGTTGCCGTGCAGGCTCACGCAAGAGCAAGTCAAGCACCATACCAAGTACCCATCACAATCCCTATCTCCCACATTACATTATTTGCCATTTGCCTCTCGTTTTCCTCTCCCCCACTTCACCCTTGCCATTTTATTCGCCCTCTCTTTCCTAATCTCCTCCTCTTTTCCCATTTGCCTTCTCGCTTGCCTTTTGTTTGCTCCTGTGTTGGATTGCTTGTTTGTCGCGATGGCTCAAGATACTACCAAATTGTGTGACTTCACCAATACCAATAGTAATGATTTCCTTAGCACTCCGATTGCTCCTCTTGCCATTACTGAATCTTGTGAAATCAATACTGCTTTGTTGAATCTTGTTATGAAAGATCAATTCGCCGGCCTTCCTAGTGAAGATGCCGCTACTCATCTGAATAGCTTCGTTGATTTATGTGATATGCAAAAGAAAAAAGATGTCGATAATGATGTTGTTAAATTGAAGCTATTTCCTTTTTCGCTTAGAGACCGTGCTAAAGCGTGGTTTTCATCTTTGCCTAAAAATAGTATTGATTCTTGGAACAAGTGCAAAGATGCTTTTATCTCTAAGTATTTTCCTCCCGCTAAGATTATCTCTCTTAGGAACGATATTATGAATTTTAAGCAACTTGATCATGAACATGTTGCACAAGCTTGGGAGAGAATGAAATTAATGATACGTAATTGTCCTCATGGTTTGAACTTGTGGATGATTATACAAAACTTTTATGCCGGATTGAATTTTGCTTCTAGAAATCTTTTAGATTCGGCCGCGGGAGGCACTTTATGGAAATGACTCTAGGAGATGCTACTAAACTTCTAGATAATATTATGGTTAATTATTCTCAATGGCATACCGAAAGATCTACTAATAAAAAAGTGCATGCGATAGAAGAAATTAATGTTTTGAATGGAAAGATGGATGAACTTATGAAATTATTTGCTACTAAGAGTGTTTCTTATGATCCTAATGATATGCCTTTGTCTACTTTGATTGATAATAATAATGAATCTATGGATGTGAATTTTGTTGGTAGGAATAATTTTGGTAACAACGCCAGATAGAGGGAATTTTAATCCTAGGCCTTATCCTAGGAATCCTTCTAATAATTATGGAAATTCCTACAACAACTCTTATGGAAATTTTAATAAGATGCCCTCTGAATTTGAGAGTAGTGTTAAAGAGTTTATGAATTCACAAAAGAATTTTAATGCTTTGCTTGAGGAGAAATTGCTTAAAGTTGATGATTTGGCTAGGAACGTTGATAGAATTTCTCTTGAGGTTGATTCTTTAAAGCTTAGATCTATTCCTCCTAAGCATGATATCAATGAGTCTCTCAAAGCTATGAGAATTTCCATTGATGAGTGCAAAGAAAGAACCACTAGGATGCGTGCTTCCAAAGATGCCTTTATTAAAACGTGTTCTTCCAATTCCTGTGAAAATGAAGATGAAGATCTAAAAGTTATTGATGTGTCCCCCCGTTAAATCTTTGTTTTGCAATATGAATCTTGATGAAACTGAATATGATCTTCCTTTACCTAGAAGGCGTTCTAAGAATTCGGAGCTTTTAGAGTATGATGCTAAAATTGATGAAAGTGGGATTGAAGAAAGTAAAACCTTAGATGTTGCTAAACCCAATATATTGGATCTCAAGGAATTTAATTATGAAAATTGCTCTTTAATTGATTGTATTTCCTTGTTGCAGTCCGTGCTAAATTCTCCTCATGCTTATAGTCAAAATAAGGCCTTTACCGAACACATTGTTGATGCCTTGGTGCAATCTTATGAAGAAAAACTCGAGTTGAAGGTCTTTATCCCTAGAAAGCTCTATGATGAGTTTGAACCTACTATTAGAATTAAAATTAAAAATTATGAGTTTCATGCCTTGTGTGATTTGGGTGCTAGTGTTTCCATTATTCCCAAAACTTTGTGTGATTTGCTAGATTTCCGTGACTTTGATGATTGCTCTCTAAACTTGCATCTTGCGGATTCCATTATTAAAAAGCCTATGGGAAGAATTAATGATGTTCTTATTGTTGCAAATAGGAATTATGTGCCCGTAGATTTTATCGTTCTTGATATAGATTGCAATCCTTCATGTCCTATTATTCTTGGTAGACCTTTCCTTAGAACGATTGGTGCAATTATTGATATGAAGGAAGGGAATATTAAATTCCAGTTTCCACTAAAGAAAGGCATGGAACACTTTCCAAGAAAGAAAATAAAATTACCATATGAATCTATCATGAGAGCCACTTATGAATTGCCTACCAAAGATGGCAATACCTAGATCTATCCTTGCTTTTATGCCTAGCTAGGGGAGTTAAACGATAGCGCTTGTTGGGAGGCAACCCAATTTTACTTTTAGTTTTTTGCTTTTGCTTCTGTTTAGGAATAAATAATCCATATAGCCTCTGTTTAGATGTGGTTTTATGTTTTAATTAGTGTTTGTGCCAAGCTAGACCTATTGGATCTTCTTGGATGATAGTTATTTGATCTTGCTGTAATTTCCAGAAACTTTGCGCTCAGTGCCCGAATTATTAAAAGTCACCAGAACATGATAAAATACTGATTCCAATTGATGCTGATCAATAAACAAATTGTATAGGTCGTATAATTTTGGTAGAGTTTTTGGAGTTCCAGAAGTTTGCGTTAGTTACAGATAACTACAGACTGTTCTGTTTTTGACAGATTCTGTTTTTCGTGTGTTGTTTGCTTATTTTGATGAATATGGCTAATAAAATAGTTTATAATCCATAGAGAAGTTGGAATACAGTAGGTTTAACACCAATATAAATAAAGAATGAGTTCATTACAGTATCTTTAAGTAATCTTTTGTTTTCTTTCTCTAATGGAGCTCACGATATTTCTATTGAGTTTTGTGTTGTGAAGTTTTCAAGTTTTGGGTAAATTATTTTGATGGATTATGGAACAAGGAGTGGCAAGAGCCTAAGCTTGGGGATGCCCATGGCACCCCCAAGATAATCCAAGGACACCAAAAAGTCAAAGCTTGGGGATGCCCCGGAAGGCATCCCCTCTTTCGTCTACTTCCATCGGTAATTTACTTGGAGCTATATTCTTATTCATCACATGATATGTGTTTTGCTTGGAGCGTCTTGTATCATTTGCGACTTTGCTTGCTAGTCTACCACAATCATCCTTGCTGTACACACCTTTTGAGAGAGCCATACATAAATTGGAATTTGATAGAATACTCTATGTGCTTCACTTATATCTTTTGAGCTTGATAGTTTTGCTCATAGTGCTTCACTTATATCTTTTGAGCGTGATAATTTTTACTCTAGTGCTTCACTTAGATCTTTTAGAGCACGTCGGTGGATTTGTTTTAAAGAAACTATTGATCTCTCATGCTTCACTTAGATTATTTTGAGAGTCGTTAATAGCATGGTAATTTGCTTAATATTAATATACTTGGTATTCAAGATATGTGAAACTTTCTTTTAAGTGCGTTGAATACTAAGAAAAGTTTGATGCTTGATAGTTGTTTTGAGATATGAAGATGGTGATATTAGAGTCATGCTAGTTGAGTAGTTTTGAATTTAAAAAATGCTTGTGTTGAAGTTAGCAAGTCTCATAGCATGCACGTATGGTTAAAGTTGTGTAACAAATTTGAAACATGAAGTGTACCTGGCTTGTGCATCCTTATGAGTGGCGGTCGGGGCCAGCGGTGGTCTTTTCCTACCAATCTATCCCCTAGGAGCATGCATAGTACTTGATTTTTGATGACTTCTAAATTTTGCAATAAGTATATGAGTTCTTTTGACTAATGTTGAGTCCATGGATTATACGCACTTTTACCTTTCCGCCTTTGCTAGCCTCTTGATGCACTGCATTGCCCTTTCTCACCTTGAGAGTTGGTGCAAACTTCGCCAGTGCATCCAAACTCCGTGATACGGTACGCTCTATCACACATAAACCTCCTGATATCTTCCTCAAAACAGCCACCATACCTACCTATTATGGCATTTCCATAGCCATTCCGAGATATATTGCCATGCAACTTCCACCATCATCATCATGACATACATTACTTTTGTCATATGCCATCGCATGATCATGTAGTTGACATCGCATTTGTGGCAAAGCCACCATGCATTATTTTTCATACATGTCACTCTTGATTCATTGCACCATCCCGATACACCGCCGGAGGCATTCATATAGAGTCATATCTTGTTCTAGTTTCATGTTGTAATCCTTATGTTGTAATCAATAGAAGTGTGATGATCATCATTATTAGAGCATTGCCCAATCAAAAAAAAAGGAGAAAGGCCAAAAAGAAAAAAAAGGAAAGGCCAAAAAAAAAGAAAATAAATAAAAAGGGCAATGTTACTATCTCTTTTTCCACACTTGTGCTTCAAAGTAGCACCTTGTTCTTCATGTAGTGAGTCTCATATATTGTGCTTCAAAGTAGCACCATGTTTTTCATATAGTGAGTATCATAAGTTGTCTTTTTATACAAGTGGGAATTTTTCATTATAGAACTTGGCTTGTATATTCCTACGATGGGCTTCCTCAAATGCCCTAGGTCTTCATGAGCAAGCAAGTTGGATGCACACTCACTAGTTTCTTTTGTTGAGCATTCATAGCTCTAGTGCATCCGTTGCATGGCAATCCTTACTCCTCATGTTGACATCAATTGATGGGCATCTCCATAGCCCGTTGATTATCCTCGTCAATGTGAGACTTTCTCCTTTTTGTCTTCTCCACACAATCCCCATCATCATATTCTATTCCACCCATAGTGCTATATCCATGGCTCACGCTCATGTATTGCGTGAAGGTTGAAAAAGTTTGAGATTATTTAAGTATGAAACAATCGCTTGGCTTGTCATCGGGGGTATAGAAGTTGGGAACATCTTTGTGTGATGAAAATGAAGCATAGCCTAACTATATGATTTTGTAGGGATAAACTTTCTTTTGCCATGCTATTTTGAGAAGACATGATTACTTTGATTAGTATGCTTGAAGTATTATTATTTTTATGTCAATATGAACTTTTGTCTTGAATCTTTCGGATCTGAATTTCATACCACAATTAAGAAGATTTACATTGAAATTATGCCAAAAGTATCACTCCACATCAAAAATTCTCTTTTTATCATTTACCTACTCGAGGACGAGCAGGAATTAAGCTTGGGGATGCCTGATACGTCTCCAACATATCTATAATTTTTGTTTGCTCCATGCTACTTTATCTACTGTTTTGGACTATATTGGGCTTTATTTTCCACTTTTATATTATTTTTGGGACTAACCTATTAACCGGAGGCCAAACACAGAATTGCCGTTTTTTGCCTATTTCAGTGTTTCAAGAAACGGAATATCAAACGGAGTCCAAATGGAATGAAACCTTCGGGAACGTGATTTTCTCACCGAACGTGATCCAGGGGACTTGGACCCTAATCCAAGGAACAAAAGAGGCGGTCACGAGGGTGGGGGCGCGCCTAG
The DNA here is from genome assembly GCA_021605145.1 of Aegilops bicornis. Taxonomy (NCBI): domain Eukaryota; kingdom Viridiplantae; phylum Streptophyta; class Magnoliopsida; order Poales; family Poaceae; genus Aegilops; species Aegilops bicornis. The sequence goes on along the minus strand of CM038669.1, from coordinate 675,903,125 downwards.
GCCCCCTGCCTCGTGGGCCCCCTATTGCTCCACCGACGTACTCCTTCCTCCTATATATACCTACGCACCCCCAAACGATCAGAACAGGAGCCAAAAACCTAATTCCACCGCCACAACTTCCTGTATCCACGAGATCTCATCTTGGGGCCTGTTAGGAGCTCACGGAGGGGGCATCCACCACGGAGGGCTTCTACATCATCACCAGAGCCCCTCCGATGAAGTGTGAGTAGTTTACTTCAGACCTTCGGGTCCATAGCTAGTAGCTAGATGGCTTCTTCTCTCTTTTTCGATCTCAATACAATGTTCTCCCCCTCTCTCGTGGAGATCTATTCGATGTAATCTTCTTTTTACGGTGTGTTTGTTGAGACCGATGAATTGTGGGTTTGTGATCCAGATTATCTATGAATAATATTTGAATCTTCTCTGAATTCTTTTATGTATGATTGGTTATCTTTGCAAGTCTCTTTGAATTATCCGTTTGGTTTGGCCAACTAGATTGGTAGTTCTTGCAATGGGAGAAGTGCTTAGCGTTGGGTTCGATCTTGCGGTGTCCTTACCCAAAGGATGTAAAGGGTTGCAAGGCACGCATTGTATTGTTGCCATCGAGGATAACAAGATGGGGTTTTTATCATATTGCATGAATTTATCCTCTACATCATGTCATCTTGCTTAAGGCGTTACTCTGTTTTTAACTTAATACTCTAGATGCATGCTGGATAGCGGTCGATGAGTGGAGTAATAGTAGTAGATGCAGGCAGGAGTCGGTCTAGTTGTCTCGGACGTGATGCCTATGTACATGATCATACCTAGATATACTCATAATTATCCTCAATTCTGTAAATTGCTCAACAGTAATTTGTTCACCCACCATAGAATACTTATGCTCTTGAGAGAAGCCACTAGTGAAACCTATGGCCCCCGGGTCTATTCTCATCATATCAATCTCCATCACTTTAATACTTGCTTTGTTTTTACTTTGTCTTTTACTTTTCACTTTGCATATATATACCAAAAATACCAAAATTATTATTTATCATCTCTATCAGATCTCACTCTCGTAAGTGACCGTGAAGGGATTGACAACCCCTAATCGCGTTGGTTGCGAGGAGCTATTGTTTTGTGCAGGTACGAGGGACTTGTGCGTAGCCTCCTACTGGGTTGATACCTTGGTTCTCAAAAGTTGAGGGAAATACTTACGCTACTTTGCTGCATCATCCTCTCCTCTTCGGGGAAATCCAACACAGTGCTCAAGAGGTAGCAATTGCAATCCATCTTGTCCAATTATACTTGGTAGATCGTTTTTACGCACTATTGGTGTCGTGATTGATATGAAAGAAGGCAATATTAAATTTCAATTTCCACTAAGGAAGGGTATGGAACACTTCCCTAGAACAAAAATTAGGCCACCATATGAATCAATCATGAGGGTATCATATGGATCTAGAACTAAAGATGGCAACACTTAGATCCTTCGCATTATGCCTAGCTAGGGGCGTAAAACGATAGTGCTCGTTGGGAGGCAACCCAACTTGTATCTTTTTGCTTTTGGTTTTCTTGCTATTTTCAATAAAATACCCAATTATGCCTCTGATTATATGTGTTTTTGTGGTTTAAATTAGTGTTTGTGCCTAGCAAGGCCTTTGGGATGATTTGGGCGAGAGTTGATTTGATCTTGCTGAAAAACAGAAACTTTTGCGCTCACAAAAATAATTCCCATTTTTAACAGAAGAGTGATTTTGAGTTGATTCTTTTTTGCCTAATATTAATAAAAAATTCTCACTTTGACCTAGTTTTTCAGAATTTTTGGAGTTACAGAAGTATTTAAAGTTTCCAGATTGCTATAGACTGTTCTGTTTTTGACAGATTCTGTTTTCTTTGCATTGTGTGCTTGTTTTGATGATTCTATGGTTTCCTTTGAAGAGTTTTTGCCATATAAAAGTTGGAATACAGTAGATATAATGCAAAAATAAAATATGAATGGTTTGCACAGTACTTATAGTAGTGGTTTGCTTTCTTATACCAACGGATCTCACGAAGGTTTTGTTGAGTTTTGTGTGATTGAAGTTTTCAAGTTTTGGGTGATATTACGATGGATGAAGGAATAAGGATTAGGAAAAGGCTAAGCTTGGGGATGCCCGAGGCACCCCAAGATAATATTCAAGAAGTATCAAGCAACTAAGCTTGGGGATGCCCCCGAGTGGCATCCCCTCTTTCTTCTAACAACCATCGGTATTTTACTTGGAGCTATATTTTTATTCGTCGCAAATTATGAGTTTTGCTTGGAGCGTCTTGTATGATATGAGTCTTTGCTTGTTTTGCTTTGTGTTTTAAGTCTTGAATCCTTGCTGGACACACCTTTTTGAAAGAGCCAACATTATGCTATGCTTTTCTCCTATGCTTCACTTAAATTTTTAGAGCCATGGAATTGCTCTAGTGCTTCACTTTTGTTATTTTTGAAGAAATGCTCTCATGCTTCACTTAGATTTATTTGGGAGTTAGTAATTTTTTAAAGAAATTCTCTCTTGCTTCAGCTAAATTATTTTGATAAAAAGAAATATTATGCTCAAATTTTCACTTAAATTTGTTTGAGCTTATTAAAAGCAACATATGAAATTAGTCCCAAAGTGATAGATATCCAAGGAGGATATAATAAAAACTTTCATGAAGATCATTGACAAAATAAACTTGGTTCTTTGTAATGGTTTTGAGATATGACAATATGATATGTGAGTCATGTTGATGAGTAATTATGCTTTAGTAAGAATATTGGTGTTAAGGTTTGTGATTCCCTATGCAAGCACGAAAGTCAATAGTTATGCAATGAAATTACATCCTACTTGTGGTGCATTATTCAGTGTTAATTATGCTTAATGCTCGCTTACGAGATTTTCCGTTTCTTGGTTGGACGCTTCTTAATCTTTTTGCTAGCCTTCATTTGCACTAAGTATGATCACTACTTGTGCATCCAAAACCCTTTAAACCAGTTTTGCCATATGAGTCCACTATACCTACCTATATGCGGTATTTCAGTGCCGTTCTAAGAAAATTTGCATGTGCCATCTATAATTTTTAAAATAAATTTCTCTTTTGTGTTCTCGTACCGCTCGCGAGGCGGTGAGGGGTGGCCGATGATTTCCATGCTAGATGTGTTATTCTCACAATAAGTGTTTATTCACTTGTCATTGCACGAGAGTACGACAAAGGTATTAGGGATGACCAGTCCCGAAATGAAAAATGAATTTACTTTATGTTGTCAAATAATAAATTCCATGGAAAGTGTTAGTATGGAGGGCACCCGTGGATACAGTTAGCCATGGAAGGTGAAAGTATGGTGGAAAAGGGAATAAACTTTATTTTCTATTTGGGAACCGCCTATGATACATCCAGCATGGAAAGTGTTGGGAACTCTAAGTCATTTTCGTTGGTGGGAAAAGTATGCCTCCCAGAACGTTTTTATCTCTCAATTTTTGCTTTGAGCTCTAGCACCTCTACAAATCCCTACTTCCCTCTGCGAAGGGCCTTTATTTTACTTTATGCAAAAAAAATTGAGTCTCCATCCTCTCTTATAAAGCACAAACTAATGGGGCACTATGGTCGTACTTGAGCACTGGGTATAGCTAGTATTTAAGTGTGTTTCATGAATGGATCAATGATTGAGCATAATGGGCTAGGGATAACTTGCTTTAGTGTTGATATTTTAAAAGACATGGTTGCTTAATGATATGCTTGAGCATTAAAGTCTTCATGTCAAAACTAGACTATTGCTTTGAACCATATAAAAGTCCAAATGTCCATGCTACAAAGAAAAGATATGTGGTGAACATGTTAGGCAGCATTGCACATAAAAAATTCTATTTTTATCATTTACCTACTCGAGGACGAGCAGGAATTAATCTTGGGGATGCGGATACGTCTCCAACTTATCTATAATTTTTGATTGTTCCATGTTGTTATATTATCATTCTTGGGTGTTATACAATCATTTTATATCATTTTTGGTACTAACCTATTGACATAGTGCCCAGTGCAAGTTGCTGCTTTCTGCTTATTTTTTACATCCCAGGAAATCAATACCAAACGGAGTCCAAACGCAACGAAACTTTTTGCGGATTTTTTCTGGACCAGAAGACAGAAGATGGGCCAAAGAAGTACCAGAGGGGTGCCCCGAGGGGGCACAGCCCACCAGGGCGTGCCTGGGGCCCACCTCGGTGGCCTCCCGCACCGCCTCTTTGCTCTATAAATACCCCAATATTCCAGAAACCCTAGGGGAGTCGATGAAAATCAATTCCAGTTGCCGCAAGTTCCAGAACCACCAGATCCAATCTAGACACCATCATGGAGGGGTTCATCATGCCCATTGGTGCCTCTCCGATGATGCGTGAGTAGTTCATTGTAGACCTACGTGTCCGCAGTTAGTAGCTAGATGGCTTCCTCTCTCTCTCTCTCTCTCTCTCTCTTGATTCTCAATACAATGGTCTCTTGGAGATCCATATGATGTAACTATTTTTGCGGTGTGTTTGTTGGGATCCGATGAACTTTGAGTTTATGATCAGATCTATGTTTTTATCCATCAAAGTTATTTCAGTCTTATTTTGATCTCTTATATGCATGATTGATTGTAGCCTCGTATTTCTTCTCCGATATTTGGGTTTTGTTTGGCCAACTTGATCTATTTATCTTGCAATGGGAAGAGGTGCTTTGTATCGTTGCAATTAAGGATAACAAGATGGGGCCTATTTCTACATAAATAGATCTTGTCTACATCATGTCATCATTCTTATTGCATTACTCCGTTTTCCATGAACTTAATACACTAGATGCATGCTGGATAGCAGTCGATGTGTTGGAGTAATAGTAGTAGATGCAGGCAGGAGTCGGTCTACTAATCTTGGACATGATGCCTATATAATGATCATTGCCTGGATATCGTCATGAGTATTTGAAGTTCTATCAATTGCCCAAAAGTAACTGTTTTCCCACCATTTGCTATTTCCCTCGAGAGAAGCCACTAGTGAAACCTACGGCCCCCGGGTCTCTTCTATTAGTGCAAAGAAAATAAGCTTTATACGAACTTTTGATAGGGAAGAAATAAAAGTGACGGACTGCATAATATAGGTCTTTATCACAAGCGGCAATATAAAGTGGCGTTCTTTTGCATTAATATTTTGTGCATCCAACCATAAAATCGCATGAAAACCTCTGCTTCCCTCTGCGTAGGGCCTATCTTTTACTTTTATCTTCTACCCTTATACAAGAGTCATGGTGATCATCACCTTTCCTTTTTAGACTTTTTTGCCTTTGGCCAGCACTTTGTGTTGGAGCGATCCGGATATATATATCCACTTGGATGTAGGTTTTCATAAAGTATTATTGTTGACATTACCCTTGAGGTAAAAGGTTGGGAGGCGAAGCTATAAGCCCCTATCTTTCTCTGTATCCGATTAAAACTTTGGAACCATAAATATCACGTGAGTGTTAGCAATTGTGAAAGATTAAATGATAGTTGAGTATGTGGAGTTTCCTCAACCAAAGCTCTTACATAGACCCTTCCCGAAAATAAGATGGATTGCAATTGTTTGATGACTAACAGCATGGTTTGTTAGTTTTCAAGAAAGTTTATGACCTATACTTTAACATGTGAATAGCTTGATCATGAGAAGTTTTATGAGTTGAGCTACTGTTATGACATATAATGATGTTAGAGAAGGTGATTGAAATTATCATTGATCAAACTTGTGCACCTTCTAACATTCACACTTCATAAATCATTTATTTTATCATTTACCTACTCGAGGACGAGCAGGAATTAAGCTTGGGGATGCTTGATACGTCTTCAATGTATCTATAATTTATGAAGTATTCATGTTTTATATGATTTTTAACCTATTAACCTAGAGCCCAGTGCCAGTTTATGTTTTTTTCCTTGTTTTTGAGTTTTACAGAAAAGGAATACCAAACGGAGTCCAATTGAGGTGCCAATTTTTTACGACTTTTTATGAACCAGAAGAAGCCCATGGAGCATCGGAGACGGACCAGAAGAGTCCCGAGCCTTCCACGAGAGTGGGGGCGCGCCCCCTATCTCGTGGACGACTCGGAGACCCGCCTGACGTGAAACCGACGCCAAAAATTCCTATAAATACAGAAACCCCCAGAAAGAAACCGAGATCAGAAGTTCCGCCGCCGCAAGCCTCTGTAGCCACGAGAAATCAATCTAGGCCCTCTCTGGCACCCTGCTGGAGGGGGCCATCATCACCAGAGGCCATGGGGAAGGAACTCGGAGGGGCCATCATCGCCATGAAGGCCAAGGACCAGAGGGGGAACCTCTCCCCATCCAAGGGGGAGGCCATGGAGGAGGAAGCACAAGGGGGAGAACCTCTCCTCCTCTCTCTCGGTGGCGCCGGAGTGCCATCGGGAGGGGAATCATCGCCGCGGTGATCGTCTTCATCAACATCACCATCATCATCACCATCGTCATCTCTTTTACGCGGTCCACTCTCCCGCACCCCGCTGTAATCCCTACTTGAACATGGTGCTTTATGCCACATATTATGATCCAATGATGTGTTTCCATCCTATGATGTTTTGAGTAGATATCCTTTGTCTTTGGGTTGATTGATGATCTAGATTGGTATGAGTTGTATGTTTTATTTTGGTGTTGTCCTATGGTGCCCTCCTTGTCGCGCAAGCGTGAGGGATTCCCTCTGTAGGGTGTTGCAATATGTTCATGATTCTCTTATAGTGGGTTGTTTGAGTGACAGAAGCATAAACCCAAGTAAGGGGGTTGTTGCGTATGGGATAAAGGGGACTTGATATGTTAATGTTATGGTTGGGTTTTACCTTAATGATCTTTAGTAGTTGCGGATGCTTTCTAGAGTTCCAATCATAAGTGCATATGATCCAAGAAGAGAAAGTATGTTAGCTTATGCCTCTCCCTCATATAAAATTGCAATAGTGATTACCGGTCTTGTTAACAATTGCCTAGGATAATTCTGCACATCGACCTATCATTATTCCACACTCGCTATTTATAATATTTAGTAATATATTCTAACTTTATGATAACAACACCTACTTTTATATTTTAGCTCTCCGATATCATGCAAAGTTATCCTCTTCACACCCGCAACGTAGTTTTATTTCCCGTTTCTAGTTGGAAGCAAACGTTCGGTGTACGTAGAGTCGTATCAGTGGAAAATAGGACTTGAGAGAATATTGATCTTTCCTTTAGCTCCTTGTGGGTTCGACACTCCATACTTATCACTTCCACCTTTGGGAATTGCTACGATGATTCCCTGTACTTGGGGATTATCACAAACACTAATTAAAACATAAAACCACATCTAAATAGAAGGTAGATGGATTATTTATTCCTAAACAGAAACAAAAACTAAAAACTAAAAATAAAATTGGGTTGCCTCCCAACAAGCGCTATCGTTTAACGCCCCTAGCTAGGCATAAAAGCAAGGATAGATCTAGGTATTGCCATCTTTGGTGGGCAATCCATAGGTGGCTCTCATAATAGATTCATATGGTAATTTTATCTTCTTCCTAGGGAAGTGTTCCATGCCTTTCTTTAATGGGAATTGGAATCTAATATTCCCTTCCTTCACATTAATAATTGCGCCAATCGTTCTAAGGAAAGGTCTACCAAGAATAATAGGACATGAAGGATTGCAATCTATATCAAGAACGATAAAGTCTACGGGCACATAATTCCTATTTGCAACAATAAGAACATCATTAATTCTTCCCATAGGTTTCTTAATAGTGGAATGCGCAAGGTGCAAGTTTAGAGAGCATTCATCAAAATCACGGAAATCTAGCAAATCACACAAAGTTTTGGGAATAGTGGAAACACTAGCATCCAAATCACATAAAGCATAAAATTCATGATCCTTAATCTTAATTTTAATAATTGGTTCCCACTCATCATAAAGTTTTCTAGGGATGGAGACTTCCAACTCAAGTTTTTCCTCATAAGATTGCATTAAGGCATCAACAATATGTTTAGTAAACGCCTTATTTTGACTATAAGCATGCGGAGAATTTAGCACGGATTGTAACAAGGAAATACAATCAATTAAAGAGCAACTTTCATAATCAAATTTCCTTGAAATCCAAAATAGTGGGTTTAGCAACATCTAAGGTTTTACTTTCTTCAATCCCACTTTCATCAATTTTAGCATCATACTCTAAAAGCTCCGAATTCTTAGAACGCCTTCTAGGTGACTCATATTCAATCTCATCATTATCAAGATTCATATTGCAAAACAAATATTTAATGGGAGACACATCAATAACTTTTAGATCTTCATCTTGATTTTCATGGAAATTGGAAGAACACGCTTTAATAAAGGCATCTTTCATAGCACGCATCCTAGTGGTTCTTTCCTTGCACTCATCAATGGAAGTTCTCATGGATTTGAGGGACTCATTGATATCATGCTTAGGAGGAATAGATCTAAGCTTTAAAGAATCAACCTCAAGAGAAATTCTATCAACGTTCCTAGCCAATTCATCAACTTTAAGTAATTTCTCTTCAAGCAAAGCATTAAAATTCTTTTGTGAATTCATAAACTCTTTAACACTATTCTCAAATTCAGAGGGCATCTTATTGAAATTTCCATAAGATTTGTTGTAGGAATTTCCATAATTATTAGAAGGATTACTAGGATAGGGCCTAGGATTAAAATTCCCTCTATATGCATTGTTACCAAAATTATTCCTACCAACAAAATTCACATCATAGATTCATTATTATTCTCAATCAAAGTAGACAAAGGCATATCATTAGGATCAGAAGAAACACTCTTAGTAGCTAATAATTTCATAAGTTCATCCATCTTTCCACTCAAAACATTAATTTCTTCTATCGCATGCACTTTTTATTAGTAGATCTTTCATGTGCCATTGAGAATAATTAACCATACTATTATCTAGAAGTTTAGTAGCATCTCCTAAAGTGATTTCCATAAAAGTGCCTCCTTGGCCGAATCTAAAAGATTTCTAGAAGCAAAATTCAATCCGCATAATTTTTTTGTATAATCATCCACAAATTCAAACCATGAGTAGGGCAATTACGTATCATTAATTTCGTTCTCTCCCAAGCTTGTGCAACATGTTCATGATCAAGTTGCTTAAAATTCATAATATCGTTTCTAAGAGAGATGATCTTAGCGGGAGTAAAATACTTAGAGATAAAAGCATCTTTGCACTTGTTCCAAGAATCAATACTATTTTTAGGCAAAGACGAAAACCAAGCTTTAGCACGATCTCTAAGCGAAAAAGGAAAAAGCTTCAATTTAACAACATCATTGTCAACATCTTTCTTCTTTTGCATATCACACAAATCCATGAAGCTATTTAAATGAGTAGCGGCATCTTCACTAGGAAGGCCGGCGAGCTGATCTTTCATAACAAGATTCAATAAAGCAGCATTGATTTCACACGATTCAGTATTGGCAAGAGGAGCAATCGGAGTGCTAAGGAAATCATTATTGTTGGTATTGGTAAAGTCACACAATTTGGTATTATCTTGAGCCATAGTGACAAGCAAGCAATCCAACACACGAGCAAACAGAAAAAGGCAAGTGAAAGAGAGGAGGAGATTGGGAAAGAGAGGGCGAATCAAACGTTAAGGGTGAAGGAGGGGAGAGGAAAACGAGAGGCAAATGGCAAATAATGTAATGCGAGAGATAAGGGATTGTGATGGGTACTTGGTATGTTGACTTTTATGTAGACTCCCGACAGCGGTGCCAGAAGTCCTTCTTGCTACGTCTTGAGCTTGCGTTGGTTTTCCCCGAAGAGGAGAGGATGATGCAGCAGAGTAGCGTAAGTATTTCCCTCAGTTTTTGAGAACCAAGGTATCAATCGAGTAGGAGGCCACGCGCAAGTCCCTCGTACCTACACAAAACAAATAGCGCCTCGCAACCAACGCGAATAGGGGTTGTCAATCCCATCACGTTCACTTACGAGAGTGAGATCTGATAGAGATGATAGATAATATTTTTGGTATTTTTGGTATAAATATGCAAAGTAAAAATAAAAGGCAAAGTAAAAAAGCAAAGCAATAATAAAGCGTAGGAAGATTAATATGATGAAAATAGACCCGGGGGCATAGATTTCACTAGTGGCTTCTCTCGAGAGCATAAGTATTTTACGGCGGGTGAACGAATTACTGTTGAGCAATTGACATAATTGAGCATAGATATGATAGTATCTAGGTATGATCATGTATATAGGCATCACGTTCGAGACAAGTAGACCGACTCCTGCCTGCATCTACTACTATTACTCCACTCATCGACCGCTATCCAGCATGCATCTATAGTATTAAGTTAATGAAAACAGAGTAACGCCTTAAGCAAGATGACATGATGTAGAGGAATAAATTCATGCAATATGATAAATACCACATCTTGTTATCCTCGATGGCAACAATACAATACGTGCCTTGCAACCCTTTACATCCTTTGGTAAGGACACTGCAAGATTGAACCCAAAGCTAAACACTTCTCCCATTGCAAGAACTACAAATCTAGTTGGACAAACCAAACGGATAATTCGAAGAGACTTGCAAAGATAACTCAATCATACATAAAAAAATTCAGAAAAGATTCAAATATTGCTCGTAGATAATCTTGATCATAAACCCACAATTCATCGGTCTCAACAAACACACCGCAAAAATAAGATTACATCAAATAGATCTCCACAAGAGAGGGGGAGAACATTGTATTGAGATCCAAAAAGAGAGAAGAAGCCATCTTGCTACTAACTATGGACCCGAAGGTCTGAGGTAAACTACACACACTTCATCGGAGAGGCTATGATGATGATGTAGAAGCCCTCCGTGGTGGAATCCCCTTCCGACGGAGCTCCAGAACAGGCCCCAAGATGGGATCTCGTGGATCTGAGAAAGTTGCGGCGGTGGAATTAGGGTTTTGGCTCCGTGTCTGATCTGTTGAAGTGCGTAGGTATATATAGGAGGAAGAGTACGTTGGTGGAGCTTAGAGGGGCCCACGAGGTAGGGGGCACGCCCTAGGGGGGGCGCCCTCCACCCTCGTGGCCGCCTCGTGGCTTTCTTGACGGAGGGTCCAAGTCTCCTGGGTCTTATCTGATGAGAAAATCACATTTCCGAAGATTTTATTCCGTTTGGACTCCGTTTGATATTCCGTTTCTTCAAAACACTGAAATAGGCAAAAAAATAGCAATTCTGGGCTGGGCCTCCGGTTAATAGGTTAGTCCCAAAAGTAATATAAAAGTGGAAAATAAAGCCCAATATAGACCAAAACAATAGATAATATAGCATGGAGCAATCAAAAATTATAGATACGTTGGAGACGTATCAACGCCCTCCTGTCTTCTACGTCCGAGTGATGATCCATCAGCCGAGTGACATGTGATCGTCCGATTGCTACAGAGCCGTCCGAGTGAACCTTCTGATGTATACATCCAAATGCTGGCATGGTCCAGGGACCTACCTATGATGGTGATGGGCCCTATGTGGGTCCCAAACTATGGGTCCTTGACCCTACCTGTAATAGGTGACCACATCACGAGGTCCCCTTCCATTGAGCCGATGCAATAAACAAACCCATTTGATGCTCATTTTCACATCAGGAGAGCGGTTGGATCATACATGTCATTTGCTTCTATTTTCTCATTCTCTTTCTCTCCCTCTCTCTCTGTCTATTTCTTGAATGTAGCTCCCTCTGTATTGAAGTTAGTTGCACACACTACTGCAGGATGCTGCTAACGCAACACTACGATCAGAAACCCTTCGAGAAACTGTGTGCGATGCAATAATCGCAAAAGGTGATGTCAGAGAACCGTAAAAAATTCCTAAAATGTTTGCGATGACGGATGCATCAACCACGGTTCAGATTTTAGTTGCGTGTGCGATGCAGGCCATACAGTTCAATTCAATTAACTGTTTGTGATGAGGAGGAACAAAAGAAACGGGCAGCCACATGAAGGCGTGTGCCAGCATACGGTTCACTCGGATGAACTGTTTGTGATCAGGAGGAACAACAGAAACGGACAGCTAGATAAAGGTGTGTTCGATTGAGGACATACGCTTCAGAAGGATTAACTGTTTGCGATTAGGCAACAGAACAGAAACGGTCAGCCAGGTCAAAGGTGTGTGCGATTGATGGCATACATTTCACACGGATGAACTATTTGCGATTAGACACAACAAACAGAAACAGTTAGACAGATCAACGTGTGTGCGCTAGACGGGCACACATTCTAATTAAAAGAAGCATGCGCGATGGTAATAATGAGCACGCACGGTTCTTGGAACAAGACGTGTGCTGACATTGCCGATTGCGGTGCACTAAACGCCACGTACGCGGCCGAGAAAGCGTGCCCACGTTACGCCGTCCGGGAATAGTGCCGCACTTAGAAATTATAGAACCATCAATAAATTTTGAGCCTACGTCCCGTCACCTTCCAAATTGCAAACTGATACGCCTCCAACGTATCTATAATTTATGAAATATTCATGCCATGTTTACAATAGTTTTATATGATTTTGGTATGATTTGATTAGAAACTAACCCGGATAGACGCTGTTTTCAGCAGAACTACCGTGATGTTGTTTTTGTGCAGAAATAAAAGTTCACGGAATGCGCTGAAAATCAATGGAGAGTTTTTCTAGAAAATATAAAAAATACTGGAACAAAGAGTTATGGGAGGAGAGTCACGTGGGCCCCACGAGGGTGGGAGCGCCCCCCTGTGCCTCATGGACTACCCGTGGGGCCCCCTAACTTGTTCTCGACGCCAACCTCTCCTATAAATGCCCAAACCTCCAGAAAATAACCTAGATCGGAACTTCCGCCGCCGCAAGCCTCTGTAGCCATGAGAAATCAATCTAGGCCCTCTCTGGCACCCTGCTGGAGGGGGCCATCATCACCGGAGGCCATGGGAAGGATCTCGGAGGGGCCATCATCGCCATGAAGGCCAAGGACCAGAGGGAGAACCTCTCCCCATCCAAGGGGAGGCCATGGAGGAGGAAGCACAAGGGGAAGAACCTCTCCTCCTCTCTCTCGATGGCGCCGGAGTGCCATCGGGAGGGGAATCATCACCGCAGTGATCGTCTTCATCAACATCACCATCATCATCACCATCCTCATCTCTTTTACGCGGTCCACTCTCCTGCACCCCGCTGTAATCCCTACTTGAACATGTGCTTTATGCCACATATTATGATCCAATGATGGGTTGCCATCCTATGATGTTTTGAGTAGATATCCTTTGTCTTTGGGTTGATTGATGATCTAGATTGGTATGAGTTGTATGTTTTATTTTGGTGCTGTCCTATTGTGCCCTCCGTGTCGCGAAAGCATGAGGGATTCCCGCTGTAGGGTGTTGCAATATGTCCATGGTTTACTTATTGTCTGCATTGCTTGAGTGACAGAAGCATAAACACGGATAAGTGGGTCATGGCGTATGGGAATAAAGGGGACTTGATATGTTAATGCTATGGTTGGGTTTTACCTTAATGATCTTTAGTAGTTGCGGATGCTTGCTAGAGTTCCAATCATAAGTGCATATGATCCAAGAAGAGAAAGTATGTTAGCTTATGCCTCTCCCTCATATAAAATTGCAATAGTGATTACCGATCTTGTTAACAATTGCCTAGGATAATTCCGCACATCGACCTATCATTATTCCACACTCGCTATTTATAATATTTAGTAATATATTCTAACATTATGATAACATCACCTACTTTTATATTTTAGCTCTCCGATATCATGCAAAGTTATCTTCTTCATGCCCACAACATAGTTTTATTTCTTGTTTCTAGTTGGAAGCAAACGTTCGGTGTACGTAGAGTCGTATCAGTGGCAGATAGGACTTGAGAGAATATTGATCTTACTTTTAGCTCCTTGTGGGTTTGACACTCCATACTTATCACTTCTATCTTTGGGAATTGCTACGATGATTCCCTGTACTTGGGGATTATCACAAACCTGTTCACACCGATCAAAACCTAAACGGTTTCCCACTTAGGAGCGTATTAGTACTTGGTTATAAATATTGTACTATGCCAAGATGACTGCACATTCCTGCTACGTCTTGAGCTTGCGTTGGTTTTCCTTGAAGAGGAAAGGGTGATGCAGCAATAGTAGCGTAAGTATTTCCCTCAGTTTTTGAGAACCAAGGTATCAATCCAGTAAGAGGCTCCTCAAAAGTCCCACGCACCTACACAAACAAACAAAGAACTCACAACCAACGCAATAAAGGGGTTGTCAATCCCTTCACGGCCACTTGCGAAAGTGAGATCTGGTAGTGATAGTAAGATAAGATAAATATATTTTTGGTATTTTATAATATAGATGCAAAAAGTAAAGATGGAAATAAAAGTAGATTGAAAGCTTATATGATAAAAGATAGACCCGGGGGCCATAGGTTTCACTAGTGGCTTCTCTCAAGATAGCATAAGTATTACGGTGGGTGAACAAATTCCTGTCGAGCAATTGATAGAAAAGCGAATAATTATGAGATTATCTAGGCATGATCATGTATATAGGCATCACGTCCGCAACAAGTAGACCGACTCCTGCCTGCATCTACTACTATTACTCCACACATCGACCGACTCCTGCCTGCATCTAGAGAGTAACGCATTAAGCAAGATGACATGATGTAGAGGGATAAACTCAAGCAATATGATATAAACCCCATCTTTTTATCCTCGATGGCAACAATACAATACGTGCCTTGCTGCCCTAACATCGGGAAAGGACACCGCAAGATTGAACCCAAAGCTAAGCACTTCTCCCATGGCAAGAAAGATCAATCTAGTAGGCCAAACCAAACTGATAATTCGAAGAGACTTGCAAAGATAACACACTCATACATAAAAGAATTCAGAGAAGATTCAAATATTATTCATAGATAAACTTGATCATAAACCCACAATTCATCGGATCTCGACAAACACACCACAAAAATAGTTTACATCGAATAGGTCTCCACAAGAGAGGGGGAGAACATTGTATTGAGATCCAAAAAGAGAGAAGAAGCCATCTAGCTAATAACTATGGACCCGAAGGTCTGTGGTAAACTACTCACAACTCATCGGAGGGGCTATGGTGTTGATGTAGAAGCCCTCTGTGGTCGATTCCCCCTCCGGCGGAGCGCCGACGTAGGCTCCAAGATGGGATCTCGCGGATCTGAAGGATTCTGGCGGTGGAAATTGTGTTTTGTTGGATCCCTGGATGTTTTTGGGGTACGTAGGCATATATAGGAAGAAGAAGTACGTCGGTGGCCGCCCAAGGGGCCCACGAGACAGGGGGCGCGCCCCCCACCCTCGTGGCCGCCTCGGCTGCTTCTTGACTTGCACTCCAAGTCCTCTGGATCATGTTCGTTCCAAAAATCACGCTCCCGAAGGTTTCATTCCGTTTGGACTCCGTTTGATATTCCTTTTCTTCGAAATACTAAAATAGGCAAAAAAACAGCAATACGGGCTGGGCCTCCGGTTAGTAGGTTAGTCCCAAAAATGATATAAATGTGTAAAATAAAGCCCATAAACATCCAAAAGGGGTAATATAATAGCATGGAACAGTAAAAATTATAGATACGTTGGAGACGTATCAAGCATCCCCAAGCTTAATTCCTGCTCGTCCTCGAGTAGGTAAATGATAAAAACAGAATTTTTGATCTGGAATGCTACCTAGCATAATTCTCAATGTAATTTTCTTTGTTGTGGCATGAATGTTCAGATCCAAATGATTCAAAATAAAAGTTCATATTGATAAAAGAAATAGTAACACTTCAAGCATACTAATCAAAGTAATCATGTCTTCTCAAAATAACATGGCAAAAGAAAGTTCATCCCTACAAAATCATATAGTTAGGCTATGCTTCATTTTCGTCACACAAAGATGTTCCCAACTTCTATACCCGATGACAAGCCAAGCAATTGTTTCATACTTAAATAATCTCAAACTTTTTCAACCTTCACGCAATACATGAGCGTGAGCCATGGATATATCACTATGGGTGGAATAGAATATGATGATGGGGATTGTGTGGACAAGACAAAAAGGAGAAAGTCTCACATTGACGAGGATAATCAACGGGCTATGGTGATGCCCATCAATTGATGTCAACATGAGGAGTAGGGATTGCCATGCAACGGATGCACTAGAGCTATAAATGAATGCTCAACAAAAGAAAACTAGTGGGTGTGCATCCAACTTGCTTGCTCACAAAGACCTACGGCATTTGAGGAAGCCCATCATAGGAATATACAAGCCAAGTTCTATAATGAAAAATTCCCACTAGTATGAAAAAGACAACCTATGAGACTCACTATATGAAAAACATGGTGCTACTTTGAGGCACAATATATGAGACTCACTACATGAAGAACAAGGTGCTACTTTGAAGCACAAGTGTGGAAAAAGAGATAGTAACATTGCCCTTTTATTTATTTTCATTTTTTCCTTTTTTCTTCTTTTTTTCTTCTTCTTTTTTTTGGGCCTCTCTTTTTTTTTCTTTTGGCCTTTCTTCTTTTTTTCTTTTTCTTTTTCTTTTTGGGCAATGCTCTAATAATGATGATCATCACACTTTTATTGATTACAACATATGAATTACAACTCGAAACTAGAACAAGATATGACTCTATATGAATGCCTCCGGCGGTGTACCGGGATGGTGCAATGAATCAAAAGTGACATGTATGAAAATTATGCATGGTGGCTTTGCCACAAATACGATGTCAACTACATGATCATGCAAGGGCAATATGGCAAAAGTAATGTATTTCATGATGACGATGAACGGAACGGTGGAAAGTTGCATGGTAATATATCTCGGAATGGCTATGGAAATGCCATAATAGGTAGGTATGGTGGCTGTTTTGAGGAAGATATAGGGAGGTTTATGTGTGATAGAGCGTATTGTATCACGGGGTTTGGATGCACCGGCGAAGTTTGCACCAACTCTCAAGGTGAGAAAGGGCAATGCACGGTACCGAAGAGGCTAGCAATGGTGGAAAGGTAAAACTGCGTATAATCCATGGACTCGACATTAGTCAAAAGAACTCATATACTTATTGCAAAAATTAAGAAGTCATAAAAAATCAAGCACTACGCGCATGCTCCTAGGTTGATAGATTGGTAGGAAAAGACCATCACTCGTCCCCGACCGCCACTCATAAGGATGCACAAGCCAGGTACACTTCATGTTTCAAATTTGTTACACAACTTTAACCATACGTGCATGCTACGGGACTTGCTAACTTCAACACAAGCATTATTTAAATTCATAATCACCCAACTAGCATGACTTTAATATCACTACCTCCATATCTCAAAACAATTATCAAGTATCAAATTGATCATAGCATCCAATCCACTTCCTATGATAGTTTTTATTATACCCAACTTGGATGCCTACCATTCTATGACCAATTTTATAGCCATAGCAAATACCATGCTGTTCTAAAAGACTCTCAAAATAATATAAGTGAAGCATGAGAGACTAGAAATTTCTACAAAAATAAGCCACCGCCGCGCTCTAAAAGATATAAGTGAAGCACTAGAGCAAAAACTATAAAGCTCAAAAGATATAAGTGAAGCACATAGAGTAGTCTAGCAAATTCTAATCAAGTAGGCTTCTCCCAAAAGGTGTGTACAGCAAGGATGATTGTGGTAAACTAAAAAGCAAAGACTAATATAATACACGACGCTCCAAGTAAAACACATATCATGTTGGCGAATAAAAATATAGCTCCAAGTAAAGTTATCAATGAACGAAGACGAAAGAGGGGATGCCTTCCCGGGGCATCCCCAAGCTTAGGCTTTTGGCTATTCTTGAATATCTTGGGGTGCCTTGGGCAACCCCAAGCTTAGGCTCTTGCCACTCCTTATTCCATAGTCCATCAAAGCTTTACCCAAAACTTGAAAACTTCACAACACAAAACTCAACAGGAAATCTTATAAGCTCCGTTAGTGAAAGAAAACAAAACCACCACATAAGGTACTGTAATTAACTCATTATTTATTTATTTTGGTGTTAAACCTACTGTATTACAACTTCTCTATGGTTTATAAACTATTTTACTAGCCATAGATGCATCAAAATAAGCAAACAACACACGAAAAACAGAATCTGTCAAAAACAGAACAGTCTGTAGCAATCTATAACTAACGCAAACTTATGGAACTTTACAAATCCTACCAAAATAGGAAGTCCTGGACAATTTGTCTATTGATCAGCAGCAAAAAGAATCAACGCAAAAGCACGTTTCTGTGATTTAACAAAACTAAATTCGTGCGCGCAAAGTTTCTGTTTTTCAGCAGAATCAAATCAACTATCATCATAGGTTATCCTATACGTTCTACTTGGCACAAACACTAATTAAAAGATAAAAACACATCTAAACAGAAGGTACAAGCTTCAGCAGAATCAAATCAACTATCATCATAGGTTATCCTATAGGTTCTACTTGGGACAAACACTAATTAAAAGATAAAAACACATCTAAACAAAAGGTAGAAGCAAAATTTATTACTAAACAGGAACAAAAACAAAAAACACAAATAAAATTGGGTTGCCTCTCAACTAGCGCTATCATTTAACGCCCCTAGCTAGGCATAAAAGGGAAGATAGATCTAAGTAGTGCCATCTTTGGCACTCAATTCATAAGTAGCCCGCATGATGGATTCATAAGGTAATTTGACTTTCTTTCTTGGAAACTGCTCCATGCCTTTCTTTAATGGAAATTGGAATCTAATATTCTCTTCCTTCATATCAATGATCGCACCAATCGTTCTAAGGAAAGGTCTACCAAGAATAATAGGGCAAGAAAGATTGCAATCTATGTCAAGAACGATAAAATCTACAGGCACCAATTTTCTATTTGCAACAATGAGGACATCATTGATCCTTCCCATTGGCTTTTTAATGGTGGAATCCGCAAGGTGCAAATTTAAAGAGCAATCATCAAGATCATGGAAACCTAAAATATCACATAAAGTTTTCAGAATCGTGGAAACACTAGCACACAAATCACACAAAGTAAAACACTCATAATCTTTAATTCTAATCTTTATTGTAGGTTCCCACTCATCATAAAGTTTTCTAGGTATAGAAACTTCCAAATTAAGTTTTTCATCATAAGATTGCATCAAGGCATCAACAATATGTTTGGTAAAAGCTTTATTTTGACTATAAGCATGAGGAGAATTAACAACGGATTACAACAAGGAAATACAACCTTCTAAAGAACAATTATCATAATCAAATTCCTTGAAATCCGAGATAGTGGGTTCAATACTATTTAAATTCATGACCTCTCCAATCCCACTTTTACCAAATTTAGCATCAAGATCTAAAAACTCCGAATTCTTGGGACGCCTTCTAGGTAAAGTTGACTCATCTCCAGTCCCATTATTATCAAGATTCATATTGCAAAACAAAGATCTAATAGGAGACACATTAATAACTTTGAGATCTTCATCATTATTTTCATTCAAACTAGAAGAACACGCCTTTACAAAGCAATCTTTCTTAGCACGCAATCTAGCGGTTCTTTCCTTGCACTCATCAATGGAAATTCTCATTGCTTTGAGAGACTCACTGATATCATGCTTAGGAGGAGAAGATCTAAGTTTAAGAGAATCAACATCAAGTGAAAGTCTATCAACGTTCCTAGCCAAATCATCAACTTTGAGCAATTTTTCTTCAAGCAAAGCATTAAAATTATTTTGAGAAATCATAAATTCTTTCACACTATTCTCAAAATCAGAGGGAATCTTATTAAAATTACCATAGGAATTATTGTAGGAATTTCCATAATTATTAGAGGAATTACAAGGGAACGGTCTAGAATTAAAGTTTCTCTATAAGCGTTGTTTCCAAAACTATTCCTACCAACCAAATTCACATCCATAGATTCATTATTATTCTCAATCAGTAGACAAAGGAATATCATTGGGATCAAGAGGAGTATTTTTAGTAGCAAACAACTTCATAAGTTCATCCATCTTTCCACTCAAAACATTGATTTCTTCTATAGCATGCACTTTTTTACTAGCAGATCTTTCGGTGTGCCATTGAGAATAATTAGCCATAATATTATCAAGAAGTTTTGTAGCATCTCCTCACGTGATTTCCATAAACGTGCCTCCTGCGACCGAATCTAAAAGGTTTCTAGAAGCAAA
The DNA here is from genome assembly GCA_021605145.1 of Aegilops bicornis. Lineage (NCBI taxonomy): Eukaryota > Viridiplantae > Streptophyta > Magnoliopsida > Poales > Poaceae > Aegilops > Aegilops bicornis. The sequence continues at coordinate 675,882,939 of CM038669.1, read as the reverse complement.
GTTCAAACCGGCATAAAATTTTTGTATGATCATCCATAAATTCAAACCATGAGTAGGGCAATTGCGAATCATGAATTTCATTCTTTCCCAAGATTGGGCAACATGCTCATGATCAAGTTGTTTAAAATTCATAATATCGTTCCTAAGAGTGATAATCTTAGAGGGAGGAAAATACTTAGAGATAAAAGCATCTTTGCACTTGTTCCAAGAGTCAATACTATTTTTAGGCAAAGACAAAAACCAAAATTTAGCATGATCTCTAAGTGAAAATGGAAATAACTACAATTTAACAATATTGTTATCCATATCTTTCTTCTTTTGCATATCACACAAATCAACAAAGTTGTTTAGATGAGTAGTGGCAACTTCACTAGAAAGGCCGGCGAATTGATCTTTCATAACAAGATTCAGCAAAGCGATTGATTTCACAAGACTCAACATCATTAAGAGGAGCAATCGGAGTACTAAGGAAATCATTATTATTGGTATTCGAGAAATCACACAATTTGGTATTATCTTGCGCCATGGCAACAAGTAATCCAACACACAAGCAAACAGAAAAAGGCAGGCGAAAAAGAGCGAAGGAGATTGGGAAAGAGAGGGCGAATAAAATGGCAAAGGTGAAGTGGGTGTCGGTGTCAAAACCGGCGGATCTCGGGTAGGGGGTCCCGATCTGTGCGTCAAGGCTGATGGTAACAAGAAGTAAGGGACACAGATGTTTACTCAGGTTTGGGCCCTGTCGATGGAGGTAAAACCCTACTTCCTGCTTGATTAATATTGATGATATGGGTAGTACAAGAGTAGATCTACCACGAGATCGTAGAGGCTAAACCCTAAGAGCTAGCATATGATGGTATGATTGTAATTGTGATCGGCCTTCTAAGGACCAACCTCTCCGGTTTATATAGACACGAGAGGGCTAGGGTTTACATGGAGTCGGTTACAAGGAAGGAAATATAATATCCGGATCGCCATGCTTGCCTTCCACGCCAAGGAAAGTCCCATCCGGACACGGGCCGAAGTCTTGAGTCTTGTATTTTCACGCTTCAATAGTCCGGACGTTGTACACAGTCCGGCTGTCCAGATACCCCCTAATCCAGGACTCCCTCAGTAGCCCCTGAACCAGGCTTCAATGACGGTGAGTCCGGAGCGCAGTCTTGTCTTCGGCATTGCAGGGCGGGTTCCTCCTCCGAATACTCCAAGGTAATTATCGAACACCGAAACCGTGTCCGGATCCACAAGATGGTCTTCGTATGGCATAAACTTGATCTGTTGGCAGTCTTCGCGCGTAGTGGCCCGGTCCAACGTGAACCGGCGTTTCTTACCCCATGAAGACTCGTATTGCGAGGCGGTTTTGCTGGCATGTCCCATCGGGGCAGGGGTCGTATTCCACTTATTACGGGATTTTCCATCAATATGAGCACGCGTGACCCCACGACGGCGGTTGGTATAAACCGTGTGTTTTTAGATAAGCCTCAAACGGTCACACCGGGGACTCTTGATATTCACCATCTTTATAAAGGGGTCGAGACCTACGCCTCTTTCTTCACCTACATCGCGCCTTCTCGCACCTCGAGTTCTGACACCCAAAACCTAAGCTCCACCCCTCCGGAATCCGCCAGTATGTCTGGATATGATCCTCAAGGACGGTGGGTCACCTCCTCGATCGAGGAGAAGGACATTGCGAAGCTTAGGGAGGTCGGATACGTAACCGCGGATATCCAGCACAGGCTCCCAGCTCCAGGGCAGGTCATCCCTACGCCAGAGCCCAATGAGTGCGTCGTTTTCGTCCCACACTTCCTCCGCGGTCTGGGTTTCACCCTTGATCCCTTTGTGAGGGGGCTCATGTTCTATTATGGGTTGGATTTTCACGATCTGGCTCCCAACGCTATCCTCCGTATCTCGTCGTTTATTATCGGTATGCGAGGCTTTTCTCCATGTCGCCCACACTTCGCTTATGGCTCAAGACCTTCAATGTGACGCCGAAGATGATCGAGGGGAGACATGTGGAGTCTTGAGGTGCCGTAATAAGCGGAAGGGCGATGCCCGTGGCGAAGGGTTCTTTCCCAGAAGTATCCGATGTATGGCAGTGGAGGTGGTTTTATGTCACGGCTCCTAGGGGCACAAAGTGGGTGGCCACCCCCCGAGTTTCGTTCGGGCCCTCTGTCACAGTTGGCGTCTTGGACAGATGTAGGGCGGAATTGGGGACCCGCCGGTGATATACTGGTACTGCAGAATCGCATCCGGGAGCTTCTTGCAAGCGACATTAATCTTGTCAGCATAATGCAAGTAATGTTGATCCGGCGGATGTTTCCATGCCAACGCCGGCCTCTCCGGATGTGGGAGTTCAATCCAGAGGGTCCGCGGACCGTCAAGCACTTCTTCAGCCTGAAGCCCGAAGAGATGTGCAAATTATTCTTCGGACGAAAAGTAAAGTGTCCGGACACCACCGAGGATGCGGGCCTAAGCTGCAATCGCCCAGATACCCAAGTAAGTAAACTTGACACCGGACACCGTGTTTTGTATCTGTTATGATTGTTTATTCTGAAAATCATCCGCGTCCAGGAATGGCTCAGCAAGGCGGAGAGAATTAGGTGTTCGGCGCCACTTCCTGAAGGCTCACCCGCCCCCACCATGGCCAAGATGCTGGACCGAGTACTCAGCAGGATGCCCCCGGGGAAAGACAAGGGGAAGGATGAAGAACCCGAACCCCACACGCTACACATCCGAACCGGGGGAATTGTTACCTCTCCTAAGGAGGATAGTCGGGAAGGAAAGGCTAAGGCCTCCTCCCCGCACGGGAAGAAGAGGGCCGCTTCCGAAGACTCGGAGACGGAGATGCCCAGACCGGGGAAAAAGATAACACCAGGGGGCTCTGCCCCAACGGGCACCCTCACCGCATCGTGCCCACCAACGGGCAGCCCTCCACCGAGCTGTAAGTTAATTTTTGATCCGAAGGTACTGCATTCCTCCTAGATTAATAACCAGGATTCATCTTTCGTAGTCCCGCAGCAGCCCTTCTCAACAGAGTTCGTCTTCGGGGGATCTTCCTCCGGAGATGATGGAGAGCGAGACCCCACCCACCTCTCCGGCTCATGAAGCAGGCGACAATGAGGTGTCGTCACGGAGGAGTCCGGATCTGCCGAAAGCGGAAGCCTATGCGTCAGCCCCCCTGAGCCCGGAGCATTTGGCCCCTGCGAGGGGCGATGGGAAGGGTCTGGCACAGTTTGATGTCCGGCGGACATCTTGGCCAGACCCTCTTGGGCGAGCCGCGCTCTCGGAGGAGCACCACTCATTAATGAACGAGGTGCTCAGAAAGATCTCGTCCGCTACAAGCGGTTTGAATGGAGCATTTGCAAGTCTGCTCAGAGGCTTTGAGGTATGTAATGAAAAATACATTGTTTTTGGTTGTGAGGCACGTGTTAGGTGTGGTCCATATAGATAGTAGCCCCTGAGACTCTGGTTGCCCGCCCTAGGGGGCAAACGGGGGATCATAAATCAATGATTGCGCTATAAATTTGTGCAGGTACCTGTGAGTCCGGCCGCCGACCAGTCCGTGGAAGTCTTCGAACTGACCAGGCAGATTCGGTCGATTGATGTCGATATCACGCTGGTGAACGAGCGGCTAGACAAGTCACAAGGTATGTGCTCCGTCTTCCTTTGTATAGGAAAATACGGAGGCGGCATGATATTAGTGTAATATGTTCGAACTGCAGATGGTGCTGCTGCCGTGGAGGCCCTAAGGGCAGAACTTGTTCAAGCCAAGGAACAAGCTCGGGTTAGCAATGTGGCTGCCCTAAAGGCGACCAAGGAACTGAGAGCCGAACAAGCAGCTCATCGCCGAAGCGAAGAAAAGATGGCCGAAATGGCTATTGAGTTAAAAAATGCCGCTGACCGGTATGAGCTCCTTGAAAGGGAGCATAAGGATAGCTTGGCCGAGCTAGACAAGGCATGCAATGCCACCAAGGAAATATGGACCAAGCTCAGGTGTGCGCGGGAGGAGCTTCAACAGGCCGGTAAAATCGTGACTGGAGATTCCTACTTGCTGAGGACGAAGTTTTTCGATCCAAGTATGCTCCCTGGATGGTATTTGGAGTCCTGCGGACGCGTATGCGGATTTGCCGAAAAGTACGGCTGACGCTGTCAAGTTCTTCGAGGGTCAGGGTGATAGGGAAGTGGAGAAGCTTTTCTGGTCGCAATTCAATGCTCCCACTCGCACGCTGCCATTAAATGAAAAGATGGCTGCTGTGGCGGAGCTTCACAGCTGTCCGGTCTTGCAATGCGATGCGTAATAGACCATCTTCGACTGAAGGGCTTAAGCAGACGATTACTTTGGATTGGTGCAGCAATTCCTTGGGGCCGTGCCTCGGATCAATGCCATGAGGAGGTCGGCGTGCATAGAGGGTGCACGGATGGATCTTGCCCGCGTTAAAGCCTATTGGACAGATATGGAGGCCAATATTATAGCGACCCAAGATCCGGCGGGGGGCCAATATCCGGCCGAGCACTACTTGGCACAGGTCACAGAAGGTGCCCACCTCATAGAGGCGCAGTGCTCGAAGAATGTATTATTCAAGTGATAAATCGAATTATTAAAAACACTGTTATTTTGGTTATAAGGCTATATTTATACTTTTTGCCCGAAAGTATTGTTGTGTCCCCTGTGCGGCCGTTTACATACATACATATATATATATATATATATATATATATATATATATATATATATGTGTGTGTGTGTGTGTGTGTGTGTGTGTGTGTGTGTGTGTGTGTGTTATCCTAAAGATAGCAGTCATCAGCTTCAGCCCCCACGCAAACAATGCGGGGGTGTTCGCAAAAAATATGCATAATCACACTTGATCCAACGTCTTGGTCCATGAAGGAGGTGATCGCACGTCGAACTAGGCAACCAGACTATATAGCTGTAACACTTCCGCTTAGCCATGGGAATTAATGTTGGGGCTACTATGTAGCCCCTGGTACATTTCACGGGCATCCGAATACGGTAGCGTGTGTACATGACGAACGGCGGTCCTTCGTTAATGTGGAGGAATCCTAAAAGATTCCGATAAGTCTTCAGTGGTTGAATAGTCTCTCATTTGTATCATGAGTCAGTTTTTGGCTTTCTCTCTTGAGGTGCTCGTCCGAATAACGAGGCACAATCGCAAGAGTTCTCCTTTAGCCACCTTAGCCGATAGTAACGGAACGTAAGGAGGCAAACCTGTGAGTCGGGCAAACCTAACATTTTACCAAAGACATGATTCGGAGCTGCTGCATATAAGGCCAAACTCGTGGACGCCGAACACTCCGAGGGTATTCGGACTTTATAATAGTCGATGGGCTCAAGAATGCCCATTCGTTATAAACCCTGTTTTTCCAGGTACATGCGTTAATCTGTCGTGGCGAGATGCCAAAAACGCCAGTATCCTCTATGGTTATGGAACCCATGGGATGGTTAATCAACAAGAGGCAATAAAAAGGTTTACACAGGGTCTTAATCTAAAAAGAGACATGTTGAACGTGGCCCTGCTGCACGTCTGCACCTTTGTCTCCGTTGTGCCGTATCCTGGAAGGGTATCGCGCAAACGTTGTCTATGGAAAAAAGAAAAACTCGTAGAAGGGTACAACGTGAGTACGCGGTGCATAATAAAAGTGTAGGACGTTGGCTTGTCCACAAGGTTGAGCCAACTGTGGGACTATGTTAAATATTTATAGCCCCTGGTATCCATCGTGGGATTATATATACGGTGCCCTGGTTCAATTTTATCCGGGCGACCGGACTCGTCTAGCCGAGTCTGTGGCCTTTAATGACCAGTCATGTTTTATTATGTTGGAGGCCGCTTACAGTCTGGCCGAGAGGGCCGTCACGTGTTCCCCTGCGCGTGACGAGCACTCTGTTAGTCCGCTAAGGATGATGATGCCATGTGGACCGGGCATCTTAAGTGTAAGGTAGCCATAGTGCGGCAATGCGTTGAAGCGGGCGAAGGCCGTTCTTCCGAGCACTGCGTGATAGTCGCTTTGGAAGGGTGCGATGATGAAGAGTAGTTCTTCGCTCCTGGAGTTGCCTGGCGAGCCGAATGTTACCTCCAGTGCGACAGAGCCCCTGCTGTGGGCTTCAACGCCTGGTATCACCCTTCAAAGGTGGTGTTGCTTTGGTTAATTCTGGATGGGTCTATCCCCATCCTGCGGACAGTGTCCTGATATATTAAATTGAGACTGCTACCGCCGTCCATAAGGACACGGGTAAGAGGGTGTCCGTTGATTACCGGGTCAAGCACCAAGGCCTTTGATACTCCGCGCCGAATACTAGTTCGGTCATCTGAGTTATCGAAAGTGAACGGATAAGGCATCCAGTGGTTAGGCTTGAGTATGATGGGCTCGATGTCGATCGCGTTTCTATGCGCGCGTTCGTGCCTCCTCATGGATGTGTGAGTCGCGTGGATCATGTTCACTGTTTTAACCTCTGGCGGGAATTTTTTATGTCCTTCAGTGTTCGGCTGGCGGGGTTCGTCCTCGTCTTCACTTGGTGTTTCCCTTTCCTTGTGTTCGGCATTTAATTTGCCGGCCTTCTTGAAGACCCAGCACTCTCTGTGCGTGTGGTTTGCAGGCTTGTCAGGGGTGCCATGAATTTGGCATAATCTATCTAGGACTCTGTTCAGACCGGACGGTCCCTCTTTGCTACCTTTAGGTGGCTTGTTTTGATGATTAAGTCGAGAGCCCCTGAATCCGGCATTAACCGTCGTGTTATCCGGGCTCTCTTCCTTGTTTTGGTGTTTATTTTTATGACGTCGTGGCTTCCCGTTGCCATCCCTTATTTCGGATGTGCTGGGGTCGCTGGTGCCTTTACGGGCTAGCCAGCTATCTTCTCTCGCGCAAAAGCGGGTCATAAGGCTTGTTAGGGCTGCCATTGTCCTTGGTTTTTCTTGGCCAAGGTGTCTGGCGAGCCACTCGTCACGGATGCTGTGTTTGAATGCCGCTAAGGCTTCGGCATCCGGACAATCAACAATTTGATTCTTTTTAGTGAGGAATTTGTTCCAAAACTTACGGGCGGATTCTCCGGGCTGTTGGACTATGTGACTTACGTCGTCAGCATCCGGAGGCCGGACATAGGTCCCTTGAAAGTTGGCCCTGAAGGCGTCCTCGAGTTCCTCCCAGCTCCCAATTGAATTTTCGGGGAGGCCTTTCAACCAGTGACGAGCTGGTCCCTTTAGTTTGAGGGGGAGTTATTTGATGGCGTGAAGGTCATCCCCGCGAGCCATATGTATGTGCAGGATAAAGTCCTCGATCCGGACGGCTGGAGTGCAGCCGTGCCGTCGTATGCCTCTATGTTCCACGGTTTAAAGCCACGTGGAAATTCATAGTCGATGCTTCGCCGGTAAAGCACAGGGGGTGAGCAGTCCCTCTGTATCTGGACATGGCGTGGCATGTCGTTGGCTGTTGTTGTGTCCGGTATTTTTTCCGGACTGTTAGTCGATTGGCATAATCGTTTTGGCGACCGTAGTCCTTCACCGAGGTGCGTCCTTTGGATCCATAAATGGACCTGGCCGCTCCAGCTTTCTTATTCAGGTGTTCCCGTGAATCGGTGGCCGCTTTGTTGCTGTTATGAAATGGTACAACTTCGTCGTCAAATTCCGGCAGTAGCTTGCGTTTTGGATAGCTCTTTGTATGGCGATCATCGCCGTATCTTCCTTCAGTGTCCAGCACTTTATTCCATCTGCCGTTGAGCGTTTCCTGTGCGGCCTTGAGCCGCTGCTTCTGCTTCTTTAGACTTCTTGCGGTTGCCATGAGCTTTCTGTGGAGGTTATCTCGTTCCACGTGTTTTTCTAGGATTGCATCATTGTCCGGACTGTTTTCCCGTGCTGGTTCGTTTTGGTGACCTCGTCCGTCGGGACTATTGTCCTCGGGCGTCTGCTCCGAACTGTGTTCAGGGTGACCTGGTTCGTCCTGCTCCATCACTGGGTCCGTATGGTCGTTGTTGCCTTTGGAGTTGGTTGTAGTATCGATCCTTCTGGCGCTCTTGTCACTATTTTTACTGTTGCTGGAGTTAGAACGGCGTCTGCGCCGTCATTTTGGCTTTTGTCCGGGGGTTTATCGTCCGGATTGTCGCCTTTGTCCTCTTTGGGCGTATCCACCATGTATACGGCGTGTGATGACGGGGAAGTCCGGCGCCCAGTAGATTCCGCCTCTTCTCCTGCATCGTTGTCCATACCGTCGATGTCTTCGGAGTCGAAGTGAGACACGTCGGTTAAATCATCGACCGTTGCTATGAAGTGGGTGGTGGGTGGGGAACAAATTTCTTCATTGCCTGCTTCCCACTCGAACCGGACGTAGTTTGGCCCAGAAATTTCTGTCAAAGAGAGAGTTTTCAACGAGTTCAGCATGTCGCCAAAGGGCGAGTGCCGAAAAATGTCCACGGCGGTGAACCCCATCACTGGAGCCCAACCTGGCTCGACCGGCTCGGGAGTGCGCGGACCGGACTCAACATCCGGATTCGAATCCGGGGGTCCGGAGTAATAGGCCACCACAGAGGTAAGGCCCATGTTTGGCTCCAACCCCGATGAGTGCGCGACCTGCGGGGCGGGGTCCAGCCCTCCGTCCTTAGGCAACGCAGCCTACTCCGGATTTAGGTCGGAGGCTAATGCGGGGGTGACACCCCGAGCTTTGTCCGACAGCAGGTCTAAGCCATGCTTGTCGTGACTATCCGGTATCGCGTTATTAGCGACGGTTGAAGGAGCCATCGAGCCCAGCAGCGACGACACAGAGGAACTCTCAATCAAAGCACCAATGTCGGTGTCAAAACCGGCGGATCTTGGGTAGGGGGTCCCGATCTGTGCATCAAGGCTGATGGTAACAAGAAGTAAGGGACACAGATGTTTACCCAGGTTCGGGCCCTCTCGATGGAGGTAAAACCCTACTTCACAGCTTGATTAATATTGATGATATGGGTAGTACAAGAGTAGATCTGCCACGAGATCGTAGAGGTTTGAACCCTAAGAGCTAGTCTATGATGGTATGATTGTAATTGTGATCGGCCTTCTAAGGACCAACCTCTCCGGTTTATATAGACACCGGAGGGCTAGGATTTACATGGAGTCGGTTACAAGGAAGGAAATATAATATCCGGATCGCCAAGCTTGCCTTCCACGCCAAGGAAAGTCCCATCCGGACACGGGCCGAAGTCTTGAGTCTTGTATCTTCACGCTTCAATAGTCCGGACGTTGTACACAGTCCGGCTGTCCGGATACCCCCTAATCTAGGACTCCCTCAGTGGGGGAGAGGAAAATGAGAGGCAAATGGCAAATAATGTAAATGCGAGGGAGATGAGTTTGTGATGGGTACTTGGTATGTCTTGACTTGAGCGAACACCTCCCGACAGCGGTGCCGAAATCCTTCTTGCTACGTCTTGAGCTTGCGTTGGTTTTCCTTGAAGAGGAAAGGGTGATGCAGCAATAGTAGCGTAAGTATTTCCCTCAGTTTTTGAGAACCAAGGTATCAATCCAAAGAGGAGGCTCCTCAAAAGTCCCACGCACCTACACAAACAAACAAAGAACTCATTGAGGGAGTCACGGATTAAGGGGTATCCGGACGGTAATTTGTATCTGACGTCCGGACTATTGAAGCGTGAAGATACAAGACTCAAGACTTCGGCCCGTGTCCGGATGGGACTTTCCTTGGCGTGGAAGGCAAGCTTGGCGATCCGGATATTATATTTCCTTCCTTGTAACCGACTCCGTGTAAACCCTAGCCCTCTCAGGTGTCTATATAAACCGGAGAGGTTGGTCCTTAGAAGGCCGATCACAATTACAATCATACCATCATAGGCTAGCTCTTAGGGTTTAGCCTCTACGATCTCGTGGTAGATCTACTCTTGTACTAACCATATCATCAATATTAATCAAGCAGGAAGTAGGGTTTTACCTCCATTGAGAGGGCCCGAACCTGGGTAAACATCTGTGTCCCTTGCTTCCTATTACCATCAGCCTTGACGCATAGATCGGGACCCCCAACCCGAGATCCGCCGGTTTTGACATCGACATTTGTGCTTTCATTGAGAGTTCCTCTGTGTCGTCGCTGTCAGGCTCGGTGGCTCCTTCAATCATCATCAACGACATTGTCCAGGGCGAGACTTTCCTCCCCGGACAGATCTTCGTGTTTGGCGGCTTCGCACTGCGGGCCAACTCGCTTGGCCATCTGGAGCAGATCGATAGCTACGCCCCTAGCCACCAGGTCAGGTTCGGAAACCTGAACTACATGGTGGACATCCGCGGAGACTTGATATTCGACGGATTTGGGCCTATGCCAGGAGCACCGGACAGTCACGACGAGCCTGGCTTAGACCTGCCGTCAAACGAAGCCTGGGGTATCATCCCCGTACTGTCCCCGGACCTAGATCCGGAGCAGACTGCGTCGCCTGAGGGCGGAGGGATGGACCCCGCCCCGCAGGTCGCACACTCATCGACGGTGGAGCCGAACACGGGCCTTACCTCTGCGGTGGCCCGTAACTCCAAATCCCTGGATTCGTATCCGGACGTTGGTTCCAGTCCGCACGCCCCCAAGCCCGTCGGGCCAGGATGGGCTCCGGTAATGGAGTTCACCGCTGTGGATATCTTCCAGCACTCGCCCTTTGGCGACATGCTAGACTCATTAAAGTCTCTCTCTTTGTCCGGAGGCTCTTCGCCGAACTATGTCCGGCTTGAGTGGGAAGGAGGCGACGAAGGAATTACCCACTTCATTGCCACGGTCGATGACTTAACCGAGGTAATGAACTTCAACTCCGAAGACATCGATGGTATGGACGACGATGCAGGAGAAGAACATGAACCACCGCTCACTGGGCGGTGGACAGCCACCTCTTCTTATGATATATATATGGTGGACACTCCGAAGGAAACAAATGGCGACGAGGCAATGGAGGATAAAACCTTAGGGAAAAAAGAAAAGAACGGGCGCCGCCAGCCTCCTCAAGCCCGCCACGCCAATGTCTTGGCCAGAGACGAAAACAATATGAATGGTGCCGAAGAAGAATACAACCCTGAACAGCCCGCCTTCGAGCAGGCCGAACAGGAGGATGAGCAGGTCATCCCAGATGAACAGGCGACGGACGACTACCCGGAGGAGGACAGCTACATGCCCCCCTCCCAAGACGAGATTAGCCTCGGCGACGACGAGTTCGGCGTGCCTGAGGATCCCGTAGAGCAGGATCGCTTCAAGCGTCGGCTTATAGCCACTACGAGGAGCCTGAAAAAGAAGCAGCAGCAACTCCAAGCTGATCAAGACCTGCTCACAGACAGATGGACTAAAGTCCTGGCAGCCGAGGAATACGGACTTGAGCACCACACGGCTGACCGGCCACCTCGTGGCTGGGATAAAGCGGCATACCAGTACGCATACCAGCCAACACCCCCACGCCAACATACTATGGCCCGGGGCAACAAATCAGGACAACCAAGATCGATCTACGGATCGCGGGGGCGCGCCTCGGTACGCGACGAAGACCGTCATGCCGGACACACCTTTAACAAGTCCGGCCAGGCCGAATATAGCCACCCAGAGCAATTTGACCTGCGTAGCCACATAGCCCGACGCAGGCGCCAGACACCCCTCTCGCTTCGCGATGAAGTAATGGATCATGAATTCCCGGAGGGTTTAAACCCGTAAACATCGAATCATACGATGGCACAACAGACCCGCAGTATGGATCGAAGATTTCCTTCTCCACATTCACATGGCCTGCGGAGGCGATCTACACGCCATCAAGTATCTCCCCTTAAGCTCAAAGGGCCAGCCCGGCCTTTGGCTAAACAACCTGCCAAAGAAATTCCATTGGCAGTTGGGAAAACCTGGAAGACGCATTCCTCGACAACTTCCAGGGCACTTATGTGCGACCACCTGACGCCGATGACTTGAGCCACATCACTCAACAGCCCGGAGAGTCTTCTAGGAAATTCTGGACTCGGTTCCTAACTAAAAAGAACCAAATAGTTGACTGTCCGGATGCCGAAGCCCTAGCGGCTTTCAAGCATAATATCCGTGACGAGTGGCTCGCCCGACACCTCGGCCAGGAAAAACCCAAGTCCATGGCAGCTCTCACAACACTAATGACCCGCTTTTGCGTGGGCGAGGACAGTTGGTTGGCTCGCGGCACTTTACGCCTGATGCGGCAATTCGGATGGCGCGACAATAACGGCAGGCCATGGCATAACGGACATAAGCGGCGGAACAACGGCGACAAGATTGAAGACACGGCGATCAACGCCGGATTCGGTGGATCCAAGCCCGGTCAGCGGAAGAAGCCGTTCAAAAGAAACAATCGAGGACCGTCGATGCGGACCGCATCTTTGGGCGCTTCGTGCCAAATTCATGGCACCTCGGACAAGCCAGCCAACCACACCAATAGAGATTGCTGGGTATTCAAACAGGCCGGCAAGATAAACGCTGAAGACAAGGACAAGGGGCTGCACAGCGACGATGACGAGGAGCCTCGACGTCCGAACTCAGGGGGACAGAAGAAATTCCCCCCCCCCCCCCCAAGGTGAAAACGGTCTACATGATCTACGCCACGCACATCCCCAAGCGGGAACGGAAGCGGGCACTAAGGGACGTCTATGCGATGGAGCCAGTCGCCCCCAAATTCAACCCATGGTCAGCTTGTCCGATCACTTTCGATCGTAGGGATCACCCTACTAGCATCCGTCACGGTGGCTCGGCCGCATTGGTCCTAGACCCAATCATTGACGGATTCCACCTCACACGCGTCCTTATGGATGGTGGCAGCAGCCTGAACCTGCTTTACCGGGACACGGTCGCCAAAATGGGCATTGACCCTTCAAGGATCAAGCCCACTAAAACCACCTTTGAAGGTGTAATTCCCGGAGTAGAGGCCCGCTGTACGGGCTCTATAACATTGGAAGCGGTCTTCGGATCTCCGGATAACTTCCGAAGCGAAGAGTTAATATTCGATATCGTCCCCTTCCGCAGTGGTTACCATGCACTGCTTGGACGAACCACATTCGCCAGATTCAACGCGGTACCACACTACGCATATCTCAAGCTCAAGATGCCAGGACCACGCGGGGTCATAACGGTGAACAGAAATATGGACCACTCCCTACGAACAGAAGAACATACTGCAGCCCTTGCGGCAGAAGTACAATCTGACCTTCTCCGACAAACCAATCCGGCGACAACAACTTCGAGCACAGTCAAGCGAGTCGGGAGCACCCTGCAACAGGACCATCAGGCACGCCAAGAGTGCGACCAGCAGTCCGGCCTCCGCTTAAGCCCCATCAAAGCAGCATTTGTGCCACGTGCACACAATTACGCACTTAAAATACCATGGGCATAGGCGGAGGCGCATCAACGACTCAGTCAATAGTGCGGGTAACCGCCAAATACTTTCATACTCTTTCCCTCTTACCTTTCAGGACACCGCGTTGGCGCAACATCCTCAAAAGAGCCAAATTGCCGGACTTATAGGGAGAGACATCCAGGAAGGCAATAGACGTTGTGCACAGAAGAAAATACCCAGGTGGAATCTATTTACGATTATTATACCTGCTTTATCTACCTACACACAGCCTGCCCCTGGATAGGACATGTCAAATAGTCCTATTTTATATTAAACAACGCATCCATTGTAAATGTACGCTTAAACGTATTTTTTGTCAATGAGAGATTATATATAGCGTCAGCTTATTATTCTCATTCGAGCATTTTTCTCTTATAAATGTTTATTTGATATTGCATCCATACACCTTGGTGCGGACGGTTTGCCAGGGCTTCTTATGGCGCCCGCTATAGGGCAACTAAAGTCCGAACACTTTCAACGGTGCGGCACCCGAACTTATAGCACTATATGCATCAGCTCGAATCATGTCTTGGGGTCTCTGATTGGGATAGCCCGGCTCCCTTGTTTTGGTGCCTTACGTTCCATTATATCGGCTAAGGTAGCGCAGGAAGAACTACTGCGATTGTGTCCCGGTTCATCCGGATGAGCACCTCAGTAGAGAAAGCCGAAACTGACCGACATGATGTGGCGAGAGCTGGTCGCTGTTCAAGAGGTTTTAAAATCCTTAAAGATTTTCCGCTTTAGGCGATAAATTGGCTTCGTCCGATCTAGGCGTGTATAGCACCCCAATTCGGCCTTCCGGATTCTAGGGGCTTCGCCGAAATTTAAAATTGTAGACTTCTATGGCTAAGTGAAAGTTATAAAGCCGCATAGTCCGATTGCCTTGTTCGCTGCGCCGGACACCTCCTTAAGGGACCAAGCATTTGGGTAAAGAGTGTCCGGTTTTCCACGAACACCCGTGCTAGTCACGTGGGAAGCCGACGGTAGCCTACTTTCGAGATTTTATAAACAACCGTCAGAGAAGGTAATATTTTAAATAACAAAATTGCTACATAAGCGCAAGTAACCGTCTTTAATTACAAACATGATGTAAGTGAATTCATACAAATATGGCGTCCTTGGTACATTCATTAGCGGCAGACGAGCACCCTTCATCACGCCATCGTAGTACATTTCGGGATGGCGATGCGCTTGCCCTCCGGTGGCCCGTCCTTGACCAGCTTCTCCGCATCCAGCTTGCCCCAATGCACCTTGACGCGGGCAAAAGCTTGGCGGGCACCTTCGATGCAAACAAATCGCTTGATCACTTCAAGCCGTGGGCAGGCATCCACCATCCGCTTGATCAGGCCAAAGTAGCTACTGGGCACTAGCTCACCAGGCCACATCCTGACTATGAAGTCCTTCATAGCCGATTCGGCTGCCTGTGGAGTTCGACCAACTGCTTGATTGGTCGCTCGAGGCATCGGATGTTCGGCCCCAAAGACATCTGGGACGAACAGCTTCTCCGTTAAGCTCCCCTCCGGCACGGTAGAACTCCGCAGCGTCGAGGCCTTTGCATGGCAGATCTGCAAATGCCCTGAGAGCTCCGTATTCGAGTAAGTAAAAGAAACGCCTCCTGCACATGTTTGCTTTGCATAAAGAATTTCTTACCCGCTGCTATATTTTTGGCCTCCTTGATCTCCTGCTGTGCTTTCTCGGCTTCGGCCTTGGCATCTTTCAAATTCACAAGGGCCTTCACAAGCTCGGCCTCCTTCATCTTCAGATTATGCTCCACGGACTCGCACTTCTTTTCGAGGTCCTGGAGCTCCTGCTGTACCTCGCCCACCCTAGCACTTTGCTTTTCGCGCTCCTTACACTCCGAGGCCGCCTTGTCTTCGGCCTCGGACAACACCTTCTTCAGGGACGCCAATTCGGCGGTGGCCCCTGTTACACGGTCATGACACTTAGGTGTTAGACTCGTCAATTCTGCCTATCCTTTAACGCATAAGAGCGGGAATTACTTACCCTTGTTCTCTTGAGCTGCCTCTTCGTGAGGGCAGGCTCTCCTGCACCTGCTCCAGTGCCGCTTGATCAGCAACCTCGGCAGTGCGGGCAGCAGTAGCAAGCAGCACAGCCTGCTTATTCACAACAATACTTATTATTAGACTCCTGCAGATTATAGTTGACCCTCCGTTTGGCTTTTCTTTCAGAACACCAACCAGAGTATCAGGGGCTACTACCTATCGGGTGGTAATTTCATACATTTTTTACTTACCTCAAAACCCGTCAGGAGGCTTGAGCAGGCTTCGGCCAGTCCGCTTTTGGCGGACATGACCTTTTGAATCACCGCACTCTTGTGCTCTTCTTCTATGGAAGCACCTCGAAGCGCTTCCACCAGACTATCCGGTGCTGTTGATGTGACGGAAGTCTTCGGCACGGGCGGCTCGCCCTCCCTAACGAGGGGCTGCCCGCCTAAGTCCGGAACCGTCGAAGGTTCCAGAGCAGTGTTCGGTTGGGAGCCCGCCTTGTTGCGGCTCTCGTCGACGCGATCCGCGGGGATCTTGAAGCCCGCATGCCCGACATTCGGAAGTCCGCCTTGGGGCGTATCCAGTGCCACCTCCCCCTGCTCAGGGAACCTTCGAGACAACACCTCCGTGTCGTCCGCAGGCTGAGGAGTGGTGGCCGTTGGGAGCGAATTTATCACGCAATCGCTCAGGGACCCGGAGGAGGATTCCTCGGGGTGAGCCCTGGCCGGACTGCATATATGTTCGGCACTATAAGTATAAAAACTATGAAGTGAAACCGTGATAGGATGCGGACACTTATGATCGCACCGGGGGCTTCCCCCGGGGCAGCCACCCCTCCTTGCTGTAAGCGGCCGTGGCGGAATAGTCCGGAAGGGTAACCTTCCCCTTCTTGGACGCCCCAGCCTCCCCTAGGGCGGCTTTTCTCTTCTTCTCCCCCCTAGTGCGGAGAGGTGGAATTTCTTCTTGATTCCCCCCGCCTCCGCGGGAGGAATGTGTCTCGTCGTCATCGGTCGACAGAGGAATACGGCCTTGCGTCGAGGGCCTTTTCCGCCCCCCGGCCCGCTTCGTCGGGCCCCTCATCCTCCCCGGATGGGGCGTCTTCTTCTTCCTCCTCCCCTTCGTGGGAGGAGTCCGCCTCGTCGTCTTCGGACGAGGCTTTGGACGCAACCTTACGCCGGAGACCCTTCCTGGTCCCCGGGGCCTTCTTTGTGGCCTTCTTCTCCGGCACCTTGTACGGTGCCGGGACTAGCATCTCCATCAGGAGAGCATCCGCTGGATCTTCCGGCTCCAGTCACTCTCCTCCGCCGTCTTCACATAATCCTGAGGCAAATATATATATAAATACTTAAAACTACCCCATGAATGTATTGGGAAAAAACTAAACCCGGTGGTGGTCCCAAAACTCACCGGATTCGGGGGCTACGCTACATGAAGTCTGCGGTCCTCGGATGTGGGAGGAGGTACTTCGGAGGCCTTGAACAACATTTTCCATGCGACTATGTGCGTCATGTCGTAGAGCTTCCGGAGCGTCTGGTGTTCGGTCGGGACAAACTCCCACAGATTTACCGCCCGCCTTTGGCAGGGCAGGATCCGGCGAACGAGCATGACCTGGATCACACTGACAAGCTTGATGTTCTTGTCCTTCATGCTTTTGACCTGGATCACACTGACAATCAGGACAGGCCCTTCTCTTCCCAGGAGGTGAGCCGCATAGGGATTCCGGATCGGAACTCGGGGGTCGCTGCCCAGTTGGCGCCGCGCGGCTCGGTGATGTAGAACCACCCCGATTGCCATCCTTTTACGGTCTCCGCAAAGGAGCCGTCCAGCCAGGTGACGTTAGGCATCTTGCCCACCATGGCCCCTCCAAGACTCCGCTTGTTGGCGCGTATAACCTTGGCTTCACGCAGAAGATTTGCAGCCATAGGCGAAGTGAGGCGGATGCGGAGGAAAGCCTATAAGCGACAATGAACGCCGAGATGTTGAGGACGAAATTCGGGGCTAGATCATGGAAATCTAGCCCATAGTAGAACATGAGCCCGCGGATGAAGGGATGGAGTGGAAATCCGAACACGACTCTCTTGTGGGGTCCTGGGGTCGGAATGACCTACCCGGCGTCCGGTAGCCGGTGCGCTATGTCTGCGGCCAAGTATCCGGCTGCCCGAAGATTTGTGATGTGCTTCTCCTCGACGGTGGAAGCCACCCACTGGCCTCCTGCTCCGGACATGTCTAGCTGTGCGGAGGGGACTTGGGCTTGAGCGCTGGAGCTCGAGGGGGCAAGAATGGGCAAAGAGGGAAGAAGGCGTGGGTAGAAATGAGGAAATCTTATCCCTTTATAGAGGCGACGAAAGCGGTGCGCCTCCCCACTTGCCCGTTGGAAATCGCTTGCTTCCCAAGCGCCACGATTAATGATATGGTGGGATTGCCCGTACCCGTATTGATGAGAATCCCGTAATGAGGGGGCACGATCTCTGCTTTGACAAGACGTGTCAAGGAAACCGCCTCGCAATATGCGCTGTGGCTGGTTGTGGAAAGACGGTTCGAATAATGACTTGACTGTAGTGACACGTCGCGTTGCCTAAAAAAGTTGTCAGCAGATTGCATTTGTGAAACATCATTCTCTCTATGGTGGCATACGAAAATCATTTTGTGGATCCGGACACGGTCTGAGTGTTCAACAATTACCTTGGAGTATTCGGAGGAGGAACCCGCCCTGCAATGTGGAAGACAATACTGCGCGCCGGACTCATCGTCATTGAAGCCTGGTTCAGGGGCTCTTGAGGAGTCTGGATTAAGGGTATCCGGACAGCCGGTTGTATCTGACGTCCGGACTATTGAAGCGTGAAGATACAAGACTCAAGACTTCGGCCCGTGTCTGGATGGGACTTTCCTTGGCGTGGAAGGCAAGCTTGGCGATTCGGATATTATATTTCCTTCCTTGTAACCGACTCCGTGTAAACCCTAGCCCTCTCCGGTGTCTATATAAACCAGAGAGGTTGGTCCTTAGTTGATCTATCACAATTACAATCATACCATCATAGGCTAGCTCTTAGGGTTTAGCCTCTACGATCTCGTGGTAGATCTACTCTTGTACTGCCCATATCATCAATATTAATCAAGCAGGAAGTAGGGTTTTACCTCCATCGAGAGGGCCCGAACCTGGGTAAACATCTGTGTCCCTTGCTTCCTGTTACCATCAGCCTTGATGCATAGATCGGGACCCCCTACCCGAGATCCGCCGGTTTTGACACCGACACTCGCAGCCAACGCAATAAAGGGGTTGTCAATCCCTTCACGGCCACTTGCGAAAGTGAGATCTGATAGAGATAGTAAGATAAGATAAATATATTTTTGGTATTTTATAGTATAGATGCAAAAAGTAAAGATGCAAATAAAAATAGATTGAAAGCTTATATGATAAAAAATAGACCCGGGGGCCATAGGTTTCACTAGTGGCTTCTCTCAAGATAGCATAAGTATTACGGTGGGTGAACAAATTACTGTCGAGCAATTGATAGAAAAGCGAATAATTATGAGATTATCTAGGCATGATCATGTATATAGGCATCACGTCCGCAACAAGTAGACCGACTCACCTTTGCATCTACTACTATTACTCCACACATCGACCGACTCCTGCCTGCATCTAGAGTATTAAGTTCATAAAGAACAGAGTAACGCATTAAGCAAGATGACATGATGTAGAGGGATAAAATCAAGCAATATGATATAAACTCCATCTTTTTATCCTCAATGGCAACAATACAATACGTGCCTTGCTGCCCCTGCTGTCACTGGGAAAGGACACCGCGAGATTGAACCTAAAGCTAAGCACTTCTCCCATGGCAAGAAAGATCAATCTAGTAGGCCAAACCAAACTGATAATTCGAAGAGACTTGCAAAGATAACTCAATCATACATAAAAGAATTCAGAGAAGATTCAAATATTATTCATAGATAAACTTGATCATAAACCCACAATTCATCGGATCTCGACAAACACACCGCAAAAAGAGTTTACATCGAATAGATCTCCACAAGAGAGGGGGAGAACATTGTATTGAGATCAAAAAGAGAGAAGAAGCCATCTAGCTAATAACTATGGACCCAAAGGTCTGTGGTAAACTACTCACAACTCATGGGAGGGGCTATGGTGTTGATGTAGAAGCCCTCCATGGTCGATTCCCCCTCCGGCGGAGCGCCGGCGAAGGCTCCAAGATGGGATCTCACGGATACAGAAGGTTACGGTGGTGGAAATTGTGTTTCATTGGATCCCTGGATGTTTTTGGGGTATGTAGGCATATATAGGAGGAAGAAGTACGTCGGTGGCCGCCCGAGGGGCCCACGAGACAGGGGGCACGCCCCCCACCCTTGTGGCCACCTCGGCTGCTTCTTGACTTGCACTCCAAGTCCATTGGATCACGTTCGTTCCAAAAATCACGCTCCCGAAGGTTTCATTCCGTTTGGACTCCGTTTGATATTCCTTTTCTCTGAAATACTGAAATAGGCAAAAAAACAGCAATACGGGCCGGGCCTCCGGTTAGTAGGTTAGTCCCAAAAATGATATAAATGTGTAAAATAAAGCCCATAAACATCCAAAAGGGGTAATATAATAGCATGGAAGAATAAAAAATTATAGATACGTTGGAGACGTATCAATTCCTTCCTCACCTCCTCATCCACAAAAGCAAACAAGTCATTCAGCATCATTCTCTTGCGTTTACCATGGCCAGATTGAGTTCCCGGTCGAGAGATTACCACCACAGAGAGGCAAGCATCAAAGCGGAAGCACGAGAGATGTCCCGCTTAGCCACGAAAGCAGCCGACATGTCCCTCCGCGCCGCCGAAGCAACACAGAGGTCTCGCCGCGCGGCCGAAGCAGCATAGAGGTCCCGCCGCGTCGTCGATGCAACAGACTGGTCCGGTCGCGCCGTGGAAGCAACAGAGATGTCATGTCGCACCGCGAATGCAGCAGAGATCTCCTCCCGCACCGCGGCGGCCTGGGAAAATCTCTCGCGGGCAGGCGAGGACTCTTACAGGCGCATGCATGCGATCGTCCATAGCCAGATGGATTAGATCTCCAGCTGGATGAAGCTACAGGACGAGTTGATTGCCTCGTTGAACAACTCCGGGCCAACCGTCACCTGCTGAGGGCGAAGATCGCCGGAAGGGCGAAGCAGGCGGAGGAGACTACTGCCTTGTTGAATAGGACGGGCGTCATCGTCAAGAAACTTATGGACGATAATGACATGCTCCGAATCGAGCGCGAAAGGCTGGTGGAGGAATCCGCGGTTGCTTCCGAGCAGCGTATTAAGGACATGAAATTGATGAAAGAGATCATCGCCTAAATTTCTACTAACTTCAGAGAAATTCAGTATGAATTTAGGTTAAATTCCCTGTATAAGGGCATCTATTTTCATTTTGAGAGGAGCTCAACATGGCAGAGAGGGAGGGGCTTATAAACCGGTCTGATTCCCCTTGGTTGGCGAGGTGGGACTAAACTACGGCATAGCGAGGACCAACCCTTTAGTCCCGGTTGGTGGCATGAACCGGGACTAATGGGCAGCCTTTGGTCGGTTCAAGCCACCAACCGGAACAAATGGTGGTGGGCCAGGAGCGAGGGGCATTGTTCCCGGTTCGTCCCACCAACCGGGACCAATAGGTCCAGACGAACCGGGACCAATGGCCGACGTGGCCCGGCCGGCCCCCGGGGCTCACGAACCGGGTCCAATGGCCCCATTGGTCCCGGTTCTGGATTGAAGCGGGACTAATGGGCTGGACCGGCCTGGACCATTGGCCCCTTTTCTACTAGTGTTGCTCGCAACACTGATGAACATGCCGGATAAGACCAAGGATGGGCCGAAGGCAAGAAAAGACTTGCAAGATTTGAAAATCAGGGAAGATCTGCACATGCCGCCCCGTAAAATGTCAGACGAGACAGAGACGGAGACAGAGGCACGGGAAAAGAAGGGCAAGAAAATAAAGAAAGAGGATTATTTCCCCCTTCTTGCTTCACCTTAAGTCGGTGAGATCAATCAATTCTTTAAGTGCCTTACCGAGTCAAAGTTAGTTCTCGTTATCGTGGCAAGATAAGCGGATATCTAGACACGGACAAGAAAAGGTTCAGCGGGATGAATTCTCATGACTGTCATGTGATGATGACGCATATACTACTGTTGCCCTTAGAGGGATAATGGACAAGCACGTCCGTGACACGCTTTATTGGTCTCGCAACTTTTTCGACGTCATCTCTCGAAAGTCGATCGGTGTGAAGCAGCTCAAGAAGGCTACTGAGGAAGAGATCGTTGTGATCTTGAATGAGCTTGAGATGTACTTCCCGCCGCGTTCTTTGACGTGATGGTGCATCCGTGTGTCCATATTGTGGATGACATAATAGACTGGGGCCGTCATTCCCGCACAACATGATGCCGCTTTGAGAGGATGAATGGGATCATCAAAGGATTCGTTTCGTAACATGTCCCGTCCGGATGGAAGCATCGTCCAGGCTATTTGGCACAAGAGTGCATCTCTTTCTGCAAGAATTTTCTATGTGGCGTAGACCAGCCGCCTGGTGTTAGTGTTGGTTTGCCCGTTAACAAGCACGATGGGAGGCTCGAAGGAGAAGGTCATTGCAACGGTCGCAGGGAACTGCACGTGGCATACTCAGATCGACGCAGCGACTTTGACAGAGCAAACTTGGTAGTGCTACAACACCTAGACGAGGTAGATCCTTTCGTGGCACTGCACAAAGAAATTATCGCAAAGAAGTATCGTGACCGGGGGGTATGCAGGACGGACGCCGATGTTACTAGAGAGCACAACTCCACTTTCCTGCATTGGTTCAAAGAGCATATTATTGCTAATCCCGGAGGAGGGCTCTAAGGACGGATTGCTCATATCGCCTTAGCACATGGCCCTCGCCCAAGCTTCGTAACCTATCGGGCATATGATATCAATGGATACACGTTCTACACGGAGGCCAAAGATATGGGCGGTGATGATCGAACTCAGGGGTGACGATGGAATGCATGACCGGCAGCGACAACGGCGCAACTGAATGATTTTATGGAAGGGTCGAGGAGATCCGGGAGCTTGACTACTCTGGACTGCACAACACGACGATGTTCCGTGTCAGATGGGCTAAGAATGTCGAAAGAGAAAGCCGGATTTTCACTACCATGACTATACCCGACGCCAAGAGCGCTACCGTGAATGCTATCGCAAAAAACGAGCCATGGGTACACGCTAATCACGTGACACAATGCTTCTTCATAATCGACCCGCGCAATCCCAGCCGTGTTGTCGGGGAGAGGCAAAAGGAACATCATTGGAATGGATGGAGTCGCCAACGAGGAAGACTATGATCGCACGACAACCCAATGAGGGAAGATGACGATGATGATGAAGTATACGTCAAAAGAAGAATCAATACTACATTACCTAAGAAAAATCATACTCCATGGAAAAGGCAAAGTCACAATGAGGGGCTCAATTATTCTTCGACGAACAAGAAGGGAAAGAAGCTGACTCAAAAACGAAAACGTCAGCACTGAGGAAACGTATTTTATCGGTCAAATGATGTAATATATATATATATATATGTATATATATATATATATGTTCCTATTTTGTATACACACTTAGTCATTATTATGCATGGGTCCAATGATGTGTAATATATATGTTCCTATTTTGCATACATATTTAACCGTTAAATGATGCAATATATATCGCCCTCCCTTCGTTCACTGCCTCGGAAATAAAAGTGGGATAAAATAAAGGAAAATAAAAGGAAAACTGGCAGTAGCGAAGTTAGTAGTAGCGCATTTCGTAAAGCGCCATAGCCATCGAAAGGTAGTAGTAGCTGCGTTTTGCCCAAATGCGCCATCGCTACGCCCACTTAACCCAAAATTCTCACTCACTGCTTCATCCCGCCTTTTCCCCAAATCCCCACTCTCTCTTCCCTGTCGCATCGCCCGCGCCACGGCGCTGGCCTCGACTCGGCGCCGGGCGCTTGTGACCCCGACCCTCGCCCCGACCCGACCGGCGCCTCGACCCGGCCCTCGCCCCGACCCGGCGCCGACGCTTGCCCCCGACCCCGGTGCGCTCGCCCCCGACCCGTCGGCCCTTGCCTCCCTCCTCTCCCCTCTCGGCCGTCGTTGGGCCTGCCTCCTCGCCCCTGCACCCTCTGTAAACCCCCCTCTCTCTGCTAGGGTTCTTCGGTTAATTTACTTAGGTTTTAGTTAGGGCAATATGTTAATTTGGTTATCTATTTAGTTATGAATTTAGCTAGGTTTCAAAATTAGCTGAATTTATATGCAAATTTGAACTGGACATGTGATATGTGCATATGTCATGTTTTGGACATGTCATGTTTGGAAAATGATCCGAGTTGCCTATGTTACGCGGAATGTTGATTCATTTCCGTTCCGGTGAATTTCAGCGCCGATATGTCCATTTTAGCAAAAGTCATGCCGAAATTTCCGTGAATAAAGGCATGATTTGTGCTACATAGTTGGCATATCGAGTCTTTGGCACATAGATTTCTTTTTATGTCATTTCTCATTTATTCATACTTTAAAAAATAAATGAGGACACTTAATCATAGGAAACATGTCGAACAACGAAGAAACTGGGCCTTCTGACCAAGATGCACATGAGATGGATTATGAGGGTGAACAAGAGTACCTCGACTATTTGACTGCTAAGCAAGGTTTGCAGGTCAGCCTCGATGATGGTATGCGACGCCGACATCGACACCGACGGGCGCAAGATCGATGGCGGCACCGAGACCGTGGGGAAGGTATCAAGGGAAGGTACCGGCCTCGATGCCACTACCGAAAAGAGGAAGCATAAGAAGCAGAGGATACCAAAACCTAACAAACTAGGGATTGGACGACTTGTGATCACAAAGATGGCACATGGCAAGTTTGAGCCGTTAGAGCCGGAAGAACCTCGCAAGTGCTATGGGAACCAAGTAGGATGCATCCTACGGGAATGCGCGAGCATCAACGACGATGACTTAAGGATTAAAGAACATTTGACGCAGTTGCTCCTAACGAAGTTGCACAAGAGATTCAAGTTCCCCGAACGGGATGATAACATAGAACAACCGTGGGATGATCCGAAGATGAAAAAGATTAACAATCACGCCATGGGCATGTTCAACAATGATTTGGCCTCCTGGAAAGGGAGGGTGAAACGAGCTATTGAGGCTGATGAACCCCTGTCTAAGATTCTGGAGGAAAATCCGACACTTACGGAAGAGGAGTTCGAAAAGTTCAAGGACACTTGCGCTACCGAGGCAGCCAAGGCTAAGGCAGCGAAATTCAAGAGCCTTCAAAGAAAGGAACACGGGAAGCATCGCCTCGGAAGCCGTGGCTACCTCGGTAAAAGGCCCATATGGGATAAGGAGGACGCGAACGTGAAGCCGCTGGTCTCCTGCACCCCTTCGCGAAGTTCACCAACCCCTTGGAGCGTGACTTCATCAGGGCCCTCTACAAGTGGGACAAGGAGAAAAAGATTTTTTACACGGACAAGATCACGAGGAAATTGATTAGACTACTAGAGAAGCAACACCAGCTTGCAGCCAAAAGCCCTACTTCTCCGATGAGACCCAAGTGGGACACCCCTCTCAACCGGGCCTTGAACGAACTTAAGGGACTCCCTTTGGACCATGGCGCAATATGGTCGTGTGCACGGGCGCCGAGACGGCGCCACGTGGAAGGTGTTTTACAACGAGGGCCCGGAGGCCAAGAAGCAGAGAATGAAGTTTAGTCAGGCGGACATCAACGCGAAGGTGAAGCTTGCGGTCGAGAAAAAAGCAGCTGAGGACGCGAAAAAAGCAGCCGAGGACAAATATGAGTTGCTACAAGAAAATCAATGCGGTCAGAATCGCACTGCAGAAATGATTTCGCTACTAACTTGGTTCCGATTATCATCAATCGGGCGAAGGAAAATCCAGACAAGACGGTACATGATTTCCCGTTGCCCAGTTCGCCAGAGCAACTCTATGAACAACAACACCATCGCACCATCACTTGCTCACGCAACCGGGCCTCCTCTCGCAGCGCTCCGCTCATAGCAGCCCGCCCTCGGTCTCGGTAGCGCTTAGGTGGGCCTTCGTCTTTGGCTGAGCTCGACATCACAGTAATTACATGTCGCACCAAAATATATATATATATATATATATATATATATATATATATATATATATATATAATATTCCAATTTTGTTGCCTTTCGGTTGTTTTACGCCACATATATATGTGTTTGCAGTAAAGAAACCCGTGCACCATACTCTACTTGATCAAAGGCGAGAAGGTGGACGTGGGAAAGGGGATGATAATGGACCCTCTCACGACGTTCCACAACCAGCCGATCTCATTGGGCACTTGAGGTTAGCTTGACCAGTGTGAAATCGGGGCACGAGGATTTGCCTCCTCCAGTACAGCATGTGGGAGCGGACGACGAGACCCTGCCACGGATTTGAAGCTGCAAGAATTGGGTCTTGCTATGGCCGAAGAATCTTATTCGTCTGGAGCCGGCCGAGAGCACACCAATAACTACCACACATCAACAAGCATGTGCGGATACCACCACCCCGCCTACGCAATTACCAGCTCCTGTAGTGCCGGGTGAGAGCGGCGGACGACATGATGAAGGGGGTGCAATATTACTGGTTGATGTAATTTATCCTGTAGAACAGAGAATGGATGATGAGACGGAGGTCGACCCTATGGATTTCCTCAATACAAACGCATATGACTGTGACATAGATATGATGAGTCAACCATATGACGAATCGGGCTATCAGCTTGCTAATGAGGATATGGATGATATGCCCGAAAGGTGGTCGAAAGGTGGATTGCAAAAAGTCACTCTTCATGAAATCCTCACAGGACACGCCTGAATATGCCGCTTCAACACAGGCTCAACTAGCCGGGCGCGAGGGTCGTACAATACTTAGCCCAGGAACACTGGGGCATGGGTTAAGGAAGGGTCTGGAAGGTGTGCCCAAGAAAAAGGAGAGGAAGAGATCGGGAAGGTAATCGCCTCCAAACAAGCGAGCACATAGCAGCCAGACGATGCATTCTCAAGAGCGTGTACCCGTGAAAGGTGCGGTCATGTTCCATCTCACGGGCGAGCCGATGCTACCGCCGAAACCGCTGGAGGCACTATCGGGATCTCGGGAGATCGCGACCATGTGTCGCCGACCGAGAAAAGCCTACTAGCCTCAAAGGATCCAGGGATATCCGACATATGCGGCTCGTGTGCACGAGGGGAAGTGCTACGTCGACACTGCCCGCGGAGGTGTTCTTCCTGCGGTTTGACCATATCTTTGAGATGTTTCTAACAAGGCGGCTCGATTTTACTATCGTCCGCCTTTTTGCGCTACATATGAGCTCCGTCATGATGAGTGAAGAAATCTCGCAAATCTGTGTGGTGGATCCGTACTACATGCACGAGTCTTTCTTGAGTCTCGGCGACTTTGACCGTGAAACTGCTAGGGAGTACCTCCAAAACTTCATGGTAAAGAATAAGGACCGGGAAATTGTCCTCGTGCCTTATCATCCAAAGTAAGTCGATTCGGACAACCCTTTCATACATTTCAATCATTCCTTCTCTCTCATATGGGCAATAATTTGAGGTGTCTTTTCCTTGCAGCAACGAAGCGCGCCGTCCTTATCGTTCTTTACCCGCAAGTCTCCCATGCCGTGTATTTTGACCCTTCCAGAGACTACGAGAAAAAAGACTACACCCACATAATGAATATTCTAGATGATGCTATCCAAGGCTTCAGCTTTAGAGGTGGCCACGTGCAGATCAAGAAACAAAGGAACAAGAAGATGGGTTTCGCGCATAAAACTAACTTCTCCTGCATCCATGTCCCAAAACCAAGCAAGAAGGATGGATTCTACATCATCCATCTCATGATTCAGTTCAACACGGATCACCAAAAGCTTCGCATGAACAGCAGAAATGATGATCATATCCACAAGTGGCTAGAATCTCATGGAGAAGCAGATTATAAACTTAGAGATGACTTCTTCGCATCCAAAGCGACATTGCGACGATCATCATGAAAGAAGTCGCCGATGAGAAGGGATGTTCCACCACGGCCCTATATCACGAGCCGACGTCCGAACTCACATAGGCATGCAACGTCTAGACCTCACGCCGTTCAAGAAGCTAGGGTTCATCCTCGATGATATGGAAGGATGGAACTTCTCTTGATTTATGATGCCGATGATGATGATATGTGTCGGTTGAACTTGTATACTTTTGTAGCGATGAAACTTTGTGATGTCCACGGTCCCCGCCGAACTTGCGTAACACTACTTTGTTAGTTTGCGTACAATGACGTCGCGATACCTCTAGTTAATTAATTTATGCATCTTGTATGTTGCATCTAGTTGCTAACCCTTTCTTTTTCGGTGTTGCTCTAGTATATTTTGTTGCATATATATGATTGTACATCCTCTTCATGAACATGCATCTCTAACGTAACAGGTACCTAGTTTCTTGATGGCGAGATGGAATTGCTATGTCGTGTACAAAGGGAAGGTTCCGGGTGTACAACGAGTGGCATGTGTGTCAGGCGCAAGTGAATGGGTTCTCGGGCGCCAGCTATAAAGGCTTCAAAAGCGGACAAGAAGGAGAAGCTAGTTACTTGAGGTTCACGCTAGCGCGAGAGAGGACTCGTAATCGCCACCTCATGTACTGCATAGTTCCGCTCTCACTCATAGTGATAGCTCTTCTTGCGTATACCTTTGTTTAGATGGATGACGTTGTTGTAGTTGCAAGTATTCGAGACTTGCATGTATCGCTATTTTCGAGATGATGACAAGATACCACTGTGTGTTGGATGATGATTATGATGAGACTATTTGTATGTACATGCTATGATTACATTTGTGGTCTCGCAGGCATTTGTATGTGTATCATGATGACATTTATATGTGCTAAAGATTCTTCTATAAAGCCTGTTCAAATACAAAAAATTTATGCCAAAAAACTACTTAAATTAGCGATGGCGAGTGTATAAAAGTTAGCAAGCGATAGCGATAGCGAGTCCATGCAAAGCGCGCTAGAGCTACTAGCGATAGCGAAGCTTCCGCTAACAGCTGCTACACTTGAGCAAGAGCGCCGGTGAGCACGCTGCCATCGCTATGTGTTAGCTGTAGCTCCTTATTAGTAGCGCCTGTCCCCGCGCTACTGATACATCTAAAACCCGCGCTGCTGCTAGCCTTTTCCCTAGTAGTGTATGTACTACTTTGATAATCCTGAGAAAACCCCACTCAACTTTATAATGGGAGACACGTTGGATCAACGTGAATACTTTAGGGATTATCGCTCGACAGAAAAAGGGAAACTATTATGGGATCAATTTATTATATTGCGTTGGTATGCCTGGAATCTATGCTTGAGATATGATATTACTTGTTGCTCTAGGATGGAGGCTCCACACCTCCCCTTTTCATGCAAATTTAACGATAATGAAACCTTAGCTTCTTATGCTAATGGTATATATGATTACTATGATGTGGAACAAATAGAAGAATTTGTTGCTTTTAAGGCTGCCTATGATATTGAAGCTTTGTTTGAAGAGTATGAAGCTTTTGATGATGATGGTTATAGGCCGGAAAATCTTGCTATACTTGGATATTGCTATGAAAATTATGAATACAATTACTACATTAATGCTTTTATGAAGAAAGTCAACGCTGTCCAAGAAGAGACTAATATTTTGCAGGAAGCTATGGAAGAAGAAATTGATGAAACAATGAGCTCATTGGATGAAAAAGATGATGAGGAGAGCGAAGAACAAAAGGAGGAAGAGCGGATTAGCTACCCGTGCCCACCTTCTAATGAGAGTAACCCTCCAACTCATACATTATTTAATTCCCCTTCATGCTTACCGAAGGATGATTGCTATGATCCCTTGAATTTGTTTGAAATATCCCTTTTTGATGATGCTTGCCATGCTTGTGGTCAAGATGCCAATATGAATTATGCTTATGGAGATGAACTTGCTATAGTTCCTTATGTTAAACATGAAATTGTTGCTATTGCACCCACGCATAATAGCCCTATTATCTTTTTGAATTCTCCCTACTACACTTTATCGGAGAAGTTTGTGCTTATTAAGGATTATATTGATGGGTTGCCTTTTACGATTGCACATGATGATTTTGATGAATATAATATGCATGTGCTTGCTGCTCCTACTTGCAATTATTATGAGAGAGTAACTCTATCTCCACCTCTCTATGTTTCCAACACGATAGAATTGCAAGAAACTGCTTATACTATGCATTGGCCTTTACTTGGTGTGCATGCATTGTTCTTTTATGACATGCCGATGCATAGGAAGAGAGTTAGACTTCGTTGTTGCATGATATATGTTACTTTGTGCTCACTACTAAATTACAGATCATTGTTAATTAAAATTGGCTTTGATATACCTTGGGATCCGGGTGGATCCATTACTTTGAGCACTATATGCCTAGCTTAATGGCTTTAAAGAAAGCGCTGCCATGGAGACAACCCGGAAGTTTTAGAGAGTCATTTATTTATGTTGAGTGCTTTTATATAGTTTAAAAACAAAAAAATAAAAATAAAGAGGGAAACCTAAAAACTTTTCAAAAAGGAAAGCGAAAGTGAGAAAGACAAGCATTGTTGAAGTGGGATAGCTCCTTGAACTTTGTTCATGCTCACGGCAACTTTGTGAATCTTGATTACAGAAACTTTTCATCAAAAATAATTATCCCCTTGTACAATTCCATTGTTTTATAAAAATAATGTGCCAAGGTTTGCCTTTAGGATGTTTACATTGCTTGTTGGTTTGTACGGTGCAGGATAGAAACTTTGGCTGTAGTGCGCGAGTTTTAATTTTTTTACTGGAACGTCAAATAGTTCTGATTCTTATTGCACTGTCTTGCTGTACAAATTGTTTATTTTTCCTAATTTTGGTAGAATTTTTGGGGTACCAGAAGTGTGGTGGATGTTCAGATTGCTACAGACTGTTCTGTTTTTGACAGATTCTGTTTTTGATGCATAGTTTGCTTGTTTTGATGAAACTATCAATTTATATTAGTGGATTAAGCCATGGAAAAGTTATATTAAAGTATACACAATGCAAAAAACAAATTATGAATTGGTTTGCAACAATACTTAGAGTGGTGATTTGCTTTATTATACTAACGGATCTTACCGAGTTTTCTGTTGAAGTTTTGTGTGGATGTAGTGTCTAATCGAGGATGTCTCGATATGAGGAAAAGGAAGAGAGGCAAGAGCTCAAGCTTGGGGATGCCCGAGGCACCCCAAGTAAATATTCAAGGAGACTCAAGCGTCTAAGCTTGGGGATGCCCTGAAGGCATCCCTCTTTCTTCAACAAGTATCAGGTATGTTTTCAATTCGCTTGCTCATGCATTATGTGCAAGTATTGGAGCGTCTTTTACATTTAGTTTTCATTTTTTCTTTTATGCACCATGCTGGTATGAGATAGTCCTTGGTTGATTTATAGAATGCTCATTGCACTTCACTTAAATCTTTTGAGTGTGGCTTTATAGAATGCTTCATGTACTTCACTTATATCATTTGAAGTTGGATTGCCTGTTTCTCTTTACATAGAAAACCGCCTTTTGTAGAATGCTTTTTTGCTTCACTTATATTTGTTAGAGCATGGGCATACCTTTTGTAGAAAGAATTAAACTGTCTTGCTTCACTTATATCAATTTAGAGAGATGACAGGAATTGGTCAATCACATGGTTAGTCATAAAACATAAACTTGTAGATCACTGAATATGATATGTTTGATTCTTTGCAATAGTTTTGCGATATAAAGGTGGTGATATTAGAGTCATGCTAGTTGAGTAATTGTGAAATTTAGAAATACTTGTGTTGAGGTTTGCAAGTCCCGTAGCATGCACGTATGGTGAACCGTTATGTATGTAAGTCGGAGCATGAGGTGTTTATTGATTGTCTTCCTTATGAGTGGCGGTCGGGGACGAGCGATGGTCTTTTCCTACCAATCTATCCCTCTAGGAGCATGCGCGTAGTACTTTGTTTTGATGACTAATAGATTTTTCCAATAACTATGTGAGTTCTTTATGACTAATGTTGAGTCCATGGATTATACGCACTCTCACCCTTCCATCATTGCTAGCCTCTTGATTGCCGTGCATTGCCCTTTCTCACCTCGAGAGTTGGTGCAAACTTCATCGGTGCATCCAAACCCCGTGATACGATACGCTCTATCACACATAAACCTCCTTATATCTTCCTCAAAACAGCCACCATACCTACCTATCATGGCATTTCCATAGCCATTCCGAGATATATTGCCATGCAACCTCCATCATCATCATATACATGCCTTGAGCATTTATTGTCATATTTCTTTGCATGATCGTAAGATAGCTAGCATGATGTTTTCATGACTTTGTCCGTTTTTTGATGTCATTGCTACGCTAGATCATTGCATATCCCGGTACACCGCCAGAAGCATTCATATAGAGTCATATCTTTGTTCCAGTATCGAGTTGTAATATCGAGTTGTAAGTAAATGAAAGTGTGATGATCATCATTATTAGAGCATTGTCCCCAAAAAAAAGGCCAAAAAGAAAAAAAAGAAAGGCCAAAGAAAAAAAAGAAAAAAGAAAAAAAGAGAAAAAATAAATAAATAAATAAAAGGGGCAATGTTACTATCTCTTTTTCCACACTTGTGCTTCAAAGTAGCACCATGTTCTTCATGTAGTGAGTCTCATATCTTGTGCTTCAAAGTAGCACCATGTTCTTCATATAGATTGTCTCCTATGTTGTCACTTTCATATACTAGTGAGAATTTTCATTACAGAACTTGGCTTGTATATTTCAACGATGGGCTTCCTCAAATGCCCTAGGTCTTCATGAGCAAGCAAGTTGGATGCACACCCACTTAGTTTCTTTTGTTGAGCTTTCATACACTTATAGCTCTTAGTGCATCTGTTGCATGGCAATCCCTACTCCTCACATTAACATCAATTGATGGGCATCTCCATAGCACGTTGATTAGCCGCGTTGATGTAAGACTTTCTCCTTTTTTGTCTTCTCCACATAACCCCCATCATCATATTCTATTCCACCTATAGTGCTATGTCCATGGCTCACGCTCATGTATTGCGTGAAAGTTGAAAAGGTTTGAGAAACGTCAAAAGTATGAAACAATTGCTTGGCTTTTCATCGGGGTTGTGCATGATGTGAATATTTTGTGTGGTGAAGATGGAGCATAGCCAGACTATATGATTTTGTAGGGATGAGCTTTCTTTGGCTATGTTATTTCAATAAGACATAATTGCTTGGTTGGTATGCTTGAAGTATTATTGTTTTTATGTCAAAGGATAGATTGTTGCTTTGAATCACTCGTGTCTTAATATTCATGCCATGATTAGACATTTGATCAAGATTATGCTAGGTAGCATTCCACATCAAAAATTATCTTTTTTATCATTTACCTACTCGAGGACGAGCAGGAATTAACCTTGGGGATCTTGACACGTCTCCGTCGTATCTATAATTTTTGATTGTTCCATGCCAATATTATTCAACTTTTATATAGTTTTGGCAACTTTTTATACTATTTTTGGGACTAACATATTGATCCAAAGGCCCGGTGCCGCCTCGTCTGCATTGCATGTTTTTGTTTTGCATAAACCCAATATCAAACGGAGTCCAAACGGGATAAAACCGGATGGAGAATTATTTTGTAATATTTGTGATTTTTGGGAGGAAAAATCAACGCGAGACGATGCCCGAGGTGGCCATGAGATAGGGGCCCACCACCACTCCAGGGGGGCGCGACCCCCACTCTCGTGGGTCACCCGTTAGGCGGTTGATGCCCTTCTTTGGCCGCAAGAAAGCTAATTTTTGGAAAACGATCTGGCCGAAGGTTTCAATCCAATCGGAGTTACGGATCTCCAGATATAAAGGAAACGGTGCGAGGCAGAATTCCGTAACGCAGTAAACAGAGAGATAGATCCAATCTTGGAGGGCTCTCGCCTCCCACGCCATGGGAGCCAAGGACCAGAGGGGGAAACCCTTCTCCCATCTAGGGAGAGGGTCAAGGAAGAAGAAGAAGAAGGGGCTCTCTCTCCTTGCTTCCGGTGGCGCCCTTGGCCGCCGGGGCCATCATCATCACCATGATCTTCACCAACACCGCCGTCATCTTCACCAACATCTCCATCACCTTCCCCTTTTATATTCAGCGGTCCACTCTTCCGCAACCCGGCTGTACCCTCTACTTGAACATGGTGCTTTATGCTTCATATTATTTTCCAATGATGTGTTGCCATCCTATGATGTCTGAGTAGATTTTCGTTGTCCTATCGGTGATTGATGAATTGCTATGATTGGTTTGAGTTGCATGTTTTATTATTGGTGCTGTCCTATTGTGCCCTCCATGTCGCGCAAGCGTGAGGGATTCCCGCTGTAGGGTTTGCAATATGTTTATGATTTGCTTATGGTGGGTTGCGTGAGTGACTGAAACACAAACCCGAGTAAGTAGGTTGTTTGCATATGGGATAAAAGGGTACTTGATGCTTTAATGCTATGGTTGGGTTTTACCTTAACGAATCTTTAGTTGTTGCGGATGCTTGCTAGAGTTCCAATCATAAGTGCATAGAATTCCAAGTAAGGGATGATATGTTAGCTTATGCCTCTCCCTCAAATAGAATTGCAATAGTGATTACCGGTCTAGTAACATAGTCAATTGCTTAGGGGCAATTTCACAAACTCCTACCACCACTTTTCCACACTCGCTATATTTACTTTATTGCATCTTTATCTAAACAGCCCCTAGTTTATATTTACATGTTCTTTATTATCTTGCAAACCTATCCTATCACACCTACAAAGTACTTCTAGTTTCATACTTGTTTCCGGTAAAGCGAACGTCAAGTGTGCGTAGAGTTGTATCGGTGGTCGATAGAACTTGAGGGAATATTTGTTCTACCTTTAGCTCCTCGTTTGGTTTGACACTCTTACTTATCGAAAGAGGCTACAATTGATCCCTATACTTGTGGGTTATCAACATGGATCCCATCTCAGATTTCATGGCTTCAAGCCATTTCGCGGAATCTGGGCTCATCATCGCTTCCTCATAGTTCGTAGGTTCATCATGGTCTAGTAACATGACTTCCAGAACAAGATTACCGTACCACTCTGGTGTGGATCTTACTCTGGAAGACCTATGAGGTTCGGTAGTAACTTGATCTGAAGCTTCATGATCATCATCATTAGCTTCCTCACTAATTGGTGTAGGAATCACATGAACTGATTTCTGTGATGAACTACAACTACCTCATCAAGTTCTACTTTCCTCCCACTCACTTCTTTCAAGAGAAATTTCTTTTCTAGAAAGGATCCATTCTTAGCAACAAAGACTTTGCCTTTGGATCTGTGATAGAAGGTGTAGCCAACAGTTTCCTTTGGGTATCCTGTGATGACACACTTCTCCGATTTGGGTTCGAGCTTATCAGGTTGAAGTTTTTTCACATAAGCATGGCAGCCTCAAACTTTAAGAAATGACAACTTTGGTTTCTTGCCAAACCACAGTTCATAAGGCGTCGTCTCAACGGATTTTGATGGTGCCCTATTTAAAGTGAATGCAGCCGTCTCTAAAGCATAATCCCAAAACGATAGCGGTAAATCAGTAAGAGATATCATAGACCGCACCATATCCAATAAAGTACGGTTATAACGTTCGGACACACCATTTCGCTGTGGTGTTCTAGGTGGCGCTAATTGTGAAACTATCCCGTGTTGTTTCAAATGAAGACCAAACTCGTAACTCAAATATTCCCCTCCACAATCAGATCGTAGAGATTTTGTTTTCTTGTTACGATGATTTTCCGCTTCACATTGAAATCTTTAAACTTTTCAAATGTTTCAGACTTATGCTTCATTAAGTAGATATAACCATATCTGCTCAAATCATCTCTGAAGGTAAGAAAGTAACGATACCCACCATGAGCCTCAATACTCATTGGACCGCATACATCGGTATGTATTATTTCCAACAAGTCAGTAGCTCGTTCCATTGTTCCGGAGAACGGAGTTTTAGTCATCTTGCCCATAAGGCACGGTTCGCAAGCACCAAGTGATTCATAATCAAGTGATTCCAAAAGTCCATCAGCATGGAGTTTCTTCATGCGCTTTACACCGATATGACCCAAACGGCAGTGCCACAAATAAGTTGCACTATCATTATTAACTTTGCATCTTTTGGCTTCAATACTATGAATATGTGTATCATCACTATCAAGATTCAACAAAAATAGACCACTCAACAAGGGTGCATGACCATAAAAGGTATTACTCATATAAATAGAACAACCATTATTCTCTGAGTTAAATGAATAACCGTCTCGCATCAAACAAGATCCAGATATAATATTCATGCTCAACGCTGACACCAAATAACAATTATTCAGGTCTAAAACTAATCCCGAAGGTAGATGTAGAGGTAGCGTGCCGACTGCGATCACATCGACTTTGGAACCATTTCCTACGCGCATCGTCACCTCGTCCTTAGCCAATCTTCGCTTAATCCGTAACCCCTGTTTTGAGTTGCAAATATGAGCAACATAACCAGTATCAAATACCCAGGCGCTACTGCGAGCATTAGTTAAGTACACATCAATAACATGTATATCAAATATACCTTTCACTTTGCCATCCCGCCAAATACTTGGGAGTGAGTAATTCCTTCGCAGGCTTGCTATACGGTGATGGGTTGGATGAGATTTATCATGTAATCGAGTTAGTTTTGTTAGGGCTTGATCCCTAGTATCCACTATGTTCTGAGATTGATGTTGCTATGATTTTGTTATGCTTAATGCTTGTCATTAGGGTCCGAGTGCCATGATTTCAGATCTGAAGCCTTTATGTTTTCATGAATATATTTGTGTTCTTGATTCGATCTTGCAAGTTATACGCACCTATTACGTGTTATGATCCGCATATCCCAAGGTGACAATAAATAGGATTCTTTTCGGTGATTACCATAGTTTGAGGAGTTCATGTATTCACTATGTGTTAATGCTTTGTTCCAGTTCTCTATTAAAAGGAGGCCTTAATATCCCTTAGTTTGCTTATGGACCCCGCTGCCACGAGAGGGCAGGACAAAAGATGTCGTGCAAGTTTTTATCATGAGCACGTATGCCTATATACATAATATATGCCTGCATTACATTGATGCATTGGAGCTAGTTCTGTGTTGCCCTAGGTTATAACTGTTACATGATGAATGTTATTCGACATAATTATCCATCACCGATCTAATGCCTACGAGCTTTTTCACATATTAATCTTTGTTAAGTTACTACTGCTGCTGCTGTCACAATTTCTACAAAACTATTGCTAGTATTATTACTGTTGGTACTATTACCACTGCTATTAAACTACCATATTATCGTGCTACTGATCACTCTGCTGTAGATATTTAGTCTACATGTGTGGTTAAATTGACAACTCAACTGCTAATACTTGCAAATATTCTTGGGCTTCACTTGTGTTGAATCAAATAATTTGGGTTGAATACTCTACCCTTAAAAACTGTTGCGATCTTTTATACTTGTGGGTTATCAATCGCTCCTACAGATCCATCACTAAAAGAAAAGGGGGTGTACGCCAAGAGGGGGGAGGGTTACGTCCTTCTTGGTCCTAAGAGCATGCACATCATCTACTTCAAATTTGGGTCGGCTAGTCTAACCCAAGAATCGACGAAGGCTGGGAAAAAAACCTTGACTAGCGTGAGGTCCCCTTCCATTGAGCCTATGCAATAAACATACCTATTAGGTGTTTCTTGCCACCATCAGTTGGGTGACCGGATTATAAGTAGCCTTTGCCCCCCTCTCAGATGTAGCTTTGATTTTTTGTTTTGACAGTACTCTAGCATCCAACTACACAATCAACTAACTCAAGCCCTTTTTGTTTTGATAGTACTCTAGCATCCAACTACACAAATCAACCCTTTTTGTTTTGATAGTACTCTAGCATCCAACTACACAAATCAACTAACTCAAGCTCACGAGAAAAAGAGAACGACACCATATTTTCTGGTGTTAAATGTTGGGGAAAGAGACTATAAAATGGAATGGAATTTATTTTCATCCCACGCCTGGGTGGAGCCGATTCGTTTTGAAATCGTGTTCGTATATATAATGGCTTGAAATGAGCGAAAAAAGGGAATAAAGAAGAAAAAGCAAAGTAATAAGAAGGAAGGAAGAGTAGGTCCTATCCATGATCTAAGAGATAAATAGGCCAGAGCTTAAATTGAATTGCATGCTTCCTCTTAATTGTATGACAAAGCAGATCGAGTTTTTGCCCAAAGATTGCCTAAAGATCATGTTGTTTCTTATCTTACTATCCAAATAGCCCAAGCAGCAAGGATAATTGTATCCATGAAGAAAAGAAAGAAAAAAGGAGGGGGAGGGGGAAGGATGGCGGCAAACATTTAAAAGAAGGATACAACAAGGGCAAAGGAGAGATCCCCCACTTGTACTTTCACCTCAAATCGAACTCTTCAAAGGTAAGTTGTGCCGTATACCGGAAAAGTGAAACTAAACAACCATGCAAAGCATGCCCATATATTTTGTCGATAGCATACCATTTCTTGGACGGGAGCAGAAGAGCGGCATAAAATTCTCCGGATAACCCCCGAGCCGCTGAAGTCATCGACAAAACTAACCACTGTGCCGAGCTTATTATGTAAGTTCTAAATAAAACGGTGACTTTTTTTGAATCACGAAAATCTGGTTTGCACGTCCGGTTCGAGCGGCAGATTTTAGGGATGAGATCACTTGGTTTTGACATTCACTCAAGTCTGCCCGCAAGAAGGAAAAAAAAAAGGCGTTCACTCACTCAAGTCTAAGCGTTTGACCTTTCTAATCCTGAGAAATGGAGTCGTCTCGGTACATTTGGTCGGTTAAGTATCGTCAGGGAGGAGGCTTTGGACAAGGAAAACGCACCGCGTCAGCGCCGGCTCGCACGTACGCTGACTCTTGAGCGAGCGAGGCAAAGCTGGGCAGAGCCACACGCGCGAGGCGAATCTGGCCGCACGAATGATCCGCCCGAACAAGAGGCCAGCGTTGCAGCGCGGACCCCGAAGGCGTGACCGGCGGATGCAAACGGAGCGCAGAAACAAGTGGGTACGGTGGGACGGGACGGGAGGATAAAGCAGCAGCGGCACGCACCCCTTGCGATTTTCTTTCTTTCCTTCCCTTTGTTTAGCCCCCCACCGCTTCTTCTTCCTCGTCCCCCCTCCCCCCCTTGCGCCCAAGTAGTACTGCTACCCCTCCCTCTCTCTCTCTCCCCCTCTTCCGCACGCCCGCGGCCCGGCACGGAAATTAGGGAACCTACGCGCCTTTCCCTTTCGGGAAACTAATCCTCTCCCGCGGCGGCGGCCCTCCGTTTCCCCCTCTCCTCGCGGTCAGTTCCGGTGGCCGTGATTTGGTGCGGGCGTGCTGTTCTGCTGACTGGGCCGGCGAATCCTGACCTCTCCGCTCTGTTTCTGTCCTGCAGGTAGCCCGTGGTCCCACCTCTCGGGCGGGATTCGTGGCGCCGAGGCGGCCGCTGCGAGCGCGTGACTGTGTGGTGCCGGCCGCTGAATCGGGCGGGCTGAGGAGGAGGAGGAGGGGGATGCTGCGGTGGGCCGTGGTCTTATCCCAAGCGCGTGGCTAGGTTTCGGGCGGGGATGGAAGGTGCGAGGGCGGCCGAGGCGGCCGGCGGCGGCGGCGGGGATGTGCAGATTAAGGGCGGCAAGGAGAGCGGCCAGGCCGCGCAGCAGCAACAGCAGCAGCAGCTGCCGGTGGGCAGCGAGCCGGTCGAGATGCCCGCCACGCCGCTGCCGCACGCCCGCGAAATCGAGTGGTCCGAGCATTTCTCCTTCTTCAACTCCATGGGCACCGGCACCGGCACGGACGGCGTGATGGGGCCGGCCAGCGTCGGGATGTCGCGCTCCGAGTCGTCCAGGCCCGACAGCGTCACCCAGCAGCAGCGCAGCAACGCCGACGAGAGGGTGGAGGAGCTCACCGTGAGGAACTGCATCAGCTCTGAGGCTCACCAGCCTGCTGCCTCTGCCGGTGGGAGCACCGGCGGCACTGGGGACAGGCCTGCCGTTATGAGGGGCCTCTGGGGTAACTTCACGCGCATGGCGTGGAGGACCGCCGATGCCGCTAGCAGGGAAGCCTCGGCGGCCAGCCTTGGCAACGCCATGGGGTCTCACAACATTGATGCTTCTGGCAAGGGAATGCCATTTGGCCGCGGCGAAAATGGTAATACCGAGTTCAATATGTCATTTGGTAATCAGCAGCAGCAGCAGCATATCTTGTCTTCACGGCTGAATCAGAGCGAGCAGCATGTCTTGTCTTCACGGCAGAATCAAAGTGAGCACCATATCTTGTCTTCACGGCTGAATCAGAGCGAGCAGCATGTCTTGTCTTCACGGCAGAATCAGAGCGAGCAGCATGTCTTGTCTTCACGGCAGAATCAAAGTGAGCAGCATATCTTGTCTTCACGGACGAATCAGAGCGAGCAGCATATCCTGTCTTCACGGCAGAATCAGACCGAGCAGCATGTCTTGTCTTCACGGCAGAATCAAAGTGAGCAGCATATCTTGTCTTCACGGCCGAATCAGAGCGAGCAGCATATCCTGTCTTCACGGCAGAATCAGAGCGAGCAGCATGTCTTGTCTTCACGGCAGAATCAAAGTGAGCAGCATATCTTGTCTTCACGGCCGAATCAGAGCGAGCAGCATATCCTGTCTTCACGGCAGAATCAGAGCGAGCAGCATGTCTTGTCTTCACGGCAGAATCAAAGTGAGCAGCATATCTTGTCTTCACGGCCGAATCAGAGCGAGCAGCATATCCTGTCTTCACGGCAGAATCAGAGCGAGCAACATATCATGTCTTCATGGCCGAATCAAAGTGAGCTGCATATCCCATCTTCACGGCCGAACCAAAGCGGCCAGCATATCCTGTCTTCACTGCCAAATCAGAGCGAGCAGCATGTCCTGTCTTCACGGCCGAACCAAAGCGGCCAGCATGTCCTGTCTTCACTGCCAAATCAGAGCGAGCAGCATGTCCTGTCTTCACGGCCGAACCAAAGCGGTCAGCATGTCCTGTCTTCACTGCCAAGTCAGAGCGAGCAGCATGTCCTGTCTTCACGGCCGAACCAAAGCGGCCAGCATGTCCTGTATTCACGGCCGAATCAGAGCGAGCAGCATGTCCTGTCTTCACTGCCGAATCAGAGCGAGCAACATGTCCTGTCTTCACGGCCGAATCAGAGCGAGCAACATCTCCCGTCTTCACGGCCGGATCAAAGCGAGCAGCATATCCGGTCTTCACGGCTGGATCAAAGCGAGCAGCATATCTTGTCTTCACGGCAGAATCAAAGTGAGCAGCATATCATGTCTTCACGGCTGAATCAAAGTGAGCAGCATATCCCGTCTTCACGGCCGAATCAGAGTGAGCTGCATATCCCGTCTTCACGGCCGAATCAGAGCGAGCAGCA
The DNA here is from genome assembly GCA_021605145.1 of Aegilops bicornis. Taxonomy (NCBI): domain Eukaryota; kingdom Viridiplantae; phylum Streptophyta; class Magnoliopsida; order Poales; family Poaceae; genus Aegilops; species Aegilops bicornis. Next base: position 675,842,033 of record CM038669.1, on the reverse strand, counting down.
TATCCCGTCTTCATGGACGAATCAAAGCGAGCAGCATATCCTGTCTTCACGGCCGAATCAAAGCGAGCAGCATGTCCTGTCTTCACGGCCGAATCAAAGTGAGCAGCATATCCTGTCTTCACGGCCGAATCAAAATGAGCAGCGGTCTGAAAGGGATAATGGTCTGAAAGTGAGTAGCTTCTCAAATAGAATTATTGACCAGATGAGGAGTAAGACTTTGACACCTTCATCTGGGCTTCAGGGTTCCCCCTTTAAGCCTGTATTGAAGGGTAAAAGGGTTACCTACCAAGGTCCACACGAGGAGATCCAAGTTCAAGCTAATGCAAGACCCAGAGCCCCTATGGATAAGATCCCTAAGATTCCTAGCTCAACACACGATTCTGTGGCCAGATTGGATGGTACACTTTTCAGCAGTGGTGGAAATGTTTCCGAATCTCAGTATGAGGGAACAAGCCTGAGGGAACTAATTAAGCCCGCGCGCCAAGCGATGAGCAAGTTTGAGAAAATGCAGTTGTTTAAGCAGATCCTTGATCATGTAGACAAATCCCATGCACAGGGTGTAACCTTACAGCATTTGCGCCCGTCGTATTTTATAATATCATCCCCAAACCAAGTAAGATATACCGGTTCTTACACTAAACAAGATTTGTCAACCCCAGCCAAACCGGATATGGCTGCAGATGATGTTTTTAACAGAAAACGATGCTTCGATCAGAAAACTTTGCACCAAGAGTGTAATGGCAATGGACATTCAATCCTGAAGTATCAGAAGGTTGGTGAACAAGGTTCTGTTGCCGTCAGGCGACCGATACATCCCTTCCGGACTGACCACAAAGGGGCCAACCAAAGTGAAGGTGCTGATCTAGGTGCTTTAGGACAGGGAAATTCTAGTTGCACCATCGGAGGTCGTTCTAAGTTTGGCGAACCTTACTATGGTGGTAATGCATCTTATGGCCAACGTTTTCCTAATTATGGCAACCAAGAATCAGTACTTGAATTGAGGACGCTAGAAGATAGCTGGTACAGAAGCCCGGAAGAGCTCAATCAATTGAAAGGCACATCCCCATCCAACATCTACAGCCTTGGGGTTCTTTTATTTGAGGTACGTTAATTACTTTCATGACATGTCCTGAAATAGTTTTGTAATGGGTTCTCTAAAGTCTAAGCACTTTGAATGCTCATAGAGGTGAAGTGACATTGTGAGAATACTATTTGTTTGCACCTCAAGAAGTCATTTTGTGGACGGTTTTACTATATCAATCTAAGTCATGTGGTTTTTATTATGCAATCTACTTATGAGATATCGACCTTTTCACACTTGTATATCATAGTGTTTCCTGCTTAATAAAAAACAGAACCGACTGGCCTGCTATTTTATGTTGTTCAACAGCAGTCTGATTGCTGAAAGCGTCTGTTGCTATATTAGTATAATCTAATTGAGTAGTGCAATTTATGTGTGAGATCATGGAATATTCTTGTTGCTTGACATGGTATTTTGGTATTACCTGCTTATCTTAGGCTGTATGAAAAGGCAGATGACTATCCTTTTTAGCCTTGCTCACCTTATATACTCAGTGTTACAGCATATTCCTCTAGGAGCTAACACATGCATCATAAACAACTGGATCCGCCTTTTACTGGAAATCTCATTTGAGTTCAGTAGCTTTTCTTGTTTACATGTAATTCTACAGATTCTATCTTCAGATGGTTAAGGTATTGAACAAGTTTATTTTTTTACCAGCTCTTTTGCTGTTGTGAAACATGGGAGCTGCATTGTGCTGCAATGTCAGATCTTCGCCACCGGATCCTGCCTCCAATTTTTCTTTCAGAAAGTCCCAAGGAGGCTGGCTTCTGCCTTTGGCTATTGCATCCGGATCCTTTTTCTCGACCAAAAGCAAGGTGGGCATACTCAATCTCTCCTCAGCTCAAAAAGGCATTGTCTTACTGATTAGTTGGATAAAATCAGACGCGTTCATTTAGTTCTATTCCGATGAATGATTGTAGTTACATTTGAGTTAAAGGAAGAGCTCCCACGGCATGGTTATTTCAATGTGTAATGAGAACTGATTATTCCCTGACATGTCCATTACCTTTGTTTGCTTCTGGTGATCTGGTCCCATATATGTACCTGTAGGACAACTATTTCTCTAATTCTACTTTCTAGAGATCTGTTCATATAATTATAGAGTGAATTTGTGGGTTTTTTTAATGTTAAGTTATTGCTTTCATGAAGGAACAACTACATGTAGATGCGTTGTTCTGATATATCAGGAATCCTTTATCTGTAGATCGCACACAAAGATTTAGCAGTAATTCCTTTTGTATGTGTAAGATGACAAGTCTTTGCCACCTGCAAACTGGGGAAAATAGTTCCACGTTAATTTATACCTAACAGCATTTTTTCTTTTTGTCAGAGACATTCTAGGATGTGACTTGATAAATGAGGGTCGGGATTTATCGGTGTTAGATAAGGCACCAGCTGCTATCAATGAGGAGGACACAGAGTCTGGTTTGTTACTGAATTTTCTGTCTCAACTGAAAGAAGAAAAGGAGATGCATGCTGCCAAGTTATCAGCAGATCTTGCAAGCTTGCAGACTGATATTGTAGAGGCTGAGAGAAGACACTCGTTTAGGATGGGGTTCAGTTTAGAGGACATGGATGTACCAGCAAGTTCTAATGATGTGCCAGGTACTTCATCAAATGCCCTGAGAGGGGCATCGTTGTCAGGTTTGCTAACACCACCAGGCAGGTCAGGCATATACGAGGAGAGGGTGATGAAGAATTTGCAGCAGCTTGAAAATGCATATTACTCCACGAGGTCCACCATTGACACATCTGAGACTAATGTAATTAAGCGTTCCGATAATGATGCTTTGAGGGTTCGTGAAAACTTTAACCACAGTGATGCCGATGCTATGAATGGGCCAACAGACCGCCTTGGATGCTTTTTTGATGGTCTATGCAAATATGCCCGGCATAGTAGGTTTGAAGTACGAGGGATTTTGAAGAATGCTGATATACTTAACTCTCCAAATGTGATCTGTTCTTTAAGTTTTGACCGTGATGAAGAATATTTTGCTGCTGCTGGGGTTTCAAAGAAAATTAAAATATTCGAATTCGATGCTCTTTTAAATGATCGCGTTGATATTCATTATCCTATAGTAGAGATGCCTAGCAAGTCCAAGCTTAGTTGTGTCTGTTGGAATAACTATATAAAGAACTACTTGGCATCAACAGACTATGATGGCACTGTTCAGGTACGTATCTAATGGATGTGCTGTGCCATTATATGTTTCCCAAGATACTCACCACATGTTTTCTTTTTCCTTATCTGTAAGTATAACTTATCTGCTATGATCAAGTTGGCATACTTCCTTCTTTCATTCGTTGCATTTCTTTTACCTACCTTTGTTGTAGTGGCATCATTTATCTGATTCTGAGCTTTATATGCATATCTTGGATAATTTGATTATCTGATTCTGAGCTTTATATGCATATCTTGGATAATTTGGTGTTTTGTTATTATTTAAGTACCAACTGCGTACTCTGGATCTAGCATAGTACTGATTGGTATGTAATGTTCTATTGATTTGGGCACCATATCCTGATAGTAGTTTCAGTTGTGGGACAAGACAATTTGTTGTCTGCCGTGCCCAAATTTTATGTTTGGGATTGTTTCTTTGTTAGCATTATGATTATGAGTTGGGAGGGACAGCACAAACTATCCCGTTATTGAAGCAAAGTACTTAAGGCTGAATCAGTGAGCTTCGCCTGGAAACAGTAAAGTGAATTGCTGTTTGAGGATAAGCATCATTTCCTTGTTGAGTTTTACCCGAAAAGCTTTAGCTGTTTAGAAAGCATGGACAATCTATACTTCAACTATAAAGTTGTATCTGCACTCATATCCTGAAAAACTTAGTAGTGTTGGTTTTGCATCAACATTCAATAGTGCGTACACGTTTCGGTATAAAAAGCACTTGTGCCCGTCAAAATATTTTCCACTAACTGCTAATATTTTCTCACAGTTGTCATTGTTCATTTGTTTCTTTCGGCACTGTGGCGATTCATTCCTTCTTTTATGCTTTACCTGGAAATGCACCACACATTATTACTTTACTTTTGCCATTGGTTTAATTTTCACCGTGGAATGCAGCTATGGGATGCAAGCACTGGCCAAGGATTCACACAGTTTACAGAGCATCGGAAAAGAGCTTGGTCTGTGAGTTTCTCAGAAGTGGATCCAACTAAATTGGCAAGTGGGAGTGATGATTGTTGTGTGAAAGTTTGGAATATTAACCAGGTATGTTATTTAACTCCATAACTTGTTCTGCTCCAATTTCAACAGGATAGTCTTAATTAGAGTCTGGTATTTCAAACATTCTGCTATGTTACCCTATGCTTATAGTGATCTGGAGTTAAGTATGCCACATAAAAAAGGGCTGCAGATGAAGAAATATCAAGCTCTTAAGTTGTTCATATGTGGATTGGTCTCGCGTCCCTATCTGAAATACCATAGTAGTAGTCCAGACCTTACTGGGCTGGGTTTAGGGATGCAGAATGGCGCCCGATCCGCCCCCCTCTGTAGTCAAAATAGACCGGGTTAGTTGTAGCATTTTCTTTTTGGCGATTTAGTTTAGTTCAAGTTAAGTCCCTGCTTTTGCGGGCTTATGCGGGATACCGCTCTGTATCCCTAGCTGGGCTGGCTAAAAGCTCATAAATGCAAGTTGGGCTAAGCTGTGCCCAATCCAAGACTCATTCAGTTTCCCCCTAACAACGATTGATGGCCCTGCCTTTCAGAAGAACCAGCCAAATTAACTTTGAACACTCGAGCAAGTGCAATTAACTTCTGTTCTTTTGACCATTGCTAAGAAGCAACAGTCAGCATGCCTTCAGTTACAAACTTTGGTCTTGCTTTTTGATTTACGCTTTCCCATATTCTGAATACATTTTCATGTTCCTGATACCAATTTCTCTAATTAAAGTTATGTCTTGTTGCTGATACCAGAAAAATAGCGTGGACACAATCAGAAATGTGGCCAACGTATGCTGTGTACAGTTCTCGCCATACTCCTCTCGTATGTTAGCCTTTGGCTCAGCTGATTACAAGACATACTGTTATGATCTGAGGCATACAAGGATTCCCTGGTGTACCATTTCTGGACACGGGAAAGCTGTCAGCTATGTAAGATTCTTGGATGCAGAAACGCTTATATCTGCCTCAACTGACAATACCTTGAAGATATGGGATCTCAACCGGACTAATCCTAATGGATTATCTACTAATGCTTGCAGTCTGACTTTGAGTGGTCATACCAACGAGAAGGTATAAACTGCTTACTGTATTATTTTCTTTCTCCCTTTTGGTAACCATTTTTGGAATTGGTGTGTAATCAACCTCATTTTCTCATGCAGAATTTTGTAGGCTTATCCGTTCACGATGGATACATAACGTGCGGTTCTGAAAACAATGAAGTGAGTATTATATTTAATGCATATATTTGGCTTGTCATGCTGGCACTGCACTTTGTTTAATCAAGGCACTGTTAAGCATATTGAGTTCTCTTGGGTGGAAACACTTCTTTGGAGCAGCCAATGTTATGCAAATTTGATGCCCTGAGGAAAATATAATCTTCCATTATTGTGACAGTTCTCATGTACCTTGTTCCCACACACAAAAAAAGGATCTCACCCTCCCCTTGGCCCTGCTAACTTCATACATTTATAGCCTCATTCCTCCGACCTAATTAGTTAACCACCAAACCTCTAGTGTCAATGCTATCACACTTACTCTGCAACACCTCAATTTAGGTGATATACTTGTTGTTCAGGATGATTAGGTTAGATTGTGCTACCTTGATGGTAACTTATTAGGAACCATTAATCATGAAAAATTCAGAATCCGAACTCATTTCACAACTTCATATTTCTGGCGGGTGAATTGTGAAGTGCGCTATTAATAAACTTTTTAGTGGAAGATCTCATTACTTGTTGGTTTGCAGGTATATTCTTACTATAAAAGCTTTCCCATGCCAATAACTTCTCACAAGTTTGGTTCAATTGATCCAATAACCGGACAAGAGACCAATGATGATAATCAGCAGTTTGTGTCGAGCGTTTGCTGGAGAGGAAGGTCGAATATGGTGGTGGCCGCCAACTCTAGTGGAAGCATCAAAGTCCTTGAGCTTGTCTGAATGATCTGTTGAGCAAGTTACAGGATGAGAATATCTGAATGGCTGTGATTGCCATGTTTCTTTGGTGACCATATGTTTCCTCAAGCGTTCTTCCTTGCCAACAAACAACTATGCATCAACACATATCGAGGCCGGGCAACAAAGCGGTGGAAACACACCTGTGCACTTGAAGCAACATACAACCCTGGCCGTTGATGTTTGCTTGAAACTCCCAATGAAGTGTGCAACTGGAGGGAGTGAAAGGCCTCGGCAACTCTGAAGGTAAACTTTGTAAGGCGCTTTGACATAGTACTAGTCAGCATCTCGGCGAGGGCCTAGGGCTAGGTTTCTGTACAGATTTATGGGTTTCGAGGGCCGTGCATTTACTTTTGAGCTAGAGCCTTACATGCTATGTTGGCCCGATCCGCTTCTCACGGGAATCGACGCAGTTTTGATGTGCAACGACTAACAGTCTAGTATGACGGTCAAAGCAAAGCTGCGGAAGGTGACATTGTTGTTTGAAGGAGTTGATCACGCATCCTGATGTGTGCGAGTGATGCAACGAGGGTTTGTCTATGCCTATTATTTTTTGTAGTCCCCTTATTTGAATGAATAGAGTAATATATATGAATATATATGATTACTGTATATAACAATATACCTCCCCGAGTTCAGAAATTCCCGCGTCGAAGGGAAGAAAAGCGAATGAACGATTTGGGCAGGGAATGCAATAGTCTATGTATTGAGTGTTGGTTGTTGCTGATAGTTGTGTAACTCGTACGCTTCTGTCTTCCTGGACCGGCAAAAACCTATTTCTGTCCTGTATGTCGTGATTTCCTTTGATAACTGTATCTTAATGTAAGAATAGGCTCTACTGACTTGGTTCCAGTGGGAGAGTCGATCATATGGCCAATTCATTAGTTTGTTCTGCGGAGAAGCATAATGATGATGTCGGTTTCAAACGGCGGCGAATGCTGCAGTCGTTTCTGAAATCAAATGAGACTAGTATGGATTAATAAGGCCATACATTTGTCGCCGACACAATCTAAGAGCAAAACAAAAACGAGGTTCAGGTCAAGTACCCTCTTGGTGTAGTTTTCAGATAGCAGTACTGTATTTTTTTAGAAGTTGCGGGACTCCGATTCGCTAAAAAGGTAAAAGAGAGTCTAAAAAGAGACCTGGATAACCACGAGGCCCACACATGCTCGCCAATGTCATCACTTTTTCTCAGGCAAGCGACTTCAGAAACCTGTTCTTGATCTGAATAAATTGCGGTACTCATAGAAGGAGTAATATCATACTAGTATATTCTACTAGTACTACAATGCGTCGCCCTATTCTTCGTCCTCAGTTTTTCCTCCGTCTTCTCTTATATATATATGTTGCCTTCTGAAAGAAAAATGCTGCAGCAATTTACAGTATTAAAATGAAAATAAAAGTGATAAGAAACACTATTCACAGGAATAAGAGACAAATAACAACGTGTACAAATGACATTCCAATTATACCTGTCTCCTTTAGAACCCCCGGGCTATCCAAACATAGCACAAGCACATGGGTACACCCAATTTTTTTGTGTTGCTACAAAAGCTATGCATAAGCACTTGCCAATATTAGGGAAGAGTGACAGGAACCGGTAACAAAAATAGGCAGCTGCCCATGGATAGATTCAAGTGCCTCTTCCCCACGAGGCCTCCTAGCTAGCCACCACCATCGCAATCTTTTCCTCCACGCAGGGGAGGAAGAAGAAGCAGCTGAATTTAACCGGATCAACCAAGGAAGAAAGAGCCGTCGAGAGCGATGGCGAGCAAGGCCCACCTCTCCTTCCTGCTCCTCGCGGTCGTCGCGGCATCCCTCGCCGGCCCGTCGGCCGGCATTTTCCACATCGTCGGCGCCGGCAAGGGGTGGCGCATCGCCCCCAATCAGACCTACTACGCCGACTGGGCCCGCACCAGGGACATCCACGTCGGCGACAAGCTCAGTAAGTTTGTTAGCTAGCTAGTATACGTAGTTCGCTGTTCGCTCCCCTTCTTCTCCTCGCCGCCGGCCGGCCGGACGGACGTTCTTGACGTGGCCGCCGGCGTGGGTGCACGCAGTGTTCCTGTACCGGAGCGGGGTGTACGACATCGTGCAGGTGCCGACCAAGGAGCTGTTCGACGCGTGCAGCATGGACAACGTCACCATGCGGTACCAGCTCGGCCCCACCATCATCAAGCTCGACACGCCCGGCCCGCGCTACTACTTCTGCGGCGTCGGCGAGCACTGCGAGGGGGGCCAGAAGGTCGCCGTCAACGTCTCCGGCGACGCCGCCGCCCCCGCCACCGCCACCGCCACCGCCACCGCCACCGCCACGGCCGCCGCGGCCCCCGAGGCGCCCGCCGCAGCGGCGCTGCCGCCGGCGTCGTCGATAGCGCTGGGGGAGGCCGCGCTGGCGTCGTCCATGGCGCAGGCGGAGGCCGAGCAGGCGTCGTTGACGGCGCAGGACGAGGCCGCTCAGGCGTCGTCGACGGCGCAGGCGGAGGCCGCTCAGCCGTCGTCGACGGAGCAGGTGGAGCCCACGCAGTCGTCGTCGACGGCGCAGGAGGAGCTCGCGCAGGCGTCGACGATGGAGGTGGACCCCGCGAAGCTTGTGGACGCCAAGAAGAAACTATAGGGAACATGTATGGCATGCGTATACTATGTATTTACCCAGTATGTATTTTTGTCGCACAAGTACAATAGCCCTCGATCTGGGCTTGGATCGATGTATTTTCATTTTTCATTTTTGGGGTCGATGTATTTACGCTCATACTAAGCCACGGCGCAATTGGATCGTATGTATGTACATCGGTTTGGTGTAGGTACGTACATACAAGGCGGCCGTGTACAGTAGTTTTTTTTTTGAATGATTTGAAATATGGCCGCAGTATGTATCATTTCGGTTCACCGTATCACCTATACTACTACTCCTAGATGTGTGTGTTTCCACATTTCTTGAGGTCTGTTGATTTTCGGGAGATTGTGATTCTTTTTCAAGGAAATGAGATTGTAAGTTTTTTTTATCCTCGTCTTGTTCAGACATTCTATGAGAGTATCACAACGAGAAAAAGAAGTTCTTCACCCGAAAAAGAGAGGCCGAAATTGCAATCTGTAAAGAGGCGGGATAATGCCATCAACTTAAACCAACGTCATAATCCGCTTCGGTGCCGCAAAGTCCATTTCAAATGCCCATGCCAAACAATTAATCTTGTATGGTTTTGGATTTCATGAACCCATATTGGTTAGCATGAAGTATGGGTATAAACTTTTATGCAATTCAAAGGCAGGCTGACTAGAGATATTATCATGTAATAAGATATGAACTGGAATTGTCGATATTTTGTAATTAGAGCAATAAAAGCAGTATTGATACTCTGGATGTCAATATTGCCATCATAGAAATCACTACATAGCCGGCCTGGAGCTTTTTCACATGCCATATGAAAGGGCATTTGGCCCTAAGTGTGGTTTTGATAATTAATGACAATCTTTATGGACTAATGTTTTCATTGAGATGTATTTGAAGGTATTGTCCATAGAAGGTGCATCAAGGATATTAGAAGGAATCAAGCATGAAGTCCATATATATGAAGATATATTTGCTCTAAGTATTCATGGACAATTCCTATGGAGCATCAAGTCCATATATATGAATCCTATATGAAGAAATGTTCCATAGTGATGCATGAAGCATGTTAGATTTATGTGGGAAGAATGCTGTAGGATCGAAAGTATGTCTAGAGGGGGGGGGGGGGGGATTAGACTACTTGACCAAATAAAAATCTAGCATTTTCCCAATTTTAAGTCCTGGCAGATTTTAGTAATTTAACACAAGTCAAGCAATCAACCTACACATACAATTCTAAGAGTATATCAGCGGAATGTAAATCATTGCATATGAAGGTAAAAGGGAGGAATTTGGAGGGAGCAAACACAATGTAGACACGGAGATTTTTGGCGTGGTTCCGATAGGTTGTGCTATCGTACATCCACGTTGATGGAGACATCAACCCACGAAGGGTAACGGTTGCGCGAGTCCACGGAGGGCTCCACCCATGAAGGGTCCACGCAGAAGCAACCTTGTCTATCCCACCATGGCCATCGCCCACGAAGGACTTGCCTCACTTGGGTAGATCTTCACGAAGTAGGCGATCTCATTGCCCTTACAAACTCCCTGGTTCAACTCCACAATCTTGACGGAGGCTCCCAAGAGACACCTAACCAATCTAGGAGACACCACTCTCCAAAAGGTAATAGATGGTGTGTTGATGATGAACTCATTGCTCTTGTGCTTCAAATGATAGTCTCCCCAACACTCAACTCTCTCTCTCACAGATTTGGCTATGGTGGAAAGATGATTTGAGTGGAAAACAACTTGGGGAAGGCTAGAGATCAAGATTCTTGTGGTTGGAGTGGAATGTCTTGGTCTCAACACATGAGTAGGTGGTTCTCTCTCAGAAAATGGGTATTGGAAGTGTAGGCACGTTCTGATGGCTCTCTCCACGAATGAAGAATGGGTGGAGGGGTATATATAGCCTCCACACAAAATGTAACCGGTACACACAGATTCCCAAACTCGGTGAGACCGAATGGTGAAACTCGGTCAGACCGATTCAGGTCAAAATATGAACGTTAGGCTTTTCGGTGGGACCAACATGATCAACTCGGTGGGACCGATGCGCCAGGGTTAGGGCATAACTTGATCTCGGTGAGACCGATCACATGAACTCGGTGGAACCGATTTCAGTAATAGGCACACAGGGAGTTGGTCAGACAAACTCGATGGAACCGATTCGCTCATTTCAGTGAGACCGAAACGTTACGAAAAGGAAACAGGGAGTTTGCATTGCGAACTCGGTGGGACCGATCGCTCATTTTGGTGAGACCGAAATGTTACGAAGGGTAACACGGAGTTTGCAATCCCATCTCGGTGAGACCGAGATCCCTATCGGTGAAACCGAACAGATTAGGGGTTGTGGCCGTGGCAATGTCAAATGAACTCGGTGGCGCCGGATAGATCAAATCGGTGGGGCGAGTTTGACTTCTAGGTTTAGGACATATGTGGAAATGAGAAAGTGGTTGAGGGTTTTGGAGCATATCACTAAGCCTTTTGAGCAAGTAAGCCATTAAGCAACACCTCATCCCCTTTTAATAGTACTGATTTTCCTATGGACTCAATGTGATCTTGAATCACTAAAATAAAAATGTAGAGTCTTGAGCTTGTTGCCAATATGTGTCCTTAGCATTTTGAGGGGTCCACATCTCTAGTCCATGCCATGCCAATCATTGAACTCTCTGAAATGATCATCTTGAAAGAGCATTAGTTCAATGAGCTATATGTTGTTAAGAATTACCGAAACCACCCAGGGATTAGTTGCACTTTTATAGACCGATCACATGAACTCGGCGAGACCGATTTCAGTAATAAGCAAACAGAGACTTGGTTAGGCAAACTCGGTGGGATCGATCGCTCATTTCGGTGAGGCCGAAATGTTACGAAAAGGAAACAGAGAGTTTGCACTGCGAACTCGGTGGGACCGATCGCTCATCTCGGTTAGACCAAAACGTTATGAAGGGAAACAGAGAGTTTGCAATCCCATCTCGGTGAGACCGAGATCCCTATCAGTGAAACCGAACTGATTAGGGTTTCTGGCTATGGCTATGTCAAGTGAACTCGGTGGCGCCGGATAGATCAAATCGATGAGACCGAGTTTGACTTTAGGTTTAGGACATATGTGGAAATGAGAAAGTGGCTGAGGGATTTTGGAGCATATCACTAAGCATTTTGAGAAAGCAAGCTATTAAGCACACACACCTCATCCCCTTTTAATAGTATTGGCTTTTCCTATGGACTCAATGTGATCTTGGATCACTAACATGAAAATGTAGAGTCTTGAGCTTTTGCCAATCTTTGTCCTTAGCATTTTGAGGGGTCCACATCTCTAGTCCATGCCATGCGAATCATTGAACTTTCTGAAACATTAATCTTGAATGGATATTAGTTCAATGAGCTATATATTGTTATGAATTACCAAAACCACCCAGGGATTAGTTGCACTTTCAATTGCCCCCTTTTTGGTAATTGATGACAACATATAGATGATAAGAATGAAATATATCATCGTTTTGAGAAGTATGTGATAAGCAAGAGCTCCCCCTAAATTTGTGCATTATTTAAAATTTGCTTTTGAATGCAAATGCACAATCCATTAGGATCTTCGGTTACTCTTCCATGTCACATACATCTTGGTGGAGCGCTCAAAATGATAGAATATGAAATATGCACTCATTACCAAGATAAGATATGAATGATCATACATGAGAGATAGAATATCATCATTCAAGAACAAGCATTAAAGTATGATATGATCAAACACATGATCAAAGGAGTATCTCACACACAAGCATAAATAATGTATCACCCAAACAAGCAAGCAAATAAAGTAGCAAGAGAGGCAGAAGAAGCAAAATACACACACACACACACTCTCTCTCTCTCTCTCTCTCTCTCTCTCTCTCTCTCTCGAAGCCTATGATCTATACACTTTCTCCCCCTTTGGCAACAAGTTACCAAAAAATTTGAAAATGCATAGTGCTATGCGGCTCTCTAAGCACGATCTCCGGGAGCTCCGGAGTGCGAAGGTGGCGTGGAGAGGAGTCCTGCAACGAATGCATCCGAAGAGGTCTGTGGAGCTGGTGGAGTAGCAACTGGAGGAACAACAGAGGCTATAACTGCTGGTGCTGATGTAGTAGCCCTTGTGTCACTGGCTGGCACAACTGCAGACCTTTGTGCCCTTGGCACTCTCTGAAATGCTTCAGTGGTAGCTCTCCCTCTTCTATCTTCAGCTTCATCCTGGAGTTTCTCAACTAAAGTCTGGGTCTCTATGACCTTCAAGTCTAGATCATAAAACTTTGTCTCGATGATCCTCTCAAGACTCTCTTGATTTTGAGTCTGGGTTGTCAATCCTTTCTCAATTCTGACAGTGGCCTCAAGCAGATAGCTATGCTGATCCTGCTTGGTCTTGAGGTGAGTAGTTGAAGCATCTGGAACTTGTGAATTTTGAGCAGCCTTCTCTGCTTTAGCTTTCTCCCTCTTCTCCTAAGCCTCTACTGAAGTTGGATGTGTAGCATCCATGACAACCTCATTGTCTTCAAATTCAGGCAGCAGGGGAAGGTGCTCCTTGTCCAAGAGATACGTGCCTTTGCCCATCTTGGAGGTAATGAGCATCTGAATGTGTGGAGCATATCCACATGATCTCTTATGATCAGCAATAGTACTCTTGATTGTCTCTACAATCAATGTCATCACTTTGAACTTCTCTGGAATGTCAAACATGTGCAGCAAATTGATGGAATGCCCTCTTATCATCCTGTCATCTCTATACTTGGGCAACAATGTGTGCCTGAGGATAGTGTTTATCGTGGGCAGTCTAGACAGCAGATAGTACACAGAGCCATACTTGTGAGTATCTAGGGCAGCATCGGGAATCTCCTTGTACATGTGTGCCATGGAGTTGTGTCCTTTCCTTGGCTTGGCATACACATCTGTGTCATCCTCTTGCTCTTCGGGGGCATTGATAAGCTTGGCCCACTCAGCAACTGTAGACTGGTACCTTGTACCCTCAATCATCCAAACAATTTTACCATCTGGGTAAAAGTGTGCTGTGGAGTAGAACTGCATCAACATTTCATCATTCCACTTGGTGGGTGTTGGGGATATAACTACTGAGCATAAACCGCCCAGGAGGGGCCGGGTTATGCTCATCCGTATTGAAGCCCATGAAGACAAGGAATATGGCGCTTTACTATTTCAGCTTAGAGGCCTAGAGCCCAAGGGCGGATTAGGGCCAATAGACATAAACCGCCATGAGATATGTAACTTGTGTTGTAAGTTAGAGAAAGATAGAAACCGAGCCGGACACATGTATGAGCCGGCCTCGGTATTCTGTAATCCGCAAGGCCAACTTTGTGTATATAAAGGGACGACCCAGTGGCGGTTCAGGGACAAGAGATAACAACTCGAGAGATAGGTAAAGCGGATTCGTTCCTTGCTCATCGAGACCCCATCAATTCCACCACAACTGGATCGTAGGCTTTTACCTTCACCGCAAGGGGCCGAACCAGTATAAACTCCCCGTGTCCTTTGTCCGGTTTAACCCCTTTAAGCTAATCTCGTTGCGATGGCTCCACGACTAAGTCCTCTCACTAGGACATCTGACGTGTTAATTCCACGACAGTTGGCGTCCACCGTGGGGCTATCGCACGATGGTTTCGAGTTCTTGAAGGGCAACTTTGAAGGACTCAAGGGATGGGCGGTTGGCCGGATGACCAAGAGTCGTCGCGGCAAGCTTTACATCGACGACGCAGGCTGGGGACCCAAGGCCGGCTCAATCGAGTACGGGTACCGGGTCCCCTTCGGCGGAATTCACGTTTTCATCGGCAAGATCGGTGAACCGGGCCCTGAGCCGGACATCTGCACCGACCTCGTCGAGATGGCTCAGCGTGCGAGCCCTGCCCGGGTTCTGCCTGCCATGAAGCGTGCGTTCGTGGGATTCATCCATGGTGCGGGATCTGAACCGGTGTCCGATGGTGAGACGGTCGTTTACTCAGATGGAGAATCATCCACCGGCGAGACCGAGTCACTATACCAGCTACAAGATGGCCGGTCCGGGGGCTGTTCCGATGGCGACATTATTCTGGATCCCCTTGAACCGCCAAAACCGGTTGCGATCTTCATGGCCGGTACGCATCCCACATTGCAATCTTCAACTGCAGCGGTGATGACTTCCGGATCGGCAGCCGGGGCAGGAGGCCCCGCACGATGGCTGGCTCAAGTTCTTTCTGGTTTATTGGACGCCTGGACGACATTGTAGACCACATCAGTTACTTTGGAGACTCAAGAGTCAAGATCGGCATAATGCGGAGGTTACAAAGCTGCGGGATCAGATAGCTCAGGCCAAGGAAGACTTGGCAGCTGAGGAAACCAGGATGGCTGATGAATGGGCCGCTTTAGATGCCCAGTCACAACGGATTCAAGCAAAGAATTACCGGCTAATGCTGGATCAGAACGCTTCGAACGAGGTGTTGAGGAGGATGCATCGGTCTCATCTGCCGCCGGTTTATGAAGCAATGAATCTCTTCAACACGCCAGGAGAAGGATCCAGTAATCTGGCAGCGGTAAACCAGATCGAAGCACCTGGGATGAGAGCGCCGGATCAACCACGGGTGACGGACCCGCCTCGACGAACAGATAACCCGCCGCAATACATGCCGGCCCCGCCGGGTCACTTCTCCACCCCTTTGGATAATATGATTGCAGCAGTGTCCCGTTTGGCAGCTATTCCAATGGAGGGTGAGTCTCCAGCGGCTGTCAAGATGCGGCAGGCCAGGGATCTCCTTCAAACTGCTATGGAACAGCAGCAGGCCTATTCATATAGCCGAGATAGAATCCATTCAACTCCTCGACCGAGCAAGAGTTACAGCAGGTGCATTGATGAACCGGCTGTGTCAAGCAATGCGCAGAACCGTGACGCCCCTTGAGGGCCTAATCTGGTGCCCGGTGGTGTGAATGCTTAGGATGTGGTGGATAATGGTAGAGCGCGTCGGGAGGCAGAGTTAGCAGCGCAGTACGCGAATCATCAACCCACTCCGGTTCGGCCGACGACGACAGGGGAACGAGGACTGGCTTTCAGCTCTTGGGGGGTGCCGTGCCTCACCCTGGCTCTACGTAATGTGCGGTTACCCAAGGATTTCAAGGGCCCGCGTAAGGTGCCTAATTATACCGCCGATTTACCCCCCGAGTCATGGGTTGAGAGTTATGAGATGGCGATGGAGATGCTGGATGTGGACGAAGCGGCATGTGTGAAGTACTTCACCATGATGTTGGACGGAACGACTCGCACTTGGTTAAAAAGTCTATCCGTTAATTCTGTCGGTTCATGGGATGAGTTGAAGGCCCGGTTTATAGGAAACTTCAAAGACACGTGCAAGCAACCTATGTCAATCGTGGATCTGGCTGCTTGTGTCCAAGGAGAAGGCGAATCAACAACTCATTGGGTGCGCCGTGTCTCGGAAACCCTGCATTCATCGGACCGCATCAATGCTGATTCGGCAATCATAACATTGGAGGGCAATTGTCGGTTTAAGCCGCTGAAGTTAAAGTTGGGACGACTCAAGCGTCACTGCAATGACATGGGAACACTTATGGCAGCTTTGGTTAAGTATGCCGATTCTGATAGTTCCAAGGATCCCGAGTCTGACGAGGAGAAGCCGGAGAAGGGAAAGAAGAATGTCGGCGCAAAGGGACAACAACATAACTAGGCGAGCCATGGGAATAACGGTAAGCGTAAAGCGGACAGTAATTCCGATTTTGTGGCTAACACCAAAGTACAGGGTAATAATCAGTGCCGTAAGGGTAAACCGCCCCCACGGGGCGGAGGATCAGATATGAATCTGGAGCGTTTGTTGAACCAGCCCTGCCCGAAGCACGGGACGCAAGAGAAGCCAGCTACGCACCTATGGAAGGATTGCTTTATTATGCGAAAGTTCAAAAACTCAGATCTCTTCTGATATGATCACGGACCATCCGACGGTTTAGGACCCGGGTTTCATGGACCCGGTTATGGTGGAGGTAACTCCGGTTTAGGTTTTCAAGGTAACCAAGGTGGGCAGGGCAATCAAGGCAATCAGGGTAACCAAGGTGGTTATAATCAACAGGGGAATCAACAACAGCAGCAGTCGGGTTATTAGAGCAACCCGAAGCAGTTAAATGGTGGACAGTATCATGTCTTCACTACTAGTCTGTGCAAGCGCGATCAGAAGCTTCATAAGAGGGCAGTGAACTCCGTTGAACCGGCAGTGCCCCGTTATTTGCGCTGGTCTGAACAGCCTATTGTGTGGAGTCGAGAAGATCATCCGCCCCGGGTGGATAATCCGGGTCATCTGGCGTTGGTGGTCGCACCACATGTTGGAGGTTATAAGTTCACCAAGGTGCTCATGGATGGAGGGAGCAGTATCAACATCTTGTATTATGAAACCTTCCGGCGTATGGGATTAACGGATAAGAATCTTAAGCCATCAAACACCATTTTTCACGGTGTGGTGCCTGGTAAATCGGCCTACCCGGTCGGTAAAATAGCTCTGGAGGTGGTCTTTGGAGATGATCATGATTCAAGATCAGAGACATTGGCCTTTGAAGTGGTAAAAATCAGAAGTCCATACCATGCCCTGTTTGGACGGCCGGTCTATGCTAAGTTCATGGCAAGGCCGTGTTATGTTTATCTGCAGCTCAAGATGCCGGGTCATAAGGGGACCATCACGGTTCATGGCAGCCGCAAGATTGCTTTGGAGTGCGAGGAAGGTGATGCGGCTTATGTTGAGTCGGTTTCTGCAACAGAGGAGTTAAAATTCTATAAAGACAATGTTGATCCGGCGGATATGACTTCTCTAAAGACGCCCACTACAGAGCATGATCCGACTTTGAAGTTTAAATCGGCTGATGAGACTAAGTTGGTTGATTTTGTTCTTGGCGATTCATCCAAGCAGTTTAGCATCAACGTTAACTTGGATCTGAAATAGGAAAGCGCGGTCATGGAGTTCATCCGTGAGAACCGGAACATCTTTGCATGGAAACCTTCTGACATGCCAGGTGTACCGAGGGAACTCGCTGAGCACACTCTTAATATTGGTCCCAAGTTTAAACCGGTCAAACAGTTTCTTCGCCGCTTTAATGAAGAGAGACGCAAGGCCATTGGTGAGGAGGTAGCCCCGCTCTTGGCAGCAGGGTTTATTGTGGAGGTCTTTCACCCTGAGTGGTTGGCTAACCCGGTACTGGTACTCAAGAAGAATGGCACTTGGCGTATGTGTGTGGATTACACAGATTTGAATAAGGCTTCCCCAGCTGATCCCTTTGCTCTCCCCCGTATTGATCAGATTATTGATGCTACGGCGGGTTGTGAGCGGTTGAGCTTTCTGGATGCTTATTCGGGTTATCATCAGATCAAAATGGCGGTTAAGGACCAGGAGAAGACGGATTTTATAACTCTCTTTGGAGCCTTCTGCTATGTATCTATGCCTTTTGGACTCAAGAGTGCCCAGGCGACTTATCAGCGGTGTGTGCAGAATTGCGTTCATAATCAGATTGGGCGCAATGTTCATGCTTATGTGGATGATATCATGGTGAAGTCCAGGAAAGCAGAAACATTCATAGATGACTTTCAGGAAACTTTTGATAATCTGAGGATTTATAAGATGATGCTTAATCCGGCCAAGTGTGTTTTTGGTGTACCAGCTGGCAAGCTCTTGGGTTTTCTGGTGTCTAACAGGGGTATTTAAGCTAATCCGGAAAAGATCAAGGCTATTACGTCCCTGGCTAAACCGGCGTGTATCAATGACGTTCAACGGCTGGCGGGTCGTATTGCAGCGCTAAGCCGGTTTATCAGCCGGTTGGGGGAGCAGGCGATCCCTCTATATCATATGATGAAGAAAACATACAATTTTGTATGGATTGATGCTGCTAATGCGGCGTTTGAGGATCTGAAGAAGCAGTTGACCGAACCGCCCGTCCTTGCTGCTCCCATTAACAAAGAACCATTGCTATTATACGTGGCTGCTATCGCCCGAGCTGTCAGCGTGGCTATTGTGGTGAAGTGCAAAGAGGCTGGTAAGGAGTATCCGGTTCAGCGTCCGGTTTATTATATCAGTGAGGTACTTATCGAGTCCAAGCAGAGATATCCCCATTGGCAGAAGCTGGTGTATGGAGTGTTTATGGGGAGCCGGAAGCTTAAGCAATATTTTCAAGGCCATCCCATCACTGTGGTCAGTTCCGCTCTGTTGGGAGATATCATTCAGAACAGGGAGGCGACTGGCCGGGTTGCTAAATGGGCTATTGAGCTTGGGCCTCACGGGTTAAAATATATGCCTCACACTGCTATCAAGTCCCAAGCGCTCGTGGATTTCATCAACGACTGGACAGAGTTGCAGGCACCGGAGGATAAACCGGATAACACATACTTGACTATTCACTTCGATGGATCTAGACAATTGGAGGGCTCGGGGGCTGGAGTGGTTCTTACTTCCCCTCGAGGTGACAAAATTTGTTATGTTCTCCGCTTAATGTTTCCCTGTACTAACAATGCAGCTGAGTATGAAGCCTTGCTCCACGGTCTTCGGATGGCTAAGGAGATGAATTTAATCCAGGTACGTTGCTTTGGCGACTCCGATTTAGTGGCTCAGCAGGTATCTGGTACGTGGGATTCTAAGGATCCACTTATGGCGGCTTATCGGCGTGAGGTGGATATCATCGCCGGTCACTTCAAGGGTTACCAGGTCGAGCACATTGATCGATGCAAGAATGAAGCGGCGGACGCTTTAAGCCGGCTTGGATCCTAGCGTAAACTGGTGCCGCCTAATGTTTTTCTTGATGTTCTGCATAATCCGTCGGTCAAGATACCAACGGAGGAGGATCTAGTTATTCCTGACCCGGAAGCTCAATTGGTGGTGGTTCTTCATGTTATCCATGATTGGACAGTGCCGTACCTGGCGTATATGACCTGGGGCGAGTTACCCGAGGACGAAATTTTGGCCAGACAGATAATCCGGCGGTCCAAGTCCATGACTATTGTCCATGGCGAGTTACATCATTGCAGTGTCTCAGGGGCGTTTCAGTGTTGTGTTTCTCCTGAAGAAGGCTGTGAGATCTTGCGTGAAATCCACGAAGGAGATTGTGGTCATCATGCCAGTTCAAAATCCTTGGTGGCTTAGGCTTTCTGGCACAGATTTTATTGGTTAATGGCTCATGCTGATGCGGAGGATCTGGTCAGAAAGTGTGATGGCTGTCAGAAATTTTCATGCCGAGCTCATGTTCCGGCCCAGGAGTTGAGGATGATTCCAATCACCTGGCCGTTTGCAACTTGGGGGCTGGATATGGTTGGGCCTTTTAAGAGGTCCAAGGATAAAAAGACCCACCTTCTGGTGGCGGTTGATAAATTCACCAAGTGGGTAGAGGCAGAGCCAGTAAGCAAGTGTGATGCAGCCACGACGGTTCAATTCATGAAAAAGGTGATCTTCCGCTTTGGTTTTCCACACAGCATTATCACAGATAATGGCACGAATCTCTCCAAGGGTGCTATGGAAGAGTTCTGTCAACATGAGCACATCCGGCTTGATGTGTCATTAGTAGCCCACCCCCAGTCTAATGGTCAAGCGGAGAGAGCTAATCAAAAAAATCTTAAAGGGTATCAAGCCCCGGCTTATGGTCCACTTGCAGCGGACGCCGGGTTGTTGGGTGGAGGAGCTGCCTTCCGTTTTATGGAGCATTAGCACCACCCCCAATAGATCTACGGGTTACACACCCTTCTTCATGGTTTATGGAGCAGAAGCGGTTCTCCCAAGTGATATGCGCCATGACTCGCCCCGAGTGGCAGCTTATGTTGAAGCGGACAATGAAAGAGCACACCAAGATGCATTGGACCTGTTAGATGAACAATGGGATATTGCGCAGCTCGTTGGGCGATTTATCAGCAAGTCCTTTGGCGTTATCACAGCCGCCGGGTTAAAACCAGAGCTTTTCAGGAAGGCGACTTAGTGCTCCGGCTTATCCAGGATCAGACGGATATGCACAAGTTATCCCCACCTTGGGAAGGGCCCTTTGTGGTCAGCAAGAATCTGAACAATAGGTCATACTACCTCGTCGATGTTCGAGAGCACAAAGACTCACGCAAGTCGGAGGAGGAGACTCACCGGCCGTGGAATATAGCTCATCTTAGGCCTTACTACACCTGAGCCACAGGCTCCTTGTCGGTGTCAAAACCGGCGGATCTCAGGTAGGGGGTCCCGAACTGTGCGTCTAGGCGGATGGTAACAGGAGACAAGGGACACGATGTTTTACCCAGGTTCGGGCCCTCTCGATGGAGGTAAAACCCTACGTCCTGCTAGATTAATATTGATGATGTGTGTTACAAGAGTAGATCTACCACGAGATCAAAGAGGCTAAACTCTAGAAGCTAGCCTATGGTATGATTGTTGTTCGTCCTACGGACTAAAACCCTCCGGTTTATATAGATACCCGATAGGGTTAGGGTTACACAGAGTCGGTTACAATGGTAGGAGATCTACATATCCGTATCGCCAAGCTTGCCTTCCACGCCAAGGAAAGTCCCATCCGGACAGGGGACGAAGTCTTCAATCTTGTATCTTCATAGTCTTGGAGTCCGGCCGATGATGATAGTTCGGCTATCCGGACACCCCTAGTCCGGAACTCCCTCAGTAGCCCCTGAACCAGGCTTCAATGACGATGAGTCCGGCGCATGTTGTCTTCGGCATTGCAAGGCGGGTTCTTCCTCGAATAATTCATAGAAGATTGTGAACACCGGGATAGTGTCCGGCCTTTGCAAAAATAAATTCCACATACCACCGTAGAGAGAATAATATTACACAAGATCAATCACGACATATTTTGTGGGCGTGACGTCGCACCACTACCAAGCCCTTATTCAAATTGTTTTTATTGTTCCACCTCGGTAGCGTTTAGCGAAGTGGTTTCCGCACGTCTTGTCGAAGTAGAGATCGTGTTCCCCTTATTCGGGATTCCCATCAATACGGACGTGGGTAACCCAACCGCGCCATTGATTGTGGCGCTTGGGAGATAAGCGAGTTTTACCAGGCGGTGGGGACACATGTTTTGTCCGCCCATATAAGGGGATAAGGATCCAACCCTTTTACCTGCGCCTTCTTCCTCCGTGGCTTATCCATCTCCATGAACTCGAGCTCCAGCGCCCAAGTCCGCACTTCTCACCTCAACCTTCTCCAAATATGTCCGAGGCGGGAGGCAAGTGGATGGCCTCCTCCGTCACGGAGGGCAGATCGAAGCTGCGCGACGCCGGATATTTGTCCAGCAACATCGCGCATCGGCTCCCCGACGAGGGAGAGCTCATTCCCAACCCCAGGCCCCATGAGAGGGTAGTATTTCTTCCCCATTTCCTCCGTGGACTGGGCTTTCTGCTTCATCCCTTTGTCCGGGGGCTCATGTTCTACTACGGCCTAGATTTCCATGATCTGGCCCCGAATTTCATCCTCAACATCTGGGCGTTTATCGTCGTGTGCGAGGCATTCCTCTGCATCCAGCCCCACTTCGGCTTGTGGCTCAAAACCTTTAGTGTCAAGCCGAAGGTTGTAAAGGGAAGCCAAGCGGAGTGCGGAGGCGCCATGGTGGGCAGGATGTCCCATGTTTCATGGCTAGAGGGCACTTTCGTGGAAACCATCAAGGGGTGGCAATCGGGGTGGTTCTACATCACCGAGCCGCTGCGTGACTCGATTGGGCAGCGGCCCCGAAGTTCAGAATCAGGCATCCCCACACGGCTCACCTCACGGAAGGAGAGTGGCGGATTTGGGGAATTCGGAGGAGCTGACCGGACTCCAAGCTGTATCCGTAAGCCGGGTGGACAAGAAGCTCAAGCTTGTCAACGTAATCCAGGTCATGCTCATCCGCGGATTCTCCCGTGCAATGACGGGGCTTTAATATGTGGGAGTTTGATCGGCGCAGCACCGGACCTGAGCGGGCTCTTCGATACTACGTGCGAAGATGTACGGAAGGTCTTGTTCAAGGGCGCCGAAGCTCCCGTATCCGCTACCGAAGATCACGGATTCTTCTCGTAGCGTCCAGCTGACGAGGTAAGTGATTTCACCACTTGTTTTCCACCGTTTGGCTCTATGCGGGATCTAAACTCCCTTTACCTTTGACAGGATTGGCTGGCGAAGGCCGAACGGATTACCTGTCCGGCCCCATTGCCAGAGGACCCGACAGACGCCCGCCTAACGGGGCTGCTGGCTCCGGCACCCCACGTGGTGACGGAGAAGAAGGCCAAGAAGACGGCCACGGGGACTCAGAAGAGTTCCGTTTCAGTGCTATCGGATGATGAATCCGAGGCCGACTCCTCCCACCAAGGTGAGGACGAGAAGAAGAAAGCCTCTCCCGGTGAAGGAGGAAGAAAGGAAGGCCTCCCCAACAAGGGAGGCCGAAGGGTCCAAGAAGGGAAAAGCTCCTCCTCCGGACTGCTCCGCCAACGCTAGTGACGATGACGAAGACTGGCATCCAAGGGCCAAGCCCCTGGCAAAATCGTAAGTATCCGGATTCCCGAATAACTTCAAAGTTTTTATTTTCGCCACATAATGTCTTTCTAATGCCGCATACAACCATGCAGTCCGCCCAAGGATGATCTTCCCGTTTCGTCGAGCGGGTCCTTGGGTGCGTCGGATATGGATTCCCTTCCGACTGCCTCCACCCCCCGTGCCGTGGACGACGCCGAGGTGGGATCCCAGAAAAGGACCCACCAGGAGGAGGAGGCCCCGGAGGTGTCACAGGACACCCTCCCGGACTGTGCACCGGACTCAGCCGGAGGCCACAGTGGCTCGAGTCCGGTGGCGACCCCTTCGTAAGAAGGGCAAGACCGAGACGCCGGCTGCCTCCGTCAACCGGAGGTGCGGATAATTGCTGGAGGCGCTCAACAGCGCCTCCATCGAAGAGGAACACCGCTATTATGAGTGCGGTGATTGAAGGTTCAGCTCGCCAAGCGGTGACCGAAGCTGCAGTAGCCTTCTAACAGGCTTTGAGGTAAGAAATTTCAACATATAA
The DNA here is from genome assembly GCA_021605145.1 of Aegilops bicornis. NCBI lineage: Eukaryota > Viridiplantae > Streptophyta > Magnoliopsida > Poales > Poaceae > Aegilops > Aegilops bicornis. The sequence goes on along the minus strand of CM038669.1, from coordinate 675,818,215 downwards.
AAATGGTACCGCATAGGCGGTAGCCCTCGATGCTCGGTTCGGTGTTCGGAAAGAAAAGCCGGACTGAGGATCTTTTAGAAAGATAAACGCAGGAGTCATATAAAAAATATGTCAATATGGGATTGCAGGCTGTGCTGCTGACCTCCGCCCCACTGACTGCGAAGGTCAATACTTTGAAGGGAAACCTCGAGCGGTCCGAGAATGGGCTCGGCCATGCCAAGAAGCAGCTCGAGGAAAAAAGAAGGTGAGTAATACCTTATGAAAATTATACCTTACAGAAAAGGATTTGGTTGCAAGAAAAATGACAAGGATAACGTGGGTATTGTAGGGGCCACTAACGAGGTGGCAACCCTGAAGGAGGCGGTGGCCGCGGCGAGCATAATGCGGCCATGAGCGCACTGAGCGAGAGAAGTAGGAGGTGCGGGTGGCGGAGGTACAGCAAGAGCTCCAGGATCTCGTGAAAAACAAGAGAGCTTGGGCGTGACTCAAGACTTCGAGAGTCCGAGCTTGCAACGACTCTTGAGAGTGCCAAAGCCGCTAAGGCCGAAGCCTATAAGGCCCTCCAGAGATTGAGGCGGTGAAGAAAATAGCAGCGGTAAGGCATTTTCATGCGAGTAAGCATGTGAGTGTTAATTACATTGCTTACCCGAATTCGGAGCTCTCGAGGCGTTCGCAGATCTTCCTCGCAGCGTGTCCGATGCTGCCGCATTCTGCCGGGCCGAGGAGGGGAGCTCGACGGAGAAGGTCTTCTGGTCTCAGTATGCTGAGGCCGGACATCCGGTGCCCCTTAGCGATCAGCTGAAGCAGCTGGTTGAGCTCCACAAGGCGGCCGAACAGGCCATGAAGGAGGCCATGCCTGAGAGCTACTTCGGCCTGGTGCGACGGCTGATGGATGTGTGCCCGTGGGTTGAAGTGATCAAGCATTCCGCTTGTATTGAGGGTGCCCGTCGGGCCCTTGCCCGCACAAAGGTGCACTGGGGCAAGATGGATGCCCAGAAGCTTGTGACGGACCCGCCACCAGAGGGAAAGGAGCATCGCACGCCCGAGATGTATTATAAGAGTGTGCTGAAGGGCGCCCGTACTATTGCGGGTGAGTGCTCCAAAGATGTAATATTTGAGTAGACTCGCATTTTGTTATCCTGTGCGCTGAAAACTTAGTTCATAAGCGCTAAGCAACGCTTGTTAATTTAAAATATTACCTTCTGTGCGGCTGTTTATCAAATCTGAGAGATGGCAAGTCGTCGGCTTTAGCCCCCATGCCACGAGTCTTTGGGGTGTTCGGGATAAACTTGAGCTCTTGTTCCCATTTTGGGTCCATCTAGGAGGCGCTCAACACAGTGAACAAGGCAACCGGACTTATAATGCTTGAACACTCTCACTTAGCCATAGAATTCTATAATTTTAAATTTAGTGAAGCCCCTAGTCTTCGGAAAGCCGAATTTGGGGCGCTATCCACGCCTTGGCCGGACAGTATCCGGCTCCTCACTCTAAGCGGCATAAGTCTTTAAGGACTCGCAAAAAACTTCTCGAACAACGACCGGTCTCTCGCCTCATCATGACGGTAAGTTTTAGCTTTCTCCACTGAGGCGTTAACCCAGCCGAACTGGGGCGGAATCGCAGTTGTTCTCCCGGTGCTACCTTAGCCGATATAACGGAACGTAAGGTACCAAAACACGGGAGCCGGGCAAACCCAACTATTGATCCAAGACATGATTCGGAGCCGATGCATATAGTGCTATAAGTTCGGGGTGCCGCACTTGTGAAAGTGTTCGGACTCATCACACCAATCGCGGGAAACATAAGCCCCTGGTGTATATTAGCCGTACCAAAGTGTACGGATGCAACATGTCATGAATGAACATATGTATGAAAAAGAAATGCAATTATAAGCAAAAAGGTGTTGCATTGTTTTATTCAATAAGTGCTGCTACGAATGCAGAACGATACAAATAGTGCGATAAGCAAGGTAGGAGACTGTTTAAACATGTCCCCTTCCAGGGGTAGGCTGCAGATTGGTGTATGAAAATGCTCGTAATGGAGACCACCTGTATATTTGTTGTAGCCTGTATCCTTCCCTGGCTGTTGCATCGTGAGTTCGGCAGGTCTGCTGCCGGACAGGGCTTTTGACAAACGGAGTCCTGTGTTTAAAAAGTAAAAGGTAAAAAGAAACGAAAAAGGAACGACACACTTGAGAGCCCCTTGTGTGGTTGAGCCGCTTGCAGGTGTATTGTGGTCGTGCCCTCCCCATGCCCATGGTATCTTGAGAGCGTAATGGTGTCTGTGAAGGACCTGCTGGCGTTCGGGGAGCTGGGGTTGGGGCCGCCTGCTACGCGTGCTCGGAGCGTGCCAGGTGGTCTTGTTGTAAGTTACTCCGGGCGCGCTTGGCTGTGTCCGGCCGCTTAACGGCCGGATTCGATGATTGCCTTAAGAGGCTGCATTGCACTTCTGCCGCGAGAGCCGCTGTATGTCCCTCCGTGCGGAGGGAACGTTCAGTGTTTCCATTGACCGTAATGATTCCTCGAGGGCCTGACATCTTGAGCTTGAGGTATGCGTAGTGCGGCACCGCGTTGAACTTTGCAAACGCGATACGTCCGAGCAAGGCATGATAGCCACTGCGGAACGGGACTATGTCGAAGATTAACTCCTCGCTTCGGAAGTTATCCAGGGATCCGAAGACCACTTCGGTGTAATTGAGCCTGTACAATTGGCTTCTACACTGGTATGGCGCCTTTAAAGGTCGTTTTGGTAGGTTTAATCCTTGAGGGGTCTATGCCCATTTTGCGCCTTGTATCTCCGGTAAAGCAGGTTCAGGCCGCTGCCGCCGTCCATCGGGACTCTGGTTAGAGTGAAATCCATCGATGATTGGGTCTAAGACCGGTCGGCGAATCCACCGTGGCGAATCTTTGGTGGGGTGGTCCTTCGGTCAAAAGTGATCGGGCAGAGGACCATGGATTGAACTTCGGGCAAGCGGCTCCATCGGCGTAGACATCCTCGAGTGCACGCTTCCGCTCCCTTTTGGGTATGTGGGTTGCGTATATCATGTTCACCGTCCGCACCTGTGGGGGAAAACCCTTCTGTCCTCTATTGATCGGCGGTTGGGTCTCGTCCTCGTCATCGCTATGCAGCCCCTTGTCATTGTTTTCAGCAATTAACTTGCCTGCCTGCTTGAATACCCAACAGTCCCTGTTGGTGTGGTTAGTGGCTTTTCGGGTGCCGTGTATCGGCACAATGATCGAGTATTCGGTCCAAATTGGACGGACCCGGAGTAGTTCGTTTGAATGGCTTTTTCCGCTAACCGGGTTTAGAGCCTTTGAATCCGGCATTGACTGCCTTATCCTCATTATTGTCGCCGTTAGTGCGGCGTTTGTTTTTGTTATGACGCGGCCTGCCGTTTTGGTCCTTGAAGTCCAGACTGCCAGAATTTTCTTTGAGGTTGTTGCTGCGTGCTAGGTTGTCCTCACCCATGTGAAGCGGGTCATGAGTGATGTGAGGGCTGCCATGGATTTCGGCTTTTCCTGTCCTAGGTGCCAGGCAAGCCACTCGCCGAGGATGTTATGCTTGAAGGCCGAGAGGGCCTCCGCATCCCGGACGATCGGCGATTTGGTTTTTCTTGGTTAAGAACCGTGTCGAGAATTGTCCGGCCGATTAAATGCAGCTGCTGAATTATGTGGCTTAGGTCATCGGCGATACGGTGGTCGCACATAAGTGCCTGTAAGTTATCGAGGAATGCGGCTTCCGTGTCCTCCCAGCTCCCAATTGACTCTGGCGGCAAGCTGTTGAGCCAATGCCGCGCTTGGTCCTTTAACCTTGAGGGAAGGTATTTGATGGCGTGAAGATCGTCACCGCGGGCCATGTGGATGTGAAGGAGATAGTCTTGATCCAAACCGCGGGGTCTGTTGTGCCATCATAGGATTCAATATTGACGGGTTTAAACCCTTCGGGGATTTGATGATCCATTACTTCGTCTGTGAAGCATAGTGGGTGTGCGGCGCCTCTGTACTGGGCGATATCACGACGGAGCTCAAAAGAGCTTGGTCTGTTTTGTTCGGCCCGGCCGGACTTACTGTTGTTAGAGTTATAGTATAAGTCATGTACCCCTTTGTATTTATCCCGTTGTATAAGGGGTTTCTTGCATATGTTCCACACCTGTACATGTATATATATATCGGCCTATGGCCTCATGGGAATACAAGTTGCTTATTCCTAACATGGTATTAGAGCTAGGTCAATTTTTTTACACGCCGCAACTCGTGTGATTGGTCCTCCCGTGGCGCCGCGGCTGCTTCTCTCTCCGCTGCTGATTCTCCACGTCTGACCCGCCCGCCCCGATTTCCTCTCGAGCTTGGACCGCACCTCTCTCCTCGTATAGAAGCCCGCCTGTCCCGCCTGGATCGAAGTCCCCTGCTCCGCCCGGCTCGAAGCCCCCTGCTCCGCCCGGCTCGACGCTTCCCGCCGCCAGGGGCGTCCGATTCCGCCGCCAGGGCGCGACCGCTTCGTCCGCCTGCTTCGCCCGGATCGAAGCCACCTGCTCCGCCCGGCTCGACCGCTTCCCGCTGCCAGGGGCGTCCGATTCCGCCGCCAGGGCGCGACCGCTTCGTCCGCCCAGATCGACCGCTTCCTGCCGAATCCAGCCGGGCCCGGATCGAGCTCAATCGAGGTGGCGTAGTTCGAGGTTCGAGGACTTCGCGATCTCCTTCCCGGACGATTGCTTCGACAAGGCTGCCGTCTCGTTCCCAGCCGGCCCCAAGCGACGGGGCCCTGATCTGCTCCCGCTGATCTCTGCCTAAAAAAAAAATGTCTGCTGCATCGGGCTATGTTGCTGTCCCTCGCTGTCCGGTGATCTTCGATGGTACTAACTACACTGAGTTCACTGGCTTCATGCGCATTCATATGCGTGGCATCCGTCTCTGGGGTGTTCTTTCTGGCGAGGTCTGCTGTCCGCCACGTCCGGTTCCTCCGGTGGCTCCTATTCCACCGACTCCGCCGGTTCTTCCTCCGGATGCTAATCAGGCCGCCAAGGATGCGGCTAAGCTTGCTGATGAGGCTGCTGATCGTGCTTATGATGAGAGGGTTTTGGCTTATGAGGAGGCTCTTCAGACGTATCATGGTGCTGTCTGTTTACACCCAGTGGCTTGATGATGATGCTCGTCTTGCAGCTGTTCTCACCGCTAGTGTTACGCCTCGGTTTGCTTACGAGTTTACAGGTCTTCCTACTTTCTTTGAGATGTGGACCCATCTTCGTCGGCGCTTATCAGCCCTCTGGTGATGCCTTATACCTTTCGTGGTCCGTCGGGAGCATGCTCTTGACAGGGTGACTCTCTGTTGATGACTTCTATGCTGAGTTACGCTATCTGGCGCCACGATTCTCTCCATGATCTTGGTTGTCGTACTGCCCTGTTGCTGGCTGTCCGGGCCAATTTGGAGTTTCATCGGCGTCTATGAGTTCTGTCTCGGCTCCGTGGGAGTTTGAGCCCAGCGTGCTCGATTGTTTGCTCGTGGTCGGATTTCTCTCATGGAGGCACTTTCTGAGATTCGTGCTGAGGAGACTCGCTTACGTGGTGCGGGTGTGCTGGAGGTTCCCTCTGTGCTTGCTACTCGTGCTCCTACGCCACCTGCTGTACCGACCCCTTCTCGCTCGAGTGCTCCGCCGCTCTTGCCCACTCCTTCTGGAGGCTCAGGTCGCCCCCGTCCACATTGCGACTATTGCAACAATGATGGTCATCTTGAGTCTCACTGCTACACGAAGAAGAAACACCTGCGCAAGGCGCGATCATCATCTTCAGGAACTTCGTCATCTACCTCGACAGCTTCAGCCATTGCTTTGACTGAGCAGGATATTCCGAGACTTAGCGTCTGCTTTCGCTTGAGTTCTTCCTCGGCGAATGCTATTTGGTTACTGGATCGATGCTTCCCTTGACCGAGCAATCACCCTCTACACGGTCGGTACATTCCCATGGGTTACGGACTCTGGAGCTTCTTTTCATATGTCTTCTCATTCTTCCACTTTGTCCTCTCTTCGATCCTTTGGATTCTCCTGTTCATGTCTTCACTTCTTGATGGTACTCCACTTTACATTTGCTAGTAGAGGCAATCTTACCACTCCTTCTTATTCTGTTCTCGATGTTGCTCATGTTCCTCGACTTACCATGAATCTGTTTTCTGCTGGTCAACTTATCGATTCTGGTTGTCGCGTCATCCTTGATGTTGACTCTTGTTCTGTCCAGACCGTCGACGCACACTACGGTTGGGGCTGGCCCTCGCCGCCCGTGATTCTCGGGGTCTTTGGGAGTTGGACTGGCTTCATGTTCCTTCCGCTGCCACCACCATCGCCAGTTCTTCCGCCTCTGTCGCCTCCGTTCTGGTTCCTTCCAGCGGTGGCATCATCGACTTGGTCATCTGTGGTTCTCGGTTGTCTTCTTTAGTTCATCGAGGTCTTACGGGTCTGTCTCGGAGATGTCTCTTTAGAGTGTCGGGGTTGTCATCTTGGCAAGCAAATTCAGTTACCATATTCACATAGTGAGTCGGTGTCCAAGCGTCCTTTTGATTTTGTCCATTACGATGTATGGGGTCCGCCCCTTTCGCTCAAAGGTGGTCATAAATACTATATTATTTTCATAGATGATTTCTCTCGTTACACATGGCTTTATTTCATGACTTCTCGTTACGAGGTGTTGTCTATTTATAAGCGTTTTGCTGCCATGGTTCATACTCGATTCTCTTCACCCATTCGTGTTTTAAATGCCGACTCATTGGCGAGTATATCTCTAAGATGTTGCGTGGTGTTCTTGCTGAGCAAGGGACTCTCTCTCAATTCTCTTGTCCTGGTGCTCATGCTCAGAATGGTGTGGCTGAGCGAAAGCATCGACATCTTCTTGAGACGGCTCGTGCAGCGATGATTGCTGCCTCTCTCCGCCTCATTTTTGGGCTGAGGCCGTCTCCACATCCACCTTTCTTATCAATATACAGCCTTCCGCTGCTCTACAGGGTGGTGTTCCTTTCGATCCACTTTTTGATCGTTCTCCCGATTATTCGATGCTTCGCTCGTTTGGTTGTGTTTGCTATGTTCTTCTTGCCCCTCGCGAGCGCACCAAACTCACCGCTCAGTCTGTTGAGTGTGTCTTCTTAGGCTACTGATGATGAGCATAAGGGCTATCGTTGTTGGGATCCTATCGGTCGTCGGATACGTATCTCTCGAGGCGTGACTTTTGATGAGTCTCGTCCCTTCTACCCACGCCCGTCTTCCTCGACTTTTTTCAAAGGCAGGGATATCTCTTTCCTCACTTTTCTGACTCACCTATCAACCCCGTCGAGGCCTGTACCTCTCCGTTCCACTTCCTCCCTTCTCCACCTCTAGTTGATTTGCAACCACCATCCTCCCGGTCTCCTACTTTGGCATGTCACGGGTTCTTCACCTTCATCTTGGTGATTTCCTCCCGGTCTCCTCTCCCAGCATGTCACACGATTCTACACCTTCATCTCCGGTGACTTCTTCGTCACACCCCGATTCTACCTTGGCGCTTCCTCCTTCTATTATCCCATCTTTTCCTCAAGATTACACTCGTCGTCCACGACGATCGATGCCTCGTGGATGAGTCGTCATCTTCCTCTCAGCCTACTTATGGCTTGCGTTCTCGTCCTCGTCCGCTTTGTTGATCGCTTTGGATTTCCACACTGGTCTTTCTTGTTCTTGAGCCGACTTCTTATCGTCGGCTGTTGTTCATCTGAATGGCAGTTTGCGATGGCGGAGGAGATTGCTGCTCTTGAACGCCTTTGGTACACGGGATCTTGTTTCTCTTCCTCCCGGAGTCCGTCCGATCACTTGTAAATGGGTCTACAAGGTTAAGACTCTCTCCGATGGTTCTCTTGAGCGTCACAAAGCTCGTCTTGTGGCTCGTGGTTTTCAGCAGGAGCACGGTCGTGATTATGACGAGACTTTTGCTCCCGTGGCCCATATGACCACTGTTCGTACACTTCTTGCCGTTGCATCTGCACGCTACTGGTCTATATCTCAGCTTGATGTTAAGAATGCCTTTCTTAATGGTGAGCTGCGTGAGGAGGTCTACATGCAGCCACCACACAGGTATTACATTCTCGATGGCATGGTATGTCGTCTTCGTCGCTCTCTCTATGGCCTTAAGCAAGCCCCCCGCGCCTGGTTTGAGCGTTTTGCCTCTGTGATCACTGCTGCTGGTTTTTCAGCAAGTGCTCATGATCCAGCATTGTTTATTCACCTTTCTCCTCGTGGTCGGACTCTTCTTCTTCTCTATGTTGATGACATGATCATCACGGGGGATGACCCCAAGTATATTGCCTTTGTAAAGGCCCGTCTTAGTGAGCAGTTTCTTATGTCTGATCTTGGACCTCTTCGCTACTTTCTTGGGATTGAAGTCTCTTCTACCTCTGATGGCTTTTTTATATCCCAGGAAAAGTATATCCAGGATCTTCTTGCTCGTCTTTGCTCTTCTTCGACGAGCGTTGTTGAGACTCCTATGGAGCTCAATGTTCACCTCCGTGCTCTTGATGGTGATCCTCTCCACGACCCGACGCGATATCGTCATCTTGTTGGCAGTCTTGTCTATCTAGTCATCACTCGTCCGGACATCTCTTATCCGGTTCATATTACGAGTCGGTTTGTCTCTACTCCCACCTCGGTTCACTATAGTCATCTCCTTCGTGTTCTTCGATATCTTGAGGCACGATCTCTCACCGTCTATTCTTTCCTCGCTCCGATTCTTTACTGACTTCAGGCCTATTCGGATGCTACGTGGGCTAGTGATCCTTCGGATCGCCGTTCACTTTACGCTTCTTGTGTTTTTCTTGGTGGTTCTCTCATTGCACGGAAGGCGAAGAAACAGCTTGCGCTTCCTGCTCGAAAGTGCGAGGCTGAGTTGACAGCAATGGCTCTTTTGACGGCAGAGGTGACTTGGTTACGGTGGTTACTTTAGGATTTTGGTGTTTTGTCACTACACCGACTCTGCTCTTATCTCGGCGACAGGTGCTATCGGCATTATGCAGCGATCCTGTGAAGCATGAGCTCACCAAGCATATTGGTGTTGATGCTTTCTATGTGCTATTGGTGTGCGAGATCGAGTTATTGCTCTTGATATGTGCCTTCGAAATTCTGATTGGCGGATTTCTGACGAAGGCCCAGACTAGAGCACAACATGGCTTTATCTCTCCAAACTCAGTGTTGTTCATCCACCATGAGTTTGAGGGGGGGTGTTAGAGTTATAGTATAAGTCATGTACCCCTTTGTATTTATCCCGTTGTATAAGGGGTTTCTTGCATATGTTCCACACCTGTACATGTATATATATATATAGGCCTATGGCCTCATGGGAATACAAGTTGCTTATTCCTAACAACTGTGTCCAGCGTGACGGTTGTCGTCACGTACCGTGGGGTGCCCACGCGATCCATAGATCGATCTTGATTGTCTTGCCTTGTCCTCCAATATATCTCGCAGGTCCGGAGCGTTCCCCTTTGGCCAAGTGCTTTTTGAGCGATGCGAAGTGCACGGTTCTAGTGAAGGACCTAGAGGCCTCTCTGTCGCAGCCACGGGTGGTCGGTCAGCCGTATTGTCTCCCCGGTGATGCGGGTTCGTAAGCCTCCTCCTCTAATCGGAGCAGCTTGCGTTTAGGGTAGCTTTGGAGGCGTTCGAGCTCATGCTCTTCGGCCGTGAGGACTTCGGTCCATCTGTCGGCTAGCTGATCAGCTCTAAGCTGTTGCTGCTTTTTCTTTAGGCTGTTCGCCGTGGCCATAAGCCTGCGTCTAAAACGCTCTTGTTCGACGGGATTCTCAGGCACGACGAATTCATTGTCGTCGAGGCTTGCTTCGTCTTTGGAGGGAGGCATATAATCCTCTACCTCTTCTTCCTGCTGCTCTCTTGAGGGCTGGCGTCTTCATCCTCCTGCGATGGATCTTCTTTGGAGTGGATTGTCTTCGGCGTTGTCCGGTGTATTGTTATCTCCGGTGCGGAATCTTCATTCTTCTTTGTGGCGGGATTTAGGCGCCACGGCGCTTGGCGCTTGGGCTGCTTCTTGGAGGGTCATCCTCCGTTGTTCCATCGCCGTTCCCATCTTTTGGGATGTCCACCATGTATATGTCGATGACGAGGTGGCCTTCGGTGCCTGTAGGCGCTGGGTCTTGGTCGTCTCCGGCATCGTCGTCCATACCGTCGATGTCTTGAGTCGTAGTCTAGCATGTCGGTTAGGTCATCGACGGCTACCAAGTGGGTGGTGGGTGGGCGTGAATTTCTTCGACGACCGTATCCCAACCATCCAGACCGTAGTCCGGCCAGGGCTCTCCGGATAAAGAGAGAGACTTTAGTGAATTCAGGATGTCGCCAAAAGGCGAGTCTTTGAAAGATGTCATGACCGTGAACTCCATAACGGGCGCCCAATCGGATTCGATCGGCAAGGGCGTGGAGGGTTTGGAGTCCGGATAGGAGTCCGGCACCCTGGAGTCGAGGTCTTTGCAAAGGACAGGGATGGAGTTCGGCTCGATCACCGTAGAGATTAAAGCCCCCGAGGCGGTGTCCAACCACTCGTCCTCGATCGGGGAATCCGGCTCCGGATTAAGGGTCGGAGCGTATTGCAGTGCGGCCTCGTGGCCTTTGTTGGTTGCGAGCTAGATCATGCCCATCGAGACAGTCTTGGCGGCGCTATCGGGCTCGAATCCGTCGAAGATCAAGTCTCCGTGGATATCGGCCTTATAGTTTAGGCTTCCAAATCTGACGACGGCGGGGCGTAGCTTTCGATCTGCTCCAGATGGCCAAGCGAATTGGCCTGCAGTGCAAAGCCGCCGAACACGAAGATCTGTCCGGGGAGAAAAGTCTCACCCAGGACCGCATCGCTATCGATGATTGAAGGGGCCATCCAGCCTGATGGTGACGACACAGAGGAACTCTCAATGAAAGCACCAATGTCGGTGTCAAAACCGGCGGATCTTGGGTAGGGGGTCCCGAACTGTGCGTCTAGGCGGATGGTAACGAGGAGACAAGGGGCACGATGTTTTACCTGTGTTCGGGCCCTCTCGATGGAGGTAAAACCCTACGTCTGCTAGATTAATATTGATGATGTGTGTTACAAGAGTAGATCTACCACGAGATCAAAGAGGCTAAACCCTAGAAGCTAGCCTATGGTATGATTGTTGTTCGTCCTATGGACTAAAACCCTCCGGTTTATATAGATACCAGATAGGGTTAGGGTTACACAGAGTCGGTTACAATGGTAGGAGATCTACATATCCGTATCGCCAAGCTTGCCTTCCACGCCAAGGAAAGTCCCATCCGGACACGGGACGAAGTCTTCAATCTTGTATCTTCATAGTCTTGGAGTCCGGCCGATGATGATAGTTCGGCTATCCGGACACCCCCTAGTCCGGAACTCCCTCACTCCTACTATGTATATATTTTTGACAATGTACATATTATGATCAATAAATAAACTAGCATCCTTGCTAAAGCGGGGCCTCTGCCGTTTCGTCTTATATCTTCTTGGATACATGGGGGCTTTTGCTTATAAAGCAGAGTTCTAATTTCCCATAAACCGGCTTATAAAGCCATATAAAAAAGCTTGGGAGCTTCACACCCAAGGGACCAAAGAGAGTCTGTTGCCAAGCACAGCTCAAACATAGGTACCCACTGAGCATAGCTCACAATGTTACCTGGGGGCTCTTTGTGCACAACAACAAAGAGTTTTAAAGGACCCTTGTAATAGGCTATCAAGCCAGGCTTGGAAGCCATGTGTATTCACCTAAAACCACGGGTTAACCTGCCTTCATCAAGTAAGCCACTCCGTCCAGGTAATCCTGGTATGACCCGCCGAACGTTTGACAAGTCAATCTTTTACAGACCATGAACTTGTCAAAGTTAAAACGACGATTGGTTAATGTGAGGCCCATCTTAAAAGGCTTTGCAAAATGGTTTGACTCAGTGGCCTGGCAGCCCATGAAAAGCCTCGAATTTGGGCCTGGCAGCCCTTGAAAAGCCTCGACTACAAGTTTTTTCATTTGCTTTTATTTGCCAAATTTTTTTCTCCTTTGATAACGTTTTGAGGTAAACCGGCATCTATTGACCCGGCCTGACTAAAAGTCACCAATATAACCCGGTGTTTGTTAACCCGGCGTGGCTTTCAACTATCAGTTGTTAGTACACAACCGATTATAAACCGGTGTTCGTTAACTCGTTCTGGCATTTTACTATAAGTCGCCAGGATGATCATCCGGTGTTTATCATAACCTAGCATGACTTATTTTAAACCAGCACAGCATGGTGGGAGTTGTCATCACTCAAAGATTGAGTCATCACCCTTACTACAAGAACGTTGGTAAACCAACAATGTGATTCAATATCACAGGTATGATGTATTTCATATTTCATTATCTTTATAGCCTTTGTTATAAACTCTGGCTTTATATTGGGTGTCATAACCCGTCCGGCGGTAAACCGCCAGGGCAATTTTAAGTTTATCACATGCAGAAAACAAGATTGCATAAAACTATCAAAGATCATAAGCAGACATCAGGCAAAGTAGCTATGCACGATGGCATAGCAGACCAAGTGTTTCAGCTAGCCTATTACAAGGCATTTTAATTGCCCAAAAGGATAATTGTTTCTCATAAAGAGGACAGTGCGCAGACGATAAACCGGCTTCCGGATTATGATTCTTCTTCAGCTTGATGTGAAAGTTGTGGGTCATCCTGCGCCGGTTCAACCTCCGCCTCCCCACCCAGTGGCTGGAAGTCAGTGGTTGCCCTGTCAATTCCAGACAAAGCTTGGAAGACAGCTTCATCGCTTATAAGATCTGACGGTTCAACGTCAGGGGCATAAGTATGCTTACGGATTGGCGGGATTAGATTTTGTTCTTCATAAACCGACGCATCAATCAGTCGGTTGTCTGCGTCATAGATGGACCGGTGGAAAGACAAATCAGTTTCTTCTGCCAGTTTACTTGCAAGCGGGTGCATCTCCTTTGTCAAAGCTTTAAGGGCATCATTGTCAAATTCCGACCCATCTTCTTTTTGGCTAGGATAGCCATTCCCAATGTCTTCCAGATCAAGATCAGCTATCCAAGCCTTAGCCCGAGTCAGTGCAGACAAAGCGCCAGCCCTTGCAGCAGATCTCTTCATTTCCTCTAGCTGGGCAGGCCTCATGGATAGTTTGGCCAATGTATCCTTGATTAAAGTTGGCGGCGGTTTATTGTACGAAGCAGTGCAGATGACCCGTTGAGCGCCGGTATATAACTGCTCTATCAAGGTATAGGCAACCTTCAGTCTCTTGCGCATATCTGAACCGAGATGGGCAACACGGCTACCTGCAATGGTTACAATATTATTAAACCGACGGGTTCAAGGATGATTAAGTATGGTTCATGACAAAGCTACTTACCAAAGATGGCACAAGTCATAGCATTGATTTGCCACTTTAAGCCAGTCAGCTCTTCCGCCACCGGTTTAAGTGCCGCTTCAGCATCTTCCGCCCGCTTTAGCAAAGTGGCTTTTTCAGCCTCCCAATCTGCTCGCTCGCCTTTGAAGCCATCCTTCAATTGCTCCATGGCTGTTAAAGCGCCCTTCAGCTCTTCTTTGGCCTTTGAAGTTTCGGCTTGCTGGGACTTGATGTTTTCCTGGAGATCGGCGCTTTGAGAATCTTTGTTGATCAGGTCAGCCTACAAAAGACAGACGATAAGTTGGCAATAATTTTTCAAAGTACCAAGCACATAACAAGTTATACACTTGGCACTTGGGGGCTAATGCGGATTGTTTTTTCTCAACTGATATTTTAAGTCCCAAGTATACAACAAGTTATATATTTGGCACTTGGGGGCTAATGCATATCGGATCAATTCAAGGTTACCAAGTTTTACTGCATGAATCGGATCATGTTAATGACTGAAAGGAATTCTAATGTATAAGCCGGACTATCCTAAAGGTATAAACCGGTCTATAGGGGCTACACAAGAAAAATCCAATCTTCTCCTACTACAAGTCCCGGTTGACATTCATATTGATGAACCGGCCCTTGGGGGCTACTAGAGTTGATAATTGAAGTAGGATATAAGGAAAAAAGAAGTTATTCAAAGGAACAAGTATTTACCTCATATCTCTCTTTCATCAGGTTTACTAAACTGGCTTCATAATCACGGCTGGTATACAGACGGTTTAGATATCCAGAATGGACGTCCTGAGAAGAGAGATGGGCATAGCTTGACAAATCTTTTTTCCATTTGTCCTTGTCCACAGCGGAAAATTCTTCTTTTGCACTGTGCTTTGATAAAGCGACAGGATTGCTAGGAGCGGTATGGCCAAAGCCAATAATCACAACATCATCTGGCGTGCCTTCAACAGTCTTATCTAGGCTTGGCGGTTTAGCAGATGCTTTTGCTGGGCTTGCTGGATCGGCAGCTGGGCTTGGCGCATCAGCATGCTGGCTTGTTGGATTTATTTCTGGTGGATCAATAAAAGTATCCTGACCCTGAGGTACCGGGTCATCCAGAGCAATGTCAGCATTTTGATCAAGAGCCTCTGAGGTCCTCTCCGGTTCAGTGGCTGGGTTATCATCAGTTGGTGTAGTCAGCTTGGCTTTTTTGCTAAGTCTGACTTTGGCACTAAAAAGAACAAATACAAAGGTTAGTACAATAAACTGGTGCAAGGCATAAAAACTAAGTTTACTATGCTTACCCAGGAACGGTCTTGAGTGGAGGCATCTGTGTGGTTGATGAATCGCCGGAGGATGAATTGGAGGTTCCCTGATAATTCGAATCAGACGGATTAAGAGGATATCGGAAGTAACCCGCATTGGGATAAAGTGTATTAAAAGAACAAGAGACCTCTTGTCGATGTTTGCGAACCGGAGAATATGGTAAACCGGAGGATGTAACTTGTTGACCACTATGCCGAGTGGTGCGGCGAGTTTCATGCTGCTGTGTCTTCAAAGAAAAGTGCGGATCCAAATAAGCAAGAGGGTGTGAACGTTTTACTTTCCGGACTGCTCGACAAAGTTTTGGTACTGGCACATGATTTGAATCGGAGCATAGAACAATTACCTCTACATCACCAGCATGGCTAGCTTCCGCATCATCCTGATAACAATCATTGTCAATGAGGTGTATGAAAAAAGAACCAAGAGAATCAAGTTCTACCTCTGACGCCAGATCATCAAGCTCTTCATCATTGGGGAGATCAGCAGCCTCGTTGGTTTTCTTCTTTGCTGGCCTCTTGGTAACCCTGGTCTTGATGCGGGGTGCCCTCGCCGGTTTATCCTGCAATTTCCTTTTCCAGAACGGATCATCGCTCTGCGCAGATGAACAACAAGTTATAAAGAAATAATTAAGAAGGAATGGATTAAAGCAAAAAAAAGACAACTCTTACAGCTGGCGGTTTGTTAGATTCATAGAAGGGACTAAGCCCTATTCTGCTACAGGCAGCCACCGGTTCATCAAGCATTTTCTTGACGGCTTCGGTGACTTCATCATCTGTGAGCTGGATGTCAATATGACGCTGATGGCCTTTTAGATCTCCTGTATATTCACACATTAAACCAGGGCGCCGGCTTAAAGGTAAAACACTCCAAGACACCCAGCAGCGGACGAAATCAATGCCTGTCAGGCCATTGGCAACAAATGCCCTGAGTTTTGCTAGTTGAGGGGCATATTTTGATCTTTCCTTGGTGGTGAGTCGCTGAGGAACCGGATGAGTTTTGGTAAGCCGGTATGCACGATAACCCGGCAGAGGATTTTCGTTGTCTGGAGCTATATTGTGGCAGTAAAACCAAGTCTGATTCCAGTCCTTGGGGTGGCGATGATGTTTGGCGTGAGGGAAGTCAACATCCTTTCTTTTCTGGATTGAAATGCCCCCGAGTTCAGTGTTGGACCCGTCTGTAAATTCAGTACGGCGGTTTAAGTAAAAGAAGTCCCGGAATAGTTCCACTGTGGGTTCCTCTTGCAGATAGACTTCGCAAATACTTGAAAATTGCATATATTGGACACAGAGTTTAGTCCAATATCTTGAGGGTGGATCTGGAAGCTGGCAAGAACATCATGAAAGAACTTTGATCCGGGAGGGCTGAACCCTCGATTCAGATGATCAGTAAAAACAATTACTTCTCCATTATGAGGCTCAAGAGGATTTTCTAAACCGGGGACTCTCCAGTGAATAGTTTCCTTGCTCGCTAAAGCTCCAGTCACAACATACCCAGTCAGTTGCTCTTCAGTAACCCGGGAAGGGACCCAATTGTAAGCATAAAATGATTTGGCCATTTGAACAGGAAGCTGGAAAAGAGGATCAAGGCCGGTTTAAGGTGTTGATTGATGCAGATAATCCGGTTTAAAGACAGGAAAAACAAATTGAAACATATGCGCATGATAAACCGGAGTTTTTATATTGAGGATGAATTGGAGGTTTAAGAGAGGGCTAAATGTGCCTGGGAGGTTATCATCTTGTAAAAGTTATACCGCCTACACTGGTGCGGAAGTTATAGATCTGGAAAATCTCTAAGTATTGCAGAAAAAGGTTTTGCAAGTTGTGGCTATAGTTTTGGATCTACCGCAGTCTTAAAAATGAGGAAAAATTCAAAACCCTAGGCGGTATCAGCAGAACAACTAAGGGCCAGATGTGATGTGTTTACTGATAGCAGAGATGCTATGATGAGGAAAAACAAGATCTAGTTATGGCCGCATAGAAACAAAAGTCGTGTTTTTATTAAAGGATCCATGTGACAACAATGAGTACGGAAGAACACTGAAGAACACTGAAGAACAACGAAACCCTAATGGTGGATCTGAGGAGAAGAGGAAGAAAGCTTACAGAGGTTGCAGAAGAGGCGGAGAGGCGTTGCGTTTCTCTGGTCAGATCATGTTGATGCAGTGGCCAATGGTGGTGCAGAAGCAAAGGTCGACGGCGGCGGCTGCGCTCGAGCTCTGACGCGACGCGAGGAAGACGATGAGGCGAAGGGGCACGAAGGGGAAAGGAAAGAATGACCCTTGGCCCAATTTATAAAGCGAAGGGATAAATGACAGGCGCGGGAATCGAGGAACCCAAAATGGATATATAAAACAGCTGTCGCCTCGATTTTCGGAGGGTTATTAATAAGAAAAAAGCGTTTACAGGTTTTTATATGGAGATGATGTCATGTCGATTCACTACAATCTTAAAAGATGACGTCACAGTGGTTTACCAAGTGCATATGGAAATGATATCATGGCGGTTTACAAGATTCTTTGAAGATCAAGGAGTTTTTCTAAGGATTGAAGATTGACATGAACAGGTTCAAATAAATCTGGGGCCTAATCTTGGGGATATAACTACTGAGCATAAACCGCCCAGGAGGGGCCGGGTTATGCTCATCCGTATTGAAGCCCATGAAGACAAGGAATATGGCGCTTTACTATTTCAGCTTAGGGGCCTAGAGCCCAAGGGCGGATTAGGGCCCATAGACATAAACCGCCATGAGATATGTAACTTGTGTTGTAAGTTAGAGAAAGATAGGAACCGAGCCAGACACATGTATGAGCCGGCCTCGGTATTTTGTAATCTGCCGGGCGTCAACTTGTGAATATAAAGGGACGACCTGGCGGCGGTTCAGGTACAAGAAACAACAACTCGAGAGATAGGTAAAGCGAATTCTTTCCCTGCTCATCGAGACCCCATCAATTCCACCACAACTGGATCGTAGGCTTTTACCTTCACCGCGAGGGGACGAACCAGTATAAACTCCACGTGTCCTTTGTCCGGTTTAACCCCTTTAAGCTAATCTCATTGCGATGGCTCCATGACTAAGTCCTCTCACTAGGACATCTGACGTGTTAATTCCATGACAGTGGGTTTCTGGCCAACAAATGTGTCAACTCCAGTCAGTCTGAAGCTACCATGAACTCCTAGGAAGTGATCTGCATTGTTATCAATGTAAGTCTAGTCAACCCATCTCATATCACTCACTATGGGCTTCTTGTCTAGGAGCATAGTCTCATAGAAATCTTGCTACTCCTTTGTATGGAACCTATAGTCCACATCAGTCCTCCTCCTGGTGGCATATGGGTCTTTCTTCCTCCATAGCCTGAGGCCTGCATCCTTCCTTAGCTTCATGTTTTCAGCCACATGATGTGTATCATCATGATCTGGGATCTTGGGCTTCAGTTTTCTGAGCACTTGGGCTTCTTCTTCTTCCACTTCAGGCACTAGGGCCTTGTTCTTCTTAGCAGTTGGTATGTTCCTAGTTGATCTCTTGGGTGCTGCAGGCTTAGAAGCTTGAGCAGCAGTAGCAGCCTTGGGGCCAGTCTTGGGCTTTGATGGAGCAGCCCCTGACTTGATGGCATCCCCCATAAGCTTCTGAGTCTTGGCAGGAGGTGCATTGGGCTCTTCCTCCTCCTCATCTGAATCTTTGACCATAGATGGTCTGCCATCACTCTGGCCATGGTCTTCTTGACCCTTTCCTTCCTCTTCTTGCCCTCACCAGCCTCTTTTTCACTTGGTTCAGCTGTGGCTTGAGTTGAGGCTCTGGCTTTGGACATTGGGACCCTTTTGGTAGGTGCTTTCTTCTTCATACCTGGCTTGGTTGTAGCTGCTGTGCCAAATTCTTTCTTGACAACCTTTTTCTTGGAAGCGACTTCGCCATCAACCATAAAATCTTTATCCTCTGAGTCAGATGTTCTCTTCTTCCTCTGCCTGGTTGCAACCTTAGGCAGGTTGCTAGGAGTATTTCTGCTCCCATCATCATAGTTTTCAGAGGGGCTAGTGCCCTCACTCAAGTGAACCTGTTCCCCAGACTTGTTTTGGCTACCACTATTGTCAGACATGGCTGAAAGCTGAAGGCTGACCCCTAACTCGGCGGTGAACTCGCTACGGCAACAACAGAGGCAAAGATTCCATTGACGGCGGCGGAGACCAGCGGCAGGAGGTTGCTGGTGACGAAGGAGACGATACGGAGACCTCTAGTCGGCAGAGCTGGACAGCGCGGACGAAGGGTTTCAGAGAAATTTCCAAAATTCAACACATGGGTATATATATCCAGACCCTGTCGGTGTGACCGAGTTGAGCAACTCGGTGGCACCGAGATGCAGAATCGCAAGCGGTTACTGCAACTCGGTGAGACCGAAATGTTCAAATCGGTTGCACCGAGATGGAAACCTAGATCAACTCAATGAACTCGGTATGACTGAAAGGAATGAATCGGTCAGACTGAAATACATCAAGAGGTTTTGGAAGTTTAAGTCTATGACGAATCGGTGGCTCCGAGTGCTCCTCACCCAGAGGGTTCGAATCTGACCTGATCAAACTTTGTGATGTAGCATGAATAGAGTCTGAGATGAGAAAAGCATAGATAGCTAGAGGGAGTACTTAGGCATTCTTGTCCATCCATTTGGCAAAAGAAAAGACCAAACAATCAAAGCAACAAATGTATGTCCTCGAATGAAGAAAATTATGCAACCAACATGCTCACACAATAAGATAGCAAATGAAATATGTGGCAAAGCATGCACAAACACTCTAGCATATATCAAGCAATTGGCGATGACTTAGGTCATCTATATAAGAGTATATTGACTTAGGAGTCAAATAAGAACATTTGAACATAGGTCATACTCATCGTTTAGGCACAAGTGGGGTTACCACTTTTACATAAAGCATTGTTGTGTTCACACCATTAGAGTTGTTTTATCTCAATTCTTAGAGTAAAGCTCCCCCTAGATGTGATATCCCCTTTTAGAGGGATGAACTAACCTTGGGTTTTGTCGATGATGACTTCATGTAGATGTTGAAGATGTGGATGCTCAATGTTGATGTAGATCATTTGGAGCAATCCATTGGAGTGAGTTGCACTTTCAATACCTACATGTGTTAGTCCCACAAGGAACAAACAAGGATATCCATAGACATAGAGTGAAGTACAAACAAGATGATGTCCATGAAAGCATTAGGTTACCTTGTCCCTTGACTTACTAACAAGAGGGTTTGTGACTCCTTGAACTAGTTCAAGATGTGGAAGTTGATTGCACTTGTCCTTGCCAATATGAATATGAGTGAAGTATGTTGGCGGAGTCACCCTCAAGAACTCTCTAGTTCTTCTTCTTCGGGATCCACATCATCTTGAGGGGAATCCTTGGGGTTGTAGATGTACTTGATGAAGTAGAACTTGGAGTAGTCTTGGGAACCCACTTGACCAAGGCCTTTGGAGCTTCTTCAAATGCATCAATCTCTTCTTGAAGCTTGTCCTTGCCTTTTAGCTTGTGGTCTAGTGGTTGAAGATCATCTTGAGCTTGTGTCCCCTTGAAGGAAGTAGGATCATACTTCTCTTGTTGAGGAACAAACTTCGTCTTGGGGTATTGATCTTCTTCCCACTCAACTCCATTGGCATTGAACTTTCGTTCAAAACCAACACCTTCATTCTTCCGGTGCCTTCCTTGCTTGTGTACAATTTCCTCAAATTGCTTACTTCCGGCAAGGCTATTGTAAACACCTTTCTCTATAATTCCCTTCAATAAGCTATGTTCTTGCTCAAGTGTAACTTGGCTAAGAGAATCATTAGTGGAATCAAGAGAACTACTAGAAGCAACAATATTGGATTTAGCATGATTATTGTTACTACCAGAAGAAGAATCTTTCTTACTCTTATTGCTAGATTTTACTTGTGGCATGTAAGTAGACAAGAGTAAACATTTGGCAATGTAAGAAGAACTTTTCTTCCGAAGATCATCATTGATAGCTTTTAAGAACCCATGCTCTTGCTCTAGGTTGAGCTTCTCGAAGCGTAGCTTCTCATGAGTTTTTAAAAGTTCTCGATGATCTTTTAAAGTAGTTTCATGAGCTAACTTAAGAGTGTTTAGTTCTTTAGTTAGACGCTCAATCTCCTTCTTATCATTGTCATTCATTTCATCTTGATTAGCATGATTAATAGCAGTTTCATCACTAGCATTGTCAATAAGTAACTCATCATGACCTAGTAAATCATCTTCATCACTATTGAAATCAATATACTTGGGGTGTGATACCTTGGGGACTTTAGCCATGAAGCATCTTCCAATTCCTTAATTTGGTGAGTCAAATATGTCATAGGAGTTGGTTGACAAAAGTGCAAGACCGGCAACACCTTCATCTTGAGTATATTCAGAGTCAGAGTGATAACTTCTCTCAGAGTGGTGGTCGGAGTCAGAACCGGATACCCATTCACCAACATGAGCTTGATGTCTTCAATTTTTGTAGCTCCTTGATGACTTGTCCTTCCTTTCCGAATCCTTACTTCTGTGAGAGGTCCTTCGTTCATAACGATCATGTCTACTCCTCTCTCTTGGAGGCGATTCTACTCTTCTACTTCTTCTTTTAGGTGAGTCTTCTTTTGTTTTGTATGGGGCCGTACACTCATTGGATTAGTGTCTGGGTCTTCCACAATTGTAGCAATTACGTTCACGACTAGAAGATCTTTTTGTCATGGTAGGATCTTGACTTGGAGCTTCTATCTTTGCTTATACTCTTGTAGAATTTGTTGATGTTCTTCACCATTAAGATCAATTCCTCATTGAAGACTTGTTTTTCACTTGTTGTGGCAGGAGCATCACATGAAGTTTTATAAGAACCACTAGACTTGTTGTGAAGCTCTTCTTTATCCTTGAGTGACATCTCATGAGCAACAATTCTTCCAATGACTTCTGTTGGCTTGAGATCTTTGTAATTGGGCATCATTTCGATCAATGTGCACATGGTATCATATTTTCCATCCAAGGCTCTTAGGATCTTCTTGATGATGAATCTGTTAGTCATCTCTTCACTTCCTAATCTGGCAATCTCATTTGTGATGAGAGCAAGCCTAGAGTACATCTCAGCGACACCTTCACCATCCTTCATTTTGAACTTGTCAAGCTGACTTTGAAGCACATCCAACTTGGATTCCTTAACGGACTCGGTACCTTTGTGCATATCTATCAAAGTATCCCAAATTTCCTTTGCATTCTCAAGACGGCTGATTTTGTTGAATTCTTTGGGGCACAATCCATTGAAGAGGATATCATAAGCTTGAGTGTTTTATTGCAGCATTTTCAACTGTTCTGCATGTAGCGACAGAGGGAGTCCTGTATTAGGGGGTATCCGGACAGCCGGACTATATACTTTGGCCGGACTGTTGGACTATGAAGATACAAGACTTAAGACTTTGTCCCGTGTCCGGATGGGACTCTCCTTTGCGTGGAAGACAAGCTTGGCGATTCGGATGTTAGATCTCCTTCTTTGTAACTGACTCTATGTAACCCTAGCCTCCTCTGGTGTCTATATAAACCGGAGGGTTTTGACCGTAGGGGAAGGAGAACAATCATAATCATATGCTAGCTCTTAGGGTTTAGCCTCTACGATCTCGTGGTAGATCAACTCTTGTAATACTCATATCATCAAGATCAATCAAGTAGGAAGTAGGGTATTACCTCCATCGAGAGGGCCCGAACCTGGGTAAAACATCGTGTCCCCTGCCTCCTGTTACCATTAGCCTTAGACGCACAGTTCGGGACCCCCTACCCGAGATCCACCGGTTTTGACACCGACATTGGTGCTTTAATTGAGAGTTTGTCGTCGCAACAAGGCTCGATGGCTCCTTCAATCATCAACAACAACGCGGTCCAGGGTGAGACTTTTCTCCCCGGACATATCTTCGTGTTCGGCGGCTTCGCACTGCGGGCCAACTCGCTTGGCCATTTGGAGCAGATCGACAGCCACGCCCTGGGCCATCAGGTTAAGTTCGGAAACTTGAACTACACGGCCGATATCCGCGGAAACTTGATCTTCGACGGATTCAGGCCTACGCCAGGAGCGCCGAACAGTCACGACGAGCACGACTTAGATCTGCTGTCAGACAATATTCTGGACATCATACCTGTAGTAGCCCCGGACCTAAATTCGGGGCAGATCGCGTCGTTCGAGGGCGGGTGGATGGACCCCGCCCCGGAGGCCGCATAATCATCGGCGGTAGAGCCGAACACAGACTCCACCTCTAAGGAAGTCTGTGTCACCGGACCCCCGGACTTGTGTCCGGCTGAAGGTTCCAGACCGTATGCACCCGGGCCCATTGAATCTGATTGGGCTCCGGTAATGGAGTTCACCACTGCGGATATCCTTCGGCACTCGCCCTTCGGTGACATACTGAATTCATTAAGGCCCCTCTCTTTGTTATGAGACTCTTGGCCGAACTATGTCCGGCTCGAGTGGGAAGCAGGTGACAAGGAAATTTGTTACCCACCCACCACCCACTTCATTGCCGCTATCGATGATTTGACCGACGTGCTTGACTTCGACTCCGAAGACATCGACGGTGTGGACGATGATGCAGGAGAAGAACAGGAACCACCGCCCACAGGGCGCTGGACATCCACCTCCTCGTATGATATATATATATGGTGGACATCCCCAAAGAAACCAATGGCGATGAGGCAACAGAGGATAACCCCTTACAGAAGAAATCAAAGCATGGGCGTCATCGGCGCCGCTCTGAGCCCCGCCACAACAATACCGGCACAGGAGACGAAAACAATCCGGATGGTGCCGAGGGTGAATACAATCCCGATCAGCCTGCCTTCGAGCAGGCCAAATAGGAAGACGGGCAGGTTAGCCCAGATGAACAGGCGACGGACGGATACTTGGAGGAGGACAACTACATGCTTCCCTCCGAAGACGAGGTGAGCCTCGGCGACGATGAATTCGGCGTGCCTGAGGATCCCGCAGAGCAGGAGCGCTTCAAGCACCGGCTTATGGCCACTGCAAGAAGCCTGAAAAAGAAGCAGCAGCAGCTCCAAGCTGACCAAGATCTGCTCGGAGACAGATGGACTGAGGTCCTGGCAGCCGAGGAATACAGACTCGAGCGCCCCCCCCCCCCAAAGGGTACCCAAAGCACAAGTTGCTACCTCAACTCGAGGAGGAGGTCCTAAAGCCCACACCCCGACGCCAATGCATCACGGTCCGGGGCAATACGCAGGAAATGCGAGACATCATCCATAAACCTCGACGCAACAAACATAAGCGTCACAAAAATAATGATGACGCCCAAGACACGATAGAGGATGCCGGATTCCACGGCTCCCAGTCCGGTCAGCGGTAAGAGAACAATTCAGGCCTATCCGGGCCGCGCAGCATACTCGACCACCCATGTCAAATTCATGGTACCCCTGAACGGCAGCCAATCATACCAATAGAGAATGCCGGATCTTCAAAACAAACCGGCCGGTCGCCGGAAACAATAAGAAGGGGTCTCAAAGCTATGAAGATAACGAGGAGCCCAGACCAGCAAACATTATGAGGCAAAAGAAAATTCTCCGCAAAACCAACAAGGCCGAACTCCACCCCGACACTGGAAAGTATACCGCCGCTTAGGTAGCGAGTTGTGCCTTTCTATCGAACCTTGATTCGACAGCCAACCCCCCGGACACCAACAATGGAATCCGAGCTACTTTACGGCATGATAGCCCGGCTCGACCAGGCTCCAATCAAGCACTCCGGCATAAGCTGGGGAGGGGCCCCGCGGTTCAACCACCCTATGACACACAAATGTCTCTAAGCATTTTCTTTACAAGCTCACTTTTGCGCAGAACAGGACTGGCGACACGGAATCAGCTTGGAGGCACAAAGAGGGAATACACAAACATTCCCCAAGAAGAAAATCCGGATACACTTCGGATCCACACACAACTTCCTCCCGCCCGGCCGCAACAGGTTCCGCCATCATACCTCCTTTTATAGCATAAACCGTACTCATACGCATGACGTGTCACTCCATTACAAAATATAGAGCTATATGACACTTACCGGCTGTCATCCCTCATTGACGCCTTTTTCGTCATAATGGCACCCGCACATAGTGTCATGCCCTACTACGCCAGGGGCTTCATTGTACCCATAATATGGCAACAAAGTCCGGCCACCTTCTCGGCCGCTTGGCACCCCGAACTTATAGCACTATATGCATCAGCTCCGAATCGTGTCTTGGGTCATTAGTTGGGTTTGCCCGGCTCCCATGTTCTGGTACCTTACGTTCCACTCCATCGGCTAAGGTAGCACTGGGAGAACTACTGCGATTGTGTCCCGGTTCTTCCGGACGAGCACCTCAGTAGAGAAAGCCGAAAACTGACTGTCATGATACGGCGAGAGCTGGTCAGCTGTTCGAGAGGTTGTAAAATCTTTAAGGATTTATTCCACATGATGCCATAACAAATGCAGAGTGCGACGGATCGGTCTTCCGATCATGTGCTGTTAGAGCCCCTCGTACGGTCTTCCGAACACCAGGGGCTGCGCCTACCATACTCGAATTCCTATGGCTAAGTGAGAGTGATAAAGCCCTAAAGTCTGATTGCCTGGTTCGTTGTGATGAACACCTCCTTCAAGGACCCAAAAATGGGATAAAGAGTGTTCAGGTATGTCCCGAACACCCCCGTACTTTCTACGTGGGGGCAGAAGCCGACGACTGGCCAACTCTCAGGATTTATATATATCAAACGGCCGCACAGGAAGAAAAACTTTTATATAACAGGCAATAACTAATAAAAGTGCCAGTGTTCCGCATTACAAAGGACATCATGACTGTCTTCAGGGAAATATAATGTCTTTGGTACATTGCTCCGCCACAAGGTGGGCTCCTTTCAGGACACCATCATAATATAATTCGGGCTTGCAGTGATCCTTACCCTCCGGCGGTCCCTCAGTCATCAGCTTTTCAGCATCAAGCTTTCCCCATTGCACTTTCACACGGGCAAATGCCATTCGTGCACCTTCTATACAGACCGACCGCTTAATGACTTCGAGCCGAGGGCAAGCACCAACAATCCGCTTCACGAGCCCGAAGTAACTGCTTGGAATTGGCTCAGCGGGCCACAGCCGGACAACTAAGTCCTTCATGGCTAGTTCGGCCACCTGGTGCAGTTCGGTCAGCTGCTTCAGCTGATCGACAAATGGCACCGGATAATTCGGCGCCAAATATTGCGACCAGAAATGCTTTTCCACAGCCTTCTTCTCCTCAGCCCGGTAGAATTGAGCAGCATCAGATATGCTGCGTGGCAGGTCCGCAAATGCCCCTGGAGAAATAAGAATTCAATTTGTCACTTTGAATTTCTCCTGTTACTACATAAAAATCACTTTGAATAAAAAAGCCTTACCAGCCGCAATCCTCCTCGCCTCCTGAATGTCCTTCAGAGCACCTCGGGCTTCCTCCCGAAGATCATTTGCGGCTTGGAGAGCTTGGGCGAGCTTGGATTCTTTCCCTGCTAGACTCTGCTCCAAAGTCTCGCTTTTCTTCACGGTGTCCTGGAGCTCTCTTTCGGCTTCAATGACCCTGGCCTCGTGCCTCTCGCGAAGAGCCTGCTCCGCGGCGGCCTTCTTGTCGGCTTCGGCCACAACCTTTTTTAGCACCTCAATTTCGGCATTTGCTCCTAGAGCACACAATACAAATAATTTTATCAAGCACAACTACTCATTTGTGCTAAACTTATCAAGGTTTCGACATACCTTGCTTGTCCTCCAACTGCTTCTTCACTCGGCCAAGTTCTTCTTCGGCCCGCTCCAAACTCTGCTTTAGTCCGGACACTTCCACAGTATGAGAGGCGGTCGTCACTACAGACGCCTGTTTATATACGAAGAGATATATGTCATTAACTGAGTCTCTTGCGAAGCGGAAATTTGATCCCCTGTCCGGTTCTCTCTTTCACCGGACAGTGCATCGGGGTCTATTATCCATACCATGACAATCTTCAAAGGTTCCTAAAACATACCTCAAAGCCTTTTATAAGGCTGATGCAGGATTCATTCAGTCCGCTCTCAGCAGACTGAATCCTTTCAATCACCGCACCCATAAGGGCGCGATGTTCATCGATGATGGAAGCACTCTTTAGCGCCGTCGATAAGCTGCCCTGCAGCTCTGGTTGGATAGAGGTTGCTGGCGGAGCGGGCTCGCCTCCTTCCGTCAAGGGGGGCTGCCTACCTGATCTTGGAGCCTCAAAGGTCTTCAGGACCATATCCGGCTGCGGGCCGGATCTAAGATCGCCCCCGCCGTCGACGCTCATGGGAACCGTCGCTCCCGTGTATCCGGCCCCAGAGGTGTGCCCTCCCTGGTCTGAGTCCTGCTGAGACGAAACCTCGGTTCACGCCTAGGCTTCGGGGAAGGGGCCTCCGGAGGCGTCTCGCTCTCCAGGGCATCTGAGCTCAGCGAATCCTCCGATAAGGACTATTCGGCGCGAGATCTCGCCGGGCTGCACAAAGTATGGCGCAAGTTAAAACATTATACCTTAGTGATCCTGGGCGCGTGGGCGCGTTCGGATTCCGTATACTCACGATTTCACCAGGGGCTGGGCCCTAGCATCCCACTCCGGGCTGCTATTGGTAGCCGTGGGGGACGCCTATGGAAGGGGATTTTTTCCCTTCTTTGGTGATCCGGCCTCCAAGGATTAGGAGGCCATCCTTTTCTTTCCTCCCCCCATGGAGGACTCGTCTTCTTCCACCTCCTCTTCATCTTCGGAGGAAGAATGGGCGTTGGAGTCTTCAGATTTTGTGTCCGAAGCACCGCGACGACGGAGGCCGCTCCGGGTCTCCTTGGCCTCCTTGAAGGCCTCTTTCTTTGGCGCCTTGTGAGGCGCTGGGACCAGCAGCTTCGTTAGAGGTGGTCCTGCCGGTTCTTCTGGCAGCGGGGCCGGGCAATGTATCCGCCCTGCCTTCTTCGTCCATTCCTGGGGTAATTGTGGAAAGCATGATAAAGCGTCTCCCTCGGGATATGCCAGCTAAACATGGATGGACAGAACATAGCGATAACTTACCGGACTGGCGGGGCGGGACAGTTGATACCCACGGTCCTCAGCGGAGTACGGCCACGGTTTGCCGGACTTGAAGAGCACCTTCCAGATATCCTTGTGTGAGGAGCCGTAGAGCTCCCGCAGGGTCTGGTGCTCGGCCGGGTCGTATTCCCACAAATTACAGGTCCGGTGTTGGCAAGGAAGAACCAGGCGAACTAACATCACCTGGACTACATTGACGAGTTTGACGTCCTTGTCTACCACGCCCTTGACGCGCGTCTGGAGCACCGACAGCTCATCGGACGAGGACCAGTTCAGGCCCTTCTTGGGCCAGGACGTGAGCCGCAGGGGGGCTCCGGATCTGAATTCGGGAGCAGCGGCCCACTTTTTGCCGCGCGGCTCAGTGATGTAGAACCACTGCTGCTGCCACTCCTTGACATAATCATTGAAGGTGCCTGTCGGCCATGTGACCTTGGGCATCTTGCTCACCATGGCGCCTCCGCACTCGGCGTTCTCGCCATTCACCACCTTGGGCTTCACATTGAAGATCTTCAGCCATATGCCGAAGTGTGGCGAAATTCGGAGAAAGGCCTCACACGCGACGATAAACGTCGAGATGTTAAGGAAAGAATTAGGGGACATATCATGAAAATCAATCCCGTAATAATACATGATGCTGCGAACAAATGGATGAAGGGGAAACCCGAGCCCGCGGACAAAATGAGGAAGAAACACAACCCTCTCGTGAGGTTCTGGATTAGGGACGATCTGTCCCGCCGTCGGAAGATGGTGGCCGATTTTCTTGGCCAAATACCCGGCCTCTCGAAGCTTTTTGATATCCTTCTCCTGGACGGTAGAGGCCATCCACTTTCTTCCTGCTCCGGATCCGGACATCTTCGGAGAACCTCTTTTTTGTGGAGAAGACGAGCGCTTGGGCGCTAGGGCTCGAGCGAAAGGGAATGGAGGAGTGGAAGGAAAATGCGTGGGTAAAAAGTAAGAGGCCTTATCTCTTAATAGAGGCAATAAAAACTTTTGCGCCTCCCTACTTGCCTGATGGAACCTGCTCATTCCCCACTCGCTGCGATTGGCGGTACGGTTGGGCTACACGCACCCTTATTAATGAAAGTCCCATGATAAGGGGGACACGATCTATGCTTCGACAAGGCATGCCCAGGAAACCGCCTCGCAATATGCGCAGTAGCTGGTCGAGAAACGGTTCGGGTAAGGACCGGACCACAATGTGATATCAAGTTATGAAAAAAAAATCAACGGATTCGGTTTGTGGAATATTGTTCTCTCTACGGTGGTATGTGAAAATCGTCCTGCAGAGCCGGACGCGATTTAAGTGTTCGAGATTTACTTTGGAGTATTTGGAGATGGAACCCGCCTTGCAATGCCGAAGAAAATCTGCGCACCGGACTCATCGCCATTGAAGCCTGGTTCAGGGGCTACTGAGGGAGTCCTGGATTAGGGGGTATTCGGGCAGCCGGACTATATACTTTAGCCGGACTGTTGGACTATGAAGACACAAGACTTGAGACTTTGTCCCGTGTCCGGATGGGACTCTCGTTTGCGTGGAAGACAAGCTTGGCGATTCGGATGTTAGATCTCCTTCTTTGTAACCGACTCTGTGTAACCCTAGCCTCCTCCGATGTCTATATAAACCGGAGGGTTTAGTCCGTAGGGGAAGGAGAACAATCATAATCATAGGCTAGCTCTTAGGGTTTAGCCTCTACGATCTCGTGGTAGATCAACTCTTGTAATACTCATATCATCAAGATCAATCAAGCAGGAAGTAGGGTATTACCTCCATCGAGAGGGCCCGAACCTGGGTAAAACATCGTGTCCCCTGCCTCCTGTTACCATTAGCCTTAGACGCACAGTTCGGGACCCCCTACCCGAGATCCGCCGGTTTTGACACCGACAGCGACCACGATCCAAATGTACTGAAGTCTCTGTGTTGTCGTGAGGCATATGAAACAACTCTTCCATCCTGCAAAAGCACACCTCCAAGTCCTCGACGTGAAGCGTCGCAATACACTTGGAAATCCTTGTGTATGTCTGGGAGAATCAGTACCGGGGCTATAACCAAACGTTTCTTCAGCTCCTGAAAACTGACCTCACAATCCTCAGTCCATTTAAACTTGGTGTCCTTCTTTAATAACTCTATCATAGGCTTCACAAT
This sequence comes from Aegilops bicornis, assembly GCA_021605145.1. Classification (NCBI taxonomy): domain Eukaryota; kingdom Viridiplantae; phylum Streptophyta; class Magnoliopsida; order Poales; family Poaceae; genus Aegilops; species Aegilops bicornis. The sequence continues at coordinate 675,788,290 of CM038669.1, read as the reverse complement.
TTGGAAAAATTCTCAGTAAATCTCTGATAATAACCTGTGAGTCCAAGAAAACTTCTGATCTCTCCCAATGTGCCAACCATTTAGTGACAGAATCAACCTTGGTAGGGTCTACTGCTATTCCTTCTCCGGATATAACATGTCTGAAAAATCCAACTTCCTTCAACCAAAACTTGCATTTGCTGAACCTGGCATACAACTGATGTTCCCTGAGCTTCTCATGGACCAAACGCAATGTTCCTTATGATCTTCTTCATTCTTCGAGTAGACCAATATGTCATCAATGAACACCATGATGAACTTATCCAAAAACTCCATGAACACCTTGTTCATCATACTCATGAAATAGCCAGGGGCGTTAGTCAAACCAAATGACATAACTGTATACTCGTATAGCCCATACCTCGTGGTAAAAGCTGTCTTAGGTATATCATGCTCTCGGATCTTCAACTGATGGTAACCTGATCGAAGATCGATCTTGGAGAAAACTTTAGCTCCTTGAAGCTGGTCAAACAAATCATTGATCATCGGCAGAGGGTATTTGTTCTTGATTGTCAACTCATTCAGCGCACGATAATCAACAACCATCCTCAAAGATCCATCCTTCTTCTCCACTAGAAGCACTGGGGCTCCCCAAGGTGATGAACTTGGTCGAATGTAACTTTTCTCCAGTAACTCCTTAATCTGCTTCTTAATTTCTTCTAGATAATTTGCGGGCATCCGATACTGTCTCTTTGATATTGGTCCGGTGCCTGGAAATAACTCAACCAAGGTATTGATATTGGTCTCTTTGACACTGTGGCATGCCTGGTAACTCTTCCGGAAATACATCGGGATAATCCTTCACCACTGGTACTTCCTCCTGAACAACTCCTGATAAGGAATTCACCCGAGTCATCCTCGGCACCTGCCTAGATACATACTTGATCCTCTTTCCTTCCGGGGTGGTGAGGAGAATTGATTTACTAGCGCAATCAATGTTTCCCTCAAACTTGGATAGCCAATCCATGTCTAGTATCACATCTAATCCTTGTGACTCTAGGACAATCAGGTCGGTGGGGAAAACATGTCTACCTATGGTTACTGGCAACTGATAGCATCCCCTACTAGCCATATACTCCGCTCTGGGGGAACTTACTAACGTAGGTGACTTGAGGGCTACTGTTGGCAACTTATACTTATACACAAATCCCCTTGATATGAATGAATGCGATGCACCCGTATCAAAAAGAACAAGTGTTGTAAATGCATTAATCAAAAACTTACCGACAATTGCGTCGGGCTGATCCTCAATCTCCTCCACACTGACGTGGTTCACCTGACCTTTGGTGAAGGGGTTGGGCTTCTTTGCAGAACTTTCATTGCCATTTCCATTCTTTGCTTCAGGACATTCAATGGCAAAATGTCCGATCTTCCCGCACTTGAAACAAGTAATGTGGCTCAGATCCCTCTTGGCTGGTGTTGCGGGGTTGGAACGGTTCTGACTGTTGCTTCCTCCATTCCCATTTCCATTCTTGGGGCCACTTTGGTTGTGCGAACTTCCTCCATTGTGTGTATATGCTCCATGGTTATGGCCTCCATGGTTGTGAGTATGTCCTCCTGAGTACGGGGAATAGCGGGGCTTCTGCTGAGCTCCAGAAGTGTACTTCCCCTGTCCATACTTCCTCTTGCGGTTATCAATCTGTTGTTGCTTGCCTTCTATCATGATGGCCCTGTCTACCAACTCCTGGTAGTTGTTGAAAGTTGCCACAATCAACTGCATGCTTAACTCATCATTGAGTCCCTCAAGAAACTTCTCCTTCTTTGAGGCATTAGTGGCCATGTCATCTGGGGCATAACGGGCTAACTTGCTGAACTCATCCACATACTGTCCCACTGTACGACTCCCTTGGCGTAAGTTGCGAAACTCGCGCTTCTTCATGCTCATAGCTCCTGCTGAGACATGGGCGGTGCGGAAAGCCTGCTAAAACTGATCCCATGTAACTGTATCAATGAGGTAAGTGGTGGTGAAATTCTCCCACCAAGATGCTGTGGGTCCATCAAGCTGATGTGCGGCAAAATGCACTCTCTCCGCATATGTGCATCCTGCAGTAGTCAGCTCCCTTACAATCTTGTGGAGCCAATCATCTGCAACAATCGTCTCGGTGCTGCTAGCGGCGGATTCAACCTCAGAAAACGGGCTAGGTTGTCAACAGGGGGTGGTTGATACGTCTCCAACGTATCTACTTTTCCAAACACTTTTGCCCTTGTTTTGGACTCTAACTTGCATGATTTGAATGAAACTAACCCGGACTGATGCTGTTTTCAGCAGAACTGCCATGGTGTTGTTTATTGTGTAGAAAACAGAAGTTCTCGGAATGACCTGAAAATCCACGGAGATAAATTTTGGAAAATATAGAAAATACTGGCGAAAGAATCAAGGCCAGGGGCCCTCACCCTGTCCACGAGGGTGGGGGCGCGCCCCCCTGTCTCGTGGGCCCCCTGGAGCTCCACCGACCTCAACTCCAACTCTATATATTCTGTTTCGCGGAGAAAAAAATCAGAGAGAAAGTTTCATCGCGTTTAACGATACGGAGCTGCCGCCAAGCCCTAATCTCTCTCGGGAGGGCTGATCTGGAGTCCGTTCGGGGCTCCGGAAAGGGGGATTCGTCGCTGTCTTCATCATCGACCATCCTCCATCACCAATTTCATGATGCTCACCGCCGTGCGTGAGTAATTCCATCGTAGGCTTTCTGGACGGTGATTGGTTGGATGAGATTTACCATGTAATCAAGTTAGTTTTGTTAGGGTTTGATCCCTAGTATCCACTATGTTCTGAGATTGATGTTGCTATGACTTTGCTATGCTTAATGCTTGTCACTAGGGCCCGAGTGCCATGATTTCAGATCTGAACCTATTATGTTTTCATGAATATATGTGAGTTCTTGATCCTATCTTGCAAGTCTATAGTCACCTATTATGTGTTATGATCCGACAACCCGGAAGTGACAATAATTGGGATACTTCTCGGTGATGACCGTAGTTTGAGGAGGTCATGTATTCACTAAGTGTTAATGCTTTGGCCCGGTACTCTATTAAAAGGAGGCCTTACTATCCCTTAGTTTCCATTAGGACCCCGCTGCCACGGGAGGGTAGGACAAAAGATGTCATGCAAGTTCTTTTCCATAAGCACGTATGACTATATTCGAAATAATGCCTACATTACATTGATGAACTGAAGCTAGTTCTGTGTCACCCTATGTTATAACTGTTACATGATGAACCGCATACGACATAATTATCCATCACTGATCCAATGCCTACGAGCTTTTCACATATTGTGCTTTGCTTATTTACTTTTCCGTTGCTACTGTTACAATTACTACAAAACTGCTATCGTTACTTTTGCCACTGTTATCATTACTATCATACTACTTTGCTACTAAATACTTTGCTGCAGATAGTAAGTATCCAGGTGTGGTTGAATTGACAACTCAACTGCTAATACTTGAGAATATTCTTTGGCTCCCCTTGTGTCGAATCAATAAATTTGGGTTGAATACTCTACCCTCGAAAACTGTTGCGATCCCCTATACTTGTGGGTTATCAAGACTATTTTCTGGCGCCGTTGCCGGGGAGCATAGCTCTATTCTTTGATTCACTTGGGATTTATATCTTCTGATCACTATGAGGAACTTGAAAGACGAAAGAACTAAGATTTTTACATCAACTACGAGGGGAGGTAAGGAACTGCCATCTAGCTCTACACTAGATTCTCCTTCTGTTTTGAGTAAGCTTGCGACATCTAAGCCTACTACTGTTATGAATTCTGATATGTCGCATGTTATTGATGATGCCACTTCTGCTATGCATGATACTTATGATGAAACTACTTCTATGCTTGATACTACTATGCCATTAGGTGAATATCTTGATGAACAACTTGCTAGGGTTAGAGAGAATGAAATTATTGAAGATGAAATCATTGATGATAGTGATGATGAAGGTTGTCCCCCTAAGTATGAATTGCCTGTTGTTCCAGAGGGTTATGTTATGGATTAAGAAACTGGTAGAGATGTTTTTGCTTGCAATGATAGATCTGATCTTAAGAAGTTACTAGCTAAACTTAAACAGAAAACTCTGAATGGTAGAATGAAATATGACCCTGCTTTTGCTACTTCACCTATCTTTATTACTGATAAGGATTATGAATTCTCTGTTGATCCCGAAATTATTACTTTGGTTGAATCTGATCCTTTTTATGGCAATGAATCTGGAACTGTTATGGCACATCTTACTAAGTTAAATGATATAGCCACCCTATTCACTAATGATGAGAAATCCTGCTATTACTATATCCTCAAGATATTTCCATTCTCATTAAAGGGTGATGCTAAAACTTGGTTTAATTCTCTTGATCCTGGTTGTGTGCGTAGTCCCTAGGATATGACTTATTACTTCTCTGCTAAATATTTTCCTGCTCATAAGAAACAAGCTGCCTTGAGGGAAATATATAATTTTGTGCAAATCGAAGAAGAGAGTCTCCCACAAGCTTGGGGAAGGCTTCTCCGATTACTCAATGCTTTGCCTGATCATCCTCTTAAGAAAAATGAAATACGTGATATCTTTTATAATGGACTAACCGATGCTTCCAAGGACAACTTGGATAGTGGTGCTGGTTGTGTTTTCAGGGAAAGAACAGTCGACCAAGATGAATTGTTATTGAATAATATGTTGACTAATGAAACTAAAATTGGACTCTTCCTGAGCCAATTGAGCCAACTCCTAAGCCAGCTCCTGAGCCTATTCCCAAATCAACTCCGAAGAAGATGGGTGTTCTATTTCTCAGTCCTGAGGATATGCAAGAGGCAAAGAAATCTATGAAAGAAAAAGGTATTAAAGCTGAAGATGTTAAGAACTTACCTACTATTGAAGAAATACATGGTCTTAATATACCGCCTGTTGAAGAAACACATTGTCTTGATAACCCGACACAGGTAGTAAAGGTAAATTCTCTCTATAGATATGATAAAGTTGAAATCCCGACTATTAAATTTCCTAGCCAATGTTTTGATGAATTTGATGACTTTATGGCTAGACAAGAAAGTTTTAATGCTTATATTGGTAAAGAATTAAAGAGTAATGCTTTCATGATAGGACGCTTGAGTAATTATTGTGACACTCCAAAAATTTTTACTTGGTTTTTGACAAAACCCTTTTATTTGATTTGAAGGAGGCCATTTAAAATCTTTCCAAAAGCCCCTCCTTCTCATAAAAATTTCTCCTATGACAAGTATTTTATTTTTGTATCTTCCTCAACCTTGGAGTTTGTTTTTAAAAACCTTCATTCTGATTTTAACCCATCTCAATAAATTTTTGGAAAAACTAAAAAAAAATTCTATTAAAAAGAAACCCTATGGGTTTTGGGGCTATTCTTTTGTTTTGCAACCACCCTTTGTTTTACCATGCCCCATGTTAATATCTCTCCCAAATCCCCTCCCTCCACTTTGGGCCAAGCCAAATAATCTATTCCAACAAGTTCAACCCATTTTTGAATTTTATTTCATTTATTTTATCCCCAAAAGTAATTCTGTCTTTTATTTTGGGCCTAGGTGATTTACAAAGGAAGTGTGTGTTTTCCTTTGAGTTTTGACCTCAAACCAACTCCTCTGGCTAGTCCCTAGCACCCCCAACCTAGATCCATCAAGATCCACTCTTCCTCAGTTCAAAATTTTCAAGTTTCACACACTGCAAGTTTGGACCAGATTTGGCAAATTTGATGAAATTCATATTTTTCCTTCTCTAAAAATTCTACCAAAATTCAGGCAGCCCCCAGGTGCATTGAGAGGCCACCCCACCAAAGATCAACTCTAGACAAAATCCCCACATGCCAAAATCATTCCATCGAACACCTGACAGGCACTGTTGCTGTTCATTCCATCGAACACAATACCTGCCACGGTTTTGTTTGATTCTGGAGCTTCTCACTCGTTCATTTCAAAGAAATTTGCTTTGCAAAATGATTTTTTGATGCTTCCCCTGAAAAAATCCATGATCATCAAGTCCCCCGGGATTAAGCAAGTTACTCAGAGTTACTGCCAAGGTGTGGTTATTGAGTTTGAGGGATTGAAGTTTTACGCCAACCTTATTGTATTGGAGAATAAGGGACTAGATGTCATCCTAGGAATGGATTGGTTAACCACCAACAAAGGATTTATTGACTGCTTCAACCGGACAGTAATTCTTACCCACCATCACAGGAATACTATAAAAGTTTCAGCTCAAGAGAGACAAATATCCCGGCAACCGAGGTTGAACAAGGTGGACGTTTCTGAGTTAAGCAATGTTCCAGTAGTGTGTGAGTTTCCAGACGTATTTCCCGAAGAATTACCAGGCATGCCACGGCACAGGAGATAGAATTCAGCATTGAGCTAGCACCGAACCACCCCATTTACAAGAAACCATACAGAATGGCACCCTCAGAGTTGGTGGAATTAAAGAAGCAAATAAAAGAATTACTGGACAAAGGATTTATTTGAGCCAACTCCTCACCTTGGGGCTCTCCAGTTTTATTTGCCATGAAAAAGGATGGGACACTGAGATTGTGTATAGACTATCGAGCACTCAACATGGTCACAATCAAGAACAAATATCCGATGCCACTGATAAATGATTTACTTGACCAGCTCGCTCAAGCCAAGGTCTTCTCAAAGATTGACTTAAGGTTGGGATACAATCAATTGAAAGTACAGACAGAAGATATCGCCAAGACAGCCTTCACCTCCAGATACGGGCTGTATGAGTTTACAGTGATGCCGTTTGGTGCGACTAACGCCTCAAGATATTTCGTCCACCTCATGAACAAAGTGTTTATGAGATTTATGGACAAGTTTGTTGTGGTGTTTATCGATGATATTCTGGTATACTCCAAGACACCAGAAGAGCATGCTGAACATCTCAGAATTGTACTAGGAGAATTAAGGAAAAATCAATTATACGCCAAGTTCAGCAAATGTGAATTTTGGTTGAGACAAGTTGGTTTCCTAGGCCATGTGTTAACACAGGAAGGTATTGCCGTAGACCCAGAGAAGGTCAAGGCTGTACTTGGTTGGAAACCACCAGCCAGCGTAACAGATGTAAGAAGTTTCTTGAGAATGGCATGGTATTACCGAAGGTTCATTGAAGGGTTCTCCACCATAGCAAAGCCAATGACGCAGTTGCCCAAGAAGGACAAGAAATTTGTTTGGACGGAAGCTTGCGAGAAAAGTTTCCAAGACCTCAAAAGGAAATTAACGACAGCACCAGTATTGGTTGTGCCAGACATACACAAAAGTTTTGAGGTATATTGTGACGCCTCCAGGAAGGGCCTCAGTTGCGTATTAATGCAAGAAGGCAAGGTAGTCGCGTATGCCTCCACGCAACTACGCAAGCATGAAGAAAATTATCCCACGCATGATTTGGAACTAGTAGCAGTCATTCATGCACTCAAGGAGTGGAGGCACTTTTTACTCGGAAACCGTTGTGAAATATACACGGACCATAAAAGCCTCAAGTATATTTTCACACAACCGGAACTCAATTTACGGCAACGGCGCTGGTTGGAATTAGTGAAAGATTACGATGTCGGTATTCACTACCATCCAGGAAAGGCGAATGTTGTGGCAGATGCGCTTAGCCGAAACCCCAGCATCGAAGGCATTAAAAGGAAAGTGAGTTTGGGCAAGGCCTCTGAATTTATCATAGACAATGAGGGAATACTATGGTACGGAGACAGACTTTGCGTACCAAATATAGAAGACCTCAAACAGCAAATCCTAGTCGAAGGCCACACTGCTCCGTATTCGATTCACCCGGGAGGAACCAAAATGTACAAGGACATCGAGGAAAAGTTTTGGTGGCACGGTATGAAGAGGGATATAGCCACCTTCATTGCATGTTGTGATTCGTGTCAACGCATTAAGGCCAAGCATCAAAAACCGGCAGGGTTATTGCAGCCAAACAGGATACCTGAGTGGAAATGGGATGAGATGGGGATGGACTTTATTGTTGGACTACCTCGGTCACAACACGGAAATGATGCCATATGGGTCATCATAGACAGATTAACCAAGGTGGCACACTTCATTCCCGTGAAGACAACCTACACCACTCAGAAGCTTGCTAAGCTTTATCTCTCTCGCATAGTTTGCCTGCATGGAGTCCCAAAGACTATAGTATCAGACCGAGGCACTCAATTCGTCTCTAGATTTTGGGATCAATTACAACAAGCTCTGGGTACTCAACTGGCATTCAGTACAGCATACCACCCCCAGACCGATGGACAGACTGAGCGCGTAAACCAAATACTAGAGGACATGCTGAGAGTGTGTGTCCTCACCTATGGGACCAGTTGGGAAGAAAGCTTGCCATATGTCGAGTTTGCATACAACAACAGTTACCAAGCCAGCTTGCAAATGGCACCCTTCGAAGCCTTGTATGGACAGAGATGTCGTACTCCATTAAATTGGTCAGAGACCGGAGACAGCCGTATCTTCGACCCTAATATGCTCAAGGAAGCCGAGGAGAAAGTTAGGCTAATCAGGGACAGGCTCAAGACAGCTCAAAGCCGACAGAAGAGTTATGACGATCGGAAACATCGGGGAGTCAGTTTTGAACCCGGTGAGTATGTGTACCTCCGAGTATCTCCTATGAGGGGCCTACAACGGTTCAAGGTTAAAGGAAAGCTAGCACCAAGATTTATCGGACCCTTCTGTGTAGTAGCACGAAGAGGCACAGTAGCCTACCACCTAGACCTACCCGAAGAGCTGTCGGACCAGATTCGGCAAATTTGATGAAATTCATATTGTTCCTTCTCTAAAAATTCTACCAAAATTCAGGCAGCCCCCAGGTGCATTGAGAGGCCACCCCACCAAAGATCAACTCCAGACAAAATCCCCACATGCCAAAATCATTCCATCGAACACGGCGAGCCTTTATTGCTTGTTCATTTTCAGAGTTCGGTGTTGATCATTTGTCGATGTCGTTTTCTTGAGTCGGGCGTCGATCTCACGGTTCTCGAGCCTTGCGCACTGCACCTTCCTCTTATCCAGAGCGCCGCACGGTCCCTTGGACGGACGCCACCGTCGGTGGTGACGTGTCCCGCCGACGCCGACAATTTCTGCGGTGGCAGAGCCAACCGATGCGGCCAGCAGGGATCAGCCCAGCTTTCGGCGCCGTACAGCACTGCCCAAACCGCCCGAGGCCTCTGCGTGGCCGTCTGCTTGCCTGCGTGTGCTGCGGCGCTATCGCCGTGGCCTGAGCAGCGTAGAGCGCACTCCCTTCCGCCGACGTGCTCCGCGCGCCGTTCCGTTCGGAACTTGGAGTAGCAGCCAAGGCAGGCCAAGTTTAGCGCCTAAACCAAACCAGTAAACCTCCACGGTGATGCCTAGCCCCCTAAACCGCCTGACCAACCGTTGCACCGCCGTAATCGTCGCCGGAGATTTCCCGTTCACGGCCACCGCCTCGGATCATCTATAAAGGAGGTCCCGAGCGCGTTCTCGACCCCGCACCACCACTCCACCTCACCAGAGCCCCGCCTAGCCACCAGGAGGACCCCGAGGAGGTCTCCTTCCCCGACTCCGGCTGCCCTGATCCGCCTCGGGCTCCGGCTTGATCCACTCAGGTGAGGCCACCTCCGACTCCCAAACCACGTCAGCAGCCCTCGGGTGCACCCAGTGTTCTAACCCGATCCTCAATTCATTCTATGTAGCCCTCCCCGACGAGATCCACCAACGCCCGAGCCACCGCCCGCCGGATTTGAGGCCGCCGTCGACGTGGTGCTCGCCGTCGACCAACTCCACCACCCACAGGTGCGGAAGGACCCAAGGAACCCGTAGGTACCACCCACTCCTCGACTTCGCCGTGGATCGCCAGCGACCACCGCAGCACTCGGGCGTCGGTGACTCTGTTCAGAGTTTAAACACGACAAGTGGGACCCCCCCGTCAGCTTTTTATTCTTTTCGAAACGTTTTCTGAAAACGCCTTCGGGCAGGATACGTCTTCCTTTGGAGTTGGCGGGTTTTTAATCGAACCGTTTTCTGTTTTTATAAGCTAGCCCCTGGGAACTTTCTGTTTCATTACAGACAAGTCCCTGGACTAAAACCTTTATAACTTTTAAACAGAAAATGTTTTTTGATTGATTCTTTTTCTGTCACCTTTGTTTTTCTGTCTAGTTTGTTGTCATATTTATTTGAAAAATATTTGGAACACTTTTTGTGCACACACGGTATTTATGTTAGTACGTATCTTTTCTTGTACCGTAGATACCGGAAGAGGTGATGGGACCGCGAACTTCACCGAGCTAGACTCCGACTACTCCGAACCAGACAAGCATGTCTGAACCTTCGATATGATGAGTGTTTTGCATGTTTGCATTGAGTGGTCAGTTCATGGCATGATTATATGCATTTCGGTAAGAGTTATATTACATGCAAAGCCGTTGCAAGTGAGCTTCAAACTTCGATGTGTGATTCGATATGAGGTTACATGATCATGTGGTGACATGATGGGTGGTAAGATGGTATTGTTGCAGCATGCCAGTCTTATGCCAAACAACTTAACTCCAGTATCAACGTGAATCAAGTCACGTGATCACCCGTTCTTTTCCTTGTACTACCACATGTTTTATTTATGGAATATGGTTTAGTAAGTTGCAAACCTCTTTCCTGGTACACACCAAACAGAGGGGTCGGGATGAGGGTTCCATGGCCCTGGATTAAAGCCCGTCATCCGGTCAGGGAGCATGGGTGTTTCCGGTTGGGACCGAGAGGGGGGCACCCCTTAGAGCGCCTTGAGATAAATTTGATCCCATGCTATTCGAGGTTGTGACCTCCCTGTCTTAGAGTTTTTCTTGAACGTTGCCTAGGGTGATTCCCGGCAGCGGAATGTGGAATTGGGTGTGTACTGGTTAGATGTGTTTCTTCTCAAATACCGTAAACGGAACTAGTCCCTTGCGACTACTGAAATCCGTTGGCTGTGGTTTAATAGTACAAACTCTGCAGAGTCAAACTCATCCAAGTAACCGTGCCTATGATCAAGGTCGGTGTTCAACTTGTCCTTGTCAATCTCAGTGTCAGTATCCTTGACGATCTCCGGTGAACAACCATGTGTGGAAAACATGGCTATACGATTACTCCTGTGGATGGATAACCCGTTTATTATTATGTGCTGAGTCTTTTCCTTGGAATGGTCTATGCTGCTTGAATACGACGATGAAATATAAGCCCTTTATGTGATGTCGCTCAGACGTTCGACTGTGGCATTTATGTTATTTACTCTGATATAAGCCCTTTATGTGATGTCGCTCAGACGTCCGACTGTGGCATTTATGTTGTTTACTTCTGATATAAGCCCTTTATGTGATGTCTCTCAGACGTCCGACTGTGGCATTTATGTTGTTTACTTTCGAAATAAGCCCTTTATGAGATGTCGCTCAAACGTCCGACTGTGGCATTTATGTTGTTTACTTTCAATATAAGCCCTTTATGTGGTGTCGCCTAGACGCCCGACTGCGGCATGTTAATTTATTCGTTCACCATTCGAGGCGTTGTTTCAGACACTCGATCGGTTTTCAGTTATTTCTGTTGGGATTTCAGGAGGACTACCGCCCGACTTCCTTTTATTATTCATGTCGCGCAAGTTTATTATTTGAGTGTGCATTGCAAATTACTCATGTTGCATCATGCTTACATTTGTTATATCTTATGTCCGAACTGTCTTAAGTAGTACATTCAATGTACTCACCTGGCTTGTTGATTTGGCCAGATGTTGACGAAAGCGATCTTATGGATGAAGAGTTCGATAGCGAGTCCGACGCCTAGAGGAGTCCCAGTCAGTCCCGTGCGATCCTGGAATTTATCACTTGTACCATATCCGCTTCCGCTACCCGAATGAATCATCGAGCCTCACTTTGACGCTCGATGAGCTACAAGAGTAGGAGTCAATGTCACCCACTTCACTGTGACATATCCACCACCGCGTTTAAATACGAGTCAGTAGTATGCCACCACACCCCTGTGCCATATCCGCCTTTATGTATATTATTGGCGTGCCTGTAATAAAATTGTTGAGCAACCTCAGCTCAACCCTGTAATATATTTAGTACTTCTGGATTTCTATATCAAGAATTTGTCTGCCAGTGAGGAGGACTCTCCTGTACCGGGAATAACAAGATCGGTTTCTCAATAAGTATTTTATTGAAAAACCGGTCGTGACAAACTTGGTACCAGAGCCAGGCTGACTGTAGGAAGCCACTAGGTGCGATCGCTAATCGGTTATTAGCGTTTTAGTGCGATTTTAGCATTTTTGCAAAACGTAGCAATTTTTCTGTTAGTCATCATAAATTTATGATCTGACTATTCAGAATTTTTGTCTACTTTTGTAGATGGCTAGCGATCATGCGAGTCACAGGTGTTCGCCAATGTTCCTGAGGGATTTATCAAGCTCCTCACCTACATCGTCAAGATCGCGATTGGGCCATCAGTTCGCCCAGTGTTCACACTCTACCAGCACAAGATCAGCGACAGTCTGTCTATGCACCAGGCCGCTGTACAGTTCAAGGGAGGACGTTCAGAGTCACGCCAATTCCGATTTGTTGGCAGGGCCATGCCTACGGAGAGGCATGCCATGCAGATGGCTTCCCGTGAGGCAATAGCTCGTCTCCGGGATGTTCTTCCCTCGATGAAGACTTGCCGCTACCGCTACCTTCCATGCCACGTGCCATACACGTGTCATTACGCATTCGCTTGCCCCAGGGGAGAGCGAGACGAGGCTATTGAGATGCTTGTTGAATACCTCCAGGCTCTGGAGGCAGCCTTCGACAACCTTGTGGATGACCTTGTGGCTGCCCGCATGGACTTAGTCCATGGCTGTGCCGCCAACAGGAGGGAGCTCCTACACACATCACCACCACTGACCTTCGTCTCGTCCTCAGCATCTTATTCACCTGCCATCATCGCCACCGCTCGTCGCCTGCCTACCGCTGAGGAGTTCGACCAAGTCATCGCGCCCACTCCAGGCCGTGTTGCACCACCTATTGCGCCCACTCCAGGCCGTGTGGCACCGCCTATCGCGCCCACTCCAGTCCGTGTTGCATCGCCTATCGCGCCCGCTCCAGCTTCTCAGCGCAGCACTTCACGCCTGGAGCCTATTAGTGAGGAGGAGGTTGAGTCCCCAACGTCACTGGGCCTCACCCTCGGCAGGCCAAGGGAAGTCCTTACCATCTCCGACAGAGTACGCCTAGCAACCCCGCGTTGCGCCAGCTTGTATGATATGTTTATATGTATATAGGTTGTGAGAAGTAGTTTGTATGCGCATCATGTAGGAACTGGGAGAAGTGCACTAGCCTAAATAACATGTCAGGATTGTGTACGCACATCCTGAGTGATGTATTGTATATTTACTGCTTGTGTGTAAGATATGTATTGAGCGGTCCTTCTCCGTGCGCTATCAAATATTTCCTTGAAAATTCTTGGAGTGGTTAAAAAATTTCGCCTTTGAGTATTTATTTATTTTTGCGGCTCGATTTCTTTTCCTTATGATTTTTTTAAAATATATCCCCAGAGTGGAAAATGTCTCGTCCTTGGACTCGTTCCATGCCAAATCCGCCAGAAGAGAATTATGGCACCCAAACCAGCAACAACTTCACACAGGGACAGCCAAGTCAACAGGGCAGTGAGACAGCTTTTTCTCAAGTGTGCCGCCTTTATGAGCAAAGCCAGCAACAGCACCAAGAAATGATGAACCAGGTCATCAATATGGGAAATCACCGTGGACTGTATCAGCAGCAATCCAAACTGTCAGAACTACAAAAGACGCGTCCCCCAACTTTCTCGCACACTGACAATCCTCTTGAGGCCGATGACTGGCTTCGGGACATTGAAAGGAAATTGATTATTGCACAATGTTCAGACCGTGAGAAGGTACTATATGCACCTCACTACCTCACAGGAGCAGCTACATCATGGTGGGAGAATTTCCTACACATGCACCCCAATGAGAATAACATCACCTGGGAGGAATTTAAAGAAGGTTTTCGTGGGGCGCATATTCCCAAAAGCGTTATGAAAATCAAGAAGAGGGAGTTTGACGACCTCAAGCAAAGAGGCATGACGGTGACTGAGTACAACAACCGGTTTACTCAGTTATCTCGCTACGCCAACGAAGAACACATGACGGAAAGTAAGAAGATGGAAAAGTTTCTGGACGGTCTTGCACCAGCACTTAAATGCCAGCTGGTTGTACACACCTTTCCAGACTTCAAAACACTTGTGGACAAGGCCATTACCCTGGAAAATGAGCGCCGCAGTTTGGAAGATTTTCGCAAGCGCAAAAGGGACCAAACTACTCAAGCTCGCAACAACCGAAGCAAGACTGACTTCCAGAAAAGTGGAGCAAACAAGTCCACAACCAATATTCCACGCTCGATCAAGAATTATCATGCGAGGGACAAGGATTTCACATACCGCCCAGGTGTTACTTGCTACGCTTGTGGAGAAGAAGGGCACTATGCCAAACAGTGCCCAAAGAAAAGAAACTCGGCTCCCACGCCGAACCACGGTGGAAATAATTCAGCACCCAAGCGTAACAATTTCAACCCCAATAATAATCACAAGAAGGGTTTCTTGAACCATGTGACCAAGGAGGAAGCACAGAATGCCCCGGATATCGTACTCAAGACGTTCCTGTCAACACAATACCTGCCACGGTTTTGTTTGATTCTGGAGCTTCTCACTCGTTCATTTCAAAGAAATTTGCTTTGCAAAATGATTTTTCGATGCTTCCCCTCGAAAAATCCATGATCATCAAGTCCCACGGGATTAAGCAAGTTACTCAGAGTTACTGCCAAGGTGTGGTTATTGAGTTTGAGGGATTGAAGTTTTACGCCAACCTTATTGTATTGGAGAATAAGGGACTGGATGTCATCCTAGGAATGGATTGGTTAACCACCAACAAAGGATTTATTGACTGCTTCAACTGGACAGTAATTCTTACCCACCATCACGGGAAGACAATAAAAGTTTTAGATCAAGAGAGAAAAATATCCCGGCAACCGAGGTTGAACAAGGTGGACGTTTCTGATTTAAACAAAGTTCCAGTAGTGTGTGAGTTTCGAGACGTATTTGAAGAACTACCGGGCATGCCACCAGACCGAGAAAGAATTCAGCATTGAGCTAGCACTGGAACCACCCCATTTACAAGAAACCATACAGAATGGCACCCTCGAGAGTTGGTGGAATTAAAGAAGCAAATAAAAGAATTCTTGGACAAAGGATTTATTCGAGCCAGCTCTCCTCACCTTGGGGCTCTCCAGTTTTATTTGCCAAGAAAAGGATGGGACATCGAGATTGTGTATAGACTATCGAGCACTCAACATGGTCACAATCAAGAACAAATATCCGATGCCACGGATAAATGATTTATTTGACCAGCTCGCTCAAGCCAAGGTCTTCTCAAAGATTGACTTAAGGTTGGGATACCATCAATTGAAAGTACGGACAAAAGATATCGCCAAGACAGCCTTCACCTCCAGATACGGGCTGTATGAGTTTACAGTGATGCCGTTTGGTCTGACCAACGCCCCCGCATATTTCGTCCTCCTCATGAACAAAGTGTTTATGAGATTTATGGACAAGTTTGTTGTGGTGTTTATCGATGATATTTTGGTATACTCCAAGACACCAGAAGAGCATGATGAACATCTCAGAATTGTACTAGGGGAATTAAGGAAAAATCAATTATACGCCAAGTTCAGCAAATGTGAATTTTGGTTGAGACAAGTTGGTTTCCTAGGCCATGTGTTAACACAGGGAGGTATTGCCGTAGACCCGGAGAAGGTCAAGGCTGTACTTGGTTGGAAACCACCAGCCAGCATAACGGATGTAAGAAGTTTCTTGAGAATGGCAGGGTATTACCGAAGGTTCATTGAAGGGTTCTCCACCATAGCAAAGCCAATGACGCAGTTGCCCAAGAAGGACAAGAAATTTGTTTGGACGGAAGCTTGCGAGAAAAGTTTCCAAAACCTCAAAAGGAAATTAACGATAGCACCAGTATTGGTTGTGCCAGACATACACAAAAGTTTTGAGGTATATTGTGACACCTCCAGCAAGGGCCTCGGTTGCGTATTAATGCAAGAAGGCAAGGTAGTCGCGTATGCCTCCAGGCAACTACGCAAGCATGAAGAAAATTATCCTACGCATGATTTGGAACTGGCAGCAGTCATTCATGCACACAAGGAGTGGAGGCACTTTTTACTCGGAAACCGTTGTGAAATATACACGGACCATAAAAGCCTCAAGTATATTTTCACACAACCGGAACTCAATTTACGGCAACGGCGCTGGTTGGAATTAGTGAAAGATTATGATGTCGGTATTCACTACCATCCAGGAAAGGCGAATGTTGTGGCAGATGCGCTTAGCCAAAACCCCAGTTCGGGCAACGACAGTCTGCCAGACTTGAGACCTGAATTTCAGCAAGAGTTCGCCAAACTCAACATGGTGATGGTCGCCGAAGGCGACGTGTCAAACTTGGATGTACAGCCTACCTTAATGGAGCAAATTAAGGAGGCTCAGCATGGACACCCCAGCATCGAAGGCATTAAAAGGAAAGTGAGTTTGGGCAAGGCCTCTGAATTTATCATAGACAATGAGGGAATACTATGGTGCGGAGACAGACTTTATGCACCAAATATAGAAGACCTCAAACAGCAAATCGTAGCCGAAGGCCACACTTCTCCGTATTCGATCCACCCGGGAGGAACCAAAATGTACAAAGACATCCAGGAAAAGTTTTGGTGGCACGGTATGAAGAGGGATATAGCCACCTTCATTGCATGTTGTGATTCGTGTCAAGGCATTAAGGCCGAGCATAAAAAACCGACAGGGTTATTGAAGCCAAACAGGATATCTGAGTGGAAATGGGATGAGATCGGGATGGACTTTATTGTTGGACTACCTCGGTCACAACACGGAAATGATGCCATATGGGTCATCACAGACAGATTAACCAAGGTGGCACACTTCATTCCCGTGAAGACAACCTACACCACTCAGAAGCTTGCTAAGCTTTATCTCTCTCGCATAGTTTGCCAGCATGGAGTCCCAAAGACTATAATATCTGACAGAGGCACTCAATTCGTCTCTAGATTTTGGGATCAATTACAACAAGCTCTGGGTACTCAACTGGCATTCAGTACAGCATACCACCCCCAGACCGATGGACAAACTGAGCGCGTAAATCAAATACTAGAGGACATGCTGAGAGCGTGTGCCCTCACCTATGGGACTGGTTGGGAAGAAAGCTTGCCATATGCCGAGTTTGCATACAACAACAGTTACCAAGCCAGCCTGCAAATGGCACCCTTCGAAGCCTTGTATGGACGGAGATGTCGTACTCCATTAAATTGGTCAGACATCGGAGACAGCCGTATCTTCGGCCCTGATATGCTCAAGGAAGCCGAGGAGAAAGTTAGGCTAATCAGGGACAGGCTCAAGACAGCTGAAAGCCGACAGAAGAGTTATGACGATCGGAAACATCGGGGAGTCAGTTTTGAACCCGGTGAGTATGTGTACCTCCGAGTATTTCCTATGAGGGGCCTACAACGGTTCAACGTTAAAGGAAAGCTAGCACCAAGATTTATCGGACCCTTCTGTGTAGTAGCACGAAGAGGCACAGTAGCCTACCAGCTAGACCTACCCGAAGAGCTGTCCGACGTCCACGACGTGTTCCACGTCTCGCAGTTGAGGAAATGTGTGAGCAACCCAGAAAAGAAGGTAGCCCATGAGAACATTGATGTACAGCCAGACATCACCTACAGGGAACGCCCGATAAGGATATTAGAAGAGTCTGAAAGGAGGACCCGTCAGAAGGTAATTAAGTTTTTCAAAGTACAGTGGAGCAATCACACCGAAGACGAGGCAACATGGGAAAGAGAGGATTTTCTTCGAGCAGAACACCCACACCTATTTGAGGATAAGCTGAAATCTCGGGGACGAGATTTACCTTAAGGGGGTAGGTGTTGTGACACTCCAAAAAATTTTACTTGGTTTTTGACAAAACCCTTTTATTTGATTTGAAGGAGGCCATTTAAAATCTTTCCAAAAGCCCCTCCTTCTCAAAAAAATTTCTCCTATGACAAGTATTTTATTTTTGTATCTTCCTCAACCTTGGGGTTTGGTTTTAAAAACCTTCCTTCTGATTTTAACCCATCTCAATAAATGTTTGGAAAAACTAATTTTTTTTCTATTAAAAAGAAACCCTATGGGTTTTGGGGCTATTCTTTTGTTTTGCAACCACCCTTTGTTTTACCATGCCCCATGTTAATATCTCTCCCAAATCCCCTCCCTCCACTTTGGGCCAAGCCAAATAATCTATTCCAACAAGATCAACCCATTTTTTAATTTTATTTCATTTATTTCATCCCCAAAAGTAATTTTGTCTTTTATTTTGGGCCTAGGTGATTTACAAAGGAAGTGTATGTTTTCCTTTGAGTTTTGTCCTCAAACCAACTCCTCTGGCTAGTCCCTAGCACCCCCAACCTAGATCCATCAAGACCCACTCTTCCTCAGTTCAAAATTTTCAAGTTTCACACACTGCAAGTTTGGACCAGATTTGGCAAATTTGATGAAATTCATATTTTTCCTTCTCCAAAAATTCTACCAAAATTCAGGCAGCCCCCAGGTGCATTGAGAGGCCACCCCACCAAATATCAACTCCAAAAAAAATCCCCGCATGCCGAAATCATTCCATCGAACACCTGACAGACACTGTTGCTGTTCATTTTCAGAGAGTTCGGTGTTCAGTCGACTGTCAGTGTCGTTTTCTTCAGAGTCGGGGAGTCGATCTCACCAGTGCCCACTCTGGAGCCTTGCGCACTGCACCTTCCTCTTATCCAGAGCACCGCACGGTACCTTGGACGAACGCCACCGTCGGTGGTGACGTGTCCCGCCGACGCCGGCAATTTCTGCGGTGGCAGAGCCAACCGAGGCGGCCAGCAGGGATCAGCCCAGCTTGCCGCCGTCAAAGACCGCCTAAACCGCTGAGGCCTCCAGCGTGACCGTCTGTTCACTGCTGGCGCTGCGGCTGTCGCCGTGGCTTGAGCAGCGCGAGAGCACGCTCCCCGCCGGCGTGCTCCGTGCGCCGTTCCGTTCGGGACTTGGAGTAGCAGCCAAGGCAGGCCAAGTTTAGCGCCTAAACCAAACCAGTAAACCTCCACGGTGATGCCTAGCCCCCTAAACCGCCCGACCAACTGTTGCACCACCGTAATCGTCGCCGGAGATTTCCCGTTCACGGCCACCGCCTCGGATCATCTATAAAAGGAGGTCCCGAGCGCGTTCTCGACGCCGCACCACCACTCCACCTCACCAGAGCCCCGCCAAGCCACCCGGAGGACCCCGAGGAGGTCTCCTTCCCCGACTCCGGCTGCCCCGATCCGCCTCGGGCTCCGGCTTGATCCACTCAGGTGAGGCCACCTCCTACTCCCAAACCACGTCAGCAGCCCTCGGGTGCACCCAGTGTTCTAACCCGAGCCTCAATTCGTTCTGTGTAGCCCTCCCCGACGAGATCCACCAACGCCCGAGCCACCGCCCACCAGAGTTGAGGCCGCCGTCGACGTGGTGCTCGCCGTCGACCAACTCCACCACCCACAGGTGCGGAAGGACCCAAGGAACCCAGAGGGTACCACCCACTCCTCCCGACTGGCCAGGATCGCTGTCGGCGACAACCGCAGCCTTTGCCAGCGGTGACTCGTTTCAGAGTTTAAACCCGACAAGTGGGACCCCGTCAGCCTTTTTTATTCTTTTCAAACATTTTCTGAAAACGGCTTCGCAGGATACGTCTTCCTTTGGAGTTGGCGGGTTTTTAATCGAACCGCTTTCTGTTTTATAAGCTAGCCACAGGAACTTTCGTTTCATTACTGCATAAGTCCTCGGACTAAAACCTTTATAACTTTTAAACAAAAAATGATTTGTGATTGATTCTTTTTCTGTCACCTTTGTTTTTGTGGCTAGTTTTTTATCATAGTTATTTGAAAAATATTTGGAACACTTTTTGTGCACACACAGTATTTATGTTAGTACGTATCTTTTCTTGTACCGTAGATACCGGAAGAGGTGACGGGACCGCGAACTTCACCGAGCTAGACTCTGACTACTCCGAACCAGGCAAGCATGTTTGAACCTTTGATATGATGTGTGTTTTGCATGTTTGCATTGAGTGGTCAGTTCATGGCATGATTATATGCATTTCGGTAAGAGTTATATTACATGCAAAGCCGTTGCAAGTGAGCTTCGAAACTCGATGTGTGATTCGATATGAGGGTACATGATCATGTGGTGACATGATGGGTGGTAAGATGGTATTGTTGCAGCATGCCAGTCTTATGCCAAACAACTTAACTCCAGTGTCAACGTGAATCAAGTCACATGATCACCCGTTCTTTTCCTTGTACTACCACATGTTTTCTTTATGGAATATGGTTTAGTAATTTGCAAACCTCTTTCCTGGTACACACCAAACAGAGGGGCCGGGATGAGGGTTCCATGGCCCTGGATTAAAGCTCGTCATCCGGTCAGGGAGCATGGGTGTTTCCGGTTGGGACCGAGAGGGGCACCCTTAGAGCGCCTTGAGATAAATTTGATCCCATGCTATTCGAGGTTGTGACCTCCCCGTCTTAGTGTTTTTCTTGAACGTTGCCTAGGGTTATTCCTGGAATCAGAATGTGGAATTTGGTGTGTACTGGTTAGATGTGTTTCTTCTAAAATACCATAAATGGAACTAGTCCCTTGCGACTACGGAAATCCGTTGGCTGTGGTTTAATAGTACAAACTCTGCAGCGTCAAACTCATCCAAGTAACCGTGCCTATGATCAAGGTCGGTGTTCAACTTGTCCTTGTCAATCTCAAAGGTCGATCCTTGACGATCTCCGGTGAACAACCATGTGTGGAAAACATGGCTATACGATTACTCCTGTGGATGGACTAACCCGTTTATTATTATGTGTTGGGTCTTTTCCTTGGAATGGTCTATGCTGCTTGAATAATGCATTTACGAAATATAAGCCCTTTTTGTGATGTCGCTCAGTCGTCCGTCTGTGGCTTTTATGTTGTTTACTCTGATATAAGCCCTTTATGTGTTATCGCTCAGACGTCCGACTGTGGCATTTATGTTGTTTACTTCTGATATAAGCCCTTTATGTGATGTCGCTCAGACGTCCGACTGTGGCACTTATGTTGTTTACTTTCGATATAAGCCCTTTATGAGATGTCGCTCAGACGTCCGACTGTGGCATTTATGTTGTTTACTTTCAATATAAGCCCTTTATGTGGTGTCGCTTAGACGCCCGACTGCGGCATGTTAATTTATTCGTTCACCATTCGAGGCGTCGTTTCAGACACTCGATCGGTTTTCAGTTATTTCTGTTGGGATTTCGGGAGTACTACCGCCCGACTTCCTTTTATTATTCATGTCGTGCAAGTTTATTATTTGAGTGTGCATTGAAAATTACTCATGTTGCATCATGCTTACATTTGTTATATCTTATGTCCAAACTATCTTGCGAGTACATTCAATGTACTCACCTGGCTTGTTGATTTGGCTAGATGTTGACGAAGGCGATCTTATGGATGAAGAGTTCGATAGCGAGTCCGACGCCTAGAGGAGTCCTGCCAGTCCGTATGCGATCCTGGAATTTATCACTTGTACCATATCCGCTTCCGCTACCGAATAAATCATCGAGCCTCACTTCGACGCCGATGAGCTGCAAGAGTAGGAGTCAATGTCACCCACTTCATCGTGACATATCCACCACCGCGTTTAAATACGTAGTCAAGAGTATGCCACCACACCCCGTGCCATACGCCTTTATGTATATTATTGGCGTGTTCAGTAATAAAATTGTTGAGCAACCTCAGCTCAACCCTGTAATATATTTAGTACTTCTGGATTTCTGTATCAAGAATTTGTCTGCCAGTGAGGAGGACTCTCCTGTACTGGGAATAACAAGATCGGTTTCTCAATAAGTATTTTATTGAAAAGCCGGTTGTGACAATTATATGGCTAGAGTTAAAGGTGAACTTAAACTCATTAGCAAATATGCTTCTATGGTTACCACTCAAGCGGAGCAAGTACTTAAAGCTCAAAGTGATTTGCTCGATGAATTAAATAATAAACATGATTTTGCTGTTAGAGTGGCTAGTAGAACTGGTAGAAATACTCAGGAACCTTTGTATCCTGAAGGCCACCCTAAGATGATCGAGCAGGATACTCAGAGAAATAATTTAGATGCACCTAGTTATTCTAAAAAGAAGAAAAAGAAAAATGATAGGACTTTGCATGCTTCTAGTGAACCTGTTATAGACACACATGAGAATTCCTATGATATTTCTATTTCTGATGCTGAAACAGAATCAAGTGATGAACATGAACCGAGTGATAATATTATTGATAATGTTCATGTTGATGCTCAACCTAGCAATAATAATGATGTAGAGATTGAACCTGTTGTTGATCTTGATAACCCACAATCAAAGAATCAACGTTATTATAAGAGAGATTTTGTTGCTAGGAAGCACGGTAAAGAAAGAGAACCATGGGTTCAGAAACCCATGCCCTTTCCTCCTAAACCATCCAAGACAAAGGATGATGAGGATTTTGAGCGCTTTGCTGAAATGATTAGACCTATCTTCTTACGTATGTGCTTAACTGATATGCTTAAAGTAAACCCTTATGCTAAATACATGAAGGATATCATTACAAATAAAAGAAAGATACCGGAAGCTGAAATTTCCACCATGCTTGCTAATTACACTTTTAAGGGTGGAATACCAAAGAAACTTGGAGATCCAGGAGTACCAACTATACCATGCTCCATTAAAAGAAACTATGTTAAAACTGCATTATGTGATCTTGGAGCCGGTGTTAGTGTTATGCCTCTCTCTTTATATCGTAGACTTGAATTGAATAAGTTGACACCTACTGAAATATCTTTGCAAATGGCTGATAAATCAACTGCTATACATGTTGGTATTTGTGAGGATGTGCATGTTGTGGTTGCAAATGTCACTATCTTAACGGACTTTGTTATTCTTGATATTCCCGAGGACGATAGTATGTCGATTATCCTTGGTAGACCCTTTTTGAATACTGTAGGGGCTGTTATTGATTGCAACAAAGGCAATGTCACTTTTCATGTTAATGGTAATGAGCATACGGTACACTTTCCAAGGAAACAACCTCAAGTTCATAGCATCAATTCTATTGGAAAGGTTCCAACTATCATTATTGGAGGTTTTGAATTTCCTCTTCCTACTGTCAAGAAAAAATATGATATTCTTATTGTTGGGGATGTTCATATCCCCGTTGAGGTAACCTATGGTTATTCGAAATTTCTCCGGTTCCATGTTATTCGGAATGAGGTTGTTAACAAGACTTGATCAACCTTGTTAGTGGATTCCTTTCGATGATCATGAGATGGATGAAACTAGAAGGCACAACCTTCTATACCCTCTTTGTACTTTCTGTTATTTAGAATAAATAAAGCAAAAACAGTATTATCTGTCTGTTTTCTGAATTATCCTTGCAATAAAAAAATATCCCGAAAATAAAAGTTCTCCAAATGACCTGCAAATTTAGTATGATTTTTTATGGAATATTTGAGGATTTTAGGCACTGAGAACACAACAGGGGGGCAAGCACCTGGCCACGAGGGTCCAGGGCGCGCCCACTCTTACTGGGCGCGCCCCCTGCCTCGTGGGCCCATGGTGGCACCCCTCCACTTATTCCTGCACCCACACACTCCATCTTCCTCCCAAAAAAAATCCCCATCCATCTCAAGCACGAGTTCTAGCTCATTTTGCTGCGATTTTCGATCTCCTTGCTCAAAGCTCCATTCATAAAACTGCTTTGGGAGATTGTTGCTTGGTATGTGACTCCTCCAATGGTCCAATTAGTTTTTGTTCTAGTGTTTTATTCATTGCAAATTTTTGCTGCCTAGGTGACCCTGTTCTTGAGCTTGCATGTCAAATTTATGAGGTGCCAAGTAATTCTAATGCATGATATAGGCTCTAGGCACTTGTGGGAGTAGTTGCTACCAATCTTGTTTAGTTTGATTCACTTTTATTTTGAAGTTACTAAAAATTTCAGAAATTTTTCAGAGGAAGAATTATGTCTAGGAAAATGTACCAAGATGGTTCCTCGACAAAAAGAGGACCCAAGCATGCTATGCATGAGCAAGACGATGAACCACCAAGGGAAGCTGAGGTGCGGCCTTGTGAATGGCTGTCAGAAGAATTCATGGTCAATGCAGGCAGCAAGGATGAATTTGACGCATATGTGCGTAATGCCAATCTTGAGGACTTCATGCAAGATAAGTGTCCTCAGTACTACCAATTGACTGATTAATTCGTGAGAAGATTTAAATTTACATCCTCGCGTAATTCTCAGAATGTCCTGTTTGATATTTATGATCAATCTTATACCATGGACCTAGAAGATTTTACAACTGCTTGCAAACTCCCACAGTGGGGCAATGTTAATGAACCCCACAAATCTGAATATAAAGACTTTCTTGCTAGTATCACTGTGGGAGAATCTAGGGATATAGCACAAGCTACCATAGGCAGCATTCATTTTCCTGCTATACATTATTTTGCTCTCTTCATTAGTAGATGCATTAATGGTAAAGACGAAGCATGTCACACGTGTGTCCCTGATCTTTGTGTTCTTAAGAGTGTTGTATTAGGTAATAAAGATTACAACTTGGGGGCGATTGTTGCACGTAGGTTGCATAATAATGGTTTATTTGGAGATTTATTTGGTGGGATTTATGCGACCCGTGTTGCTAATTATCTTGGTATACCCCCACGTGAGGGTGATATGGTGTTGCCTCCTGCGTATTTAGATTATGACGCGATGGTCAGACATCGTTTTCTTTTGAGGAATGAACAATTCGTCCAGTATCGACTAATCTTTGACATACGTCGCGCTGTCCATGTTACTCTCCATGCTCCTTCCCTTTTTGATTACCAGGCAAAACAAAGATATGTTGTAACCAGGGAGGAGGCAACCGAACACGAGAGGAGAGCGGAGGCAGCTCGCCAACATGCCGCAGCTCAGGAGGCATTGGCTGCTGCAACTCAGTACGACCCCAGTTATAACTTCGGATATCAGCCAGGCTTCCCATGGCAATAGACCAACTTAGCCAAAAGCCTAAGCTTGGGGGAGTACGTATTTCTCACCGACTTTACATTCATGTTCACACACTATTCTAGTTGTCAGTGCTCATACTTTTTCATTGTATTATCCATGCTAGTTTAATTTATTTTCTAGCTTTCTTCTCGTGTGTTTGATAAACCTTAAGAAAAAACAAAAAATTAGTTAGTTTAATTTCCATGCTTGTAGTAGTAATTAAAATGAAAACCAAAAAGATTTGTCATTCTTCTTTTGCTTGTTGGGAGCTTTCCAGTGTAAATAGTTTTATTTCTTTTCTTTCCTTTGGGGGTCGAGAGGAGAAGACCATAATGAAAATGTTTAGTGGCTCTCATATGCTTTATTGTTGATTTAACCAAGAGCCCATATTACCTTGTCTTCTCCCTTGAGTTGAATGCTTGCAGATTCCAGCTTAGTCCAATGCACGTGCACTATTATTATTATTATCCACACCGTTCGGTCGTGCAAGTGAAAGGCAATAATGATGATATATGATGGACTGATTGAGATGAGAGAAGCTGGTATGAACTCGACCTCTCTTGTTTTTGTAAATATGATGAGTTCATCGTTCCTGATTCATCCTATGATGAATAAACATGTTTGCAATGAAATTTAGAGATTATAGTTGCTTATGCCATGCTTAATTAGCTAGGAGCTTATAATGGTTTACCTTACATGCCAACATGCTATTAAAATGGTTGTGATGTGGTATAATAGGGTGGCATCCTCCTTTGAATGAATTGAGTGGCTCGACTTGGCACATGTTCACGCATGTAGTTGAAACGAATCAACCTAGCCTTCACGATATTTATGTTCATGGTGGATTATATCCTACTCATGCTTGCACTCGCTGTTAATTAATTAATGCATGTTCATGACTGTTGTCGCTCTCTCAGTTGGTCTCTTCCCAGTATTTTGCTAGCCTTCACCTGTACTAAGCGGGAATACTGCTTGTGCATCCAAACTCCATAAACCCCAAAGTTATTCCATATGAGTCCACCATACCTTCCTATACGCGGTATTTACCTGCCTTTCCAAGTAAATTTGTATGTGCCAAACTCCAAACCTTCAAATAAAATTCTGTTTTGTATGCTCGAGCAGCTCATGTTTCAACTAGAGTTGTCTGTATCTTCCATGCTAGGTGGATTATTCTCAAGAGGAGTGGACTCCGCTCCTCATTCACGAGAAAATGGCTGGTAACCGAGATGCCCAGTCCCATGATCAAAAGATCAAAGCAAATCGAAATAATTAAACAAAACTGCCCCAGGGCTGTTGCTAGTTGGAGGCACTCGTTGTTTCGAGCAAGCCATGGATTGATGCTTGTTGGTGGTGGGGGAGTATAAACTTTACCATTCTGTTTGGGAACCACCTATAATGTATGTAGCATGGAAGATATTGAAATCTTCATAGTTGTTGTGTTGACAGTGAAAGTATATCACTCAAACTGTTATTCATCTCTATTTTAAAATCAAGCTCTGGCACCTCTACAAATCCCTGCTTCCCTCTGCGAAGGGCCTATCTATTTACTTTTATGTTGACTCATCACCCTCTTATTAAAAGCACCCATTGAGAGCACACTGTCATTTGCATGCATTACTATTAGTTTATATTGGGTATGACTTGACTGGATCTCTTTTACCATGAATTACAATGTCTAGTCAGTCCTTGATCTTTAAAGATGCTCTGCATTTATGTTTTGCGGTCTCAGAAAGGGCTAGCGAGATACCATCTTTTTATATCATATTATGATTGTTTTGAGAAAGTGTTGTCATCCAAGATTTATTATTATTGCTCGCTAGTTGATTATGCCATTGACATGAGTAAACATGGGACCTAAGTGTTATTGTGAATATGGTTAGTTCATAATCTTTGCTGAAAACTTGAATGTTGGCTTTACATATTTACAACAACAAGAGCAAACAGAGTTTGTAAAAGTTTTTCTTTATCACTTTCAGTTTGTCAACTGAATTGCTTGAGGACAAGCAAAGGTTTAAGCTTGGGGAGTTGATACGTCTCCAACGTATCTACTTTTCCTAACACTTTTCCCTTGTTTTGGACTCTAACTTGCATGATTTGAATGAAACTAACCTGATCGACGCTGTTTTCAGCAGAATCGCCATGGTGTTGTTTATTGTGCGTAAAATGTAAGTTCTCGGAATGACCTGAAAATCCACGGAGATAACTTTTGGAAAATATAAAAAATACTGGCGAAAGAATCAAGGCCAGGGGGCCCACACCCTGTCCACGAGGGTGGGGGGCACGCCCCCTCCCCCTGGGCAGGCCCCCTGTCTCGTGGGCGCCCTGGAGCTCCACCGACGTCAACTCCAACTCTATATATTCCGTTTCACAGAGAAAAAAATCAGAGAGAAAGTTTCATCGCGTTTTACGATACGGAGCCGCCGCCAAGCCCTAATCTCTCTCGGGAGGGCTGATCTGGAGTCCGTTCTGGGCTCCGGAGAGGGGGATTCGTCGCCGTCGTCATCATCAACCATCCTCCATCACCAATTTCATGATGCTCACCGCCGTGCGTGAGTAATTCTATCGTAGGCTTTCTGGACGGTGATGGTTTGGATGAGATTTACCATGTAATCAAGTTAGTTTTGTTAGGGTTTGATCCCTAGTATCCACTATGTTCTGAGATTGATGTTGCTATGACTTTGCTATGCTTAATGCTTATCACTAGGGCCCGAGTGTCATGATTTCAGATCTGAACCTATTATGTTTTCATGAATATATGTGAGTTCTTGATCCTATCTTGCAAGTCTATAGTCACCTATTATGTGTTATGATCCGAAAACCCCGAAGTTTCAATAATCAGGATACTTCTCGGTGATGACCGTAGTTTGAGGAGTTCATGTATTCACTATGTGTTAATGCTTTGCTCCGGTACTCTATTAAAAGGATGCCTTAATATCCCTTAGTTTCCATTAGGACCCCGCTGCCACGGGAGGGTAGGACAAAAGATGGCATGCAAGTTCTTTTCCATAAGCACGTATGACTATATTCGGAATACATGCCTACATTACATTGATGAACTGGAGCTAGTTCTGTGTCACCCTATGTTATAACTGTTACATGATGAACCACATCCGACATAATTATCCATCACTGATCCAATGCCTATGAGCTTTTCACACATTGTGCTTTGCTTATTTACTTTTCCGTTGCTACTGTTACAATTACTACAAACTGCTATCGTTACTTTTGCTACTGTTATCATTACTATCATACTACTTTGCTACTAAATACTTCGCTGCAGATACTAAGTTATCCAGGTGTGGTTGAATTGACAACCCAACTGCTAATACTTGAGAATATTCTTTGGCTCCCCTTGTGTCGAATCAATAAATTTGGGTTGAATACTCTACCCTCGAAAACTGTTGCGATCCCCTATACTTGTGGGTTATCAGTGGTGGTGGTGGGTTGTTGTTGTTGTTGTTGTTGTTTCCTTAGTTCTGGTTCTAAACTAGCATCTGCATCAAGGCATTCTGCTGCTGGATCAACTGGGTAAGCTCTGGTGGGAACACAAATCCGGTGTCACCACGTCTCAGAGGCATCTGATGGGTTAGAAGGGGTGAGAAAATAGAATAGAATAAGGTCTAAGAGAGATTCACTACCCATATGCACATGAGGCAAACACAATCAATTGACTTCATTCAATATCAAACAAGGTTCACACAAACGATCTAGCTACGATTAAAATTGATCGATGCTAACTACTTAGAAGAATACTACTAGTAACATGGTGGTCGTCTAGAAATTTTGATCGGGGGAAGACTCCAAGATATCTGCTCCAGCTTCATCAATGTAGTCGTCATCACTGTCATCATTTGCATCACTGTCTGTGTCGGTATCGTCCAAGATGATGTAGTCCTTCGAACGGATCTCCTTTACAGGTTCTCGCTTATGGTTCTCCATGGGTAGTCCTAGCTTCCTCTTCAAATCTTCATGCTTCTCCAATAGTACAACAATTTCTTCCTCATATCCATCGCGTGTTGACTTGAGTTCCTCTTCTAGCTTGATATTCTTCTTCATTAGCTTCTTAATCTTCTTCATGTTGAAACACAACTGATTCTCGTATCGGCGAATGTGGTCACCCATCTCCTGGATGTAAACTGCAATTGATCCATCCTTCCTGGTACGAATCATCTCTCATTCTTCATCTGAGCGTCCACATATTTTGTAGATGGTGTGTTTTCAAGCTCCTTGTGATACACTTGACATATGCGTCCAAAAGTGATGTGGGCTGCCATGCTCTTTCCCAAACTCCAACTTGGTGCATCCGGGTAGAAATCAATAGGCTCCGTTGTTGGTGCAAATGTCCTCCCAGGTACCCAAACCTTGATCTTCCAGCGCTCCTCTTCCGGTCAGGTTGCAGAGAAATTCCCAATGAATGTTGGTAGTCCGATGTTCAAGTACTTAGTGACTTCCTTCAAGTGTCGTCTGAAAGGGGTGTCGTCATCCGGCTGAGTGAACTTGTTCCTGGGGTCCTCCATCTATAGAGTAGAAATAGAGGAGAATTAGAAATGAGCAGAGAAGAGAAATCCTGTGGCTTATTCTAGAGGTCGCGTCCTACAGTCAGCGTGTGCTCTGATACCATCTTGTAGTGACCACGATCCCAATGGACCAAAGTCTCTGTGCTTAAGTGTCATCCCTAGATCGGTAATGCTGACACACACAGTACTCGAGGAATTATAACAGA
The DNA here is from genome assembly GCA_021605145.1 of Aegilops bicornis. Classification (NCBI taxonomy): domain Eukaryota; kingdom Viridiplantae; phylum Streptophyta; class Magnoliopsida; order Poales; family Poaceae; genus Aegilops; species Aegilops bicornis. The sequence goes on along the minus strand of CM038669.1, from coordinate 675,758,370 downwards.
GTTCAATCACACACTTATTACATCGAGTCCTCATAAAGAGTATGATTACACAAAAATAATATGGCTGGAGGCCATCTAAACTAAATAAGTACGGAAGTTTTGAAGGTAAATGAGTCCATCAACTCCAATGGCATAGCTGAGTGCATGACAATGACCTATCCCACCTTATTCGTCGTCTGAGTAGTCTGCAACATGAGACGTTGCAGCCGTGTAGGTTAGCACATTGAATATGCTGGCAGAGTTACACTGTAAAGCAGTGAATGCAAGAACTACATCTACATGCAATATTTGTGTAACATCCCAAATTTTCAATTTGGAATGTTATACATTAGATCATCATGCATATCATATTTTCTCGCATTTTCCGATCCTAGGAGATTTCACGCAACTCAAGGACCCTCGGAGAGAGTTGGAAGTTTCATTATTTTCATATTTGGGATTTCTCAAATTTTGGAAATAGGATCATTTGGATTTATTTAAAAGTATCTTCATAAAGTTTTTCCTATAAAAATCTCAAGAGAGGGAATAATATGACTTTCCCAATATTTAGGAAAAACGAAGATATTATAAATAAATCAAATTTGGTTTTTGAAAGATTTATTTTGCTTAGGCAAAATGAGCATTTAAAATTTTTATGCATGTTGCAGTTTTTAAAAGTTCATTTTGTTCGACTCATTTTAGGAGTCGGAGAAAATTTGTTTTATTTAATTTGGAATTCATTTGGTATTTTTTTAATTCGTTTTGGTTTAATTTTATTTAAAAAAATATAAACGCCCCCTGGACCGAGGCCCTTGGGCCAACAGGCCAGTGCCCAGGCGCCCCGGCCCACCTCCCTCTCCTCCTCGCCTTGCTGAATGCGGACTCCGCCGCCACAAGACGGTGCAGCCGCCGCCGCCCGAGTCCGGCCCCGACCCGGCGCTCCTTGCCCCTCCCAAGCAACGCCCCCCCCTTTATAACCGCCCCCCCTCTCTCCTCACCCCGCGCCGCCCTCACCCGAGGCCGAGCCGTGCCGTCGCCCGAACGCCGCCGTCGCCCCTCGCCGAGCACGCCGCCGTCGCCGGAGCCCCTCGCCGACCCCGCCGCCACCCACCGCCCTCGCCCGACCCGCCGGAGCCCCGCCGGCGACCGCCGGAGGTAGCGCCCGATCCGATCCGGTTTTCCCTAGAAAACCCGGTCCGGTTTGTTTTGCAAAGTTCGGTTTTTTTTTAAAAAAACCTAGATTGGTTTATTTTTTTTCGGTTTTCTTATTTAGCGAACGTTCACCGACCCGTTCGTTTCAATGAACGTGTTCGTTGGATTAGTTCTGTTAACGAACGTCCGTTATTTAATCCGTTCGTCGTTTTCTTTTAAATCGGATTTAATCCGTTAATTTTTAGATTCGATTTCTGATCTGATTTTCAAATCTGTTTTATTTCTTGCTCATTTATCGGAATCAGGTGATTCAAGCGCCTGGAGTTTCGTAACGAAACCGCCATTCCGACTACCCTACTTTCACAGAGTTTTGCTACTGTGAAATTTTGACTTATTTTCAGATTTGTTAAACCAAGTCGTTCTCTCTCGAGTTCCGACTTTCGATGCTTTATTTGATTTGATTCTTTTACAACCAGGGTTCTTAAGTTGAACTATCTGGTTAGATCTTTTCGAGATTTCCCTGTGCATTAGATGAGTACTTATTGTATGCTTGTTGTTTGTCTGCGTTAGATCACCCGGAGTGCGCCGCTTGTTACTTCGAATCTCTAGGACTCATGGATCATCGACAAGGCAAGTAACACTTTGATCATACCTTTTCTACTACCCAGTTTTTATGCATTAGATCAAACCCTCAAACACTTGCATGATTAGGATCTAATCAAATTGTGGGATGGGAAGTAGATTGAGGTAGTACCTATTACCTGTTTTACTTATGAAACCTTGGGAGTTACTTCTACGTTTGCTTATTATGCCATGCTATGCTAGTAGACGTGGATTGGGTGAGTGAATATCCATGACAGATGTGAGATTGTTAATTAATGGTTTATCTAAGGTGGCAACCTAAACACACATCTGGGTGGATTGAGGCACTGGTTTCTATCAGGACTTGCCTGTATTTCTTGGACCGCCACCTGTGCTCTAAGGGATCATGAGATTATTCAAACTAGAAGCTTCCGTGTGCAGCCACAAGCCAATTATGGGCTCATGGCGTAGTTGACTAAGTTGTGCGAACTCTTACGGGTAGGCTAGCTGATGTAGGGGATGTAGGTTGGTACGGTCTACCCACATGTAAGGTGCTAGCGCACGAAAGACTATGTCTCGGTCATCCGCTTTCTCAAACACCATGTAGTGCGAGAACCAAGCGGAGGCGATCGAGTCTTGTGGGGAAAAGTGCTAAACCTCTGCAGAGTGTATAAACTAATCATGATTAGCCGTGTCCCCGGTTATGGACGAATCTTGAGTATCTAGTACTTGAATATCATGTGAATCTCAACATGTTACTTCTAATAATAAAGTTATTGGGTTTTAATGAGTACTTTTTAATTGGGATTGAGGATGTTGTCAACCATTCTCAATGTTTAACAACCACCATGATAGTTAAATAAAATTATTCCTTTGATGTAGGGAAAAATCAGCTTTATGCAAAAATGTAACCGTAGAGCCTTACCACCAGCCAAATATGCATGTAGTATAGGCTTATCGCTTCATTGCTCTCTATGTGTTACATTGCCAGCATATTCCATGTGCTGATCCGTTTTCGGGGTGCAACTTTTCATGTTGCAGACTTTTCAGACGATGAGTAAGGTGTTAGGCCGTGGTTCTATACTCAGTGATGCCGTTGGAGTTGATGGACTCACTCGTTTTCCAAGCCTTCCGCTGTTATTATTAGATGGCCTTAAGCCATATTATTGTGTTAAGTTCCCTTGTGGACAACGATGTAATAAGTGTGTGATTGCTACTCTGTTATAAATCCTTCAGAGTAATCTTGTCAGGTGTCAAGACATTCTTGATCCAGGATGACACTGAGTACAGAGCGCTAGATCCATTCGGGTCTGGTCGCGACAATTTGGCTAGTGGAGGCTCTAAGTTTATGATTTTGCATAAAGCTAGTTTTTCCCTACAACAAAGGAATAAATTTTATTTACTACTCCCAAGTTGAACCAATATTTGAGAAGGTTCCTCCAACTCAAATCCCAATTAAACAAGTATCATCATTAAACCCAATTCAATTAATTAAAGAGTGATGAGATCAACAATAATATCCAATTCCAGATACTCAAGATGTCCATAACCGGGGACACGGCTAACCATGATTAGTTTATAAACTCTACAAAGGTTGCACACTTTTACCCGAAAGACTCGACCACATATATGATCGGAAGATCGAGACATAGTCTTTCTGAAGCATTAACTCTCTACTCCGGGCAGTCTGGTACACCTACTTTCCCCTATATCTGGTAGTCCACCTCTTCGGGAGATCATACAACTTACTCAACTATGCCAGAGCCCATAATGGCTTGTGGCTGCACACGGAAGTTTCTAGGCATGAAATATCATATGATCCCTTTGAGTCTGGGTGGCGAACCGAGGAAAAATCACACGGGTACTCCGGGATTTCCCAAACGAACAAACACTGGATTCTCCAGGTGCCCCAACCAATCCACCCAGATGTGTATTAAAGTTGCCACCTTAATGTTATCCAAAATTAATAACTCTCATAACTTCCATGTGAATCACGATCCAATCCCCGTCTACGTGCATGGCTAAGCAATAATAGAGCATAACGTATATTCTCGGGGTGATCAAAAAGGTATTAGGTTCCTACCTTAAGTACTACAACCAAACCACATGTTCCCAATCCTACTCATGCAAAAATTTGAGGGGTATAACTAATGCATAGTAAAAACTGGGTATAGAAGAGTATGATCAAAGTGTAACTTGCATTGTTGACAATCTGCAAACTCTAGGGATTCGTAGTAACAAGCTCCATGCTCCGGATAATCTAGCTTAGACAAACAGTAGCATACATAAGCAATTGCTCAAATGAAACAAAGATAAATCAAGAAAAGAACCAAATAAAACTCGAAACAAGCAAACGACTAAATTAAATAGAAAACAAACCTAACAACATTATTTTCATGTCAATTAGATCTTAACAGTAGGTACATGTTATTAGCTACGATATGCAAGAAGAATCAACTCAAACGGAGCTATGAAACTCAAGATACAAACGAAACAAGATCAAATACTAATCTGAACCAAACTCAAATTTTAAATTGTCAAAATCATGTTCAAGTTGGTTTACTGGAAATAAGAGATCGCTACGAAGATTTAGGCGTTGGTTTCATCTACGTTGGATAAACGAGAAAAAAAGTTAAGCTAGTTTTAAGATCAGGGGCTAAATCGCAATAAAGCTATTCGTGGTAGGTCCATGGGAAAAAAATAAAACTAAAAATAAAAAACTACAGAACGAAGGTTCGCTAACAGAACTAAATGAACGAAAGCGTTCACTAACAGATCTAAACGAGCGAACGTTTGCTAATTAAACTAACCTAATAAAATAAACTGATAAAAAACCAAAAACTAAGAAAAAACCGGGACGAGTTTCGGCGGTTATACCGGTTCACGAAATAAAACCGGCAACGGCGGATCGGATCGGACGGGTGGCGACGCCAGTTACGGACAAGGGGCGGGCGTTAACAAGAAGAGTTAGCGGCCACCGGCCGGGCGGCGAGCAAAAGCGGCGGCGACAGCGGCTCGGCGGCGCGAGCAGCGGTAGCTACGGAGGCGGCGGTGCGGGCGATGTGGGGAGGAGGGCGGCGGCGGGCTTCGTTTATAAAGGGCCCCAGGGGGTCCGACTTGGAGCGTGGGTCGGCCGAAGCAGCGGCGGCTCGGACTCCCACCGGAGTCCGGCGCGTGCATGACAGTGAAGGCGGTGGCGCGGCTGGGCTTGGCCCGGCTCGGCTCGGGCCGGCCCATAACTTTTTTTAAACGATTTCCGCGCAGAAGAAAATCCTAATAAAATATAAAAAAAATTCTAAAAATTCCAGAAACAATTTTCGCCGTCCAAACCTAATATTTAGGACAAAATGAACATTTTTTTCGACTAAATGCAATTTTAAAAAAATGCATGTTTTTCTGTAATTCAAATAAAACTGCAAATTACATACAAATAAAATAATAATTTGATTCCAACATTTCTTTTCCAATATTTCTCCTCTGCTTTTAAGAAGTCATTTTATCTTCTCTCATTTTATTTTTATTGCTGGAAATAATTGGAAAATAATTGTTTAAATCAAATTGATCCTACTTTTCAAATTTGAAATAAATTCAAATATGAAAATTTTGTGAAACCTCCAATTCTCTCGTTGGGTCCTTGAGTTGCTTAAGATTTGTAGGATCACAACCAAATGCAAATAAAATATGATATGCATATGATGATCTATGTATAACATGCAAATTGAAAATTGGGATGTTACACCGTAGTTGCTTCACAATTTGGTTCTATTCCATCGAAGAATTCACCTTGCAAACCAATACACACAATAGCCCAAACGGTGGGGTTATGTCCAAGAATATGAATTTTCATCTTATGCTTCCAACTAGCAAAATTAGTACCATCAAAGTAAGGACCTCTAAGGTGGTAATTTCCCTAGCTAGACGCCATACTCTCCTAGGTTGTGAAACCAAGGCTATGATCACCAAAGCTATGGAAATCAAGGCAAATGGAGACCAAAGCTCTGATACCACTTGTAGGATCAAAAGTATGTCTAGAGGGGGGATTAGACTACTTGACCAAATAAAAATCTAGCCTTTTCTCAATTTTAAGTCTTGGTAGATTTTAGCAACTTAACACAAGTCAATCAATCAACCTACACATGCAATTCTAAGATTATAGCAGTGGAATGTAAATCATTGCATATAAAGGTAAAAGGGAGGAGTTTGGAGGGTGCAAACGCAATTTAGACACGGACTTTTTTGGCGTGGTTCCGATAGGTGGTGCTATCATACATGCACGTTGATAGAGACTTCAACCCACGACTTGCGCGAGTCCACGGAGGGCTCCACCCACGAAGGGTCCACGCAGAAGCAACCTTGTCTATCCCACCATGGCCATCACCCACGACGGACATGCCTCACTTGGGTAGATCTTCACGAAGTAGGCGATCTCCTTGCCCTTACAAACTCCTTGGTTCAACTCCACAATCTTGATGGACGTTCCCAAGTGACACCTAACCAATCTAGGAGAAACCACTCTCCAAAAGGTAATAGATGGTGTGATGATGATGAACTCCTTTCTCTTGTGCTTCAAATGATAGTCTCCCCAACACTCAACTCTCTCTCGCATATTTGGATATGGTGGAAAGATGATTTGAGTGGAAAGCAACTTAGGGAAGGCTAGATCAAGATTCTTGTGGTTGGATTGGAATGTCTTGGTCTCAACACATGAGTAGGTGGTTCTCTCTCAGAAAATGAGTACTGGAAGTGTAGGCACGTTCTGATGGCTCTCTCACAAATGGAGAAGGAGGTGGAGGGGTATATATAGCCTCCACACAAAATCTAACCGTTACACCCAATTTACCAAACTCGGTGGGACCGAATAATGAACCTCGGTGAGACCGGCCTGGTTCAAAATGTGAACGTTAGGCTTTTCTGTGGGACCGACAATACCAACTCGGTGAGACCGATGCGCTAGGGTTAGGGCAAAACCTCATCTCGGTGAGACCGATCACATGAACTCCGTGAGACCGATTTCAGTAATAAGCAAACAGAGACTTGGTCAGGCAAACTCAATGGGACCGATCGCTCATTTCGATGAGACCGAAATGTTACGAAACAGAAACAGAGAGTTTGCACTGCGAACTCAGTGGGACCAATCGCTCATCTAGGTTAGACCGAAACGTTACGAAGGGAACAGAGAGTTTGCAATCCCATCTCGGTGAGATCGAGATCCCTATCAGTGAAACCGAACTGATTAGGGTTTTTGGCTATGGTTATGTCAAGTGAACTCGGTGGCGCCGGATAGATGAAATCGGTGGGGCCGAGTTTGACTTTAGGTTTAGGACATATGTGGAAATGAGAAAGTGGTTGAGGGCTTTTGGAGCATATCACTAAGCATCTTTAGCAAGCAAGCCATTAAGCAACACCTCATTCCCTTTTAATAGTATTGAATTTTCCTATGGACTCAATGTTATCTTGAATCACTAAAATGAAAATGTAGAGTATTGAGCTTTTGCCAATTTTTTTCCTTAGCATTTTGAGGGGTCCACATCTCTAGTCCATGCCATGCCAATCACTGAACTTTCTGAAACATTAATCGTGAATGGATATTAGTTCAATGAGCTATATGTTGCACTTTCAAATGCCATCAAAACCATCGAAGAAGTCCTCATGGCATCCCTCTCTAGATACCCCGTGCGCATGGGCCTCCCGACCCCCGTGCGCATGCGGTCGAGTGTCAACTCTCTCCATACCCCGTGCGCATGGGGTCCGTGACCCCCGTGCATACGGGGCCTAGGTTTTGGCACTCGAGGTTCCATATCGAGTGCGGTTTCAAGTTGGTCTTTGGGAATTTATGTTGAAGCCATCAAGATTGATTTTAATGTCTACCCAAATATATTCAAGGTGGAGTTCGTTAGAGGATCCCAAAGATTGACATATTTGGGCTTTTAAGGATCAAGAGCTTGAGAGAATAATCAAATAGAAGAATTCAAGTTATGGTTTCAAGACAAGATCATGGTAATATCATGTGTTGGGTTTTCCGTTGGTCAAGTCGTGAAGCAAGCAACTAGAGTGAAGAATTCATTATGGGGGTGTTTGGTTTCCTGGTTTGCATGTGGCTCGCACCCGCCATGAAAACTTGGGTGGTTTGGTAGGCTGCATGGGCGCGTGAGCCTGGTCCGTGGCTGCAAAAGGAGGCTTCCCAGCCAGGCTGAGGGAAACACAAGTTTCTCGCGTTTCTCGCATGCAGGCTCTGGCTGGTTCGCTTTTCTTCGATCTTTCTTCTCTTCGTGACTAAACGCCGCCGTTGTCATCCTCAACCAACGGTCGTCGCAGCCCTCGTCAAACCTTGTCGTCCTCGTTCAACCTCCACCAAGCGCCGCCATTGTCCTTGACCAAGCGTCGTCGCCGTCGTCGTCCACGACCAAGTGTTGTCGCCGCTGTCGTCCTCGACCAAGTGTCGTCGTCGTCGTCGTCCTCGAACAAGGGTAGCTGCCACCATCCTTGAACAAGGGTAGCTGCCGCCGTCATCGCCGCCGCCGTCCTCGACCAAGCGTCGTTGCCGCCACCATCCTCGACCAAGTGCCATCGCCGCCGCCGTCCTCGACCAAGCGTCGCCGCCGCCGCCGTCCTCAACCAAGTGTTGTCGCCGTCGTCCTCGACCAAGCGTTGCAGCCGCCGTCGTCCTCGACCAAGCATCGTTGCTGTCGTCCTCGTCCTGCCGTCTGGAGCCACCGAGCTCCGGATCTCGTTGCCCAGCCGCTGGCCACCACGTTCCTCACTAAAGGAAACGATCGGTGCATTTGCACGGTGACTCACGGCAACATTGGTCGAGTCTGCGCTAACTTGGTCGATCCATCTCCTCTGTTTCAATACAAGTATGCGAGATAGCTAGTGGAGTAGTGCAGTTTTGGTTATGACTGGCAGCTCAAGCGCTGGATTAAGTACGAGTAATCTGTCACTGAAGTAGCTAGAAAACAATGATCAGGCAAGCCCAGCAAAATTCAAAAAAACCTGCTCGTGTGCAGCAATATCATGCAAGTGAACCAAACACCCATCTTAGCTCGTCCTTGCAGCAGCCCAGCCAGGCCAGGCTCACCCAGGACGCCCCATGCAATGCAGCCTGTGGCTACACAAGGAACCAAACATGCCCTATGCCTCTCAAGAGATTACGATGGAGTTTTAGAAGAGCATGTGGTGACCAAGGTGATATTCATAGTGGAACTTGATATGGCCATGAAAGAGTCTTTGGTGATATAGTCTTGGACCAATGAAGGGAAATGAAGAGTTCATTGTGGCTTTCAAGAAACCAAGTTTGGGCATGAAGTAAAGATGTTGGTTGACCAAGATGAAGCTCGAAGATTATCTAGATGGTCAACTCACAAAGCGCAATCCTAGTACCACATGGGATCAAGTGATCTAGTGGTGTGGTAAGAATTTGTGAATTGTTATTTGCTACATAACCCATGCTATGTTTTTGTTATGTCTATGTGGGTTAGGTGTTTCTCATGGGCTTGCATCAAAAGGAAAGATTTAAAGTTGCCTATGTGTGGATGACATCAAGTGGTGATGGTCATCGGGTTCGAGGAGTCCAAGTGCAAGTGAGAAGCCATAGGTTATATGCTTTGAAGCTGGCGGTCCACATCATGATAATGTGCATGTGAAGATGGGCTTAAGTTAAAGCTTCCCTTATTGCAATATGAGGAAGCATTTCGAGTATCTTCACCAAGTGATTATGGAAAAGAAAAAAAATTCCAACTTGAGGCAAGCATTAAAGTCATCATCAAGCTCAAGTGGAATGTGAAAGACAAAGGTATACCTTATCTAGGTTTTCCTAGTTTTGCCGGTCTCATGATGCTTGGAGGGAGACCGGATTATAGGTTTGATAGTCGTACTATCAAGAGGGATTTTCGGGCAAGTAGCTTGATCATGTCGCATGTAGAGAGCTCAAACCTTTGCATTACTTTCATCATTATTTCTTGTTTATCTTTGGTGAATCTCTATGTGAGGACCTTGGGCTTTTCCATAGCTTCAAAACGAGCCCAAGACCATCGAATTCAGAGTACGTATGCCAAAGTTATCACTATTTTAGTGGGCTGTTGCAGGCAGTTCTGGGTACCCTGTGGACACGAGGTTTTTGACCCTCGTGAGAATGGGGCCCCATTCGCACGGGCTTGTGCCGTGCGCAGGGGACCCTGTTGGCAGGGGGTCTAAACCCCCGTGGGCACGGGGTGTCCAGGAACTGCCCGTTGAACCCCAACGGTTAGTTTTGGGTTTTGGCTATTTAAGGGCTCCTTCCTCCCACCGGTTGTGAGGTTGTTCACACACATTCTAAACATAATTTTGAGCCTCTTATCACCTATCCCAAACCCCTTTCTACCCTATAAGTGAAGGGGATTTGTGTATGGATCTTGGAGTCATTTGTTGATTTCCTCCATTGCATCCCCTCTCTTCAATCCCCCACTATCTTGAGTTGCATCTTGTGAGATTGAGAGAGTGAGTTGAGCATTTGTTTCTTGACCATGCATTGCATTTTTTGCATCGGTTTGAGCTCCCTGCATCAATTTGTTTGAGTGAGATCTCGTGAGTTTATTACTCTTGGAGGCTTCACCTCCTAGACGGGTTGGTGATATCTTTGAGAAGTTTGTGAAGAGGTCTAGGTGGCCAAGGTTCCTCTAGAAGCTTCCTATTGTGGTGCGCTCCAGGGAAGGGTGTGAAGTGGACTAGGTGGTCAAGTTACTCCGGAAGCTTCTGTGGTTGTGGTGTGCTCCGGAGAAGATTGTAAAGGTGTGGTGGTCGCCTTCAAGACTAACCCCGAGTGAACCGAGGCTCATAACCGTCGCGGGTGACTCAAAAGGGAGAATATGGTGAGTCACTTGGTTACGCCCCGGGGCTTTGGATTCGGCACCGCTTTAACGGAGATTAGCACTCTCACGACTATGAACTTCGGGATAAATCCGCGTCCCCGACTAACTTGAGGCTATCTCATACTGATACGTCTCCAACGTATCTATATTTTTTTATTGTTCCATGCTATTATATTACCCCTTTTGGATGTTTATGGGCTTTATTTTACACATTTATACCATTTTTGGGACTAACCTACTAACCAGAGGCCCAACCCGTATTGCTGTTTTTTTGCCTATTTCAGTATTTCGAAGAAAAGGAATATCAAACGGAGTCCAAACGGAATGAAACCTTCGGGAGCATGATTTTTGGAACGAACGTGATCCAGAGGACTTGGAGTGCAAGTCAAGAAGCAGCCGAGGCCTCCACGAGATAGGAGGGCGTCCCCCCCCCCTATAGGGCGCGCCCCCTGTCTCATGGGCCCCTCGGGCGACCACGGACGTACTTCTTCCTCCTATATAAGCCTACATACCCCAAAAACATCCAGGGAGCCAACGGAACACAATTTCCACCGCCGTAACCTTCTGTATCCGCGAGATCTCATCTTGGAGCCTTCGCCGGCACTCTGCCGGAGGGGGAATCGACCATGGAGGGCTTGTACATCAACATCCTTGCCCCTCCGATGAGTTGTGAGTAGTTTACCACAGACCTACGGGTCCATGGTTATTAGCTAGATGGCTTCTTCTCTCTTTTTGGATCTCAATACAATGTTCTCCCCCTCTCTTGTGGAGATCTATTCGATGTAATCTTCTTTTGCGGTGTGTTTGTCGAGATCCTATGAATTGTGGGTTTATGATCAAGTTTATCTATGAATAATATTTGAATCTTCTCTGAATACTTTTATGTATGATTGAGTTATCTTTGCAAGTCTCTTCGAATTATCAGTTTGGTTTGGCCTACTAGATTGATCTTTCTTGCCATGGGAGAAGTGCTTAGCTTTGGGTTCAATCTTGCGGTGTCCTTTCCCAGTGACAGCAGGGGCAACAAGGCACATATTGTATTGTTGCCATCGAGGATAAAAAGATGGGGTTTATATCATATTTCTTGAGTTTATCCCTCTACATGATGTCATCTTGCTTAATGTGTTACTCTGTTCTTTATGAACTTAATACTCTAGATGCAGGCAGGAGTCGGTCGATGTGTGGAGTAATAGTAGTAGATGCAGCCAGGAGTCGGTCTACTTGTTGCGGAAGTGATGCCTATATACATGATCATGCCTAGATAATCTCATAATTATTCGCTTTTCTATCAATTGCTCGACAGTAATTTGTTCACCCACCGTAATACTTATGCTATCTTGAGAGAAGCCACTAGTGAAACCTATGGCCCCCGGGTCTATCTCTTATCATATTTGCTTCCAATCTACTTTTATTTGCATCTTTACTTTTTGCATCTATATTATAAAATACCAAAAATATTTTTATCTTATCATACTATCTCTATTAGATCTCACTTTACATGAAGTGGCCGTGAAGGGATTGACAACCCCTTTATTGCGTTGGTTGCGAGTTCTTTGTATGTTTGTGTAGGTGCGTGGGACTTTTGAGGAGCCTCCTACTGGATTGATACCTTGGTTCTCAAAACTGAGGGAAATACTTACGCTACTATTGTTGCATCACCCTTTCCTCTTCAAGGAAAACCAACGCAAGCTCAAGACGTAGCACATACCCACACCCTTTACTTTCCGCAATTCATACTTGCTCATATTGATATATCTTGTGCTAGGTGAATTGCTTAGTTGTTCCTACATTTCCATATCTTGTGATATAGTTTGTGCTTGCTAGTTTTCTTAAGTGCCTATTGTTTAGCATAGGTTGTTGGTGCACTTAGTTGAGCCTAGCATATTTAGGATTTGTGCTTCAAAAGTATCCGTTAGTTTAATTCCGCATTAGGATAAAGCCAAATCCTTAAAAGTTTTAAAACGCCTATTCACCCCCTCTAGTCGTCATCTAGATCATTTCAATTGGTACCAGAGCTTTGGTCTCTCCTTGGTAGGCTTCACCGCCTAGAGATTAAAGATGTCGACTAGTGGTATAGTGCACGATGACACTTTTTGTTTTAGTGGCACAAACTATCACTTATGGAAAATTCGCATGCTTTGTCATTCTCGGACTATGGGTCCAAATTTTGTGCGAATTGTTCTTGTAGGGTCTTCTCCATGGAAGGATGAACGTTTTCCATCTACTTAGGAAAATGATGATATGCTTTGTGGGTATGGTGCTTAGAATGCCATAATCCGGTCTATTTCCCTCGAAGTATTTAAGTCTATCATGACTTGTGTGACGACTCATGATATGTGGATCCAACTTGAGGAAATATATGGTGGATCCAATCTTGTTGATATTTGTCATCTTTTGGAGGAGTCAATTGAGGAGTTCTCCACATCTTCAAGTCATGAAGAACTCCATATTGTTTCTTCATCCTTGTGCTTGGACATTTCTACTTCTTCCACCTCACCATCATATGGCATGTCCCAAGGTAATGACATGGTGAGTGGATATATCATTTTTGATGATGATGGTGTGCTAAACATTGATGATCTTTCATTTATACATGCTACTGTTGTAGCGTCTTTGGACTTGAGCATATATATCTAGCGAAAATGACTTACATTCTTGTGTTGATAGTCCATGCATATCATTTGGAGATTCCTTGAATACCTTTTGTGATTATATGCATGATACTCCTTGTTTCCATGATCTCCATGCTTCTATTTCCTCTAGTTGTTGTTTGACTAACCATGTAGAGGAAACAAGAGAAAACAATGCACACATCATTAATGAGGAAATTGCTAGAAGAGCAAAGAAGGACATCACCTCGTTGGAGAGGAAATGCTATGAGTGTCAAGAGGATGGACATGGATATCCTACTCTTGATGATAAAGAAACCCCCTCTCCAAAATAATCATCATCAACCTCCAATGTTCACATGTGCCTCATGGCAAGAGGTAATACCGAGGTATCATCTACTCTTTGTAATGATATTGATGAGAGTGATGATGAATGCGATAGGGATATGAGTCAAGAAATATATGAAAGTGGTAATTATCTTTGTGGGGTAAATAAGAACACTTATGTGATGTTTAAAGATCTTATCACACATTTTGAGAAGTGTAATGATTTACTTCACGAAGAGCAACAACAAAATGAAAAACTTGATTCTAACCTTCTTGATGCTCTAGAAACTCTTAGAGACTTATAATCTTCTAAAGAAGAGATTGAAGTTGCTCATGATCAACTTAAACAGGATTTTGAGCACCTTGACCTTGTCTACAAGAATGTCAAAGGAGAGCTCACCAAACTCTCTAAGTCTTATGAGGAACTTCAAGCTACTCATGTGAAGTCTCTAGTTTCTTCTAGCTCCACTTACATTGTCAATGATGTTTGTGTTACTAACTCTACTTCTATTGAAGCATCTATCTTGATGGATAATGTTGAGCTAAGGGCTCAACTTGTTTTGCTAACTAGCAATTAGGGGAAATCAGAAGAAAGTCATGAAAAGCTCTCGGGCTCTCATGATGACCTTCTAATCTCCCATGAAAGGCTAAAGTTAGCTCATGAGGATATTGTGACTAAGGTAACATCTTGTGAGCCTCATGTGTACATTGGCACCAGTTCTACTCAAAATGCTTTATTGACATGTGCTAGTCCTAATGATTCATCTAGACATATTATTGCCAATTCTTGTGATGAATTGCTCTCCTTGCCTTGTTGCTCTAACAATGAAGCTTCTACTTCATCTAGTACTTTTGTTGATACTAACCTTGTAGAGGAAAACAAAGTGCTCAAGGCCAAAGTCACTAATTTGAAGAAAGGCTTTGGAAATGTGTCATGAAGGAAATACCTCTCTTAACACTATCTTGAGTGTTCAAAAATCCCCTCATGACAAGGGCAGACTTGGTTTCATCCCCAACAACAAGAAGTCAAAGAAAAATAAGAAGGGGCAAGATCATGTCAAGAATGAGGCCAACATTACATGCTTCAAGTGCAAGAATGTTGGACACCATGTGATATCTTGTCCATTGAAGAAGAAGGCTTAAAATGTGAAGCATTAAGGGAAGCGGCCTCAAGTTCAATCTCAAGGTCAACCTCATGTTGAAGAAAGGCCACTACCAATGAAAAACAAAGATAACGCTCCCCAAGTTGAGAAACTAAAGAAGAGGAGAAGGGGAACACATGTTGTTATAATTGCCGTGAGAAGGGACACATATCCTCATCATGTCCCAATGTTAACATCCCTAAGCCTCCTCTAGTCAATGATCATTATTCGCTTAGGAAGGATGTTGTTGGCAATTTGTTTGCCAAGTTTGTTGGTGCCCAAAGTGGTTTGGAAATTGAAAACAACATTTGGGTTGCCAAGCCTATTGTGACTAACTTCTTAGGACCCAACTTGGTTGGGGACCATCAAGCTCAAACTTGATCAATAGGTGTGTGGAGGACATTGGAGATTTGGCTAGTTCGTGAAGAAAAGGATATCCACCATTTATTTGTGCCAAGTCATGTGGATTATCTTCATATTATCCATCCAATGTCCCTATTTGCGGTAACTTGTATTTATATTGCATACATTGAAAGTTACTCGCCCCTTGCTTGTGCATTTTGCATTGGTTTTGTATCTAGCATGTGCATTTTGCATTGCACATCATATAGTGGTGTTTGTTGTCTTGAGCCTTTAATGTATCATTTTTTTAGTTTTTTGGGCTTTTGTGAGATATTAGTGGATCATCACATTATGGGGGAGTGTTATGCTTTGTGCACACCACAAACCCAAAATGTGAATATGAGAAATACCACCTAGTATTGATCTTCAGTATTATCTAGTCACTATGTGGTATGTCAAGCTCATTTGAAATTAAAATTAGCAAAGTATCCATTAATTATCTCTTGTTAGTTTTTATTTGCCTTTATAGCGTGCTTGCCGTGGTATCGAGGAAATTATAACAGAAAAGTTCTGGATACCCCGTGCGCACGGGGTCTTCTGACCCCCGTGCGCACGGGGTACTGCGTAACTTTCTGGGTACCCCATGTGCACGGGGTCTTTTGACCCCGTGCGCACGGGGTACTGCGTAACTCCCTGGATACCCCGTGCGCACGGGGTCCATTGGGCAGAAATGCCCATCCGACCAAGTACACTATGAAACTTTTTTCTTATGCCTTCGATTATGATTTTGATCTTGTGCATCTTTGGAATCTACCACTGAGTGTTAATTCAAAATTTGTTATTCTCTTACAATTGGTATTTCTTCATGTGGTAGAACTTTATGATCATCTTCTTCTCAACTCGTGCTTCATCTTGCCTTATCTCACTACTTGCACTATCTATGATCTACTTGAGTGAGATAAACCTTTGAGTATGTGTGTAGTGTGTATCCTATGCTCATTGGTTGTTGCTTAGTTCATATGTTGTTATTTGTATGAAGTCTTGTGTGGATTTGTCACTTTGATATAATTTGGACAACTTGCATGCTTTTTGATATTACTGGTGCATTCATCGTGTATGTGGTCTTTTGTACAAATTGTATCTCTTTGAATCTTGGTAGGCATGTGCATGCATATTTATTTATATACTTCTTATTGCCTTGCTTGCTCTTCTTGATCCTTCATATAGGGTAAACTCCATAATATCCTTATTGGTTAAAAATGTGCATGAATTTCGAGTTCATATCCATATGCACATATTTAATGTGGAGTTTGCCCTATGTATTGTAGTTGGTCTAACTTCTTCGGACCCAAAAAGTTTGGGGACCAAATTGTACCATAATGTGTTTTAGGTACTTTGGAAAAGCATTGGATGCTTGGCTTATTCATGAGGAAGGTGGAGACACCGTGGAAGATTAATAGAGCGAAGCTTGGTTGATTCTTTGATTTGAGGTAGAAGATCATTAAAAACCCTGTTCGGTTGTAAGTGTTTCATTCTCATCATGAAAACCTGGTTAACTAAAATTTGGGCCAATTTGTTGGATTTGCATCGAACTCCCGCACTTACTGTATTCTCAATAAATCCATGGGATGTATTAAGGAAATGATGAATGTGGAGTGTGATGAGAATAATGGCTTCCATGTGGAGCAATTGTTTCAAGTGTTGTAGGTGATGAGGCTCCTTCCCAAGCTACAAGTACAATGGGGGTTGATCATATTATTCCAGAAGAAACACCCCATGTCCATGTAGAAGAAGGAGTAAGACCCCCTCTTGTGGATGCACCACAAGGGAAGTCATCACCCCCAACACAAGAGCAAGATGCTATGGGAGATCATGTACCTATCCAAGAACAAGATCAAGTCCCTCATGTTCGCGTACTAGATCAAGGGCCCCTTGAACCAATGCTCTCTCGGTAACAAGTACTCACTTCATGCATTTATTTAAATTAGAGTCAACATTGTGTATGTTGCATCTTGGCATGATTAGTACTTGGTGAGTTTGTGTTTCTTGCAAAATCTTAAGCCTCCTCTTTGAATTGTGAGCCATTTGAGAAGGAGCATATCATGGGGATCTCTAAAACCAAGCTCATGGTTCACTTATCCCACAACCAAATTGAGTGATATTAAATTTGCAATGTCACTCAATTTGGTTGTGGTATTTTCTCTCATGCTTAGTAATTCATTTTTGTGCAAATGAGATAAATTTAGGCCATGTGCCTTGTGCTACGTGACAAAGCTCTTATGCTAAAGATCAAGTTTGATAATGGATTCATTCAAGGATATCATGTTCTTATATTTTGTATCTTTTGTGTGTGCAAGTTTCTTTGTGGATGCTCATCTTGATGATTATTTTCCACATAAGAAACTTATAAACATGAGAAAGTGCATATCTTTCTTTGATATCTGTTCGTTTACTACCGGTCCTTGGGATTGCCTCCTTTTGATTCTTTGATGGATCCAGTAAGAGGATGAGTAGTGAGTGTTTGTATGTATTTCTTATATCTGTGCACTCATGAGTTTTTGGATATATTTTGGAGCCATTCTTAGCTTGATGATCCTATTGGATACTTCCCGTATATCTTGTCCAAAATATGTTCTTTGGATCTTCTGAATGTGTGACTCTCATGTTTTATCTTCTTGTCGTATTCTATGGATCCCCAATATAGTTTTAGCTCCTCCATTTATTCATAAATGGGTATGTGCATTTGATTCCACTCACATTTGAGAAATGCACAAATTAAGGAGGAAATATATTGGCCTTCTAGATTTCTTCCATTTTGGCATTTGATGCCAATGGGGGAGAAGTTTAAAGGGTTTAGGAGAAGTGGGTAGGTTCTTATCATTCATGCATATCTGCATTTGTTGTGTTTGCTTGTTGCACGGATGTGTATATAGATAAAACTTCACCAAGTTCTTTCTCATGCATATATTGTGGGGGAGTTTGCTCTATATAGTGTGGTTTTATTAGCATGGAATTCTTGTGTAGCATTTCGATGCTAGTACAACCGGTTTTGATAACATCAACTATCTTTGTGATATTTGAGGCTATCAAAACCACCTCAAGTATACGATTTATTCTCGGATAGATTGCATACTTGGTTTCATTATATAAACCCTCTTATTGAGATCGTCATCAATTACCAAAATGGGGGAGATTGAAAGGGCATGTAGCCCCTAAGTGTGGTTTTGGTAATGAATGACAATCTCTATGGATTAATGTTTTCATTGAGATATATTTGAAGGTATTATCCATAGAAGGTGCATCAAGGATATTAGAAGGAAACAAGCATGAAGTCCATATTTATGAAGATATATTTGCTCTAAGTATTAACAGACAATTCCTATGGAGCATCAAGTGCATTGAATCCTATACGAAGAAATGTTCCATAGTGATGCATGAAGCATGTTGGATTTATGTGGGAAGAATGCCATCAAAACCTTCGAAGAAGTCCTCATGGCATCCCTCTCTAGATACCTCGTGCGCACGGGCCTCCTAACCCCGTGCGCACGGGGTCGAGTGTCAACACTCTGGATACCCCGTGCGCACGGGGTCCCTGACCCCCGTGCACATGAGGCCTAGGTTTTGGCACTCGAGGTCCCATATCCAGTGAGGTTTCAAGTTGGTCATTGGGGATTTATGTTGAAGCCATCAAGATTGATTTTAATGTCTAACCAAATATATTCAAGGTGGAGTTCGTTAGAGGATCTCAAAGATTGACATATTTGGGATTTTAAGGATCAAGAGCTTGAGAGGATAATCAAATAGAAGAATTCAAGTTATGGTTTCAAGACAAGATCATGGTAATCTCATGTGTTGGGTTTTCCGTTGATCAAGTCTTGAAGCAAGCAACTAGAGTGAAGAATTCATTATGCCTCTCAAGAGATTACGTTGGAGTTTTAGAAGAGCATGTGGTGACCAAGGTGATATTCATAGTGGAACTTGATATGGCCATGAAAGAGTCTTTGGTGATATAGTCTTCGAACAATGAAGGGAAATGAAGAGTTCATTGTGGCTTTCAAGAAACCAAGATGGGGTATGAAGTAAAGATGTTGGTTGACCAAGATGAAGCTCGAAGATTATCTAGATGGTAAACTCACAAAGCGCAATCCTTGTACCACGTGGGATCAAGTGATCTAGTCGTATGGTAAGTGTTGGGGAACGTAGCAGAAATTCAAAATTTTCCTACGTGTCACCAAGATCTATCTATGGAGAAACCAGCAACGAGGGAAGGAGAGTGCATCTACATACCCTTGTAGATCGCTAAGCGGAAGCGTTCAAGTGAACGGGGTTGATGGAGTCGTACTCGTCGTGATCCAAATCACCGGAGATCCTAGTGCCGAACGGACGGCACCTCCACGTTCAACACACGTACAGCCCGGTGACGTCTCCCATGCCTTGATCCAGCAAGGAGAGAGGGAGAGGTTGAGGAAGACTCCGTCCAGCAGCAAAGACAACTGGCGTGGTGGTGGTGGAGGAGCGTCGCATCCTGCAGGGCTTCGCCAAGCACTGCGGGGAGAGGAGGAGGTGTCACGGGAGGGAGGGAGGCGCCAGGCTTGTGTGCGGCCACCCCTCCCTCCCTCCCTTTATATAGGTGCAAGAGAGGGGGGCAGCCTTGCCCTTCCTCCAAGGAAGGGTGCGGCCAAGAGGGGGAGGAGTACATCCTCCCCAAGGCACCTCGGAGGTGCCTTCCCCCTTTAGGACTCTCCCCTTTTTCTTATATCTTGGCACATGGGCCTCTTGGGGCTGGTGCTCTTGGCCCATATAGGCCAAGGCGCACCCCCTACAGCCCATGTGGCCCCCCGGGGCAGGTGGACCCCCCCGGTGAACCCCCGGACCCCTTTCGGTACTCCCGGTACAATACCGATAACGCGCGAAACTTTTCCGGCGACCAAAATAAGACTTCCTATATATAAATCTTTACCTCCGGACCATTCCAGAACTCCTCGTGACGTCCGAGATCTCATCCGGACTCGAACAACATTCGCAACCACATACAAACTTCCTTTATAACCCTAGCGCCATCGAACCTTATGTGTAGACCCTACGGGTTCGGGAATCATGAGACATGACCAGGGCGTTCTCCGGTCAATAACCAACAGCGGGATCTGGATACCCATGTTGGCTCCCACATGTTCCACGATGATCTCATCAGATGAACCACGATGTCAAGGACTCAATCAATCCCGTATACAATTCCCTTTGTCTAGCGGTATTGTACTTGCCCGAGATCCGATCGTCGGTATCCCGATACCTTGTTCAATCTCGTTATCGGCAAGTCTCTTTACTCGTTCCGTAACACATCATCCCGCGATCAACTCCTTGATCACATTGTGCACATTATGATGATGTCCTACCGAGTGGGCCCAGAGATACCTCTCCGTCACACGGAGTGACAAATCCCAGTCTCAATTCGTGCCAACCCAACAGACACTTTCGGAGATACCTGTAGTGCACCTTTATAGCCACCCAGTTACGTTGTGACGTTTGGTACACCCAAAGCATTCCTACGGTATCCGGGAGTTGCACAATCTCATGGTCTAAGGAAATGATACTTGACATTAGAAAAGCATTAACATACGAACTACGCATCTTTGTGCTAGGCTTAGGATTGGGTCTTGTCCATCACATCATTCTCCTAATGATGTGATCCCGTTATCAACGACATCCAATGTCCATGGTCAGGAAACCGTAACCATCTATTGATCAACGAGCTAGTCAACTAGAGGCTTACTAGGGACATGGTGTTGTCTATGTATCCACACATGTATCTGAGTTTCCTATCAATACAATTATAGCAGGGATAATAAACGATTATCATGAACAAGGAAATATAATAACAACTAATTTATTATTGCCTCTAGGGCATATTTCCAACAGTAAGTAATTGTGAATTGTCCTATGCTACCTAACCCATGCTATGTGTTTGTTATGTCTATGTGGGTTAGGTGTTTCTCATGGGCTTGCATCAAAAGGAAAGATTTCAAGTAGCCTATGTGTGGATGACATCAAGTGGTGATGGTCATCGGGTTTGAGGAGTCCAAGTGCAAGACGAGAAGTCGGAGTTTATATGCTTTGAAGCTTGTAGTACACATCATGATAATGTGCATATGAAGATGGGCTTAAGTTAAGGCTTCCCTCATTTCAAAATGAGGAAGCATTTCGAATATCTTCACCAAGTGATTGTGGACAAGAAAAAGATTCCAACTTGAAACAAGCATTAAAGTCACCATCAAGCTCAAGTGAAATGTGCAAGGCAAAGGTATACCTTAGCTAGGTTTTCCTAGTTTTGCCGGTCTCATGGTGCTTGGAGGGAGACCGGATTATAGGTTTGGTAGCCGTACTATCAAGAGGGACTTTCGGGCAAGTAGCTTGATCACGTCGCATGTAGAGAGCTCAAACCTTTGCATTACTTGCATCATTCTTTATTTTTGATCATGGGTGGTTCTCTATGTGAGTACCTTGGGCTTTTCCATAGCTTCAAAACGAGCCCAAGATCATCGAATTCGGAGTCTGTAGGCCAAAGTTATCACTTTTTAAGTGGGCTGCTGCACGCAGTTATGGGTACCCCGTGGACACGAGGTTCTTGACCCCCGTGGTCACAGGGCCCCGTGTGCACGGGCTTGTACCGTGCGCACGGGACCCCGTGGGCATGGGGTGTCCAGGAACTGCCCGTTGAGTCCTAGCGGCTAGTTTTGGGTTTTGGCTATTTAAGGGCTCCTTCCTCCCACCGGTTGTAGGGTTGTTCACACACATTCTAAACATAATTTTGAGCCACTTACCACCTCTCCCAAACCCCTATCTCCCCTCTAAGTGAAGGGGGATTTGTGGATGGATCTTGGAGTCATTTGTTGATTTCCTCCATTGCATCCCCTCTCTTCAATCTCCCTCTTTCTTGAGTTGCATCTTGTGAGATTGAGAGAGTGAGTTGAGCATTTGTTGCTTGACCTTGTATTGCATTTTTTGCATTGGTTTGAGCTCCCCGCTTCGATTTGTTTGAGTGAGAGCCCGTGAGTTTATTACTCTTGGACGCTTCGCCTCCTAGACGGTTTGGTGATATCTTTGAGAAGTTTGTGAAGAGGCCTAGGTGGCCAAGGTTCCTCCGGAAGCTTCCTATTGTGGTGTGCTCCGGGGAAGGGTGTGAAGTGGACTAGGTGGTCAAGTTCCTCCGGAAGCTTCCTATTGTGGTGTGCTCCGGGGAAGGGTGTGAAGTGGACTAGGTGGTCAAGTTCCTCCGGAAGCTTCCTATTGTGGTGTGCTCCGGGGAAGGGTGTGAAGTGGACTAGGTGGTCAAGTACCTCCGGAAGCTTCCGTGGTTGTGGTGTGCTCCGGAGAAGATTGTAAAGGTGAGGTGGTCGCCTTCAAGACCAACCCCGAGCGAACCGAGGCTCATATCCGTTGGGGTTGACTCGAAAGGGAGAATATGGTGAGTCACTTGGTGACGCCCCAGAGCTTTGGATTCAGCACCGCTCTAATGGAGATTAGCACTCCCACGAGTGTGAACTTCGGGATAAATCTGCGTCCCTGACTCACTTGCGGCTATCTCACACCCACACTCTTTACTTTCCGCAATTCATACTTGCTCATATTGATATATCTTGTGCTAGGTGAATTGCTTAGTTGTTCCTACATTTCCATATCTTGTGATATAGTTTTTTCTTGCTAGTTTCCTTAAGTGCCTATCTTGTTTAGCATAGGTTGTTGGTGCACTTAGTTGAGCCTAGCATATTTAGGATTTGTGCTTCAAAAGTATCCGTTAGTTTAATTCCGCATTAGGATAAAGCCAAATCCGTAAAAGTTTTAAAACGCATATTCACCCTCCCCCTCTAGTCGTCATCTAGATCATTTCACCATACACACAACAACATCCTCAATTTCCTTTTCAATGATTGGGGGTTCAGGGTCATCAAGGTCATGAGATGGCACAAAAGCAGAAAGGTTGAAGCTCATAGATGAGAATTCAAAAGTGCCAAGCCTATCCTTATAGGAGTTCCATAGTGCATCAACCTTAAGATCATTATTAGTGATGCTTCTATCCTCTTCGGATCATATGCTTGCAATACAGTTAAATTTGAATAATTTATTAGAAATAACACAAAAATTGTATTCTCATCACCAAGTCTGGCCATTTTATTTTAGCTCTAGACCTCCATTATAATCTCTTAGCTTCGCCGGGGGGAGGGGGCTAAGGGTATGTTCCTTGATGGCAACATAGGGATTTTCTTCAAGGGTCTTTGTTCCCAAATACCATCAAGAAGGGGAACAAATTTATAGTTGAAAAGTCCTAGTTGTGTAAGATCACACTTCATTCATGTTTTTAAGGGTGTAGCTAGATTATATATTTTTGGGGGGAATAAACGACCTTTCCATTAAGAGAGCGTATCATCAGGGGGATACAAATACAATAAGCAGACATCCAGACTGTACATAACTAGGATGCGCGCTCGCGCACATGTTCAGATCGACAAAGGGCAAAGTCATATACAAAGACCGGAGTTATGGCCTAGATAGAAGAAAAAGATGACCCCACCCCCCACCCCCCAAGGGATCAAGGTAGTGATTGATGAAATACAACGACGACTATCGGCATCAAGTCAATTCTTGATAACACAAGGGCTATGATAAAGGTTCTCAAAAAGCAACAACTCCAGGAAGGGAGCAGGGCGCAAATGCCACCACAACTGGATCCAACCAACCACCTAAGACCAGATTGTGTGCTTTTGCCCTCAAGATCTAGTCCATCTCAAGCAAAGGATTCAACAAGGTAACCAACTAGGGTCAGACGTGGAATTTTCATCCCGGTGCTCGAGATCAAATCAGAGTCATCATGTGTGGCCAGCCAACTAGGGCCAAGCAGGCAGTGGTCGTACAAATTCCTGTTGTTAACAGTTGAACTAATCGTGTGGCCAGCCAATGGACTGCACATCTATAAATGCACTATGATCAGGGATGATCCGTACGTCGGCTACAATCTCACCGGCGACCATCACACACTTGCCAATATTAGGGAAGGGCTAGCCAGAGGCAGGAACCAAACCAAGAGCCAAAAATAGGCAAGGTCGTCCATGGACTCCCTCAAGTCCTGCTCCATCGATCACATGCATGCACGCATGCATGCACATGGGGGCGCTAGATCTCCTCTGGCTAGCTACCACGATCCCAAACTCTTCTCTTCCACACGCGTACGTAGAAGGGGAGGAAAAAGGAAGGAGGACGCACGTACGAACGAGTCGAATTATCTATAGGGAATCGTCCATCGAACGAGAAACCAAGATCAGGCCGGCCGGCGGGTCGATCTCGTTGAACAAATGGAGAGGAGCAAGGGCCGCCTCTCGCTGCTGCTCATCGCGGCCGTGGTGGCGTCCCTCGTCGCCGGCTCGTCGGCGGGCATCTACCACATCGTCGGCGCCGGCAAGGGCTGGACGATGGCCCCCAACAAGACCTACTACGGGGACTGGGCCCGCACCCGGAACATCAGCGTGGGCGACAAGCTCAGTGAGTCGATCTATCTATCATCAATTCCTATTTATTTCGCCCCTTCTTCTTCTCCGGCTCCGGCGGGCGCCATCGATGGATCCTTGACGCCGGCCGTCGCATGCACGCACGCGCGCAGTGTTCCTGTACCGGAGCGGGGTGTACAACATCGTGGAGGTGCCGAGCCGGGACCTGTTCGACGGCTGCAGCATGCGCAACATCACCAACCGGTACCAGAACGGGCCCACCATCATCGAGCTCATCCCGCCCGCCGGCCCGCGCTACTACTTCTGCGGCGTCGGCAAGCACTGCGAGGAGGGCCAGAAGCTCAAGATCTACGTCGCCCCCTTCGCGCCCTCCCGCACGCAGAACGACGACCAGGCCGAAGAGGCCGACGACGACGGCGACGTCATGTCCGCCGGCTCGCCCGCCCCCGCCGCCGCCGTGCCGCTGCTCGCCCTCGCCGCCTGCTTGCTGCCGCTTCCGCTCCTGATGATGTAAACTTGATCCATCAACGTCAACCATCTGTCAATCGGTCAATCGTATATGTGTACGGTTTTTTCACCAGCAAAATAATGGGCACTACTCGGCACGTTTGTACGCCCGGCCCGATCAGAACCCAACCAGCAGCGCGCCCCAGATCCTAGACATCCCACTATACTGAGACATGGAAGAGAGCTCCAGGACGACGCTGTCCAGGAGATCCTCTTCCGTTGCTCCACAGCCTGCAAGCGGTGGCGCCAACTTGTGGCCGATCCTTCCTTTCTCCGTCGCCGCTGGCCGGCGGATGCACCCAGATCGTCTTCCATCTTCGGCTTCTTCGCTCCGCAGCTACTACCTCCGTCCTGGATTATTGGTTCCCTTTTTTTTTACGCCAAATGTTGACCACAAATTTAAGTAACAGAATGTTCATGCGAATATTTTGTTAGTTAAATATTTGATCAAAATTTGACATAAATTATAAAAAAAACCAATAAACCAGGACGGAGGTAGTAGGGGCTAGGGGCAGGTCTTCGTCCCAGCACCGCGGTCACCGTTCCCTCGGCTCGTTTTTCCCTGAGGCCGCAGCCGGCTTCTTCGACCGCGCGGAACCCCTAGGCGCGCGCGGTGGCCTCCTCCTCATGAGCCTCAACGGTTGGATCTCCGCCGGGCCCATCATCCCCATACAGCTGGCCGTCTGCAACCCTCTTCACGGCACATGCGACATGCTCCCACCTCCTCTCACGAGCAACAAGTGCACACTCGTACTAGCTTGTTATGCCATTCTAACCGGTGCAGACCTTTCCACGAAACGACAGCAAAGTCCGTCACCAGGGTACTCGACCTTCTTCAAAGTGCTGATCATCTGCGCCAACATAGCTGGCCCGGCGGGAGACCCGAATTGCACTTCCAGTGAGTTTGATTTCTACATGTTCTCATCCAATGAGTCGAGCTGGACCGCGCCTCGGGGATGCTTTAGCCAATGTGATGACATGGAGGAGGTGGGGGGCAGGCACAACAATGCCTTCGTGTATCAGTGTATGGGGGCACGGCACATTGGCTCTTCAGAGGCACGTCGGACTATTACACCCTCCAGGTGAGCGTTGACACTGGTCATGTCTCCTCATCAAGGCTCTCGATTCCGATAGTTATTCTTATAAAAAGAAGAAACATGAACACTTATTTGGGACAAAAAGAGATGTGAAATAACGACAACATACGACGTTTAAAAAACACAAAGTGTTAATTTGGATAAAGTTATTCTCATAAAAAGAAATAGGAAATGTCCTATTTCTGTACGGAAATTTGCAAAAAAAAATACATACTCCGCAGAGAAGATTCAAAATAATAGCGAGAACGAAATTTCCCTCCGTGTCAAAATATAAGATGTTTTTCTAGTCTAGTTTATCCTACAGAGACGTCTTGTATTTGGGTACAGAGGTAATTGACAATGAATATATTATTAATCAGCAAGCTTTTTCCTTGAAAAGAATAGGGAATGGCATCTTTTTCAAGCACAGAAAAATGGAAGGAATAAAAAAAAGAAGGTCCCACCGAGACTTGAACTCGGGTTACTGGATTCAGAGTCCAATGTCCTAACCACTAGACCATGGGACCATTTGTTGGTTTCATTTTCCAACTACTCTTTTTTATTATGTGCAGAGTGGGTCACGTGTTGTACATGGAAAATCGAACAAACTGTGGATGGCTAATCACCATGACCTTTTGAACAGTGCCCGCCGTGATGTGGTGCTGCTGAGGTGGGACTGGACTGGATGCTTAGCCACTTGTAGCTAATCAGACGACAACTTCAGTTGAAGAGCTGTCTACTCCCTCCGTTCCTAAATATAAGTCTTCTCAGATACTCCACTACAAACTACATACGGATGTACATAAACATATTTTAAAGTATAGATTCATTCATTTTGCTTCGTATGTAGTCCATAGTTTAATCTCTAAAAAGACTTATATTTAGGAATGGAGGGAGTAGCTGGCTGCACGATGGGTTTAACCGCTTTGTCGCTCAGTACTATGTTCCTCGGATGACAAAGTAGACAAAGCAAGTGACAACACAAATTAAAGATGCAAGTTTGCTGTAAAAGCAGAAAGAAAGTCTCTCTGGTCTGGCCTTGTAGCTCAAATGTAGGTGACCAGTGCGCAGTAGAGGGAGCCAGGAGGGGAGGTCCAGGGAAATTACATCAAAGTAAGCCTAATTCCTGATTTTCCAAATATTCCGAGACCCAAGAATCACTAGTTCATCGAAGAGAGGGCCATTCCACCTAGAGACAGCAAAAATAATCATGTCATAAAGGTCAAGGGCTGGGAGGCAGCGCAAATTTAATTAGTTCCAACAAAAAGCACTAAACAAGAAGTGGAAAAACAAATTGTCATGGTTCTCCTCTTCGTTGGTGTTTCTTTTTGGCTTTTTGCGGAAAAAAATGAGTTTTATTTCATATTCATAGAGTTACAGTTGAGAGGCAAAAGATCCTTGATACATGATCATCCTAGGTGCATCCACACAGCCTTTGGTACACTCTATACGACTATAATTTGACAAGCGGTCAGCAACTCTATTCTGATCCATATTCAATTTTTGGGGAATAAACTCCATGTCTCTCATCGACGCCTTAATTTCAGGAACGGTATGTTCATAGGCAGAATGATCTAATCCATCTCCTGTTAGATAGAACAATGCCACACTGGAGTCAGATTGGACGATGACTTGGAAGATTTGAGTGTTGTATATCAAGAGCCATCCCTTGCATGATTGCATGTATCTTCACTTCCAGTGCATCGTTACAGTTGAAAATAAACCTATATGCTGCGAAAATAATTGATCCATCAAGTTATCGCCCCTGCCACCGCCGTATTGAATTCATGCTCCAACCAACTCATTCAAAGTCCGAACTGATGAAGGGAGGCGGGCAATATATTTCAACACTTCCCCTCAT
Source organism: Aegilops bicornis (assembly GCA_021605145.1). NCBI lineage: Eukaryota > Viridiplantae > Streptophyta > Magnoliopsida > Poales > Poaceae > Aegilops > Aegilops bicornis. The sequence goes on along the minus strand of CM038669.1, from coordinate 675,730,450 downwards.
GTCTAGGTTATTTTAGTCCTTAGACGTGTGATCGATGTAGGCCGCAGAATCGTTATATTTAATACCGCATTGGCAGGGTCTTGAACTCAAGACCTCTTGGCTCGAATACCATATTGAATTCATGCTCCAACCAACTAGTCCAAAAGTCTGAACTGATGGAGGGAGGCGGGTAATATATTTCAATACGCCGCGCCAGACTCCACTAAGTAGGATCTAACTACTAACAAAGCAATGTAGTCAGTAGCAGGAGGTGGCCAAAGCCTAGGAACAGGTGTAACTCCCACTTCAGGCCAGTAGCCGGCATTTTACAATTAACTATTTCCTCGATGCTATACTTCCTAGCATCACCAATAGACTTCATATAGCTCTCCCAAAAAAATTCAGCCGTATTAGCTATGGGGGGAACCTCTTCAACGGTGTTGTAAAGAAGGCAAGAGAAATCAATGATAATGTTATAGCGTTTATATCAAAGCATATTTCTGGTGTCGGGGTGGTCCAGAAAAGAAGCCACGCAAAGACTTTGTGTTTCATAGTAGACTTGGTTCTCCAAATGGCTTGAAGGTAGGAAGGGTGAAAACATGCCAAAAATAAAAGCTATAAATTTACTAGGAAGGTATCTCATATATCCCTAGATAGATATCCAAGTATCAGTGGCTAAAGGATCCACCTGAGTATTCAAAAGTCACTCTGACAAGAGAATGAGCTCTGCACTGGCTTTGGAAGTTAGAGGTAGCATGAAATGGGCTGCCGGCTCAAGGTTTCCCCCAAAAAATTTGCACTAAAGTATCTGCATGGGTAGCAAAAGAAAATAGCCGAGCAAATGAAACCTTGAACAAGAGTTTGAACACACCACACATCTTTCCGTAGGAGAATCGCATCCCCAACACCAACAATACAGGTGGTGACACCCAATAGACATACTTGAGGGAGAAAATGTCACGACAGCAAAAAGAAGCCCAAGGTGGCTGAGCATGTGGGGCGTCTTGCATGTAGTACTTGTTCCAAAGGAACCAAACCCACGGGGTGTCATGCTTATGAAGGAATTTGTGTATGAACTTAAGTAACGAACCTCGAATTTGTATTCGTAGGTTAAGCATGCCTAGCCCACCATGATTTTACAACGGCGGATCATGTCCCAGGTAGCAGGAGCCGAATCGCGGCCATTGCAATCAGTCGATCAACAGTTTTAGGACACAAATTCAAATATCTTAACCGGGAGCTTTAACACACACACATGGCAAACGTCATAAAGGAAGACAAAGCAAAGTTGATGAGGGTGAAGTTACCACCACAATTAAGTCAAACTACAATATCGATTAATCTCATTTCAACTCTATCAACAAATGGCATGAGCTCAGACACCAATGGATGAGTGGTACCCACTGCATACCAAGGGTATGTGAAATGCATGGTTCTAATCCAAGAATATTATCCTAGTGATCATCTCGTTGGGCTTCAAAGTCAATGGGGATAGCTGGGATTTGTGGAAGTTGATCTTTAAGCCGGTAGTGTGGCATAAGCGTTCAGGATTCCTTGCAAATTAAGTAACCGTGTGTCATCGGCTGGGAGGATAATAATATTATTGTTGGCATACCGGATCACTGTGAAATCCTCTATAGTAGGTTGGTCAATAGGAAGTGACAACAAGCCCTCAAGCACAGAGTAGAATTGCACTAGTAGAAAAAGGGCCTATAGTCCCGGTTCATAAGGGCCTTTAGTCCCGGTTCGTGAACCGGGACTAAAGGGTCGGTACTAATACCCTCACCCTTTAGTCGGTTATATCCAGAATCGGGACAGATGGGCCTCCACGTGGCCTGTCCGCTGAGCTGGGCAGGAGGAGTTTTGGTCCCGGGTTGGTGGCACCAACCGGGACCAATAGGCATCCACGCGACAGCATTTCTTTGGCTCTGGTTTTAGTTTTTTTTCAAAAGAGGGGGTTGGGGGTTTTGGGGGTTAATTTAGGTGTTTCATATATTGTGCTATAGCTAGCTAATTAATAGAGAAAAGTGTCCTTTCTTTTGTCCGTGCTTGGTCGACGCCACGCACTATACATACGTATAGAGAGGACTAACTAGACATGCTAGCTAGCTAGTAATTAAGCAAACAGAAAATCGTCATGAACATATATATGCATACAGAGAGAAGTGATATCGACCACCTCTCCTTCTCCGAGAGATTGGTCGAACAACAAGTTCTCGATATCTATCCGACGCTACCGCTACATATATACAATAATTATCTTTTAAAATGCGGACGCGTGGTCCACATGGTATTCCTCGTCTTCAGCGATCACATAGTCAAGAAAGAATGCCGCCAATTCCTCTTGAATTGCTCGCATGCGATCTGGTGCTAGGAGTTCATCCCGCTGCCGAAACATCTAATTTTAAGAAAGGGGTCAATACATATATATATATATATATATATATATATATATGAATGAATGAAACTCAACACAAATGATGGTAATAAAATAAAATTGTGAATATTTTTATTTACGCACTTCAAATTGTTTGTCGGAGTAGCCCCTCTCACAGGTCGTGGTATGGCGGATGGACTGCATAAGCGTAGTATCCACAGAAATCATTCCCTTGTTCCTGCCACAACCACTTTACAAGAAACAGAGGTCAATCAAACTGATAATTATATATAGCAAGCACATGCTAAATGGTATTGATGAAACTAGCGCTTGAATCACTAGGAGATGCGCGTGGAATATGCTACTATATAGTACTTACTGGTGTCTAAATTGCAGCTTCTTCGGTAGTCCCAAGCTTTTTGGTGAATTTTCCCAAGCCCTGCCATACAAAGAAAACAATTACTTGATATCAGAAATGAACAAAGTTGCTGATATGGTGGATAATGATCGATTTAACTTACTTCTCGAGCATTTCAGTCATTTCAGATACTCCTTGGGATCTTTTCGTCTCGAGTCTAAGACAGTTACTACTCCCTGCTCAAGCTTAATCTCTAGGAGAATATAGTGGAACCTGCATGCGCATGCATAACTCATCAATATTACATTTCTATAACCTGGACTAAATAAGGGATACCGAATATGCCACAAGACAGTAACACTCACGTGTAGTTGTAAGGAAAGAGTATTGTATTTTGTGTTCATTTATTTCCAACGATCGTAGCAAGTTGGCCTCGGTTTCCTTGGCACGATATTTAACCTCATTTGCATCGATGAGATATGTGTTAATGAACCCAATATCACCCACTTGTTTTTTCTTCATTTCAGCGATCTTCAATCTGCATAATATAGTGAGGATATTTATAAATACATGCAATGAAAGAGCTGAGTTATATAGACATACTTAATGACAGAAGTAGTACTACTTATAGACAGTAGCAGGTGACCGTTGCTTTATCGATGGCCAATTGATTGAAAAACTGATAGAACTCCTCAAATGGAATAGGCAACAGTTCAATTCCAAGGAGGTCATGCTCCTTTTAACTCTCAAATACAAAGTATTCCTCGCGTCGAGACTCTTTGCAGGTTTTCATGTACCAATCATGCAATCTTCGCATCATCGTTGTTAGAGAGCTTTCATCTTTGACGAGAGGCTTCCCGTACTCGTATCTTTGTATCTGCACCTCCAAGAAATCAAATTGTACATCGTCGGGCAAGTAATCTTCAGGATTGCCATAACCGGGCACCATCCTCGGATCGACGATGTCGCTAGCAGTCACCTTGAGCGGGGGGCACGATTCCTTCGCTTGTTCGCCGAGCTGGGCAATTTGTTTCCCAGCTCGTCGTTCTTTCATCCTTTGATCACTGACAGTACTTCCCGATCTCTCCGCCTCGGCAAATGCCTTTCCAATAATGTGCTCATAGTTGCCTTTCGGCGGAGACTTGGGTGGTTTTGTCAGGGCAGCCAGAGTGCGCTTCGCTTTGACCGGATCTACCTTCTCCTCCGGAGGTGGATGTCTCTTTGCTTTCAACCCTTGAAACCAGTCATCCACTTCGGTCCGCACGATCTTCGCTTTCCTCCTCGCCTCCTCAGACGGTAACTTCTCCGAGTCTTGAGAGAAGGACCGAATCAGTATCTCCTCCCGCCTTTGGCAATCTTGCTAGACGCCGGCAGAGCAGACGGAGCGGATATCTTCTTTCCTTGCTTACGAGGCGGAGGAGAAGGACTACGACGCGCCGGAGCAGCCGGAGCGGCGGCGGGTCTCTTCCGCCCTTGCTGACGAGGCGGAGAAGGAGGAGGCTGGCTGCCCGGACGCGCCGGTGCAGGCGGAGAAGGAGACGGAGTGCCGCCACGCACCGGAGCCATCCAAAAATCTGCCTAAAAAATCTAAAAATCTGCCTAAAAATTATCCATCCATCCATCCATCCATATAATGAACATATATAATGAACATATAAAAAGCATGCATACATCATCCATATTATGTTCATATAATGAACATATATACAGTAACATAAATCTGCATAAAATATTTATATGAATTTTTTTTTTTATGAAGAGGACGAGGGGACAGGGAGGAAAGGGGGTCGCGGAGCCGGACCGAACGGGAGGAGGCGGCGTCGAGGCGGCGGCGGTGGGGGCGGGCGCGGCGGCACGAGGTGAGGCGGGCGGGCGCGGGGCACGGGCGGCGGCGGCGTGGGCGCAGGGCGGCCGTGCGTGCTTCGTGGACGGGCAGGGGCACGGGCGGCGGCGGCATGGGGCGCAGGGCGCGGCCGTGCGTGCTTTCGAGGACGGGCAGGGCACGGGCGGCGGCGTGAAGCGCAGGGCGCGGCCGTGCGTGCTTTCGGGACGGCACGGGCGGCGGCCGGCGTGGGCTCGGGCGCAGGGCAGGGGCACAGGGAGACGGGGATGGCGGCCGGCGGCGGCGGCGACGAGGAGCGCGATTTGGGCAGCCCGGCGGGGGCAACTGCTAGGGAGGCGAGGGAGATGTGAAAATTTCATTTGTCTTGCTTATATAGAAGAGCATTGGTCCCGGTTCGTGGCACGACCGGGACTAATGCCCCTTTAGTCGGTTGGTGCCACCAACCGGGACCAAAGGCCAAATTTCAGCAGCCCAAAGGGCGGAAGCGGCCTTTGGTCCCGGTTGGTGGCACCAACCGACTAAAGGGGGCATTAGTCCCGGTCGTGCCACGAACCGACTAAACCCACCTTTAGTCTCGAATGGTGGCACCAACCGGGACCAAAGGCCTGCTGCCTGCGCCAAATGTCTAGTCCCACCTCGCTAGTTAAAGGGCGCCGACACTGGTTTATAAGCGCTGGTGCCCCCTTCGAGCTCCTCTCAAATGCAGGCTGGGCCTAATCATGCTCTTGCTGTGGGCCTATTGGGCCTCTACGGGCCTGTATCCTTGCCCATGTAGTGTTTCTAGTCGTATTCAGGCCGTGGTGGCGTAGTCGGTGTTAGTTTTTTTTGCTTTATATTTTATTTCTTTTTGCTTTTATTTTTAGAAAAAATATAAACTTTCTATTAGTGCCATTAGTTTTAAAATTTGAAAACACTTTTTTTGTTTTCTTTGTTGCTTTATTTATTTTATTTTGTTTCTACTTACAACAAAATACTTATTGTTGCTATTTTTATTTTTTTTCAAGTTTTTTTGTTTTGTTTACTGCATTATTTATTCTCTTTTGGTTTTTGCTTTATTTTTTAATTCTTTTTGCTTTTAGGTCAGCAAAATTATGAACTTTCTGTTAGTGCTTTTAGTTTTAGAAAAAATATAAACTTTCTGTTTGTGCCATTAGTTTTAAAATTCAAAAACACTTTTTTTGTTTTCTTTGTTGCTTTATTTATTTTATTTTGTTTCTACTTACAACAAAATGCTTATTGTTGCTATTATTATTATTTTTTCAAGTTTTTTTTTGTTTTCTGCATTATTTATTTTCTTTTGGTTTTTTGCTTTATTTTTTAATTCTTTTTGCTTTTAGGTCAGCAAAATGATAAACTTTCTGTTAGTGCCATTTGTTTTAGAACAATTATAAACTTTCTGTTTGTGCCATTAGTTTTATAAAATTTGAATTCTTTGAAATTTGTGTGAATCACAAGTTTGTGAGCTCAACAAGGCGTAGAGGGACGGGCTTATAAACCGTGTGAGCGCCCTTCGTTGGCGAGGTTCTCAAAGTTGGCATAGTATGTTCATGAACAAAACGGACAATCGTATCATACTCGTGTGTTACAAAGTTGGCATGGTATCATCATAGTAGTTGCGGAGAAAGTCTTCACTTTTTCTTCGCTTGTGTCGCTTTGCTTATTGCTACCGTAACCATGGATAATCTTCATCATTTATCAGGATGCTTGGATCAGCCTTGACTTTGAAGGGGAATTTCATGAAACTTTTCATACTCTTGAGACATGTCCATCTTGCCCTCCACTCCTGTGGATGTCCCTTTTCCTGAAAGAACTATGTGGCGCTTTGGCTCATTGTATGATGTATTCGCTTCCTTATCTTTTCTTTTCCTCGGTCTGGTAGACATGTCCTTCACATAGATAACCTGTGCCACATCATTGGCTAGGACGAACGGTTCGTCGGTGTACCCAAGATTTTTCAGATCCACTGTTGTCATTCCGCATTGTGGGTCTACCTGCACTCCGCCTCTGACAGATTGACCCACTTGCACTTAAACAAAGGGACCTTAAAATCTACTCCGTAGTCAAGTTCCCATATGTCTACTATGTAACCATAATATGTGTCATTTCCTTGTCGGTTGCTGCATCAAAGCGGACACCGCTGTTTTCATTGGTGCTCTTTTCATCTTGGTCAATCGTAAAATGTATTCCCATTTATCTCGTATCCTTTCCAAATCATTACGATCGAAGATGGTCCCTGGACAACAAGTACAACTCATCACAAACAGTGCTGTCACCTCTGAGACGTGTTTCCAACCAACTGCTGAAAGTCTGATGTGTTCACATGTAATCGATCGTCGACCGCTCCGGGTGTTTGGAGCGCAGACTGTTCTTGTGTTCATCGACATACGGGTCACCAAGGTAGAGTTCTCAGAGAACTGTAGTGTGCTTGAGACCAAGAATATCCGTCCTGCATATTATTGAGTCTCTTCCAAGCGTGCCTTTTTCCATCAGTCTCCCCTCATACCGCGATTTAGGGAGACCTATCTTATTAAGGCCAGGAATGAAGTCAACACAAAACCCGATGACATCCTCTTGTTTGATGGCCCATGGAGATGCTTCCTTCCGCCTAGCACGATTACTTAACATATTTCTTTAGGACTCCCATGAACCTCTCAAAGGGGTACATATTGTGTAGAAATACGGGCCCCAGAATGACAATCTCGCCGACTAGATGAACTAGGACGCGTGCGTCATGATATTGAAGAAGGATGGTGGGAACACCAGCTCAAATCGACAAGACATTGCGCCACATCACTCCTTAGCGTTGCTATGATTTCTGGATCGATCACCTTCTCGAGATATTGCATTGAGGAATGCACATAGCTTCACAATGGCTAATCGGACGCTTTTCCGGTAGAAGCCCTCTCAATGCAACCGGAAGCAGTTGCGTCATAATCACGTGGCAGTCATGAGACTTTAGGTTCGGAACTTTTTCTCCGACATATTTATTATTCCCTTTATATTGACGAGAAGCCGGTCGGGACCTTCATATCGAGCAGGCATTGAAAGAATATTTCTTTCTCTTCTTTCAGAAGAGCGTAGCTGGCAGGACCTTCATATCGCTTCGGAGGCATGCCCTCTTTTTCGGCAAGCGTTGCAGGTCCTCTCGTGCCTCGTGTGTATCTTTTGTCTTCCCATACACGCCCAAGAAGCCTAGCAGGTTCACGCAAAGGTTCTTCGTCACGTGCATCACGTCGATCGAAGAGCGGACCTCTAGGTCTTTCCAAAGAGGGTAGGTCCCAAAATATAGATTTCTTCTTCCACATGGGTGCGTGATTCTCGGCGTCATTCGGAACAGCTAGTCCGCCGGACCCTTTCCAAAAATTACGTGTAAATCATTGACCATAGCAAGTACGTGATCACCGCACGCATGGCGGGCTTCTTCCGGTGATCCGCGCTTTGAAATGCTTGCCTTTCTTTCGACATTGATGGTTGGTCGGAAGAAATCGACGATGGCCTGTACACATTCTTCCTGCAGCTTCCTGTATATACTATCGGTGTCAAGTAAACAGTGCGTGCATGCGTGGTATCCCTTGTTTGTCTGTCTCCGAAGGTTATCGAGAGCGGGCCAATCGTTGATTGTCACGAACAGCAACGCCTGGTCAAATTCCTCCTTTTTGTGCTCATCCCACGACGTACACCATTTCCATTCCACAGCTGTAAAAGTTCCTCAACTAATGGCCTTAGGTACACATCAATGTCGTTGTTGGTTGCTTAGGGCCTTGGATGAGAACGGCATCATAATGAACTTCCGCTTCATGCACATCCAAGGAGGAAGGTTATACATACATAGAGTCACGGCCAGTGCTGTGATTGCTGCTCTGCTCCCGAAAGGATTAATGCCATCCGCGCTTAAAGCAAACCATACGTTCCTTGGGTCCTTTGCAAACTCATCCCAGTACTTTCTCTCGATTTTTCTCCACTGCGACCCGTCGTGGGTGCTCTCAACTTCCCGCCTTTCTTACGGTCCTCACTGTGCCATCGCATCAACTTGGCATGCTCTCCGTTTAGCAGACGTTTCAACCGTGGTATTATAGGAGCATACCACATCACCTTCGCAGGAACCCTCTTCTGGGAGGCTCGTAAATCAACATCACCAGGGTCATCTCGTCTGATCTTATACCGCAATGCACCGCATACTGGCATGCGTTCAGATCCTTGTAGGCACCGCGGTAGAGGATGCAGTCATTAGGGCATGCATGTATCTTCTCCACCTCCAATCCTAGAGGGCATACGACCTTCTTTGCTGCGTATGTACCGTCGGCAATTCGTTATCCTTTGGAAGCTTCTTCTTCATTATTTTCGGTAGCTTCTCAAATCCTTTATCAGGCACAGCATTCTCTGCCTTCCACTGCAGCAATTCCAGTACGGTACCGAGCTTTGTGTTGCCATCTTCGCAATTGGGGTACAACCCTTTTTGTGATCCTCTAACATGCGATCGAACTTCAGCTTCTCCTTTTGACTTTTGCACTGTCTCCTTGCATCAACAATGACCCGCGGAGATCATCATCATGGGGCACATCGTCTGTTCATCTTGATCTTCAGCAGCTTCGTTCACAGCACCATCGTGCACATCGTCTGCAGTGCAACTTGATGTTCAAGAGCATCACCGTATTCAGGGGCACATAGTTGTCATCGTACTCTTCTTCCTCGCCGTCTTCCATCATAACCCCTATTTCTCCGTGCCTCGTCCAAACATTATAGTGTGGCATGAAACCCTTGTAAAGCAGGTGGGTGTGAAGGATTTTCCGGTCAGAGTAAGACTTCATATTCCCACATATAGGGCATGGACAACACATAAAACCATTCTGCTTGTTTGCCTCAGCCACTTCGAGAAAAGCATGCACGCCCTTAATGTACTCGGAGGTGTGTCTGTCACCGTACATCCATTGCCGGTTCATCTGCGTGCATTATATATAATTAAGTGTGTCAAAAATCATTACAGAACATCATGAATAGATAATTAAATGACCAAATTAATAGAAGTTCATCATCACATAAAAAACAAAGTACATACATAGTTCTCATCTAACAACATAAAGCTCTGCAGAGCATCTACATTAATTAAACCATACATTGAAACTATGTAAAACATTTCAATGTGAAAACAAATACGATCATAATCGCAACCAAGGTAACAACTGATCCAACGGCATAATGATACCAAGCCTCGGTATGAATGGCATATTTTCTAATCTTTCTCATCTTCAAGCGCATTGCATCCATCTTGATCTTGTGATCATCGGCGACATCCGCAACATGCAACTCCAATATCATCTTCTCCTCCTCAAGTGTTTTTTATTTTTTCCTTCAAGAAATTGTTTTCTTCTTCAACTAAATTTAACCTCTCGACAATAGGGTCGGTTGGAATTTCCGGTTCAACAACCTCCTAGATAAATAAAATCTATGTCACGTTGGTCGGCTTAATTTTCATAAACAATAAATGAACCAATAGTTATGAAAAGATAATATATACCACATCCGAATCATAGACGGGACGAGGGCCGACGGGGGCGGATAACAAAACCATCGCACTATATAAGATGCAATAATAAAAGTAAGAAAATAATACAAGTAAGAATATTTTTCCTTTTAGAAAGAAGATAAGAACAAGAGGCTCACCACGGTGGTCTTGGCGATGAGATCGCCATGGTGATCGACGGCGGTGAAGACGGGACGGGCGTGACGGACCGCTAAACCTAGACAAATATTGAGGAAAATGGAGGTTAGAGGTCGAGCTTGGAGAGGAGAAAGCTTAAGTAGTGTGGCTCGGGCATTCCATCGAACACCTTGTGTGCATAGGAGGTGAGCTAGAGCACCACCAAGCCCCTCCCCTCGGCCAGAAAAAGCAAAGCAGTGCTCTGCTCTTGCGCGAGGGGCTATATATAGGCAGCACCATTAGCCGGTTGGTGGCATGAGCCGGGACTAAAGGGAAGCCTTTGGTCCCAGTTCATGCCACCAACCGGGACCAATAGTGGTGGGCCAGAGCCAGACCATTGGTCCCGGTTCGTCCCACCAACCGGGACCAAAAGGTCCGGACGAACCGGGACCAATGGCCCACGTGGCCCGGCCGCCCCGGGCTCACGAACCGGGATAAATGCTCGCATTAGTCCCGGGTCTGGATTGAACCGGGACTAATGGGCAAAACAGGCCTCAACGATAGCCCCTTTTTCTACTAGTGTTGATAGCTAACGGTAAAAGATTTGCGGAAAGTACAAATAAAAAGGGGGGTCTCACTTACGAACTCCTCGGAGTGGGAATGCCATTAAGAACTTAGGAAGCACCTGATTCTAGGAGAAGCTTCATCCACATAATCCATATCTCATCAAAGCCTTTGTGGCGAAGCATAGATAGGATAGTGTGATGTTCGATTGTATCATATGCTTTCTCGAAGTCTAATTTAAGGATGAAAATCTCTCTCCCAGAAGCATGGCACTAATGAATAAGTTCAAAGACCTAGCCAAGGCCATCATGTATAACACGACCCTTCATAAAGTCGTATTGGTTGCGATGGACAACTTCCAGAATCACCGATTGTAGATTATCGGCTAGGATATCAGTGAGCATCGTGAGGGCTGAGGTAAGCAAAGAAATTGGCTGGTGTTCATTAACTGATTCAGGTGATAGTATTGGGCACTAAAGTGATCAAGGATTGATTACGGCTCTATAAATCAATCTTCCCTGCCCAGAGTAACCAGACTCAGTAAAATTCAGGGGCAATAATGTGCCAGCAAGTCTTGTGGAGTTGACCATTAGAACCATCTGGCCCAGGAGCATGATCAGCTAAATTTTCATAAAGACATTTCCTAATTCTTCATGGGTGAGGGCCAGGAAACATGCTCTAAATCCTCAACACATTGTATTAAATTAGCAAGATCAAAACACATGTTAGGAGGGAAAGAGACTCCCATTCGTTTCTTAACTCCGCATAAAAATGATGTGCCTTCTCTGAATGTGATTCCAGCCCACAACCATCGGGCATTGAGACTAAAGCAAATGAGTTGCACATGTATATTTCCCTTTCTCTGGCATGAAAATACTTTTATGTTCTCATCACCAAGGGTGACCCAACGATAGGTACGTTTCTTCCAGTATACGATTCGGGTAAGTGAGGAGAATATGTGCTTTTGAGGACATATTTGAAATTGGACTCTATAAAAGAGAGTTTTCCTTTTTCTTCAAGGGCAACCAACTAGATCAGAAGCTCATTCCAATTTTTTTTAAAGAAGCTTTAACATTGAAATAGATTTACTCCAGTGCTTCAAATCATGCCTTAGATTTTTTTTTATTTTTGCCAACAAAGAGGAGGCACTATTGTTGGCCTTGGCAGGAAGGTTCCAAAATTGTTGCACCACCTAAAAAAACTCAGGATGAAGTGGCCAGAAGCTCTCAAAATGGAAATTTACAACGGGCTAAACCATAAACCCTAAACCCTAAACCACAAAGGGTCACATAATCTGAGAGAGGTTTAGCAAGTGACTTAGCAAAAGTGTTGGGAAGACCGTCGTCCATTCCACCGAGGAAAAACCTAGTCAAAATTTTCAAGCAGCGGGTTATTTTGCATATCTCTCCATGTATATTGCCAAACTTTAATATGAATTCCAGTCATAGACTGCTCACTGATGATTTCATTCATATCATCCACATTACCACCTTGTTTGTTTCTGTTTTCACTTGATCTAATGAAACTAAGATCGCCAAGAAAAGGTCATAACCCATCAAGGGGAATATCATGCCCATGAACACAGAGAGTTGTCGAGATGAGAGAACGATCCATATATATTTGTGAGGTTACAACTTTTATTCAGAAGAGCAGAAGTAAACTGAAAGGTTAACTATGAAGCACCAAATCAGTTAAATTCTAACTGGCCCAAACAATAAGGAAACCTGCACACGCACCCAAATATGGAATAAACTCAAATTAGTAAAATATTTTTGGGTAGAATTTCTAAATGAAGGTGTAGTCAAAATCTTACTTTTTAGTCTCTATGAGACAAACAATTGAACTACCAGATTCATCAATCTTAGGACGCAACGCAGATAGCTTTTCATAAAAATTAATATCTCGGATGTTCTGGCATAAGATCTTCCAAACAATAAAATTCATATAAACTGAAAGAAGTTTAGATGGACCACAAGTTCAACAAAGTACTCTTAAACACACATGCAAAATATTAAACGGGGACAGGGCAATGGAAGCGCGGCACGACCTAAACTAAGATAAGTGCACTCTTGGTGCAATGACCGAAAAGATCCAGCCGATCAGGTAGAGTTCCCATCATCGTCAGTGGATGGAGCCTGCACGAGGCACTCGTTGGACCGCTCTGAAGCTGAGATGCTACAACGGGAGACACCGATGTGCTCGAGAACGGGTATTGAGGTGGACGATGGAGGCGGCGCAGGCGCGGATGGACCAGCAGTAGGAGGGCCCGCCAGTGGTAGGTGTGGTCCAGCTGCAGTTGTGGAAGAGGGGCGGGGCTTGACTAAGGGGCGCCTCCTGGGACGATTAGCAAAAAATGTAGCCTTAAATCCTTGGAACTTGGTGCGGCGAGAACTGCGACGCAATTCAGAGACATCCAAAGGTGCAGGGCAGGAAGCACGGCGATGCTTCTTGGAAATAGTAACATCCTCGAGGGACACACTATCTTCCAAAGCAGAACAATGCACATCAGTCCAGGTAACTGCATCACTACATTCATCAGGTAATGCATTCAGATCAAGGCCAGTCATCTATGAAACAAAAAAGAGAGGAATTAAACATTATTTTGAATATAATCTTTTTTGCATGCATACATGATAGATGACCTGCATTCTTTTTGCATGCAAAAAGGGATGAATATGTATTAATTTGTCGTCATCAAAGCACACCCATGAAATTGGTGTCATCAAGGGATTATAGCAAGCACGTGGTTTTGAATATGATCCTTGTTTGTAGGCAAACAAAATAAAGAGTAAGGAAAAACACACTGAATGTCTTGTTGCATGCATAAACAAAGTTGATTCGTCATGTTTTGCATGCAGAATGTATACAATATGTACGGAATTGCTGTCATCAAACCCATCTGCCCTGGATAGCAATGTGGAATTTTTATATGCATCTAGTTTTGCTTAGTTTTGTTTAACAATTTGTTGTTGCTTTCACATCAATCACATAGTTGCTTACATTTGTTTTTTATCTATAATGTCTCTTATTTTCCCTAATGTCTTCCCTCTACAGGCACCAGGCGCAAAACATTGACAAGAAGAGGGACAAATCCTATCAAGCACAATCGTTTGCCAGATAGAAGAAGGGGGGAATAGAGCTAGGCTAACTGGGGTATAGCAGAGGCAAAATAATAGTATATGCATAGGCAAGAATAGGTTGTGAGTATACAATAGTTCTAACTGGGGGAAATTAAGTCCAACAAACAGAAACGAAATCAAAGGGAAACATATGCCGAATTTGCAGGCAATTTCCAGGGCACGATCTTCCTTTTTTGCTCATTTTGTATGCACAAAATACCTTGTATTACCTGAGATCTGTTCTTGTTTGTTTCCATTTCCTTAAGGAGGATTTTCTTCATCCTCCTCTCCGGTGCCTATTGTACGGCGGTAGCGACGGCGGCGGCTGGGGAGGATTTTTGGGGGAGGGGGTATTGTCCCTGGCGCGTGCCTTTTGTACCCTAGGTTTTTCCTAGGTTGTTATAAGGGGGGAAGGGATGGAGGCGGGCCTGATCTTAGAGGGGGAAAGAGAGGTGGCGGCCCTGGGCCCCCAAGACCAAGGGGGCCCAAATCAGCGCAATGCAGGCCGACAAGCGAAAGGCGATCAAAACCCGCACCAGCCAAGAAGAGATTGCCCCATACCTTGTTTTCTTGATGCTTGCTTATGCGCTGCCGGAGATGCCCCATATTCATGCCAAGCTCATCTTCTAGGACTAGAATTGATTAGGTATGATGTTTGCTAGCTATTTAGTCATCCACTAGCTCTCCAAATAAACGCCCCAATGTCTACAATTTGGGAAATCATGTCATTAGGGTATGATATAAATATCGGTTTTTCTTGGTTAATTAGTCGTAATCAATTGTGTTGTTGATGGGTTCATGTCTACAGGTCAAGCTTCACACCTTCAACTGGTTAAATTTCAACCTAAAAATCGTCTAGGTATGAGGATATTTCTCCAAGAGCCTCAATTGCAAGTACAAAACCTGGTCTATATTGTTGGTTTGTCATGTTCATTGGCAGTTAGACAAATGTCTCTATATAATAAGGTCAAATTATAGAAACCTTGCTGAAATTTCCAGACTATCTATAAACACCTAAAATTATTGTGAACATATGCCTAATATTGACCTCATGTTGCTCTAACAGCAAGCAAATGAACTATTAAATTTATTTCTTAGTATAGAAGAATCCATTATTGCTCTATTTTGCACACCAATCACAATTTAGCCATTACTACCATCAGTCCATATATTGAGGCTAGGTGTTCTCTACTCGGTATGGATGAACTTTTAACTATTTATTGGGACATTAATATAAATTATGTTGATCATTAATTTGATGTTTATATTAAGGGCCCTGAGGTTTTAGTTTCACCTTGAGTCCCCGAAATCTCGGGAACGCCCTACATGGAGGTTTTGGCGTGAAATAGGGAAAGGCAGGGTGTTGGTTGCCTTTTATTTAAAAAAACATATATTAATTAATTAGAAAGGTTATTACAATCATTCATTATAGTTTGCTAAAAAAATCATTCACTGCAGCATACACCACGCAGGCTGGAAAAGTATTAACAAGAATGCCATGGACCTAGTACCAAGGGTGAACTTAGCAATCTCATGAGTGACCAATTGGCAAGCCGACTAATTTTCAAAATTTAAAGATCATGGATCATCCTGGAGATACTCAAGAGTCTCTTTCTTCAGATCAACGCGAGGAGACCTGTCAAGCTTCTCATTTGCAAGGAAAGGAGACAGCAGGCGGCGATGCGATTATCTAATTTTGGATGAACGCTGCATAGGGGTAGGGAGCAATCACTTGCTCCCTAGTAGCGTTTTCGCAGGGGAAAAACTAGGACTCAGAACAAGCATGCCCCACAACAGGCCATGCCTAGGCCAAGTGGCAACTAGTTACGTCACAAGCAAAAGGAATTTAACAAGGTCTGATGCGATTCAAGAAACTAGGTCAAAACACAGGCCGATGAGATCAATGGTTTCAACTTTGTGGGATGTCTCTTCCTGCACTAGTGATAGTTCTATTAGAGAACATTAGCTACGTAATACGAACAGTTGTCACTCGTCTGGTGCACTACCCCTATCGCATTTTTTAAAGTTTTAACCAAACAATAGATACAATTCCCATGAACCATATCAAACTCCAAGAGCCATTGGTCTATCGGAACGGATATAAATATGCTTTGGTTGACACCTGCCTTGATAAGCATGGTACCAACACAGAGGCAAAGTACGAAACTGAGAAGATATCATGTCTAGAAGACTGTACCACATATCATTGTATTTCGTGATCCAACTATCTTTTATGTTAGTGAGCACTGAAACTATTTATTTTCAATGAGAAGACCAAAAGAAGTTTGATACATCATTCACGTATCTAGGACAAAAGTGACAACGCATGGCGTGTGAAAAATACGGGAGACACGACGATGTTGATTCGGATAAAAATTACTCTGGTGACTAAGAAATATGGAATGATCGTATTGTCATATGGAAAATTGCAAACCAAAATAGAGCAAACCCTATAGAGAAATAATCAGTTTTGCTAGAACTCATCTAGATGAGATATAATTTAGTCTCATTCACCTTTTATAGCCATTGGATGTGATGCTATAAAATGCGTGTATGCTAACGTGAGTTATATTTGTTCTTGTTTTTAAAGTGAATGAGACCAAATTATATCTCATCTAGATGAGTTCTAGGTACTCCCTAAAATAATAACGAAGAACCAAATAAGAAAGTAGAAGTAATACATTCCGATAAAGATATGATCAATCAGGAAGGTTTTTCTTGAAAAGAAAAGGGGAATGTCACGTTTTTGAAGGAAGGAAAAACCTAAGGAAAAAAAAGGTCCCACCGAGACTTGAACTCGGGTTACTGGATTCAGAGTCCAATGTCCTAACCACTAGACCATGGGACCATTTGTTGATTCGATTTTCAAATAGCATTTGTATAATCGATAATAGAGCAGATCAGGCATCCTTTCTGGTGACCGTCAAGTGTCTGAGAAAATCTGCTTTCCCCTGTCTTGTTTTCCAAAGTCAAAACCAAACACTGATACAAATTCCTAAAAACCATATCAACTCCACGAGCCTTCGGTCCATCGAAACAGTTAGAAATCTGCTTTGTTTGACACCTGACTTGAAAAGTGTGGTACCAAAAGAGAGGCAAAATATGAAACTGAGAAGATATCGTTTCGGCCACATCTCATTGTATATCGTGATCAACATATACTCCCTCTGTCCCATAATGTAAGACGTTTTTTGACACTAGTGTAGTGTTAAAAAACGTCTTACATTATGGGCCGGAGGGAGTACATGCTAATGGCCACAAACTATTTCGATGAGAAATAAGATAAAGAAAGTTTGGAGCATCGTTCACGTATTTGAGACAAAAAGAGATGTAAAATAGCATAAGAGCAACTCGAACAAATCATGTATCTGTAAAAGAAAACTACCGTTAGGGCCAAACAACGTCTCAAAGAGATCCCGTAAAGGTGGAATAAATTTACAGGATCCTGTAAATTCAACCCCAACTTCCCTCATCGGAGACCGCCACGTGTATCACCGATTGGCGGGCCCTAGGCCATTTATTGCATTTTGTTTAATGAAAAATAAAATAAAAACAGAAAACTTCCCCTAACATTTAGGGGCATTCTGTAAAAGCACTTTTATAAGAAGTTTTTTTAGAAGAACTGTTGAAGTTGCTCTAACGACGCTTGAAAAATATGGCATTGTGTGAATAAGAAATAGAGAATTTTAGCATCGTTGTATGGTAAATAGCAAACAAAAATATGAACTCTGTAGAGATGATTCAAAATAATAGTGAGAACCAAATAAGAAATATAGGATGAATTATGAGGCTTTTTCCTGGGAAAAAAAAGAAATGGCAATTTTTGCAAGTACATAAAAAAATGATACGAAAAAAGAGGTCCCACCGAGACTTGAACTCGGGTTACTGGATTCAGAGTCCAATGTCCTAACCACTAGACCATGGGACCATTTGTTGGTTTCATTTTCCAAATATTTATTTCTTAATAATTCGAGTGGGTCTGAACCTAGAAAACGGAGCAAACTGCAAGGACTTGTGGCAATCGTACTACACATATATGGTTTCGGTTGATGCTCTTCTCTCTAGTTTCATTCACGTCTGCCACATAATAGAAAATATTTTGTCGCAAAAGAGAAAGAAAAAAGAATTGGCATCTCAAATAAGAAATTTGCTAGCATTGCAAGATGGCTCCATCCAAAATTAACATCGGAATCAGCCTAAAAAATAAAACGAATCCTGTACAAACAGGTTGCATCTGCTTACTGCTAAAAAATTCCAGTGCTCCCAACTCAGAAGCACAGCAGTAGCAGACCATCTACTCCAAACAGCTGCAGGATCCGACGTTTTATCCTCGCTAAATTTCAAGGCAAACTACTCATCATCGTCGTCGTCGTCAATTACCATTTTGTGTCTTGTTTTCAAACTGGCCTTCTGGCTGAAAGAAGCACCTGACATGTCCCCAGGTTCAGACATGGCTCTGTCGTCGATGATCCGTTGCTCAGCATGTTCACGGTCATCCAGCTCAGGCTCACTCAAGTCATCTAGAAGTTCAGCCTCACCAGCACGGACACCGTTATTGTTTAGCTCCGGATGGAGAGGAGTGTCCCTGAAAAGGTGGGAAGTTACTCTTGCTGGTTATTCATGTCTACCTATTTTCGGCTTTTCACTAGGCATAAGTGCATAACATAGGAAAACATACACCCTCAAATATGAAGCTATTCTATCTCAAATAAAACACCAAGCTATTCCAAGTATGTGATGTAAATAACTCAAATGAGCTTACATGATAACTGAACCAGTAGTCTCGACACCCGGAACAAGTCTCTTGATGCTGTGATATGTATCAAACCAACTCAGAACATCAAAACGGGCAAGGCAGCATAAATAACTTTGTAAATCTGTGGCATGTTTGCACTCAGTACTTAGCAAGGGGAAATGCAACCTAGGGTCCTGAATTAGTTGCACATTTGCATACGCATTTAAACTAAAAAAACATCTCAATACATGCTATGGAGAGTAGTCAAAAGAATAAAGTCATACAGGACCAAATAATGTGATGTTTTGCAGAAACAAATGTTTGCTCATACATCTCATAAAATTTCCAGCATAATCAATTGCAACTTAAATAAAATTAACCAAAAATATCTCTGGCAGAATTTCCAGGCATTTTGTCAGCAATCATACTGCCTGATATAGAAGGCCTTTTAATAGTGAAACATTCTTTTTAGAGGACAAACAAAAGCTTTGCATATCTTTCATTAACAGTATAACAAACTCAAAGAAAAACATATCACGCCAATAGAATTAACTCATGTAAGCAACTCCATGCAGGAAATTACCTGCGCTTGTGTGCTTGCAATGTTTCTTCATCAGATGATACTGGATGATTACCGTTATTGTCATACTTCCTACTTATCCCATCCAGCCTTTTCCTTATGCGCCTGAAAAAATGCAGGCTACACTTAATGGCAAGTAACTACCAATTAGTTATTAGATCACACTAATTTGTTTTCATGATGTGCTTAGGGCAACGTATATATGTACTAGTTTTGACATCTTTGGCCTCCTAAGTTATGCAACCCATCTTACTGATAACTATACAAAACTGATGTGCAATACAAGTTCACTGCCACTGAGGAAGAATGACACAGCTGGTCCTCTATAATATCAGCTGCTGAACATTCAGTGGTTTGTTCTTGATGTGTATAAAACCGAATGAGCTCACCTAAGCATTGATCCTATGGTCTCGCCATCAGAATCCGTGCCTTGTAAAGTCTCTTGATGCTGTGATATACTCGGTGAAAGATCCATCAACGGCAGCTCTTTAGTTTCGGTTCTGCAATAGATGAAGGGAAACATTGAGGACATCAAAACAGACAAGGCAGCATAAATAACTTCATATGTCTGGCATGTTTGCACTCAATTCTTATCAAGGGAAAAAACGCAACCTAGAGTCCTAAATTAGTTGCATATTTGCCTGTGACAAAACTAAAAGACAAACATCACAATACATGCCATGGAGCGTACTCAAAAGAATAAATGTCATGCAAGACCAAATAATGTGATGTTCTTTTTGCAGAAACAAATGTTTGTTCATACATCCTATGGCATTTCCAGCATAACACTGGCAACTTCAAATAAAATTAACAAAAATATCTGGATTTAACGATTTAGATTGCATACTGGCAAAATTGCCGTGCATTTGTCAAAAAACATACTTCTAATATAGAAGCCTTTTAATAGTAAAAAAGTCTTTTTTTAGAGCACACACACAAAAGCGTTACATATCTTTCATTGACAGGAACAAACTGAAAGAAAAACATATAACGCCAGTAGAATTAACTCATGAAAGCAACTACATGCAGGAAATTACCTGCGGTTACGTAATTGCGATGTTTCTTCATCAGATGATATTGGATGATTATCGCCGTTATCATCCTTATGGCTTGACACAAGCAGCCTTTTCCTTGTGCGCCTGAAAAAATGCAGGCTACACTTAATGGCAAGTAACTACCAATTAATTATTAAATCACACTGATTTCTTTTCACAATGTGCTTACGGCCATGTATGTACTAGTTTTGACACCTTTGGCCTGCTAGTTATGCATCCCATCTTACTGATAACTATACATGACTCATTGTTGAGCATGTAACACATGTTCACGGCCACTAAGAAAGAGTGAGACAGCTGGTCCTTTATAATACTCCCCTGGTGAACATTCAGTAATTAGTTCTTGATGTATATAAAGCCAAATGAGCTCACCTAAGCACAGGTCCTGTGGTCTCATCGTCAGAATCTGTGCCTTGTGAAGTCTCTTGATACTGTGATATGCTCGGTGAAAGATCCTCCAATAACAGCTCCTTAGTTTTGGTTCTGCAATAGATTAAGGCAAACACTCAGGACATTAAAACGGACAAGGCAACATAAATAACTTCATGTATCTGTGGCATGTTTGCACTCAGTTCTTAGCAAGAGAAAATGCAACCTAGAGTCCTAAATTATTTGCACATTTGCCTACGACAAAACTGAAAAATAACATCACAATACATGCTATCGAGAGTAATCAAAAGAATAAATCTCATACAGGACCAAATAATGTGATGTTGTTTTGCAGCAAAAAATGTTTGCTCATACATCTCAGGGCATCCTAATCTAATCAATGGCAACTTAAAATAAAATTAACCAAAAATATCTCTGCCGATTTCCGGGCATTTGTCAGCAATCATACTTTCTGTTATAAAAGGCCTTTTAATAGTAAGACAGCCTTTTCAGAGCACAGACAAAAACTTTGCATATCTTTCATTAACAGTAACAAACTAAGAAAAACATATCACGCCAATAGAATTAACTCATGTAAACAACTCCATGCAGGAAATTACCTGCGCTTGCGTGCTTGCAATGTTTCTTCATCAGATGATATTGGATGATTATCGTTGTTGTCATACTTCCTGCTTACCCCATCCAGCCTTTTCCTTATGCGCCTGAAAATACAGGCTAGACTTAATGGCGAGTAACTACCAATTACTCCCTCCGTTCCAAATTACTCGTCGTAGAAATGGATGTATCTAGAACTAAAATACATCTAGATACATCCATACCTGCGACAAGTAATTCGGAACGGAGGGAGTAGTTATTAGATCACATTAATTTATTTTCATTATGTGCTTAGGGCAATATGTACTAGTTTTGACATCTTTGGCCTGCTAAGTTGTGCATCCCATCTTTCTAATAACTATACATGACTGACTGTTGAGCATGTAATACAGCTTCATGGCCACTGAGAAAAAATGACATATCTGGTCCTTTATAATACTCACCTAGGGATCATTCAATAATCAGTGTTTGATGTATATAAAGCCGAATGAGCTCACTTAAGCATACATCCTACGGTGTCATCATCAGAATCCGTGCCTTGCGAAGTCTCTTGATGTTGTGATATACTTGGTGAAAGATTCACTGGTGGCAGCTCCTTAGTTTTGGTTCTGCAATAGATGAAAGGAAACACTCAGGACATCAAAACGGACAAGGCAACATAAATAACTTGATATATCTGCAGCATGTCTGCACTCAGTTCTTAGCGAGAGAAAATGCAACCTGCAGTCCTAAATTAGTTGCGTGTTTGCCTATGACGAAACTAAAAAACGAACATCACAATACATGCTACGGAGTATAGTTAAAAGAATAAAGGCCACACAATACCAAATAATGTGACGCTGTTTTACAAAAACAAATATTTGTGCATACATCCCATGGCATTTCCAGCATAATAAGTGGACCTTCAAATGAAGGTAAACAAAAATATGTAAATTTCATGGTTTAGATTACATAATGGCAAAAATTTCCAGGCATTTGTGAGCAATCATACTTTCTGATACAAAAGGCCTTTTAATAGTAAAACAATCTTTTTAGAGCACACAAAAGCTTTGCATATCTTTCATTAACAGTATAACAAACTCAAAGAAAAACATATCACGCCAATAGAATTAAGTCTTTTTTATTTTTTGCGGGGGGGCAATAGAATTAACTCGTGTAAGCAATTCCATGCGGGAAATTACCTGTACCTGCGCTTGCGTGCTTGCAATGTTACTTCATCAGATGACATTGGATGATTATCGTTGTTGCCATACTTACTGTTTAAATTCAGCCTTTTCCTTCTGCGCCTGAAAATGCAGGCTAGACTTAATGGCGAGTAACTAAAAATTGGTTATTAAATCACACTAATTTCTCTTCACGATGTGCATAGGGCAACGTATGTACAATCAATTTCAGAGCTTCAGAAAGGGGATAAAAATTCTACCTGCCGTGACGACGAGGTTGCGGTCGGACTGGTGGTTCTCGATGATGGGCTTCCACTCGCAGACCTGCTCGAAGACCTCCCGCCGCAGCAGCCTCTGCAGATCCTTCAGATTGTCAGCACAAACGCGCAGCGGGAGTCGGCAGGCAGCGAAAGGCCGGAGGTGAGGCGCGAGAGGAGGGGCGTTGGGGTGGGGTACCGAGGCAGTGCTCGCCCTTGACGTAGCCGCCGGCGCCTCCGTCGTGGTCCTCTTCCTCCGGGGCGCCGAGGCCGGCGCAGGTGCGCGAGAGCACCGCCGAGTCCATGCCGCTCCGCTAGGGCTCGGCCGCCTGGCCGTGGCGTGTAGCGAGAGCGGGACGCGGAGGTGAGGGCGCCAGCAGAGGTGGTCACAGTGGAGTGGGAGGGAAGCGGGGAGAGTGGGGAAATTTTGCCGCCGCGGCGCTCCATTTCCGGCAGGGTTTTCCCGGGCTTTTCTGCTCCGCTTGGTGGGCCGTCAGCTAAATGGATCGACAACTTACGGCCCGATTGGTTAAAAAAGATACTTCCGGAAATAATAAGAAAAGACTTGGAAAAAGAAGTCCAGAAACCAGGTCCGATGCCATTGCAGAAACCAGGTGGAGGCACCGGCGAATCCAGCGCCGCCGGCCGACCATCACAGATCCATCCACCCACTACTACTGATGACCCCATCCATGTACAAGATGCTAGTACAACGAAAGCGACTCCCTGACTGACTGACAGACAGGTGGCTACACATACAGACAGCACTGTAACCTATCACGCTACACGCTAGTGCATCCTCACATGATGCCGGGCTGGTCGAGGTGGTCGCTGCAGTTGGTCGACGGCACGGCGGAGAGCTCCAGCCTCCCCGTCCACTCCTCCCCGGGCCTCAGCGTGATCTGCCGCTCCGCCGCCGCCGCGTCCACGCACAGCGTCTGCTTGTACTCCTCGTCCCCGAAGTCCGCCATCGTCTTCGCCTTCTTCTCCCACGGGTTCCACACCACTGACAGCAGCACCATCACGGAGGAGATTGCAGACTGTGTTACCATCATACACCACCATGGCATGGCCGGCTTCGCCGGACGGACGGAAGGAAATGGATGAAATGATGTGCGTCTTACCGGTGTCGGGGAGGCCGTCCTTCCTGATCACGAAGGTGCGCTTCTTCTCGTGGTCCAGCACCGCTATCACGTTCGGCGAGCTCACGTACACTCGGTCCACCTGCAGACACACCACGTGTTAGCACCAGTTAAGTTTTTTACTGCAGAGAAGCAGTACAATTCTGAAATTTTGACATGGCTAAGTGAAATGTATACTGCCATTCGAAAAGATGGGTTTGAGCTAGCATCAATAAATTGAAGTGTAATAAACTACAAATATACTATAGTACGTAGTATATTACTGTTGAAGCTTCTCTCAATATTCAGTTATTCACCTCTGATTCGAACGTTATGGCGTCTCCTTGTTCGGTGTGGCGTTCCCGCTGGCTGAGATTGTCCAGATAATCGAGGGTCTCCAGGCCTTCTATCCTCACCTCGCTGAAGTTAACAGGACATGACAAAAGTCATTGGTGTTAACATTGTATGACATCAGCAGAAAGCAGTTCGACGGTGAGGCGCAGGAAAGCGCTTATGTTGGGTGCATGTCGCCTGACCTGATGTCTGAGACTGAGAGGTATGTGTGGTAGGCAAATGAGAAACTGAATGGCTTGCCATTAACGTTTCGGATGCGCGACACCAGTGAGAGGTCACCGTCCTTTGTGAGAGAGATTCTCAGCCGGAACTCGAAACTGCAACCAAAATCAAGTGATCAGGTAAAATGCATGTGAACAGTGAAGGAATTCAAATACGGAACAAGAATGAGAGAACAAACAAATCCACTCATTCTCATGTCTGAAGCATCTATGCTCAAAGTGACCACAAGTCTACAATTTAGGGTGCCGTTCTCTTAACTTCTTAACCATATTAATAGAAGATTTTACCCTATAAGTATGAACATCAGTAGTTCAGTATTATCATACCACATTCTCACCCTCAAAAAATAAACATTCTCATTAATCATGCACATATATAAGCATACGAATATTGCCAACAAAATATCATCAGAGGTACAGGCTTCGGCTGTTAACCAAGCATCTCGAATACTCGCTCGAAGAACTTCGACGTCCACCCTCATTTAGTTGTAACAGAAAGTATGTGCGGCCAGAAAGTAGGTGCAGATTAATCAACAGAGATGAGATGCATACCTATGTGGCCAGCTCTTTTGGTCCTCTTCAGATGGCTTTAGGATAAGGTCAACGAAAGATCTGCTGCCACTGTCACTGCGACTTAATCCTGGATGCTCCTCATCGAAGGCCCACATCCTATTCCTCGCAAATCCATGTCGCTCCAATGTCCCGCAGTTTCCAAACTGAGAGAGTTTTGCAGTTATTATCAGTAAACGCCAAGAAAAAACAAGCAGCTCCGTTCTTAATCTCCTATCTAGAGTAGTATTTTGTACCCTCTGATATGCAGATGATCAGATAGGATAAGAGTGCTGTGGTACCTGTGGAAAGCATATCGGAATCCCGCCACGCATCGCCTTTGGTGGCTTCATGATTGCCTGCGCACCAACAACCTGGGTTATATGCAAGTGCCTAGTAAGACAATTGATCACACCAAGACATAAGAGTAACTAACTACTAGCATGTCCTGCAAATCGGACGAACGACGGGGATCAACCTACGAAGCCCATGCTCGGCTGGAGGCAGCACGATAACTGACTATGAAGGAAGGCATTGTGGTTCATGAACCTTAATAGGACCATACAGCGGTCCCGGTACAACAGTCCGTTGTATGAAGTATCTGAACCGTGGAGTCTACTTGAACACCCTTGGCTTTCCTCCAAGGTTAAATTCAGAAAACGCATACAGCGTGCGCATAATCCACCCCCCACACTGGCGTAATTGTACGCAGCAGCGAAATCAAGCGACACACTGAATGGGGAATTTGTACTTTGTACTGCCCGAAATGAATCTTCGACTTATAAGCAGCTCACGAAACAGAGCAGAGCAGAAGAGTGCTGAAGGAAAGAGAGAGGGACAGGAGAAGGCTGACCTTGCTGCTGGTGAAGAGGAGCTCGTCGCCGCGGTCGTTCGTCCAGGAGACGACCTGCCCGCCGTGCAGGCTCACCTGCAACCAATGCCAAAAAACCCATGAGAAAGAAATTCAGAATCGCGCCCAACCCGAGCAGCAACGCTGAGAGTGGAGATGGGATTGGGGGACGCACGCACCCGCGCGGTGGCCCCGCTGGGCGAGCGGAGCAGGACGGCCTGGCCGGCCCCGTCCCTGCCCGCCTCCGGATCCGTGGAGCCCGCGTAGCGCCCCATGCTCATTCACTGCCGGCAGCCAGCCGGAGCCAATCGAGCGCGCGCGGCGGGAGCAGGAGCACGCCGCGGGACCGCAGATCGACGGAAGGAGCGAAGCGAGCACTGCACTGGCACGCGGGGCAGCGCGGGATATGTATGCGGGCGGGGCGCGGCGCGGCGACGTCGGCGTTGGGGCGGTTGGGGCGTCACGCGCGGCGGCACTTTCCGTGTGAGTGAAAGCAAAGGCGGCGCAGAACCCGTGAAGCGCCCGTGAGCCGCCACCCACCTCACCTCACCTCGCCCCGCCTGGCACCTGGCGCAGCGGCCGTGGCAGGCAGCGCTCCTCCTCCTCCACGTCCGCCTCTCCTTTTCTCCCCAACCAAAACTCCACCACCCGCCCGCAAGCCCTTAACCGGGGGAGGGAGGGAGGAAGTCCACAAGGCACGGCACGTCGGCACGGCAGCAGGAGCACGTGGAGGAGCAGAGCAAAGCAAAGCAATCTAGCAGGCGCGCGCCACGCAGCAGATCACAAGCAATGCCATGGGACGGTGGCCTCCGGTGGTACTGGCATGGCAGCACAGCAGGTAGCAGTAGTACACTAGTACTGGCTGGCTAGCGCCGGAAGAGAGGGAGGGAGGATCCGAGGCGAGATCCGGGGCGGGGTGGAGGTGGAGGTGGAGGGGCGGCCGCTGCCACGTGCGCGCGCGCGTGCCGCGTCCGGAGGGAGGCGGGGTGCCGAGTGAGTCAGTGACTGGCTCGCTTGGCCCGCGCGCGCGTGTCCTCTTGCCGACCCTCCTCGTCGGCTTACCAGCAACGGTCGAGTCTCGTAGCTCGCTCGTGGCCGTGGCCGATTTTGGCGCTTCTCAAGGCGTTTCCCGTTGCCACGGCGCACCGCTTTTGACGCCTAGCTGGTGTACTGCTCTTCCTGTTTGCCACCGGAAAAACATTTTTTGAACTTTTTCAGTCGTGCTATGCACACAATAAATGATGGACGACGCACAGACGATGGTAAAATCTAGCCGTACATACGTATAACTGAACAGGGCGCCGGCCGCTGGATTGATTTATCGTGCATAGATCGTCCGTTTATGTCGTGCATGAAGCAGTTTCGTTTTTTGAACTTTCGAGCCGCCTCCGCGCGACCTATCGGTACGCGCTCCAACTTTTTATTGTATGCGGTCATTTTTTTTGGGTGGTATGTGGTCAATTATGATCGACCATGTAATACTAGTAGATTGAATAAACAATCCAGATGGTCATTATGTGTGGATTTATCGTCATGCTTAAACCACATCATGACGTGTGTAAAAGTTATCATGATGCATACACCGTTACTACTTGCCATGATGCTTTCTTTTCGAGAAAAACTTTCAATTTATTCATCAACGTCAAGGTAGAACAAGCACCTCGTCGTTATTGTGTGCACCTCACCGGAGCCGGGCAAAAGAGAGGTGCTAGGCGTACGATGAATTTTTGTCTGATGCTGTACGACTTTGCTCAGTCACCCTCTGATCAAATCTATGCATCAACAGCAATCGTTGGATCACTGGGTCAGCCGTGGATCAGACGTACGAAGTCATACGCAGAGCAATTTTGCGGGCAAAGCCTTGTTGTAGTAGATAGTCGCAAAGTCGTCATGCTAAGGGCCCACAGGACCAGCACATTAAAACAGCAGCCGTCACCGATGATGAAAAGCGTAGATCGAAAGAATCCAACATGTAGACACACATATATAAACGAACGAAGATCGAATCCAATTGATCCACCAAAGACAAATATCAAACGGATTACGTTAGATCCGTCGAAGACACACCTCCACACGTCATCCGATGATGCTAGGCACATCACCAAAACAAGGGTTGGACGAAAAAAAACATTATTCCATCTTCACAAAGGCGTCACCGCTTGTCTTTCTGAATAACTAAACTTAGATAAAACACCTGAAAACGAAGCCCTCCTACCGGCAAGGACCGAGATCAACCGCGCCTCCGTGGGCCGAAGAGCAACGGTCGAGTTGAGTCTCGCAGGCGATTTTGGCGTTTCTCAAGGCGTTTCCGTTGCCACAGCTCTCAGCTCCGGAGGCCGCTTTGACGCCTAGCTGGTGTACTGGCTTTCGCTTCTTGTTTGCCAGCGGAAAAACAATTTTTAAACTTTTTGAGCCGCCTGTGCGCGACCAATCGTGGCGCGCTCCAACCTATTGCATGTGGTCAATTATTATCGACTATGGATAGTAGTAGGATAAACAATACAAAGTGGTAACTGTGTGTAGATTTGCCGCTATGCATACACGCTGCTTGCCATGACGCTCAGAGCACATCACGGCGATTGTGTGTAAAAAAACATATCATGACGCACACACACTACTTGTCATGTTGCTCAAAAACACTTCATAGCCATTGTGTGAAAAAACTGTCATGATGCATACACGCTGCTCCCTTCGTCTCAAAATAAATGTCGCTGATTTGGGACGGAGGGCACTTATCATGATGCTAAAAAACACATCATGGTTGCACACTACTTGCTAGGAATTAAAATAACATACTAAAATTTATGGATGTTCTTAATACGGGCTTCGAAATAATTATCACTGTGTTTCGTCCTAAGTGCATCTACAACCGGACTTCTCAAACTCGTCTCAAACGATCGGTCGTGAAAAGAAATTGACCCAGACGGGATTCTTAAACGGGCCTCAAATGGACTGACCGGCACCCCTCATATCCAGCCCAAATATAGGGCTGGTATGGGGCCGGGCGCGTCCTCCACGTTGGTTTGGCACAGCCTGGCCCACCCGGTCCCCACAAATATCCCCATCCAAAAAACCTTAGACACCGGTCAATCCGAACTCCACTTCACTCCCCGTGCCCGTCCACTCCACTTCCGATCCCCTCCCCTCCGATCAGATGGACAACGACGGAAGTAGAGGCGGCTCCAGCGGAGAATCCGACGACTCGACCATGGATGTGGAGGAGGTCGTCCACCGCATCGCCTTGAGGCGGTCATTTGCCGACCAAGGCGGCGATGGCGTGGCGAGATCTTCTTCCTCGGTGCCGTCGCCGCCGCAAGCCTTGATCGCGGATGCCGCGTCGTCGGCTCGTCCGCCTTGGCAGCTCGGCGCTCCGCTCCCAACATTCAGGTACGCCGGCAACCGCCCTCTGTTCCAGAAGTGGTGCCCGGCCACCGCTGGGTCCTCGTGCCCGCGCAGAAGCCGGCGCTGAAGGAAATATGCCCTAGAGGCAATAATAAAGTTGTTATTTATATTTTCTTATATCATGATAAATGTTTATTATTCATGCTAGAATTGTATTAACCGGAAACTTAGTACATGTGTGAATACATAGACAACCAGAGTGTCACTAGTATGCCTCTACTTGACTAGCTCATTAATCAAAGATGGTTAAGTATCCTAGCCATGGACAAAGGGTTGTCATTTGATAAACGAGGTCACATCATTAGAGAATGATGTGATTGACTTGACCCATCCGTTAGCTTAGCACTAGGATCGTTTAGTTTATTACTATTGCTTTCTTCATAACTTATACATGTTCCTATGACTATGAGATTATGCAACTCCCGAATACCGGAGGAACACTTAGTGTGCTATCAAACGTCACAACGTAATCGCGTGTGACTATAAAGATGCTCTCTGGTGTCTCCCATGGTGTTTGTTGAGTTGGCATAGATCGAGATTAGGATTTGTCACTCCGATTGTCGGAGAGGTATCTCTGGGCCCTCTCGGTAATGCACATCACTATAAGCCTTGCAAGCAATGTGACTAATGAGTTAGTTAGGGATGATGCATTACGGAACGAGTAAAGAGACTTGCCGGTAGCGAGATTGAACTAGGTATTGAGATACCGACGATCGAATCTCGGGCAAGTAACATACCGATGACAAAGGGAACAACGTATGTTGTTATGCGGTTTGACCGATAAAGATCTTCATAGAATATGTAGGAACCAATATGATCATCCAGATTCCGCTATTGGTTATTGCCCGGAGATGAGTCTCGGTCATGTCTACATAGTTCTCGAACCCGTAGGGTCCACACGCTTAACGTTCGGTGACGATCGGTATAATGAGTTTATGTGTTTTGATGTACCAAAGGTAGTTCGGAGTCCTGGATATGATCACGGACATGATGAGGAGTCTCGAAATGGTCGAGGCATAAAGATCGATATGTTGGAAGACTATGTTTGGACATCGGAATGGTTCCGGTGAGTTTGGGCATTTACTGGAGTACCGGGGGGTTACCGGAACCCCCCGGGGAGTGTATGGGCCTTATTGGGCCTTAGTGAGAGAGAGGAGGAGGCGGCCAGGTGGAGGCCCCCCCCAAGCCCAATCCAAATTGGGTGGGGCCGGCCGCCCATTTCCTTCCCTCTCTCTCCCCCTTCCTCTCCCCCCTTGGGCGCGCCATGAGAGGGTCAGCCCTCCCCCTCCTCCACTCCTTTATATACGGGGGAGGGGGGCACCCCATAGACACACAAGTTGATTGTTTAGCCGTGTGCGGTGCCCTCCTCCATAGATTTCCACCTCGGTCATATCGTTGCAGTGCTTAGGCGAAGCCTTGCGCCGGTAGCTTCATCATCACCATCATCACGCCGTCGTGCTGACGAAACTCTCCCTCGACCTCAGCTGGATCTAGAGTTCGTGGGACATCACCGAGCTGAACGTGTGCAGATCGCGGAGGTGCCGTACCTTCGGTGCTAGGATCGGTCAGATCGTGAAGAAGTACGACTACATCAACCGCATTGTCATAACGCTTCCGCTTACGGTCTACGAGGGTACATGGACAACACTCTCCCCTCTTGTTGCTATGCATCACCTAGATAGATCTTGCGTGTGCATAAGATTTTTTTTGAAATTACTGCGTTCCCCAACATGATATCAGAGCCAGGTCTATGCGTAGATGTTATATGCACGAGTAGAACACAAAGAATTGTGGGCGATAATAGTCATACTGCTTACCAGCATGTCATACTTTGATTCGGTGGTATTGTTGGATGAAGCGGCTCAGACCGACATTACGCCAGACGCTTCACGCGAGATTGGTTCTACCGACGTGCTTCGCACACAGGTGGCTAGTGGGTGTCTGTTTCTCCAACTTTAGTTGAATCGAGTGTGACTACGCCCGGTCCTTGTTGAAGGTTAAAACAGCAAACTTGACGAAAAATCGTTGTGGTTTTTGATGCGTAGGTAAGAACGGTTCTTGCTAAGCCCGTAGCAGCCACGTAAAACTTGCAACAACAAAGTAGAAGACGTCTAACTTGTTTTTGCAGGGCATGTTGTGATGTGATATGGTCAAGACATGATTATATAAATTGTTGTATGAGATGATCATGTTTTGTAACACAGTTATTGACAACTGGCAGGAGCCATATGGTTGTCGCTTTATTGTATGAAATGCAATCGCCATGTAATTGCTTTACTTTATCACTAAGCGGTAGCGATAGTCGTAGTAGCAATAGTTGGAGAGACGACAACGATGCTTCGATGGAGATCAAGGTGTCAAGCCGGTGATGATGGTGATCATGACGGTGCTTTGGAGATGGAGATCAAAGGCACAAGATGATGATGGCCATATCATATCACTTATATTGATTGCATGTGATGTTTATCCTTTATGCATCTTATTTTGCTTAGTTCGGCGGTAGCATTATAAGATGATCTCTCACTAAATTTCAAGGTATAAGTGTTCTCCCTGAGTATGCACCGTTGCTACAGTTCGTCGTGCGGAGACACCACGTGATGATCGGGTGTGATAAGCTCTACGTTCACATACAACAGATGCAAGCCAGTTTTTGCACATGCAGAATACTTGGGTTAAACTTGACGAGCCTAGCATATGCAGATATGGCCTCGGAACTGAAGGAAATATGCCCTAGAGGCAATAATAAAGTTATTATTTATTTCCTTATATCATGATAAATGTTTATTATTCATGCTAGAATTGTATTAACCGGAAACATAATACATGTGTGAATACATAGACAAGCAGTGTCACTAGTATGCCTCTACTTGACTAGCTCGTTAATCAAAGATGGTTATGTTTCCTAACCATAGACATGAGTTGTCATTTGATTAACGGGATCACATCATTAGGAGAATGATCCGATTGACATGACCCATTCCGTTAGCCTAGCACTTGATCGTTTAGTATGTTGCTATTGCTTTCTTCATGACTTATACATGTTCCTATAACTATGAGATTATGCAACTCCCGTTTACGGAGGAACACTTTGGGTACTACCAAACGTCCTGGCGTAACTGGGTGATTATAAAGGAGTATTACAGGTGTCTCCAAAGTTACTTTTTGGGTTGGCGTATTTCGTTATTTGGTTTTGTCACTCCGATTGTCGGAGAGGTATCCGGGCCTTCTCGGTAATACACATCACATAAGCCTTGCAAGCATTGCAACTAATGAGTTAGTTGTGATATGATGTATTACGGAACGAGTAAAGAGACTTGCGGTAACGAGATTGAACTAGGTATTGGATACCGACGATCGAATCTCGGGCAAGTAACATACCGATGACAAAAGGAACAACATTATGTTGTTATGCGGTCGACCGATAAAGATCTTCGTAGAATATGTAGGAACCAATATGGGCATCTAGGTCCGCTATTGGTTATTGACCGGAGATGTGTCTCGGTCATGTCTACATTGTTCTCGAACCGTAGGGTCCGCACGCTTAAGGTTTCGATGGCGGTTATATTATGAGTTTGTGTATTTTGATGTACGAAGGTTGTTCGGAGTCCGGATATGATCACGGACATGACGAGGAGTCTCGAAATGGTCGAGACATAAAGATTGATATATTGGACGGATATATTTGGACACCGGAAAGGTTAGGAGAAGTTTGGAGCTCGGGAGGTTCTGGAACCCCGGGAGGTATATGGGCCTTATTGGGCCCATATAGGAATAAGGGAGAAGGAGCAAGGGAGGGGGGCGCGCCCCCCCAAGCCCAATCCGAATTGGGGAGGGGGGCCGGCCCCCCCTTTCCTTTTCTCCTTCCCCCTCTTCCTATTCCTACTACTAGTACTTATTCCTAAATGCTAGTACTCCTTCCTTCCCCTCCAAGTGAAATAAGGAAAAGAGGAAACCTACTTGGAGTAGGTTTCCCTCCCATGGTGCGCCCCTTGGGCGGCCACCTCCTCCCTCCCTCCTTTATATACGGGGAGGGGCACCCTAGGACACACAAGTTGATCCTTGAGATCGTTCCTTAGCCGTGCGGTGCCCCTCCACCATATTCCACCTCGGTCATATTGTAGCGGTGCTTAGGCGAAGCCTGCGGCAGTGAAACATCAAGATCGCCACCACGCCGTCGTCTTGATGGAACTCCCTCCCGGAGCTTTCTTTGGATCGAAGCCCGTGGGCGTCATCGAGCTGAGCGTGTGCCAAGAACTCGGGCGCCGAATGCGGTGCTGTGATCGGTCGGATCGTGAGGAGAACGTCTGACTACTTCCTCTACGTCATCATCGACTCGGAGGTGCCGGAGTATTTGCGCTGGGATCGGCAAGATCGCGAGGAGAAAGTACGACTACTTCCTCTACGTTGTGATCGCTTCCGCTACGGTCTCTGAGTGCGTAGACAACACTCTCCCCTCTCGTTGCTATGCCATCACCATGGTCCTGTGTGTGCGTGGGAAAATTTTGAAATTACTACGTTCCCCAACGGTGGCATCCGAGCCTGGTTTTATGCGTTGATGTCATATGCAGAGTAGAACACAAGTGAGTTGTGGACGATACAAGTCATACGCCTACCCGGCATGTCATACTTTGGTTCGGCGGTATTGTTGGGCGAGACGATCCGGACCACCCTTACGCGTACGCGTACGCGAGCCCGGTTCCCTCGTCGTGGTTTGCACAGAGATGGCTTGCGGAAGACTGTCTCTCCTCCTTTTGTTGAACGGAGTGTGGCTACGCCCGGGCCTGGAGACGGTTAAACGGAGTCTATTTGACAAACTATCGTTGTGGTTTTGATGCGTAGGTAAGAACGGTTCTTGCTCAGCCCGTAGCGACCACGTAAAACTTGCAACAACAAAGTAGAGGACGTCTAACTTGTTTTTGCAGGGCATGTTGTGATGTGATATGGTCAAGACGTGATGCTATATTTTATTGTATGAGATGATCATGTTTTGTAACCGAGTTATCGGCAATGGCGAAACCATATGGTTGTCGCTTTATTGTATGAAATGCAAGCATACGTAATTGCTTTACTTTATCACTAAGCGGTAGCGATAGTCGTAGAAGCAATAGATGGCGTGGCGACAACGATGCTACGATGGAGATCAAGGTGTCGCGCCCGGTGACGATGGTGATCATGACGGTGCTTGGAGATGGAGATCCTGGCGCCAAGATGATGATGGCCATATCATATCACTTATATTGATTGCATGTGATGTTTATCCTTTATGCATCTTATTTGCTTTGATTGACGGTAGCATTTAAGATGATCTCTCACTAAAATTATCAAGTAGTGTTCTCCCTGAGTATGCACCGTTGCCAAAGTTCGTCGTGCCGAGACACCACGTGATGATCGGGTGTGATAAGCTCTCGTCCATCTACAACGGGTGCAAGCCAGTTTTGCACACGCAGAATACTCGAGTTATACTTGACGAGCCTAGCATATGCAGATATGGCCTCGGAACACGGAGACCGAAAGGTCGGCGTGAATCATATAGTAGATATGATCAACATAAGATGTTCACCATTGAAAACTACTCCATCTCACGTGATGATCGGTTATGGTTTAGTTGATTTGGATCACGTGATCACTTAGATGACTAGAGAGATGTCTATCTAAGTGGGAGTTCTTAAGTAATATGATTAATTGAACTTAAATTTATCATGAACTTAGTAACTGATAGTATCTTGCTTGTCTATATGCATTTGTAGATAGATGGCTCGTCTTTGTTGTTCCGTTGAATTTTAATGCGTTCCTTGAGAAAGCAAAGTTGAAAGATGATGGTAGCAATTACACGGACTGGGTCCGTAACTTTGAGGATTATCCTCATTGCTGCCTGAAGAGTTAAATCTGGATGCACCGCTAGGTGCCGAACTCTTCTTGATGGCCCGGCGGCGTTAAGAACGTCTGGCGAGCAAAGTGATGACTACTCTATAGTTCGATGTGCCATGCTTTACGGCTTAGAACCGGGTCTTCAACGACGTTTTGAAAGTCGTGGAGCATATGAGATGTTCCAAGAGTTGAAGTTGATATTTCAGCAGAATGCGGATTGAGAGATATGAAGTCTCCAATAAATTCTATAGCTGCAAAATGGAGGAGAATGGGTGCATCGGTGAGCACATACTCGAGAATGTGCAGGTATTACAATCACTTGACTCAGCTGGGAGTTGATCTTCCGGATGATTGTGTCATTGATGTAATTCTTCAATCAACGCCACCAAGCTACAAAGGCTTCGTGATGAACTATAATATGCAAGGGTTAGTAAAGACTATGCACGAGCTCTTTGCAATGCTGAAAGCTGCGGAGGTAGAAATCAAGAAGGAGCATCAAGTGTTGATGGTCAATAAGACCACTAGTTTCAAGAAGAAAGGCAAAGGGAAGAAGAAGGGAAACTTCAAGAAGAACAGCAAACAAGTTGCTGCTCAAGTGAAGAAACCCAAGTCTGGACCTAAACCTGAAATCTGGAGTGCTTCTCATAAGCGGTAGTCCTTTGAAGCGGAACTGCCCCAAGTATTTGGCGGATAAGAAGGATGGCAAGGTGAACAAAGGTATATGTGATATACATGTTATTGATGTGTACCTTACTAGAGCTCATGTAGTACACAGGTATTTGATCTGGTTACATTGCTAATATTTGCAACTCGAAGCAGGGGACTTCTGATTAGCGAACACCGGCAAAGGACGAGGTGACGATTGGCGTGGGAAATGGTTCCAAAGTCGATGTGATCGCGGGTCGGCACGCTACCTCTACATCTACCTTCGGGATTAGTTTTAGACCTAAATAATTGTTATTTGGTGCCGCGTTAAGCATGAACATTATATCTGGATCTTGTTTGATGCGAGACGGTTATTCATTTAAATCGAGAGAATAAAGGTTGTTCTATTTATATGAATAATATCTTTTATGGTCATGCACCCTTAAAGAGTGGTCTATTTTAATGGATCTCGATAGTAGTGATACACATATTCATAATGTTGAAACCAAAAGATGCAGAGTTGATAATGATAGTGCGACTTACTTGTGGCATTGCCGTTTAGGTCATATCGGTGTAAAGCGCATGAAGAAACTCCATACTGATGGACTTTTGGAGTCACTTGATTATGAATCACTTGGCACTTGCGAACCGTGCCTCATGGGCAAGTTGACTAAAACACCGTTCTCCGGTACTATGGAGAGAGCATCGGATTTGTTGGAAATCATACATACAGATGTATGTGGTCCAATGAATATTGAGGCTCGTGGCGGATATCGTTATTTTCTCACCTTCACAGATGATTTAAGCAGATATGGGTATATCTTCTTAATGAAACAGAAGTCGAGACATTTGAAAAGTTCAAAGAATTTCAGAGTGAAGTTGAAAATCATCGTAATAAGAAAATAAAGTTTCTTCGATCTGATCGTGGAGGCGAATATTTGAGTTCTGAGTTTGGTCTACATTTGAAACAATGCGGAATAGTTTACGCAACTCACGCCACCGGAACACCACAGCGCAATGGTGTGTCCGAGCGTCGTGTCGCACTTTACTAGATATGGTGCGATCTATGATGTCTCTTACAGATTTACCGCTATCGTTTTGGGGTTATGCTCTTGAGACGGCCGCATTCACGCTGAATAGAACACCGTCAAAATCCGTTGAGGCGACACCTTATGAACTGTGGTTTAGCAAGAAACCAAAGTTGTCGTTTCTTAAAGTTTGGGGATGCGATGCTTATGTGAAAAAGCTTCAACCTGATAAGCTCGAACCTAAATCGGAGAAATGTGTCTTCATAGGATACCCAAAGGAGACAGTTGGGTACACCTTCTATCACAGATCCGAAGGCAAGACATTTGTTGCTAAGAATGGATCCTTTCTAGAGAAGGAGTTTCTCTCGAAAGAAGTGAGTGGGAGGAAAGTAGAACTTGATGAGGTAACTGTACCTTCTCCCTTATTGGAAAGTAGTTTATCACGTAAACCAGTTTCTGCGACATCTACACCAAATAGTGAGGAAGTTGATGATGTTGATCATGAAACTTGAGATCAAGTTACTCTGAACCTCGTAGATCAACCAGAATAAAATCCGCACCAGAGTGGTACGGCAATCCTGTTCTCGGAAGTCATGCTACTAGATCATGATGAACCTACGAACTATGAAGAAGCGATGGTGAGCCCAGATTCCATAAAATGGCTTGAGGCCATGAAATCCGAGATAGGATCCATGTATGAAAACAAAGTATGGACTTTGGTTGACTTGCCCGAGGGTCGGCAAGCAATAGAAAACAAGTGGATCTTCAAGAAGAAGACCGACGGCGGGTAATATTGCTGTCTACAAAGCTCGACTTATGTCGCAAAGGGTTTTCGACAAGTTCAAGGGATTGACTACGATGAGACCTTCTCACCCGTAGCGATGCTTAAGTCTGTCCGAATCATGTTAGCAATTGCCGCATTTTATGATTATGAAATATGGCAAATGGATGTAAAGACCGCATTCTGAATGGGTTTACGGAAGAAGAGTTGTATATGATGCAACCAGAAGGTTTTATCGATCCAAAGGGAGCTAACAAAGTGTGCAAGCTCCAGCGATCCATTTATGGACTGGTGCAAGCATCTCGGAGTTGGAATAAACGCTTTGATAGTGTGATCAAAGCATTTGGGTTTATCTGGACTTATGGAGAAGCCTGTATTTACAAGAAAGTGAGTGGGAGCTCTGTAGCATTTACGATATTATATGTAGATGACATATTATTGATCGGAAATGATATAGAATTTCTGGATAGCATAAAGGGATACTTGAACAAGAGTTTTTCAATGAAAGACCTTGGTGAAGCTACTTACATATTGGGCATCAAGATCTATAGAGATAGATCAAGACGCTTAATTGGACTTTCACAAAGCACATACCTTGATAAAGTCTTGAAGAAGTTCAAAATGGATCAGGCAAAGAAAGGTTTTTTACCTGTATTACAAGGTGTGAAATTGAGTCAGACTCAATGCCCGACCACAGCAGAAGATAGAGAGAAAATGAAAGATGTTCCCTATGCTTCAGCCATAGGCTCTATCATGTATGCAATGCTGTGTACCAGACTGACGTATGCTTAGCAAAGAAGCTTAGCAGGAAGGTACCAAAGTAATACAGAGTGGATCATCGACAGCGGTCAAGAACATCCTAAAATACACGAAAAGGACTAAGGATATGTTTCTCAGATATGGAGGTGACAAAGAGCTAGTCGTAAATGGTTACGTCGATGCAAGCTTTGACAATCGATCCGACGATTCTAAATCGCAAACCGGATACGTGTTTTTGTTAAGCGGTGGAGCTGTCGGTTGGTGCAGTTCTAAACAAAGCGTCGTGGCGGGATCTACATGTGAAGCGGAGTACATAGCTGCTTGAAGCAACAAATGAAGGAGTCTGGATGAAAGAGTTCATTTCCGATCTAGGTGTTATACCTAGTGCATCGGGACCAATGAAGATCTTCTGTGACAATACTGGTGCAATTGCCTTGGCAAAGGAATCCAGATTTCACAAGAGGACCAAGCATATCAAGAGACGCTTCAATTCCATTCGGGACCAAGTCCAAGTGGGAGACATAGAGATTTGCAAAGTACATACGGATCTGAACATTGCAGACCCGTTGACTAAGCCTCTTCCACGAGCAAAACATGATCAGCACCAAGACTCCATGGGTGTTAGAATCATTCTTGAGTAAACTAGATTATTGACTCTAGTGCAAGTGGGAGACTGAAGGAAATATGCCCTAGAGGCAATAATAAAGTTATTATTTATTTCCTTATATCATGATAAATGTTTATTATTCATGCTAGAATTGTATTAACCGG
Source organism: Aegilops bicornis (assembly GCA_021605145.1). Lineage (NCBI taxonomy): Eukaryota > Viridiplantae > Streptophyta > Magnoliopsida > Poales > Poaceae > Aegilops > Aegilops bicornis. The sequence goes on along the minus strand of CM038669.1, from coordinate 675,691,449 downwards.
AAACATAATACATGTGTGAATACATAGACAAACAGAGTGTCACTAGTATGCCTCTACTTGACTAGCTCGTTAATCAAAGATGGTTATGTTTCCTAACCATAGACATGAGTTGTCATTTGATTAACGGGATCACATCATTAGGAGAATGATCTGATTGACATGACCCATTCCGTTAGCCTAGCACTTGATCGTTTAGTATGTTGCTATTGCTTTCTTCATGACTTATACATGTTCCTATAACTATGAGATTATGCAACTCCCGTTTACGGAGTAACACTTTGGTACTACCAAACGTCACAACGTAATCTGGGTGATTATAAAGGAGTATTACAGTGTCTCCAAAGGTACTTGTTGGGTTGGCGTATTCGAGATTAGGTTTTGTCACTCCGATTGTCGGAGAGGTATCTCTGGGCCTTCTCGGTAATACACATCACATAAGCCTTGCAAGCATTGCAACTAAGGAGTTAGTTGTGAGATGATGTATTACGGAACGAGTAAAGAGACTTGCCGTAACGAGATTGAACTAGGTATTGGATACCGACGATCGAATCTCGGGCAAGTAACATACCGATGACAAAAGGAACAACGTATGTTGTTATGCGGTCCGACCGATAAAGATCTTACGTAGAATATGTCGGAACCAATATGGGCATCCAGGTCCCGCTTATTGGTTATTGACGGAGATGTGTCTCGGTCATGTCTACATTGTTCTCGAACCGTAGGGTCCTTGCACGCTTAAGGTTTCGATGGCGGTTATATTATGAGTTTGTGTATTTTGATGTACCGAAGGTTGTTGAGTCCGGATATGATCACGGACATGACGAGGAGTCTCGAAATGGTCGAGACATAAAGATTGATATATTGGACGGATATATTTGGACACGGAAAGGTTAGGAGAAGTTTGGAGCTAGGGAGGTTCTGGAACCCCGGGAGGTATATGGGCCTTATTGGGCCCATATAGGAATAAGGAGAAGGAGCAAGGGAGGCGCGCCCCAAGCCCAATCCGAATTGGGGAGGGGCGGCCCCCTTTCCTTTCTCCTTCCCCTCTTCCTATTCCTACTACTAGTACTTATTCCTAAATGCTAGTACTCCTTCCTTCCCCTTCCAAGTGAAATAAGGAAAGAGGAAACCTACTTGGAGTAGGTTTCCCCTCCCATGGTGCGCCCCTTGGGCCGTACCTCCTCCCTCCCTCCTTTATATACGGGGAGGGGCACCCTAGGACACACAAGTTGATCCTTGAGATCGTTCCTTAGCCGTGTGCGGTGCCCCCTCCACCATATTCCACCTCGGTCATATTGTAGCGGTGCTTAGGCGAAGCCTGCGGCAGTGAAACATCAAGATCGCCACCACGCCGTCGTGCTGACGGAACTCCCCTCCCCGGAGCTTTGCTGGATCGAAGCCCGTGGAGCGTCATCGAGCTGAACGTGTGCCAAGAACTCGGAGGCGCCGGAGTAACGGTGTTGTGATCGGTCGGATCGTGAGGAGAACGTAGACTACTTCCTCTACGTCATCATCGACTCGGAGGTGCCGGAGTAACGGCGCTGGGATCGGCAGGATCGCGAGGAGAAAGTACGACTACTTCCTCTACGTTGTGATCGCTTCCGCCACGGTCTCACGAGTGCGTAGACAACACTCTCCCCTCTCGTTGCTATGCCATCACCATGGTCCTGTGTGTGCGTAGGAAAATTTTGAAATTACTACGTTCCCCAACAGGAACACTGAGACCGAAAGGTCGAGCGTGAATCATATAGTAGATATGATCAACATAGTGATGTTCACCATTGAAAACTACTCCATCTCACGTGATGATCGAACATGGTTTAGTTGATATGGATCACGTGATCACTTAGATGATTAGAGGGATGTCTCTCTAAGTGAGATTTCTTAAGTAATATGATTAATTGAACTTTAATTTATCACGAACTTAGTACCTGATAGTATTTTCTATGTCTATGTTGTTGTAGATAAATGGCCCGTGCTGTTGTTCCGTTGAATTTTAATGCATTCCTAGAGAAAGCTAAGTTGGAAGATGATGGTAGAAATTACACGGACTGGGTCCGTATAGGGCTGGAAAATAAGCTTGAAGCTCGCGAGCTAAACGAGTAGCTCGTGACTCGGCTTGAATCGACTCGAACTAGAAGAATAACGAGTCAAGCCAAGCTTTATTTTAAGATCGTTTATAGACCAAATTAAACGAGCCGAGTTCACGAGTACTCGTGTAACTCGTCAGGCTCGGTATAGAACTCACCCACCCAACACCACCTTGCATCACAGGCCAGTCGCATAGTCACAACACATGGTCCATCCGCATAACACTAGGTCCAACCACCTAGGAGACACACACCACAATAGCGAGAGACCAGTATGTCGATTCCCGCCCCATCTCATATATTTCTGAATCATGAGTTCGCGACAGCGGCAGTGCCGCGTAAACCCACCTCTTGGGTCATGTACATGTTAATAACTTGTTGATTATTGTGGTCATGTACCATTGTATGTGGAATTGTGGTCATGTACATGTTACGGACTTGCTAATTATTGTGGTCATGTACATGTTATTGACTTGCCGACATGTTGAGGGTACTAACAATTGTAAGTTAAGCTACTTACTAGTGTCAAAAAAACGTCTTACATTATGGAACGGAGGGAGTACATGTTACATTCCCAATTAATAATTTTTTATCATATTCCTAAGGTTTTATGTTCATACCTATAACGAGCTTAACAGCTAAACGAGCTAGCTCGCGAGCTAAATGAGTCGAGCCAATCTTGGATTTGAGCTCGTTATATTAACGAGTCGAGTCAAGCTAGCTCGTTAACGAAACTAGCTCTAGCGAGTTGAGCCGAGCTGGCTCGGCTCGGCTCGAATTCCACCCCTAGGTCCGTCCGTAACTTGAGGATTATCCTCATTGCTGCATAGAAGAAATACGTCCTGGAAGCACCGCTAGGTGACAAACCCGCTGCAGGAGCAACGCCAGATGTTATGAACGTCTGGCAGGGCAAAGCTGATGACTACTCAATAGTTCAGTGTGCCATGCTTTACGGCTTAGAACCGGGACTTCAACGACGTTTTGAACGTCATGGAGCATATGAGATGTTCCAGGACTTTAAGTTAATATTTCAAGCAAATGCCCGGATTGAGAGATATGAAGTCTCCAATAAGTTCTACAGCTGCAAGATGGAGGAGAATAGTTCTGTCAGTGAACATATACTCAGAATGTTTGGGTACCACAACCACTTGACTCAACTCGGAGTTAATCTTCCTGATGATAGTGTCATTGAAAGAGTTCTGCAATCACCACCACCAAGCTACAAGAGCTTCGTGATGAACTATAATATGCAAGGGATGGATAAGAAAATTCCCGAGCTCTTCGCAATGTAAAAGCTGCGGAGGTAGAAATCAAGAAGGAGCATCAAGTGTTGATGGTCAACAAGACCACCCGTTTCAAGAAAAAGGGTAAAGGGAAGAAGGGGAACTTCAAGAAGAATGGCAAGCAAGTTGCTGCTCAAGTGAAGAAGCCCAAGTCTGGACCTAAGCCTGAAACTGAGTGGTTCTACTGCAAAGGGACTGGTCACTGGAACCGGAACTGCCCCAAGTATTTGGCGGAGAAGAAGGATGACAAAGTGAAAGGTATATTTGATATACATGTTATTGATGTGTACCTTACTAATGCTCATGATGGCGCTTTGGGTATTTGATACTGGTTCTGTTGCTAATATTTGCAACTCGAAACAGGGGCTACGGATTAAGTTAAGATTGGCTAAGGACGAGGTGACGATGTGCGTGGGAAATGGTTCCAAAGTCGATGTGATTGCCGTCGGCACGCTACCTCTACATCTACCTTCGGGATTAGTTTTAGACCTGAATAATTGTTATTTGGTGCCAGCGTTAAGCATGAACATTATATTTGGATCTTGTTTGATGCGAGACGGTTATTCATTTAAGTCAGAGTATAATGATTGTTCTATTTATATGAATAATATCTTTTATGGTCATGCACCCTTGATGAGTGGTCTATTTTTACTAAATCTTGATAGTAGTGATACACATGTTCATAGTATTGAAGCCAAAAGACATAAGTTTAATAATGATAGTGCAACTTATTTGTGGCACTACCGTTTAGGTCATATTTGTGTAAAGCGCATGAAGAAACTCCATGCTGATGGGCTTTTGGAATCACTTGATTATGAATCACTTGATGCTTGCGAACCATGCCTCATGGGCAAGATGACTAAGACTCCGTTCTCGGAACAATGGAGCGAACAGCAGACTTGTTGGAAATAATACATCTTGATGTATGCGGTCCGATGAGTGTTGATGCTCACGACGGGTATCGTTATTTTCTTACCTTCACAGATGATTTGAGCAGATATGGGTATATCTACTTGATGAAACATAAGTCTGAAACATTTGAAAAGTTCAAAGAATTTCAGAGTGAAGTGGAAAATCATCGTAACAAGAAAATAAAGTTTCTGCGATCTGATCGTGGAGGAGAATATTTGAGTTACGAGTTTGGTCTTCATTTGAAACAATGCGGAATAGTTTCGCAACTCACGCCACCCGGAACACCACAGCGTAATGGTGTGTCTGAACGTCGTAATCGTACTTTACTAGATATGGTGCAATTGATGACCCATAAGTATAGGGGATCTATTGTAGTCCTTTCGATAAGTAAGAGTGTCGAACCCAACGAGGAGCCGAAGGAAATGATAAGCGGTTTTCAGCAAGGTATTCTCTGCAAGTACTGAAATAAGTGGTAATAGATAGTTTTGTGATAGGATAATTTGTAACGAGCAACAAGTAACAAAAGTAAATAAAGTGCAGCAAGGTGGCCCAATCCTTTTTGTAGCAAAGGAAAAGCCTGGACAAACTCTTATAATAGGAAAAGCGCTCGAGGACACATGGGAATACCGTCAAGCTAGTTTTCATCACGTTCATATGATTTATGCGTTCGGTACTTTGATAATTTGATATGTGGGTGGACCGGTGCTTGGGTGCTGTTCTTACTTGAACAAACATCCCACTTATGATTAACCTCTATTGCAAGCATCCGCAACTACAACAAAAGTATTAAGGTAAACTTAACCATAGCATGAAACATATGGATCCAAATCAGCCCTTACGAAACAGCATAAACTAGGGTTTAAGCTTCTGTCACTCTAGCAACCCATCATCTACTTATTACTTCCCAATGCCTTCCTCTAGGCCCAAATAATGGTGAAGTGTTATGTAGTCGACGTTCACATAACACCACTAGAGGCTAGACAACATACATCTCATCAAAATATCGAAGCGAATACCAAATTTACATGACTACTAATAGCAAGACTTCTCCCATGTCCTCGGGAACAAACGTAACTACTCACAAAGCATATTCATGTTCATAATCAGAGGGTATTAATATGCATAAATGATCTGAACATATGATCTTCCACCAAATAAACCAACTAGCATCAACTACAAGGAGTAATCAACACTACTAGCGACCTACTAGTACCAATCCCGGACTTGGAGACAAGAATTGGATACAAGAGATGAACTAAGGTTTTGAGAGGAGATGGTGCTGGTGAAGATGTTGATGGAGATTGCCCTCTCCCGATGAGAGGAGCGTTGGTGATGACGATGGCGACGATTTCCCCCTCCCGGAGGGAAGTGTCCCCGACAAAACAGCTCTGCCGGAGCCCTAGATTGGTTCATGAGTTCCGCCTCGTGGCGGCGGAGTTTCATCGAAGGTTGCTTATGATTTCTTCCTCGACGAAAGACCTCATATAGCGGAAGATGGCCATCGGAGAGCCAACAGGGGGCCCATGAGGTAGGGGCGCATACAGGGGGTAGGCGCGCCCCACCCTCGTGGACAGGTGGGCCCCCTCCGGTGAACTTCTTCCGCTCAAATTTTTTATTATTTCCAAAAATGACTTTCATGGAGTTTCAGGACTTTTGGAGTTGTGCAGAATAGGTCTCTAATATTTGCTCCTTTTCTAGCCCAGAATTCCAGCTACCGGCATTCTCCCTCCTTATGTAAACCTTGTAAAATAAGATAGAATAGGCATAAGTGTTGTGACATAACGTGTAATAACAACCCATAATGCAATAAATATCGATATAAAAGCATGATGCAAAATGGACGTATCAGCGATCTGTGATGTCTCTCTCACTGATTTACCGCTATCGTTTTGGGGTTATGCTTTAGAGACAGCTGCATTCATGTTAAATAGGGCACCATCTAAATCCGGTGAGACGACACCATATGAACTGTGGTTTGGCAACAAACCCAAATTGTCATTTCTTAAAGTTTGGGCTGCGATGCTTATGTGACAAAGCTTCAACCTGATAAGCTCGAACCCAAATTGGAGAAATGTGTCTTCATAGGATACCCAAAGGAGACTGTTGGGTACACCTTCTATCACAGATCCGAAGGCAAGATATTCGTTGCTAAGAATGGATCCTTTCTAGAGAAGGAGTTTCTCTCGAAAGAAGTGAGTGGGAGGAAAGTAGAACTCGACGAGGTAATTGTACCTACTCCCTTATTGGAAAGTAGTTCATCACAGAAGTCAGTTCCAGTGATTCCTACACCAGTAAGTGAGGAAGCTAATGATGATCATGAAACTTCTGATCAAGTTACTACCAAATCTCGTAGGTCAAGCAGAGTAAGATCCGCACCAGAGTGGTACGGTAATCCTGTTCTGGAGGTCATGTTACTTGACCATGACGAACCTACGAACTATGAGGAAGTGATGATGAGCCCAGATTCCGCAAAATGGCTTGAGGCCATGAAATCTGAGATGGGATCCATGTATGAGAACAAAGTGTGGACTTTGGTTGACTTGCTCGATGTTCTGCAAGCCATAGAGAATAAATGGATCTTCAAGAAGAAGATCGACGACGACAAGAATGTTACTGTCTACAAAGCTCGACTTGTTGGGAAAGATTTTCGACAAGTTCAAGGAGTTGACTATGATGAGACCTTCTCACCCGTAGCAATGCTTAAGTCCGTCCGAATCATGTTAGCTATTGCCGCATTTTATGATTATGAAATTTGGAAAATGGATGTCAAAACTGCATTCCTTAACGAATATCTTAAAGAAGAGTTGTATATGATGCAACCAGAAGGTTTTGTCGATCCAAAAGGTGCTAACAAAGTGTGTAAGCTCCAGCGATCCATTTATGGACTAGTGCAAGCATCTCGGAGTTGGAATATACGATTTGATAGTGTGATCAAAGCATATGGTTTTATACAGACTTTTGGAGAAGCCTGTATTTACAAGAAAGTGAGTGGGTGCTCTGTAGCATTTCTGATATTATATGTGGATGACATATTGTTGATCGGAAATGATACTGAATTTCTGAATAGCATAAAAGGATACTTGAATAAGAATTTTTCAATGAAATACCTCGGAGAAGCTGCTTATATATTGGGAATCAAGATCTATAGAGATAGATCAAGACGCTTAATTGGACTTTCACAAAGCACATACCTTGATAAAGTTTTGAAGAAGTTCAAAATGGATCAAGCAAAGAAGGGGTTCTTGCACGTGTTACAAGGTGTGAAATTGAGTCGGACTCAATGCTCGACCACTGCAGAAGATAGAGAGAAAGTGAAGGTCATTCCCTATGCTTCAGCCATAGGTTCTATCATGTATGCAATGTTGTGTACCAGACCTGATGTGTGCCTTGCTATTAGTTTAGCAGGGAGGTACCAAAGTAATCCAGGAGTCGATCACTGGATAGCGGTCAAGAACATCCTGAAATACCTGAAAAGAACTAAGGATATGTTTCTCGTTTATGGAGGTGACAAAGAGCTCATCGTAAGTGGTTACATCGACGCAAGCTTTGACACTGATCCAGATGACTCTAAGTCACAAACCGGATACGTATTTTTGTTAAATGGTTGAGTCGTCAGTTGGTGACGTTCCAAGCAGAGCGTCGTGGCGGGATCTACGTGTGAAGCGGAGTACATAGCTGCTTCAGAAGCAGCAAATGAAGGAATCTGGATGAAGGAGTTCATATCCGATCTAGGTGTCATACCTAGTGCATCGGGTCCAATGAAAATCTTTTGTGACAATACTGATGCAATTGCCTTGGCAAAGGAATCCAGATTTCACAAGAGAACCAAGCACATCAAGAGACGCTTCAATTCCATCCGCGACTAAGTCAAGGAGGGAGACATAGAGATTTGCAAGATACATACGGATCTGAATGTTGTAGACCCGTTGACTAAGCCTCTCTCACGAGCAAAACATAATCAACACCAAGACTCCATGGGTGTTAGAATCATTACAATGTAATCTAGATTATTGACTCTAGTGCAAGAGGGAGACTAAAGGAAATATACCCTAGAGGCAATAATAAAGTTGTTATTTTTATTTCCTTATATCATAATACATGTTTATTATTCATGCTAGAATTGTATTAACCAGAAACTTAGTACATGTGTGAATACATAGACAAACAGAGTGTCACTAGTATGCCTCTACTTGACTAGCTCGTTAATCAAAGATGGTTAAGTTTCCTACCCATGGACAAAGAGTTGTCATTTGATAAACGAGATCACATCATTAGAGAATGATGTGATTGACTTGACCCATCCGTTAGGTTAGCACTAGGATCGTTTAGTTTATTGCTATTGCTTTCTTCATAACTTATACATGTTCCTATGACTATGAGATTATGCAACTCCCGAATACCGGAGGAACACTTAGTGTGCTATCAAACGTCACAACGTAACTGGGTGACTATAAAGATGCTCTCTGGTGTCTCCGATGGTGTTTGTTGAGTTGGCATAGATCGAGATTAGGATTTGTCACTCCGATTGTCGGAGAGGTATCTCTGGGCCCTCTCGGTAATGCACATCACTATAAGCCTTGCAAGCAATGTGACTAATGAATTACTTACCGAATGATGCATTACAGAACGAGTAAAGAGACTTGCCGGTAACGAGATTGAACTAGGTATTGAGATACCGATGATCGAATCTCGGGCAAGTAACATACTGATGACAAAGGGAACAACGTATGTTGTTATGCGGTTTGACCGATAAAGATCTTCGTAGAATATGTAGGAACCAATATGAGCATCCAGGTTCCGCTATTGGTTATTGACCGGACATGAGTCTCGGTCATGTCTACATAGTTCTCGAACCCGTAGGGTCCGCACGCTTAACATTCGGTGACGATCAGTGTTTATGTGTTTTGATGTAACAAAGGTAGTTCGGAGTCCCGGATATATTCACGGACATGACAAGGAGTCTTGAAATTGTCGAGACATAAAGTTCGATATATTGGAAGACTATGTTTGGACATCGGAATGGTTCCGGGTGAGTTTGGGCATTTACCGGAGTACCGGGGGGTTACCGGAACCCCCCGGGGAGTGTATGGGCCTTATTGGGCCTTAGTGGGAGAGAGGAGGAGGCGGCCAGGTGGAGGGCGCGCCCCCCCAAGCCCAATCCAAATTGGGTGGGCGGCCGGCCCCCCCTTTCCTTCCCCCTCTCTCCCCCTTCTTTCCTCTCCTACTCCAACTAGGGAAGGGGGAATCCTACTCCCACCGGGTGTAGGACTCCCCCCTTGGGCGCGCCGTGAGAGGGCCGGCCCTCCCCCTCCTTCGCTAATTTATATACGGGGGAGGGGGCACCCCATAGACACACAAGTTGATTGTTTAGCCGTGTGCGGTGCCCCCCTCAACAGATTTCCACCTCGGTCATATCGTTGCAGTTCTTAGGTGAAGCCCTGCGCCAGTAGCTTCATCATCACCGCCATCACGCCGTCGTGCTGACGAAACTCTCCCTCGACCTCAGTTGGATCAGTAGTTCATGGGACGTCACCGAGCTGAACGTGTGCAGGTCCCGGAGGTGCCGTACCTTCGGTGCTAGGATCAGTCGGATTGTGAAGACGTACGACTACATCAACCGTGTTGTCATAACGCTTCCGCTTATGGTCTATGAGGGTACGTGGACAACACTCTTCCCTCTTGTTTCTATGCATCACCTAGATAGATCTTGCGTGTGCGTAGGATTTTTTTTGAAATTACTGAGTTCCCCAACAGGCGTGCATGAGGACGCCCGAGTCCGAGGCACGAGCAGCCCGCCGCGAGCGGCAACAGGCAAGGGAGTGGGCGACAACAGGGAAGGAACAGACCGCACGACAGCCATGCACGACCGCACCTATCGATCCCGATATCGCGCTCCTCATGTCGGTCCTCCGCCGCTCTCTCATGACGGAGGAGACGGATGCGCGACGCCTCCGCCTCAAGAATACCAAAGCACTCCGACTCACCATCGAGTTGTCGGAGCGTGAGGCAAGCAAGGAGGCAGCGACGAAGGCGGCCCGTCATGCCAAGGAGCAGGACCGCCTGCTCTGCAGGCTGTCAGACAAAAGCTGCTGCTTGGACTCTGACTTGACGAGCAGCTCCATGATGTCTACTACGCAACCTTCTTCTTGTAGACGTTGTTGGGCCTCCAAGTGCAGAGGTTTGTAGGACAGTAGCAAATTTCCTTCAAGTGGATGACCTAAGGTTTATCAATCCGTGGGAGGATGAAGTTGGTCTCTCTCAAACAACCCTGCAACCAAATAACAAAGAGTCTCTTGTGTCCCCAACACACCCAATACAATGGTAAATTGTATATGTGCACTAGTTTGGCGAAGAGATGGTGATACAAGTGCGATATGGATGATAGATATAGGTTTTTGTAATCTGAAAATATAAAAACAGCAAGGTAACTAATGATAAAAGTGAGCGTAAACGGTATTGCAATGCTAGGAAACAAGGCCTGGGTTCATACTTTCACTAGTGCAAGTTCTCTCAACAATAATAACATAATTGGATTATATAACAATACCTCAACATGCAACAAAGAGTCACTCCAAAGTCACTAATAGCGGAGAACAAACGAAGAGATTATGGTAGGGTACGAAACCACCTCAAAGTTATCCTTTCTGATCGATCTATTCAAGAGTTCGTAGTAAAATAACACGAAGTTATTCTTTCCGTTCGATCTATCATAGAGTTCGTACTAGAATAACACCTTAAGACACAAATCAACCAAAACCCTAATGTCACCTAGATACTCCAATGTCACCTCAAGTATCCGTGGGTATGATTATACGATATGCATCACACAATCTCAGATTCATCTATTCAACCAACACAAAGAACTTCAAAGAGTGCACCAAAGTTTCTACCAGAGAGTCAAGACGAAAACGTGTGCCAACCCCTATGCATAGATTCCTAAGGTCACGGAACCCGCAAGTTGATCACCAAAACATACATCAACTGGATCAATAGAATACCCCATTGTCACCACAGGTATCCCACGCAAAACATACATCAAGTGTTCTAAAATCCTTAAAGACTCAATCCGATAAGATAACTTCAAAGGGAAACTCAATCCATTACAAGAGAATAGAGGGGGAGAAACATCATAAGGTCCAAGTATAATAGCAAAGCTCGCGGTACATCAAGATCGTGCCAAATCAAGAACACGAGAGAGAGAGAGAGAGATCAAACACATAGCTACTGGTACATATCCTCAGCCCCGAGGGTGAACTACTCCCTTTGAAGGAAATATTCCCTAGAGGCAATAATAAAGTTATTATTTATTTCCTTATTTCATGATAAATGTTTATTATTCATGCTAGAATTGTATTAACCAGAAACATAATACATGTGTGAATACATAGACAAACAGAGTGTCACTAGTATGCCTCTACTTGACTAGCTCGGTGATCAAAGATGATTATGTTTCCTAGCCATGGACAAAGAGTTGTCATTTGATTAACGGGATCACATCATTAGGAGAATGATGTGATTGACTTGACCCATTCCGTTAGCTTAGCACTCGATCGTTTGGTATGTTGCTATTGCTTTCTTCATGACTTATACATGTTCCTATGCCTATGAGATTATGCAACTCCCGTTTACCGGAGGAACACTTTGTGTGCTACCAAACGTCACAATGTAACTGGGTGATTATAAAGGTGCTCTACAGGTTTCTCCTAAGGTACTTGTTGGGTTGGCGTATTTCGAGATTAGGATTTGTCACTCCGATTGTTGGAGAGGTATCTCTGGGCCCACTCGGTAATGCACATCACATAAGCCTTGCAAGCATTGCAATTAATGAGTTAGTTGCGGGATGACGTATTACGAAACGAGTAAAGAGACTTGCCGGTAACGAGATTGAACTAGGTATTGAGATACCGACGATCGAATCTCGGGCAAGTAACATACCGATGACAAAGGGAACAACGTATGTTGTTATGCGGTCTGACCGATAAAGATCTTCATAGAATATGTGGGAGCCAATATGAGCATTCAGGTTCCGCTATTGGTTATTGACCGGAGACGTGTCTCGGTCATGTCTACATAGTTCTCGAACCCGTAGGGTCCGCACGCTTAAAGTTTCAATGACAGTTATATTATGAGTTTATGTGTTTTGATGTACCAAAGGCGTTCGGAGTCCCGGATGAGATCGGGGACATGAAGAGGAGTCCCAAAATGGTCGAGACGTAAAGATCGATATATTGGACGACTATATTCGGACATCGGAAAGGTTCCGAGTGATTCGGGTATTTTTCGGAGTACCAGAGAGTTATGAGAATTTGTATTGGGCCTTAATGGGCCATACGGGAAAGGAGAGAAAGGCCCCAAAGGGTGGTCGCACCCCTCCCCATGGACTAGTCCGGATTGGACTAGGGAGGGGGGGGGGTGCCCCCTTCCTTCGTTCTCCTTCTCCCTTCCCTTCTCCTACTCCAACAAGGAAAGGAGGAGTCCTACTCCCGGTGGGAGTAGGACTCCCCCCTTGACGCGCCCTCCTCCGAGGCCGGCCGCCTCCCCCCTTGCTCCTTTATATAGGGGGGCAGGGGGGCACCCCAAAGACACAACAATTGATCGTTTGATCTTTTAGCCGTGTGCGGTGCCCCCCTCCACCATAGTCCACCTCGATATCTTGAAGCGGTGCTTAGGCGAAGCCCTGCGTCGGTAGAACATCATCATCATCACCATGCCATCGTGCTGACGAAACTCTCCCTCAACACTCGGCTGGATCGGAGTTCGAGGAACGTCATCGAGCTGAACGTGTGCTGAACTCGGAGGTGCCGTGCGTTTGGTACTCGATCGGTCGGATCGTGAAGACGTATGACTACATCAACTGCGTTGTGCTAACGCTTCCGCTTTCGGTCTACGAGGGTACGTAGACAACACTCTCCCCTCTCGTTGTTATGCATCACCATGATCTTGCATGAGCGTAGGAAATTTTTGAAATTACTACGTTCCCCAACAGTGGTATCAGAGCCAGGTTTTATGCGTAGATTTCATATGCACGAGTAGAACACAAGTGAGTTGTGGGCGATATAAGTCATACTGCTTACCAGCATGTCATACTTTGGTTCGGCGGTATTGTGAGATGAAGCGGCCCGGACCGACATTACGCATACGCTTACGCGAGACTGGTTTCACCGTTGCGAGCACTCGTTGCTTAAAGGTGACCGGCGGGTGTCTGTCTCTCTCACTTTAGTTGAACCGAGTGTGGCTACGCCCGGTCCTTGCGAAGGTTAAAACATCACCAACTTGACAAACTATCATTGTGGTTTTGATGCGTAGGTAAGAACGGTTCTTGCTAAGCCCGTAGCAGCCACGTAAAATTTGCAACAACAAAGTAGAGGACGTCTAACTTGTTTTTGCAGGGCATGTTGTGATGTGATATGGTCAAGACATGATGCTAAATTTTATTGTATGAGATGATCATGTTTTTGTAACCGAGTTATCGGCAACTGGCAGGAGCCATATGGTTGTCGCTTTATTGTATGCAATGCAATCGCCCTGTAATGCTTTACTTTATCACTAAGCGGTAGCGATAGTCATAGAAGCAATAATTGGCGAGATGACAACGATGCTACGATGGAGATCAAGGTGTTGCGCCGGTGACGATGGTGATCTATTCTGTTCCTCGATGTTTTTAGGGTATATGAACATATATAGGCGAAAGAAGTCGGTCAGGGGAGCCACGAAGGGCCCACGAGGGTGGGGGGCGCGCCCGGGGGGTAGGGCGCGCCTCCCTGCCTTGTGGCTTCCTCAGCTTCACGATGTCTACTCAGTGCCTCTGGATTGCTTCCGTTCAAAAATAACTTTCCGAAGGTTTCATTCCGTTTGGACTCCGTTTGATATTCCTTTTCTTCGAAACACTGAAATAGGCAAGAAAACAACAATTTGGGCTGGGCGTCCGGTTAATAGGTTAGTCCCAAAAATAATATAAAAGTGTATAGTAAAGCCCATTAAACATCCAAAACAGATAATATAATAGCATGGAACAATCAAAAATTATAGATACGTTGGAGACGTATCAAGCATCCCCAAGCTTAATTCCTGCTCGTCCTTGAGTAGGTAAATGATAAAAACAAAAAATTTGATGTGGAATGCTACCTAACATATTTCTCAATGTAACTTTATTTATTGTGGCATAAATGTTAAGATCCAAAAGATTCAAGATCAAAGTTTAATATTGACATAAAAATAATAATACTTCAAGCATACTAACTAAGTAATCATGTCTTCTCAAAATAACATGGCCAAAGAAAGCTATCCCTACAAAATCATATAGTCTGGCTTTGCTCTATCTTCATCACACAAAATATTTAAATCATGCACAACCCTGGTTTCAGCCAAGCAATTGTTTCATACTTTAGTATTCTCAAACTTTTTCAATCTTCACGCAATACATGAGCGTGAGCCATGGACATAGCATTATAGGTGGAATAGAATATGGTGATTGTGGAGAAGACAAAAAGGAGGAAGATAGTCTCACATCAACTAGGCGTATCAACGGGCTATGGAGATGCCCATCAATAGATATCAATGTGAGTGAGTAGGGATTGCCATCCAACGGATGCACTAGAGTTGTAAGTGTATGAAAGCTCAACAAAATAAACTAAGTGGGTGTGCATCCAACTCGCTTGCTCACGAAGATCTAGGGCATTTTGAGGAAGCCCATCATTGGAATATACAAGCCAAGTTCTATAATCAAAATTCCCACTAGTATATGAAAGTGACAACATAGGAGACTCTCTATCATGAAGATCATGGTGCTACTTTGAAGCACAAGTGTGGTAAAAGGATAGTAGCATTGCCCCTTCTCTCTTTTTCTCTCTTTTTTTCTTTTTTTTCTTTTTTTGGGCCTTCTCTCTTTTTTATGGCCTTTTTTCCTTTTTTTTATTTTTCGTCCGGAGTCTCATCCCGACTTGTGGGGGAATCATAGTCTCCATCATCCTTTCCTCACTTGGACAATGCTCTAAAAATGAAGATCATCACACTTTTATTTACTTACAACTCAAGAATTACAACTCAATGCTTAGAACAAAATATGACTCTATATGAATGCCTCCGTGATGTACCGGATATGCAATGAATCAAGAGTGACATGTATGAAAGAATTATGACGGTGGCGTTGCCACAAATATGATGTCAACTACATGATCATGCAAAGCAATATGACAATGATGATGCGTGTCATAATAAAAGGAACGGTGGAAAGTTGCATGGCAATATATCTCGGAATGGCTATGGAAATGCCATAATAGGTAGGTATGGTGGCTGTTTTGAGGAAGGTATATTGTGGGTGTATGATATCGGCGAAAGGTGCGCGGTATTAGAGAGGCTAGCAATGGTGGAAGAGTGAGAGTGCGTATAATCCATGGACTCAACATTAGTCATAAAGAACTCACATACTAATTGCAAAAATCTATAAGTCATCAAAATAAAGTACTACACGCATGCTCCTAGGGGAAGGGTGGGTAGGAGTTAACCATCGCGCGATCCCGACCTCCACACATAAGGAAGACAAACAATAAATAAATCATGCTCCAACTTCATCACATAACGGTTCACCATACGTGCATGCAATGGGAATCACAAACTTCAACACAAGTATTTCTCAAATTCATAATTACTCAACTAGCATGACTCTAATATTACCATCCTCATATCTCAAAACAATCATCAAGCATCAAACTTCTCATAGTATTCAATGCACTTTATATGATAGTTTTTATTATATCCCTCTTGGATGCCCATCATATTAGGACTAGATTCATAACCAAAGCAAATTACCATGCTGTTTAAGACTCTCAAAATAATATAAGTGAAGCATGAGAGTTCATCTATTTCTTCAAAATAAAACCACCGCCGTGCTCTAAAAAGATTGAGTGAAGTACTAGAGCAAATGACAAACTACTCCGAAAGATATAAGTAAAGATCAATGAGTAATCAAATAATTATGCAACTATGTGAAGACTCTCTAACATTTAAGAATTTCAGATCTTGAGATATTATTCAAACAGCAAGCAAAACAAAAGAAAATAAAATGACGCTTCAAGCAAAACACATATCATGTGGTGAATAAAAATATAGCTCCAAGTAAAGTTACCGATGAACGAAGACGAAAGAGGGGACGCCATCCGGGGCATCCCCAAGCTTAGGCTCTTGGTTGTCCTTGAATATTTCCTTGGGGTGCCTTGGGCATCCCCAAACTTAGGCTCTTGCCACTCCTTATTCCATAGTCCATCAAATCTTTACCCAAAACTTGAAAACTTCACAACACAAAACTCAATGTAAAACTTCGTAAGCTCCGTTAGTATAAGAAAATAAATCACCACTTTTAGTACTGTTGTGAACTCATTCTAAATTCATATTGGTGTAATATCTACTGTATTCCAACTTCTCTATGGTTCATACCCTCCGATACTACTCATAGACTCATCAAAATAAGCAAACAACACATAGAAAACAGAATCTGTCAAAAACAGAACAGTCTGTAGTAATCTGTATCATTCGAATACTTATGGAACTCCAAACATTCTACCAAATTAGGAAGTCCTAAGCAATTTTTTTATTAATCTTCTGCAAAAAATAACCAACTGAAAAGAACGTTTCTGTGATTTATGAAAACTAATCTCGTGCGCGCAAAAGTTTCTGTTTTTCAGCAAGATCAAATTAACTATCATCGTAGGCTATCCTAAAGGTATTACTTGGCACTTTATTGAAACAAAAGCTATAAAACATGATTACTACAGTAGCATAATCATGTGAACACACAAAAATAGTAAAGGTAAATATTGGGTTGTCTCCCAACAAGCGCTTTTCTTTAATGCCTTTCTAGCTAGGCATGATGATGACAATGATGCTCACAAAAAAGATAAGAATTGAAACATAGCAGGAGCATCATGAAGCATATGACTAGCACATTTAAGCCTAACCCACTTCCTATGCATAGGGATTTTGTGAGCAAACAACTTATGGAACAATAATCAACTAGCATAGGAAGGCAAAACAAGCATAGCTTCAAGATTTTCAACACATAGAGAGGAAGCTTGATATTATTGCAATTCCTACAAGCATATGTTCCTCCCTCATAATAATTTTCAGTAGCATCATGAATGAATTCAACAATATAACCAGCACATAAAGCATTCTTTTCATGATCTAAAAGCATAGAAAATTTACTACTCTCCACATAAGCAAAATTCTTCTCATTCAGAATAGTAGTGGGAGCAAACTCAACAAAATAACTATCATGTGAAGCATAATCCAATTGAAAATTAAAATCATGATGACAAGTTTCATGGTTATATTTATTCTTTATAGCATACATGTCATCACAATAATCATCATAAATAGGAGGCATGCTTTCATCATAATAAATTTGCTCATCAAAACTTGGGAGACAAAAAATATCATCTTCATCAAAAATAGATTCCCCAAGCTTGTGGCTTTGCATATCATTAGCATCATGGATATTCAAGGAATTCACACTAACAACATTGCAATCATGCTCATAATTCAAAGATTTAGTGCCAAACATTTTAATGCATTCTTCCTCTAGCAATTGAGCACAATTATCGGAATCCTTATTTTCACGGAAGGCATTAAAAAGATGAAGCATATGAGGCACCCTCAATTCCATTTTTTGTAGCTTTCTTTTATAGACTAAACTAGTGATAAAACAAGAAACTAAAAGATTCGATTGCAAGATCTAAAGATATACCATCAATCACTCACCTCCACGGTAACGGTGCCAGAAAAGAGCTTGATGTCTACTATGCAACCTTCTTCTTGTAGACGTTGTTGGGCCTCCAAGTGCAGAGGTTTGTATGACAGTAGAAAATTTCCCTCAAGTGGATGACCTAAGGTTTATCAAACCGTGGGAGGTGTAGGATGAAGGTGGTCTCTCTCAAACAACCCTGCAACCAAATAACAAAGAGTCTCTTGTGTCCCCAACACACCCAATACAATGGTAAATTGTAAAGGTGCACTAGTTCGGCGAAGAGATGGTGATAAAAGTGCAATATGGATGATAGATATAGGTTTTTGTAATCTGAAAATATAAAAACAGCAAGGTAACTAATGATAAACGTGAGTGTAAACGGTTTTGCAATACTAGGAAACAAAGCCTAGGGTTCATACTTTCACTAGTGCAAGTTCTCTCAACAATAATAACATAATTGGATCATATAACAATCCCTCAACATGCAACAAAGAGTCACTCCAAAGTCACTAATAGCGGAGAACAAACGAAGAGATTATTGTAGATGCGAAACCACCTCAAAGTTATCCTTTCTGATCGATCTATTCAAGAGTCCATAGTAAAATCACACGAAGCTATTCTTTACGTTCGATCTATCATAGAGTTCGTACTAGAATAACACCTTAAGACACAAATCAACCAAAACCCTAATGTCACCTAGATACTCCAATGTCACCCCAAGTATCCGTGGGTATGATTATACGATATGCATCACACAATCTCAGATTCATCTATTCAACCAACACAAAGAACTTCAAAGAGTGCCCCAAAGTTTCTACCGGAGAGTCAAGACGAAAACGTGTGCCAACCCCTATGCATAGATTCCCAAGGTCACGGAACCCGCAAGTTGATCACCAAAACACACATCAAGTGGATCAATAGAATAACCCATTGTCACCATGTGTATCCCACGCAAGACATGCATCAAGTGTTCTCAAATCCTTAAAGACTCAATTCGATAGGATAACTTCAAAGGGAAAACTCAATCCATTACAAGAGAATAGAGGGGGAGAAACATCATAAGATCCAACTATAATAGCAAAGCTCGCGGTACATCAAGATCGTGCCAAATCAAAAACACAAGAGAGAGAGAGACAGATCAAACACATAGCTACTAGTACATACCCTCAACCCCGAGGGTGAACTACTCCCTCCTCGTCATGGAGAGCACCGGGATGATGAAGATGGCCACCGGTGAGGGATCCCCCTCGGCAGGAGTCTTGGGAGCAGGGGTCCCGATTGGTTTTTGGTGGCTGTGAGGCTTGGCGGCGGAACTCCCGATCTATTCTGTTCCTCGATGTTTTAGGGTATATGGACATATATAGGCGAAAGAAGTCGGTCGGGGAGCCACGAGGGGCCACGAGGGTGGGGCGCGCCAGGGGTAGGGCACGCCTCCCGCCTCGTGGCTTCCTCGAAGCTTCCCTGACGTCTACTCCAAGTCTCATGGATTGCTTCCATTCCAAAAATAACTTTCCCGAAGGTTTCATTCCGTTTGGACTCTGTTTGATATTCCTTTTCTTCGAAACACTGAAATAGGAAGAAAACAACAATTTGTGCTGGGCCTACGGTTAATAGGTTAGTCCCAAAAATAATATAAAAGTGTATAGTAAAGCCCATTAAACATCCAAAACAGATAATATAATAGCATGGAACAATAAAAAATTATAGATACGTTGGCGCCGATACCTACACGGGGAAGGGGCATAGCCGCATCGATAACCGGAAGGGGAAGGGGTCGGCGAGGAAATGGTGATTTCCTCCTCCCTTCGCCCTTGTTAACTATGTTTTAATTAGTTTGTAGTATGGATTTGCACTTCTCCGAACTATACTCGTTTTGTCCGGCGATAAAATGGTGATTTGATGAACTGCGTGTGATGATCGTCTTCTACGTAGTGTTGCATGCTTTTGTATGGTTTTGGGGTTTCAGATATGAAGTATGCGGGTGTACAAGGCAACAAATGAGGCGTGCCCGGTCAGTGCCCGGGCGCCTTCGCGGGTGTTTGAGGGTCCGGACTTGCCCATCGCGGCTGTAGATGCTCTAAGTTGCAAAAAAAACTTGTCACGATGCACACACACTACTTGTCAATTGACAGGGTATATCTATCACTATTTAGTTGTTGGGGCAAACCTAAGAATTGACAGCTAAACGCGACAACGAGAAAAAATGATTAAACAACTATATAACGAAAGATTCCATGTGTATATACAAAGTTACTAGCTTGTGTTGTTGCAATAAATTATCATCACATATGAGGTTGCGTTTCGATGTACGTATTCAGCCTCTCAATTGGTAATTGATATTAGGGAGCCTCTAGTTCGGCTGTTTCATGGGTCGGTGGGAATGGAAATCAATACACAGTTGGCTCCTTTCACTTTACGCACACCCTCCGTGGATACCGAGCCCGACTGGCCTCTGATCTCAGAAACTTTGCCCTCCGCAAAACAAAGGCTAGTGGAGGAGAAGAGGGAGCTCTGGTGCTGCCCATGGAGGAGTCGGGGGGGGGGGGGGTGCTTCGGTGTCCCTCTAGTGGATCCGCCGCTGCTTGGGATCTATCGCGCTCGCTTGCCTCCAAGGAACCCCGTCACCTCCCCGGGGGGTAGGGAGGACGACGGCCCCCACGACTCCGGAAACACAAGGTGACCATGTCTGGAGCTCACTATCAGCGATGTCCTGCTGCCACACCCTAAACGGGTCGCCGTCTCAACGTGATAGCGGCGATCCGTAGATAGCTCGGGCTTCATCGCACTCCTGGGTAGTCATTGTCGTATCTGACGCATGGCCTCAACACCCCACTCGAACCTCCTTCGCATGCCAATTTGTCTTGTTTAGCCTCTGAATTCCCTTGCCCCGCTCCCAAAGGCATTTCTTGTTACCCTTCACAATGTTGGATGCTGTCAATCAATGGATAACTATGCAATTCTAAAGTTTTTCACCCAAATGGAATTTGGTATTGAAACCTCACCAGCATTTCATGAGCCATTTTTTAGTGAGCAACCAAACTGGTGAATTTATATTCATGTCCATTTTAGTTTCCTTGTTGTACTGGTATTTCAGCCAATTCAATAAGGGCCCCTCCATTACAGACATCCAAACAGAGCCTGTCGTGAAACAATTGCAAGGAACAAACCTAAACATTGTCATCTAAACTTGAAAATATAAAGAAAAAAATTGTAGACACAACTTGCCAACCTGAAAAGGTTGCACAATCAACAATGGCACAGTGACTAGCTTGTTGCAAAAAGCTACTGGTAGATATGATGTGGGATTACCATGAGACAAACCTAGGAGTTATCATCTCAACTTGAAAAAACAGAAGGAAACAAATACTACATAAAACTTTGTAAACCTGTAGCGACCCGACCTCAGACGGTCAAGTCTCTGTGCTTAAGTGTCATCCCTGTATCGGTATTGCTGACACACACAGTACTCGAGGCTTTATAACAGAGTTCAATCACACACTTATTACATTGAGCGTCTCAAAAAGAGTACTTATTACAATAATATGGCTGAAGGCCATCTAAATAAGATAAATGTGGAAGCATCGAAGATAAAATGAGTCCATACAACTCCACGGTAATACTGAGTGCACGACAACGACCTAGCGCACCTTACTCTTCGTCTGAAAATTCTGCAACATGATACGTTGCAGCCGTGTAGGTCAGCACATAGAATATGCTGGCAAGATAACACTATAGAGCAATGAACAGAATAACAGCTATCATATATGCATATATGGCTGGTGGAGGCTCTATGCAGACGACCAGCTCCTGCTCCTTCTCTTGCTCCAGGTCCTCGAGGTGGTACTGGTGAGAGCTTTGCTTGGGTTGGGGTGGAACATCCTCATCATTATCTTCTTCTTCATTGTTGTTGGTGTCGTTGTTCTCTTGTGGAGGTGGGGAAGGAGGTTGAGGTGGATCATCTTGGTGTACTTCCTCATTTCCTTCACCTTGATGTGTTCCACTTGTGGATGCCTCCAAATCAACTTGTGGTTCACCTTGACGTGAAGTTGAGGCTTCCACTTGAATTGACGAAGTACGTACTCTCCTTCACCTCCATTGGACGGATCTTTCCAATAGATGGATCTTGAATTGCTTCCGAGGGGTCTTTGTCTCCTACATCAATTAGCAATTGCTCTACTTGCGAGCTGTTAGATTCATCAAACTTCACATTTACCATCTCTTCAACCTTTCGTGTGAAATTGTTGTAGACATGGTAAGTGTGAGAGTTTGAGCCATAACCGAGTAGAAAACCTTCATGAGATTGAGGAGCAAATTTCGAGCGATGATGCTTATCAAGAATATAGCACTTTGAGTCAAATACTCGAAAGTATCCAACTTGGGGTTTGTTACCGGTGAGTAGCTCGTATGCCATTTTACCGAGAAGCTTGTGAAGATATAGTCGATTCATAGCATGACAAGTTGTCTCAACCGCTTCTTCCCAAAAGTGTCTTGGCGTCTTGTATTCATCAAGCATTGTTCTTGCCATCTTAATCAACGTCCGGTTCTTCCTCTCAACAACTCCATTTTTTTGAGGTGTGTACGTAGCCGAGAACTCGTGTGAAATCCCTTCGTTAAGAAAGGTATCCACATTTGCGATCTTGAACCCCGTTCCGTTATCACTCCGAACCTTTTTGATCTTCACTTCAAATTGATTTTGCGCCTTCCTGGTGAAGTTCTTGAAGATCTTTTGGACCTGCGATTTATCATCAAGAAAGAACACCCACGTAAATCTTGAAAAATCATCAATAATGACCAAACCGAAAGAGTTACCACCAAGGCTTTTATAAGCATTGGGACCAAAGAGATCCATATGAAGCAACTCGAGTGGTCTTCTTGTGGTCATGATGTTCTTCACGGGATGACTTCCTCTAACTTGTTTTCCTGCTTGGCAAGCACTACAAAGTCTATCCCTGTCAAATATAACATCTTTAATACCAAGGATATGATCACCTTTAATGAGTTTATCAAGATTTCTCATGCCAACATGACCTAATCTTCTATGCCACAACCATCCTTTAGAAGATTTAGCAAGTAAACAAGTACGAGGTTGGACTTTCTTAGTGAAATCAACAATGTATAGGTCACCTTTATGAATACCCGTAAAGACCATATTATGATTATATCTACGAAACACTTGGCAATCAACTTCGGTAAATAGAACATTGATACCAAAGTCAGCTAGTCTAGATATGGAAAGAAGATTGTATCCAAGAGCCTCTACAAGCATAACATTTTGAATATAGCTATCATTGGATATGGCCACCTTACCAAGGCCAAGTACCTTACCCTTGGGGTTATCTCCAAATGTGACATACTTGCGTAGACCATCATTTTTGGCAAGCTCGTTGAACATGTCTTTATCTCCGGCCATATGATCAGTGCAACCACTATCGAGAACCCATTCCTTTCCTCCGGAGGCATAATTGCGAAGATTTGCCATGAGACTAAGATTCCTCATAGTCTTCTCAAATTCAATGTCACTTTCTTCGTCTTCATCATAATAGCCATGTTCATTGTCATCATGCGCGTGTTCATCACCTAGAGCAAGTGATTCATTAAAATTTCGACCATGACAATGTGCAAGTTTATGAATTCTAATTGTTTCCTTAATAATGCTACTAATGGTTCCAACATCACCCTTAGCACGCATAAGATCACTTAGCTCAAATAGACATATATTCATCAAACTTGGGATCACTGATGACCCACAAGTATAGGGGATCTATCGTAGTCCTTTCGATAAGTAAGAGTGTCGAACCCAACGAGGAGCAGAAGGAAATGACAAGCAGTTTTCGGTAAGGTATTCTCTGCAAGCACTGAAATTATCGGTAACAGATAGTTTTGTAATAAGGTAATTCATCACGGGTAACAAGTAACAAAAGTAAATAAGGTGCAGCAAGGTGTCCCAATCCTTTTTGTAGCAAAGGACAAGCCTGGACAAACTGTTATATAAGGAAAAACGCTCCCGAGGACACATGGGAATTATCGTCAAGCAAGTTTTCATCACGCTCATATGATTCGCGTTCGTTACTTTGATAATTTGATATGTGGGTGGACCGGTGCTTGGGTACTGCCCTTCCTTGGACAAGCATCCCACTTATGATTAACTACTCTCACAAGCATCCGTAACTACGAAAGAAGAATTAAGGTAAACCTAACCATAGCATGAAATATATGGATCCAAATCAGCCCCTTACGAAGCAACACCTAAACTAGGGTTTAAGCTTCTGTCACTCTAGCAACCCATCATCTACTTATTACTTCCCAATGCCTTCCCCTAGGCCCAAATAATGGTGAAGTGTCATGTAGTCAATGTTCACATAACACCACTAGAGGAAAGACAAGATACATCTCATCAAAATATCGAACGAATACCAAATTCACATGACTACTTATAGCAAGACTTCTCCCATGTCCTCAGGAACAAACTAACTACTCACATATCATATTCATGTTCATAATCAGAGGGGTATTAATATGCATAAAGGATCTAAACATATAATATTCCACCGAATAAACCAACTAGCATCAACTACAAGGAGTAATCAACACTACTAGCAACCCACAGGTACCAATCTGAGGTTTTGAGACAAAGATCGGATACAAGAGATGAGCTAGGTTTGAGAGGAGATGGTGCTGGTGAAGATGTTGATGGAGATTGACCCCCTCCCGATGAGAGGATCAATGGTGATGACGATGGTGACGATTTCCCCTCCCGGAGGGATGTTTCCCCGATAGAACAGCTCCGGCGGAGCCCTAGATTGGTTCCGCCAAGGTTCCACCTCGAGACGGCGGCTTTTCGTCCTGAAAGCTTCCTTCTTATTTTTTCCCGGGCGAAAGACTTCATATAGCAAAAGATGGGCACCGGAGGCCTGCCAGGGGGCCCATGAGACATGGGGGCGCGCCCAGGGGGTAGGGCGCGCCCCCACCCTCGTGGCTAGGGTGTGGGCTCCCTCTGGTTGATTCTTTTGCCAGTATATTTTATTAATTCCAAAAAGTGCCTCCGTGAAGTTTCAGGACTTTTGGAGTTGTGCAGAATAGGTCTCTAATATTTGCTCCTTTTCCAGCCCAGAATTCCAGCTGCCGGCATTCTCCCTCTTCATGTAAACCTTGTAAAATAAGAGAGAAAAGGCATAAGTATTGTGACATAATGTGTAGTAGCAGCCCATAATGCAATAAATATCGATATAAAATCATGATGCAAAATGGACGTATCAACTCCCCCAAGCTTAGACCTCGCTTGTCCTCAAGGGGAAGCCGATATCGAAAAATATGTCCACATGTTTAGAGATAAAGGTGTCGATAAAATAAAATACGGACATGAGGGCATCATGATCATTCTTATAACAACAACATATATTGTCATATGATTTCTTATGCTGAAGTAACAATCTATTCACAATGTAAAGTATGAATCAGAAACTTCATTGAGAACTAACAAACTATAATCTCAGTCATTGAAGCAATTGCAATTTATCATAACATCAGAAAGAGTCAATATAAGAGCTTTTCAACAAGTCCACATACTCAACTATCATTTAGTCTTTCACAATTGCTAACACTCATGCAATACTTATGGGTATGAAGTTTTAATCGGACACAGAGGAAGATAGGGGCTTATAGTGTTGCCTCCCAACCTTTTACCTCAAGGGTAATGTCAACAATAATAGTTTATGATAACTTACATCCAATTGGATATATATATCAGGATCTTTCCAACACAATGTGCTTGCCAAAGGATAAAGTGTAAAAAGGAAAGGTGAAGATCACCATGACTCTTGTATAAGGTAAAGGACAAAGATAAAAGATAGGCCCTACACAGAGGGAAGCAGAGGTTGTCATGTGCTTTTATGGTTGGATGCACAAAGTCTTAATGCGAAAGAACATCACTTTATATTGCCACTTGTGATATGGACCTTTATTATGCAGTTCGTCGCTTTTATTGCTTCCATATCACAAGATCGTATAAAGCTTATTTTCTCCACACTAATAGATCATACATATTTAGAGAGAAATTTTTATTGCATGCAACAATGACAACTTACTTGAAGGATCTTACTCAATCCATAGGTAGGTATGATGGACACTCATGGCAAAACTGGGTTTAAGGATATTCGGAAGCACAAGTAGTATCTCTACTTGGTGCAAAGAATTTGGCTAGCATGAGGGGGAAAGGCAAGCTCAACATGTTGGACGAACCATAACAATATACTTTATTTCAGATATAAGGAAACATAACCCATTACGTTGTCTTCCTTGTCCAACATCAACTTTTTAGCATGTCATATTTTAATGAGTGCTCACAATCATAAAAGATGTCCAAGATAGTATATTTATATGTGAGAACCTCTCTTTCTTTATTACTTCCTATTAATTGCAACGATGGCCAAAACTATGTTTGTCAACTCTCAACAACTTTTATTCATCATACTCTTTATATGTGAAGTCATTACTCTCCATAAGATCAATACGATCTCTTTATTTATTTTTATTCTTTCTTTTTCTATTATTCCCTCAAGATCATAGCAAGGTAATCAAGCCCTTGACTCAAAACTAACCTTTATTATATATAGCTCACGGACTCGATTACATAGAGGAATCATAAAGCAAAACTCCAAACTAGATCACATTAAAAACTTTATTCTACTAGATTAAGGTATTGCCAAAAGGATCGAACTAAGAAAAATGGTAAGATAGGAGTGTGATGTTGATACGATACTGGGGCACCTCCTCCAAGCTTGGCAGTTGCCAAGGGGAGTGCCCATACCCAATACTTAGTTCTCCTTTGTTGGTGAAGAAGATGGTGGTGATGATGGTGTGTCGCACATGGAGCGTAGGAGATCCTCCAATTTGCGGATAATGCCCTTGAGTGCGGTGATATGCTCCTTCAACAAAAAAATTCACGTGTGAGATACTTGTTTTGTATGCGAGCTAACTCAATCATCTTGAAAGCTTCAATCTCAGTTGGGGTAACACTACAAAAAAATACACTTCCGTGATGATACGTGTTTGTCACAGTAGGTCGCGGCTTTTGTCATGCATGTACATCCATGATGATTTCATGAGAGAATCAAGATAGTCATACCTGTGTTGTCGTAGAAGTGTTCCATGACATTACCAAAATTATCATCACGGAAGTGTCCACTTCCATGACAATAAATCGCGTGTCACAGAAGTGCTTTCGTCAAGGGTGATCGACACGTGGCATCCACCATAACGGAACGCCGTTAAGCTATCGGGTCAGGTTTTGGATCCGATAACCCGTTAACAGCCCCGACCAATGGGGATTTTCCACATGTAAAATCATCATTGGCTGGAGGAAATACGTGTCGGCTCATCGTTGGGACAGATGTCATCCACTCATTGGACAGAAGGGGCCTATGATACGTCAACACGTGGCACGGCCCAACAGAGGCCCATTACTGTGAAAAGGCCAGCCCATTTGACTTGGTAAAAAGGTGGCGGGCCGGCCCATGGAAATCCTATTAACGGCCTGTTCGCATATAGCCCATTTACAGCCCGCTAACCCAAGGCTCGTTACGCCCTATCCAAATTAGGCCCAGTAGCGTCATCTGGGCCATCCAATATGATTCCAGCCCGTTTTCACTTCTGGCCCATGTATGGCCCATGACGTCTTTCGACCCATATGAGGCCCTATGTAACTCTTGGCCTATTAACGGCCCGTGGTGAAACTGGCCCGCAATGAACAGTGTATCACTTTACAACCATTAACGGCCCGTGGTGAAACTGGCCCGTAATGAACAGCGTATCACTTTATACCCATTAAGGGCCCGTTATTCAGTTGGGTTGTTTCCAGCCCATGTTATCTTTCGGCCTTCTCAGAGCCCATTTATTTTTGGGCTCATTTCCAGCATTCGTTTACTTACGGCCCGTTACTGTCATTTTCTGCTTGTGGGCCAAATTCAGCCCGTGGTTACAGTCGGCCCGTTTGTGGTCCGTTAATACGTTGGGCCGTTTTCATAGCGTCATCAAATACGGCCTATTAACGATGGCCCATTATGGTCGGCCTATGAACGGACGATTCCAACTCTAGCCCGTTTACGGCCATAATGCGGCCTGTTATTGGCCCATGTTTGGCCAATCGATCATACGGCCCGTATAAGGCCCATTGATGATACGGCCCGTAGAAGGCCCATTGTTTCTACGGCCCGTAGAAGGCCTACTATTTCTACGGCCCGTAGAAGGCCCACTGTTTCTACGGCCCGTAGGAGGCCCAGTGTCACTACAGTAAATATTAGCCCATGGTTATTGTGGCCTAGTTTTAAAAAATAGGTTATTGCAGCCACTAGCAAACCGCGGAAAAAGAACTGCACTGACTACAAGCAAACAAATAAACAAGACAACAAGGAAATAAATAAGCAAGCAACTTATGGCAGGCTATCACGGCTATTACACATATTACATCCACTGGGCATCAAAGTTCGCCACCAGTGCAAATATAGGGAACAAAGCAAAGCATATAAACGCCATGAAGAAAACAAGTCCGTAACTGAAACCACATCAAGAGTTCAAGAAACAATATCCTGGGTACCCATAATGCTGGCAAGATGCTTAGCAAGCTTATTAACTTTCTCTTGTTTGGCGCTTAAATCCTCCAGTGCTTGCTGTTGCACAAGAAAGTACGCATCTGAATTATGCAGGGACTTCCTCAGTCCTTCGGCTTCTTGCCGCAAAGATAGTCGATCGATGCCTTTCAGCTTGTAGCCGAGATCAAGAAGTCAAGTGATTCAGCAGCGAAGTTCAAGAGCTTGTGCCAGCGGTACTAGCCAAGAACTTCGAACACTACATCAACGTAGGATCGTGGGGTTTTCACCGCATCTACAAGATCGCTTTTTATCACCTTTCTTGGAGACCAACAGGTTGTCTCACTATCTTGAACCTTATCTGCATTACTTTCTCTACCATTGCATAGTGGGGTGCTCTTCTCCAATATTCTGTTTGCATACAACAAGAGAAACAAGCAGACACATCACAGGTTTAGCTTGTAGTATACGAAACTCATTTTGGTAAACCGGTTCAGTAGTAAGGTGGATAGGATAACAACATGAAACAAACATATATCTATGTACTATGGTCACTGTATTGTCCGTATCATTCTAGTTTATGTTCCCTAATCAAGATAGAGACACAGTTCAACTCATATATTTTTAAGACACAACAGCATAGATGTAATATAAGTGTGAGAAACTACACGGCATTGGCAACACTTGTAATGTGCATCACATGAGAACATAATTGTTTATACAACTTAAACTGAAATCAACATAGAGCAAGAAGTTAGAACAGCAATCCAGCTTAAAGAAATAGGTTTAAAACATACACATTGGCGCCATTTGAGTTTCAATTGGATCCTTCAAATTCGAAAGTAGTTGGTATGAGTAAATACAAAGGATGCAACAAAGAAAGGAGTATGGACCATAGCTACGAATCGACACGAGAACAGTTGCTCTCACCGCTTTAAGCGTGGAGTTTGGGTTAGCTGTGGTGGTCTTCGTGCTTTGGGCACTGCAGTAGCTTTACAAACTGCTCTTGTGGGGGTACTGCGGTCTTGGACATGGTGCTTTGTCAACTATAAGTGGGTTACTATCCACTGGGTTGCGGTTAGATGGGTTGTAGCTGGTTCTTCCGCCCAACGGTGTAAGTGTGCAATCTGGAAGAGTCTCGATTATGTGTGGTGGGGCTAGTCTGTGGGCTAGTACAACCATGGTTCTATCTGCATCGATGGGTAGCTTGTCTTTTGTGAAGAACGGGTTTTTGCTCCCTTAGATACCGCCATCACCCCTCCAATTCAAATGGCTGATAAACAAGAAAAGAAATTGAACGCATGAGACATTGTATGATAGACAGATGTGGTAATTCACATATATGTTGTCTAACCAAACAGGACATCATGACACAATTTCACATATATGATGCCTAACTAAATAGGATGGCATGACACAGTTTCAGATATATGATGGATAACTTAACAGGATATAATGGCATAATTCAACATATGATGAGTACCTAAACAGGATGACATGACAAAACTATATGATGTCTTTCTAAAATAGGTTGGGATGAAATAATTCACATACATGTTGTCTAAGTATACAGGATGGCATGATATAATTGACATAATTGATTCATATACTAAGCAGCTGGCACTTGCATGTATGATCTCTAAACTAAGCAGATAGAATTCAATATTGTGCATATGATGTCTAAACTAAGCAATGCAAGCCACCATATGCATCATATGAGAAATATAAACATTGCAACTTAGAGCATACACCTCAGGTGGGATATAGGACTGGTCATCTGTCTACGAATCCTCCTTTGAGGAGCTCCTGTAACCATCGAGATATATGCTTCAACAGTACCATTACGCTCTGAAGACCTTGTTTTCACTCCAGATTTTTCCATAACCGGCTCAAATGGCTGATACACATGAAGAGTAGTTCAATATACACAGATTGTTGACAAATGGAATACGTAATGAAAAAAAAAGATGGCATGAGATAATTCACATATATGATGCCTGGCTCCATGGCGGTGCATAATTCACATATATGATAACTGGCTGAAAAACATGGCATTGCATAATTCACATATCTGATATAGAAAGCAAACAAGAGGCATTCACAGAAAGCATGTCTAATCTAAGCAGATGGCATGGCAATGCAAGACACCATATGCATGATATGAGCAATATAACCCAGCCAAGTTAGAGCATGCACCTCGGGGGATATGACTGGTCATCTCTCTCTAATCCTCCTCCGAGGAGCTATTCAGAATCAAAGAAGAAATCTGCATCGACAGGTAGAACTGACTGCTCAGAAGACCTTGTTTTCACTCCAGATTTTCCCATGACCGACTCAAATGGCTTATGCACAGGAAGAGTAGATGAATGTATAAACATTGTTGACAAATAGAATACATTATGGAAAAAAGTATGACACAATACAATTCACATATACGATGACTGGCTAAATAGGATGGCATTGCATGATTCACGTATATGATGCCTGGCTAAAGAAGATGGCATTGCATAATTCCCATATACTCCCTTCGTTCCTAAATATTTGTCTTTTTAGAGATTTCAAATGGACTACCACATACGAATGTATATAGACATATTTTAGAGTGTAGATTCACTCATTTTGTTCCGTATGTAGTCACTTGTTGAAATCTCTAAAAAGACAAATATTTAGGAATGGTGAGTATGATATAGAAACCAAATAGGTGGCATTCACACAAAGCAAATCTAAACTAAGTCGATGACATATAAGATGTATAATATAAGCAATGCAAGGCGCCATATGCATGATATGACCAACATCAAGATGCCAAAGTTAGAGCAAACACCTCAGGTGGTAAACACGCGTGGTCGGCTCCTTCTGAATCTCCATCTGAACAGTTATCTTCCTTTGGAATACAATCTGGAAATGCAGGAGAGGGGGGCCATTTCGCCCACCATGGAGCGGCGTCTGCATGACATTATATTCAAGACGCATAGCCTTCTTCTTTTTTCTCTACATGTTCAGTAGATTGTGTACAATATCTGACATGCATAATAAAAATAGTTAGATTTTGTAAGGCCTAAGGGGTGCATGCAAAAATCAAGGCTGATGGTAGCAAACGAGTGGATGGATCCAAAACTAACGATAGCAGGTAGATTATAGCTTCAGTTTAAAAAGATAGACAATGGATCAACTATTGTTTGTTGCCCACCCAACATGAACCACATAGAAGACCCGGATGAACCAGATAGTAGACAGATACTATTCATTGCTGGCTCGATATGAGACCCATGGGCAATTCAAAACTCAAGATTGAACGATAAAATAGTAGGTAATAATAACCGATGTATAACGTAAGCAAACATGAAAGACTGCGACCTCTCTTCTGGAACTGTGTAGTCCTCAGGTTCATCTGCTCAGTCGATGATGGTAATGCAGTTGGTGTGGCTGCCGGCAACGGCGAAGATGATCTGAGGCAGCGAAAGAAAGTCTGCAGGGGGGATCTCTGCTACAGTGAGCACTTCTGTCGATGGTGCACCTCAGGTGGGGTGGATGAATGACGCAGCAGGATCGGGACATAACACATGTAGTTTTCTTTTACGCCAATCTGAAAATGAAGTAAATCTATAAGGGCTCCTTAGAATTGGAGGATTCTATAAACACAGGGACAGGAAAACACAGGAATAGGATAGGAATGCACGTGCAAAGCAGTAGCATTTGGAAACATAGGATTTCAACAACAGGGTGTTTGGCTCACATGAATTGGAAGAACAGAGGAATGGAGAAACAAAGTGATGCGATGAGTGTACAACCTCTTTGGCATGGCCTTGTGGACCTCGGCATCATTGGGTTGGACGTGGAGGATGGTGATGATCTTTGGTGTGATCGCCGGAGGCGGGAAGAAGATCCGAGGCCTCTGGAACGGGCGCCGAGGGTACTGCTCCGGCTGTGATGGATGGTTTCGTTGGAGCAGCTCCGCTAAGGTGTACGGCGACGAGGCTGAAGCATGACAAGACGCATAATGTTAATCTGAAGTGGGACCCTAATATCATCTGCAATAGATGATGTAAAATACATCACCAAAAAGTGCTAGATGTAAACGCATCAGCCAGCGCCACGGCCGCTCCGACAGAATCTTTGTAAGTACTGTTCACTCTGAACTTAAATGAAGAAAATGAACTTCACAATAAAACTGAATTTCTTGTCGAAACTGATTGAACTAGTAACAGCATTGCAATATATGTTCGTATGCGTTCGAGCACTAGTAGCAGAGAAGCGATGATCTAAATCAGCAGACGCCGAGCAGGGAACGCACTAGCAGAGAGCAAGTCGATGCAAGAGCACCGCATGAAGCGAGTGCTAAAGCAGCAACTCCTCAGAAGCTTCCGGAGGTCGTGGCAAAGAAGCGCAAGCGAGAGCAAGAGCAGAGCAGCAAAGACGAAAAGCAGGAGCAGCAGCAAGCGACCGACAAAGAAGAACAGAGCAGCGCATGAAGCGAGAGCCGGAGCAGCTGCAGCTAGTGCCGTTGTGGAAGTCTCCGCCGAGGAAGCAACTACATGGGGGAGAGACACCGTGGAAGATGTGGCCGGCGACGGCGCCGTCGATGGAGACGCCATGTCTGCTGGGTATCGAGCACCGGCAGCCCCGTGAGATCGAATAAAAGATAAAATGCAGCGGTGAGTGCAGAACCTCCTTGGTGGCGCCGAGTTGGCCTCGGCTTCATCGGAGGAATTGGTGAGGGTGCTGCGGTTCCAGTGGGGCAGGTCAAGACGGCGATGTGGGGATTGAGGTGGCGCGATAGACGAGGCGAACATCGGGGCAGCTCCTTGGAGGTGGAGGACAGGGCGGCTGATCCGGCGGAACGACGAGATCGACAACGGATCCTCATCCGGTGCGGTGGATGAGGGACGGCGAGCTGTTGCGATGGACGACGTAGTCGGGAGGCCGATGGAGGAGCGTGGGGTTTCACGGGTTTTGGCGGCCTCGGTGTTATGAATGGGAGGGCGAAGGGGGGAGGGGGGAGCCAAGCTTAGGGACGCGCTTGTCCGAAATGTAGGGTAAGTTACCAGCGTACCCCCACCGGTTTTGACACCGCGATGTGGAGCTTCATTTCCTGCTGAGGGGTAGAAGGGGGATTTCACATGTATGGGCTGCGGGAGCGATTTCAGATGAGGAGGGAGTTCTCGCGCGCGTCCAAATTTCGGGATAACAAGGCGCAGCGCGGGTTGAAGAAGCGGGAGTTTCAAAGCAGGCGAGACAAAAGATACTCGAGCTTGAAAATTTCAGGATAACAAGGTGCGGATTCCTTGTTAGTAAGAACAAACTTAAATTGTAAATAACAATTCATACAAGACAGAAGAGAGTCATGTCCCCTTTTACTATATCGCTATAGATGCCATTGAAAAACTACAAGAAAAATGTAAAAAAAATCGGGAGAACAAGATTACCCTGCACAGTACCAAATCGATTCGCACTTCCCTCAACAACAACAAAAAACAAATCAATTCCCACCAAAGAAAGAGTAATGTCCCTTATATGATTACAGATGCCATGATCTCGAATTTCAATTTTTGAATCCACGTTATGTTGAATTGAATATATCATTAGAGTGACCTTGCGGTTTATAATTGATGTAGTCGTACATTTTGATCTTCCATCATATATGAACATTTTACTCCACCATGTGAACATATATATTGTCGTCTACCATATGGACTAAATTTGAATCAATTTTCCTTATTTGAATACGATTGTTGTCAAGTTATACAATAATTTAAATATTATCTTGATAACAAAAAGACAAGCATATAGCAGTAATCATATTTCACTATGAACTACATGTACCATACGGTCTCCAATTCAAATATTTGTATCCATTTTATGTTGAATTCAAATAATAGTACATTATTGGTCTAGGTAGCGAGATGTTCGGGATAATCTAAACCCTGTTTTCATACATATAATTTTTGGCTGAATTGGGACAAGTTTGGTATAAGCCTCTTGCAAAACCGGAGATTCTCTCAACAAGCCTCGTGGTTTCGAGAGGGAACATGTCACCTTTGTGTGCGAAACGATATACGCTGCCTCCCCCCTGATTTTATTTACAGAGGCAACATAGAACTATATGAGTGCCCTGTTAAATTTTGGAATTATTTTGGGTTCATTTGGCCTTTTTATACATTAATCGAGTTTCTGGATTTTTAATGTGCATAATCTAAATATGAATTGCATGCACATGCTCCGGTGCACCAAAGTGGGTTGAAAAATCACATGTGTGTCCTTGGTTAAATTTCTAGGTCCCATGGAAGAAATGAGAATGAAATTCAAATATCTGGGCGTCATGACTCTGCCGAGAACATCAAGAAACTTAGATTTTAAATTCATGTAAATCCAAAACTTCATTGGAAATCATGAAACTTGGCATGGTGTCATGTCATGGCACTAACATGTTGTGGTAAAAAATTGGGCCGATTTGGAAGCTCGTGGTTCTAAGAGGGAACGTGCCACCTTTGAGTGTGAAACGATATACGCTGCCCCCTTGAGTTTCTTAACAAAGGCAACATAGAACTACATTAGTGCCCTGTTAAATTTTGGAATTATTCCGGTTCGCTTTGTCGGTTTTTATACATTAATTGAGTTTCTGGTCATTTAATGTGCATAAGTCAAATTTGAACTACAAGCACATGCTCTCGTGCACCAAAGTTGGTTGAAAAATCACATTTGTGTCCTCGGGTGAATTTCTAGGTCCCATGCAAGAAATGAGAATAAAATTAAAACATCTGGGCATCGTGGCTCGGCCGAGAACATTGAGAAACTTGGTTTTAAAATTCTTGTAAATCCAAAACACGTCTGAGAATCATGAAACTTGGCATGGATGTCATGTCATGGTACTTCCATGTTGTGGTAAAAAAATTGGCCGAATAGGAACAGATTTTGGTATAAGCTTCTTGCAAACAGAAGCTTCTCTCAAGAAGGCTCGTGGTTCTGAGAGGGAACGTGCCACCTTTGAGTGTGAAACGATATCGTTGTCCCCTTGAGTTTATTTACAAAGGCAACATAGAACTACATGAGTGCCCTGTTAAATTTTGGAATTATCCCGGCTTCGTTTGGCCTTATTTACACATTGATTGAGTTTTTGGTCATTTAATGTGCATAATTCAAATTTGAACTACAAGCACATGCTCCCATGCACCAAAGTTGGTTGAATGTCCTCAGGTGAATTTCTACTCCCTCCTTCCATCTATATAGGTCCTAATGCATTTTTCGAGGCTAACTTTGACCAAACGTTATAATATATGACATGCAACTTACACAAAGCATACCTTCAAATTTGTATGTCAAAGGAGCTTCTAATAATATAATTTTCATAGTATACATCTCATGTGCTATTAATCTTGTCAATAGTCAAAGGCTGTCTTGAAAAACACATTAGGCCCTATATAGATGGAAGGAGGGAGTAGGTCCCATGCAAAAAATGAGAATAAGATTCAAACATCTGGGCATCGTGGCTCGGTCGAGAACATTGAGAAACTTGGTTTTAAAATCATGAAACTTGGCATGGGCCGTCATGTCATGGTAGTACCATGCCGTGGGAAAAAAATTTGGCCGGATAGGAACAAATTTTGGTATAAGCTTCTTGCAAATCGGATCTTCTCTCAAGAAGGCTCGTGGTTCTGGGAGAGAACGTGTCACCTTTGTGTGCATAATTCAAATTTGAAATACAAGCACATGTTCCAGTGCACCAAAGTTGGTTGAAAAATCACATGTGTGTCCTCGGGCTAATTTCTAGGTTCCATGCAAGAAATGGGAATGAAATTCAAATTCTGGGCGTCGTGGCTGGGTTGGAAACATTGAGAAACTTAGTTTTTTAATTCCTGTAAATCCAAAACATGCATGAAAATAATGAAACTTGGCTTGGTGCCATGACATGGCACCAACATGCTGTGGTAAATTTGCAGTCCGACGGCGAAGGCACACATTAACAATCAACAAAGTCATTTTGAAACAAGTGCTGTCACGTTACAATCGGAAACACAAGTATTATTGAAACCGTGGGCGTTCTACTTACTAGTACCATTTACGTGCCGCCACGCATCCCCATTTTTTGTTAGCTAGGAGGCGCCGTGCAGGGTAGCTATTTGAGTACGAGAGGCGTGCGATCAGACCCCTGCGCGTGCTTATCGGGAGGAGAGCCCTTTGACCTCCATCTGCCGTCCACCTCTCTCCCAAGGTCTCCATTAATGGAGCCCAAGCCTCTGTTTAATGGCGTGGCTATGTTTCACTCGACTGAGATTTAAAAGAGAAAAAGGAAAATCTGAAAGCACGGATCTTGATGTAAGATCCGACGGACCTATATAGCATCTACTGCGACTTATAGCAAGATTGATGAATATATAAGGACGATTTTTTTTATCAAACAAGGGCTTGCCCCTTCCGATTTTCATTACTGAAAACCATCACAATTCACAAGAAGTTCAGCACAACTCCAGCCTAACACGAAGGACTAAAAGCTACCAGATTGAAATCGCAACATCCCAAGAGGCCAACAAAGGCCAAACATCCGCGCTAGAACCCAACATTTCACAACCGACGACACAATCCACATCCTAAACCGATTATTACATCAAAAGAAACCAGGAAACTAAAGGAAGCCCAGCAGCAACTAGAAGAACAGCAACACCAGGGTCGCAACATTGATCTTCCATAGAAAGATAAGGATGATTAATTGTCTTACATAATTAGAAAGATAATTTAAAAAGCCACATGCGGCTACGCCCGAAATACACAAGGGCAAAAGAAGAAGGAAGACAAGGATCTGGCTCGCTGATCTCTACTTTCTTGATGCATTGCTGCAGGCCGCGGGAACTAGTCTCCGCGGCGAGCGGCGATGAGCTCTTTCGTGTCCTCAAGACGCTGCTTGAGAACATCCACGGATTCCTCCACCAGCCTTTGGTGCTCGTTGCGGAGCATGTCATTCTCGTCCATAAGTTTCTTGACGATGACGCCGGTCCTCTTCAACAAGGCACTGGTCTCCTCCTGCTGGTCTGCACTTCGGACGATCTTCTCCCTCAGCAGGTCGCGCTCGGCCCGGAGCCTCTCATTGCCCTCCCTTAGTTGCTGGATGACGCCGGTAGCCTGTTCAAACGAGGCTTTCACGTCGTCCTGCAACCTTGCCCAGCCGAAGATCTGATCCATCTGGCTATGGACGATCGCATGCATGCCCCTGTAACAGTCGTCGCCTGCCCACGAGAAATTTTCCCAGGCCGCCGCGGCACGGCGGGACATCTCTGCTGCATTCGTGGCACGGCGGGACATCTCTGCTGCTTCCGCGGCGCGGCCGGACCAGTCTGCTGCATCGACGGCGCGGCGGGACCTCCGTGCTACTTCAGCGGCGCGGCGGGACCTCTGTGCTGCTACTTCCGCACGGCGGGACATGTCGGCTGCTCTCGCAGTGAGGTGGGACATCTCCCGTGCTTCTGCTTCCATGCTCGCCTCTCCCTGGTGGCAATCTCTCGACCCAGAACTCACGCTGGCCACGGCAGACGCAAGGGAAGGATGTTGAATGACTTGTTTGTTTTTGTGGATGAGGAGTTGAGGAGGAATGTGCAGTCATCTTTGCATACTAGTATTTATAACCGAGTACTAATACGCTCCTAAGTGGGAAACCGTTTAGGTTGTGATCGGTGTGAACAGGTTTGGAAATCAATATAGAGTGGTACTAATACGCTCCTAAGTGGGAACCGTTTAGGTTGTGATCGGTGTGAACAGGTTTGCAATTCAATATAGCATGGAGTAATTTGGAATGTGACGAGATGCAAGCTACTTTATGCATGCATGCATTGCAATTAATGCATCGATAAACATAATTTTTTTTAGAAAAACAAGAGCATTAATTAGGTGCTTTTGCAAACTACAAAAAATATTCCACCACTCACCATCTTGGTTGGTGAGATTTTTGAATTAAGCCCTATAAACCGGAAAGGAGGGAGTACTGCTGTGTACGTGCAATAACTGGCACCATCGTATACATATGTTATGGTTAATGGGGCGTTCGACAGGAATAGCCGCGTGGCGAGCTCTAGGCTAGTCCTTTTTTCAGACCCGTTAAACCTATCTCTCGGGGCTTCTCGCACGCACCATCGTGTCACCCATAAAAACTTGTACTCTTAGTTTAGTGGTATGTTATACAGGAAGAGAAGAGGTGCATGCACGCACTCGTCCTCTCACACACACGTCTGTTTTTTCTTGAAAAGGAGGATGATGACCCCCGACCTCTGCATCTGACACACGCATATGTAGCTACGAATTGTAGTGTTCTCAACCATCCGATTGGCTCTATCATGGATGTACCTATATACTAAAACATGTCTAGATACATCTATATTTTGACAAATGGAAGGCATGTATTATGGAATGGAGGGAGTGCTTGTCATCAAAATGGATAAAAAGGGACGTATCTAGAACTAAAATACGTCTACATACATCTCCTTTTGTCCATTTTGATGAC
The DNA here is from genome assembly GCA_021605145.1 of Aegilops bicornis. NCBI lineage: Eukaryota > Viridiplantae > Streptophyta > Magnoliopsida > Poales > Poaceae > Aegilops > Aegilops bicornis. The sequence continues at coordinate 675,652,354 of CM038669.1, read as the reverse complement.
AAGTAGTACTTCTTACCCAAAGGAACTTTATATCCAACAGACACAAAATATCCATTCGACTGTTGGGAATTACTGATCTGATGTCGAAGTAATTGCTGCATCACCACCAAAACCCACCATTTCTTAAGCTAAAGTAGAACAAGGTAATCCCTATATTAGCATATTACTAAGATAAACATAAGGCACTGTCGAAACATTTACGACGTGAGCTTGTCAATCTGAATGTAGAGGGACACAAGCTTAGCCCCAGCAAGCAGCTTAGGCAGAACTGTCAAGAAGGTCAGCTCCTGCACGTCGACGTCACCGAGATCCTTGCTGCTTGTCACCTCCATTTCCACCTTGACGGCGTCGGTCGTGCCTTTGGGCTCCCCCGGCGGGCCGTTCGCCCACAGCTTGGCCAAGTAGTGCGACAGTGGGGACGCCCCCGCTCTGATGCAGACGACCGACATGGCGATAGGCGCGCCGATGTCGATCACGCCGCCGACCAAGAAAAACTTGCGGCGGTCCTTGAGGGAGTCCTGGATTAGGGGGTATCTGGACAACCGGACTGTGTACAACGTCCGGACTATTGAAGCTGAAGATACAAGACTCAAGACTTCGGCCTGTGTCCGGATGGGACTTTCCTTGGCGTGGAAGGCAAGCTTGGCGATCCGAATATTGTATTTCCTTCCTTGTAACTGACTCCATGTAAACCCTAGCCCTCTCAAGTGTCTATATAAACCGGAGAGGTTGGTCCTTAGAAGGCCGATCACAATTACAATCATACCATCATAGTCTAGCTCTTAGGGTTTAGCCTCTACGATCTCGTGGTAGATTTACTCTTGTACTACCCATATCATCAATATTAATCAAGCAGGAAGTAGGGTTTTACCTCCATCGAGAGGGCCTGAACCTGGATAAACATCTGTGTCCCTTGCTTCATGTTACCATCAGCCTTGACGCATAGATCGGGACCCCCTACCCGAGATCCGCTGGTTTTGACACCGACATTGGTGCTTTCATTGAGAGTTCCTCTGTGTCGTCGCCATCAGGCTCAATGGCTCCTTCGATCATCATCAACGACGCTGTCCAGGGCGAGCCTTCCCCCCGGACAGATCTTCGTGTTCGGCGGCTGCGCACTGCAGTCCAACTGGCTTGGTCTTCTGGAGCAGATCGACAGCTACGCCCCTGGCTACCAGGTCCGGTTCGTAAACCTGAACTACACGGCGGACATCCACGGAGACTTGATCTTTGATGGATTTGGGCCTATGCCAGGAGCACCGGACGGTCGCGACAAGCACGGCTTAGACCTGCCGTCGGACGAAGCCCGGGGTATCGCCCCCGTAGTACCTCCGGACCTAGATCCGGAGCAGGCTGCGCTGCCTAAGGACGGAGGGATGGACCCCGCCCCCCAGGTCGCGCACTCATCGATGTTGGAGCCAAACACGGGTTTTACCTCTGCGGTGGCCTGTGACTCCGAACCCCTGGATTCGTATCCGGACATTGGTTCCAGTCCGCACACTCCCGATCCAGTCAAGCCAGGTTGGGCTCCGGTAACGGAGTTCATCGCTGCGGATATCTTCCAGCACTCGCCCCTCGGTGACATGCTGGACTCATTAAAGTCTCTCTCTTTGTCAGGAGGCTCTCGGCCGAACTATGTCCGACTCGAGTGGGGAACAGGCGGTGAAGGAATTCGTTGCCCACCCACCACCCACTTCATTTCCACGGTCGATGATTTAACCGAGGCACTAGATTTCGAATCCAAAGACATCGACAGCATAGACGATGATGCAGGAGAAGAACACGAAGCACCGCTCACTGGGCGGTGGACAACCGCCTACCCCTATGATATACGTATGGCGGACACCCCGAAGGAAACCAATGGAGATGAGGCAGCGGAGAAAAGCAAAGCATAGGCGTCGTCGATGCCGCCCCAAGCCCAGCCACAGGAATAACGGCCCGGAAGATGAAAACAATCCGGATGGCGCCAAAGATGAATACAACCCAATTCAGCTCGCCTTTCAGCAGGCCGGACTGGCCACTGTGGGATACTTGGAAAGGGACAACTATACGCCCCCCTCCGAGGACGAGGCAAGCCTCGGTAATGATGAATTCGGCGTGCACGAAGATCCATGGAACAAGCCCGCTTGAGCGACGGCTCATGCCACGGCAAAGAGCACAGAAGGAAGCAACAGCTAGACTTAAAGTCGACCAAAATTTCTTTGGCGGACAGATGGACAAAGGTCCTGGCCACCAAAAGATACGGACCCAACCGCCCCGACAAAGGGCACACAGGGCACAACCACCCACCCCAACCTAAGCAGGAAAACCCAAGGCACACACCCCAACGTCGACACACCACTACCACTCGTAGAAAAAGGGTCAAATGTGAGACACATTAGTCCCGGTTTGTAACAGAACCGGCACTAATGTGGCCATTAGTGCCGGTTCCAACGGCTAGCCGGGAGGAGCTCTTTAGTACCGGTTCGTGGCAAACCTTAGCACCGGTTCGTGCCACGAACCGGGTACTAATGAGAGTGGTGGCAGGATGTTGTCGAATGGGGCCCTTCCAGCACCTTTTTAGTACCGGTTCGTGGCACGAACCGTACTAAATGTCGCCCTATATAGATCCTTCAGACACCCGCACTGTTCTTCCCCCTTTCCCTCTCCCTCTCCTCTGTTCTTCCCTTCTTCCTCTCGAGTTCATCACAAAATTTGCCCCAAATTTGTCAAGATTTGCAGGCCCTCATCCATTCAAATGATCACCAAGGTTAGCAACTTTGTCCTTTCATCTCTCATTGCTAGATTAGCTCTTGCATTGGTTTATATAGTGATTAATTGTGGGTTTTAGTAATTTGGGAGGAATTATATGTGGTAGTATTTGATTTATATGCAATTTGAGGTCAAAATAACACTTAGTTTGCATATGTAGGTGTGGTTTACTTAGTGCCTTCTAAATCTGTCAGAACCACTGCCGATCGCTAGACCGTCCCGTCAGCTGCACCACCTTGTGGTGAGCCTCTTGTTCATGAAATTTTATATAAAAAATTGATGTTTGTGTGATTTGGATATATAGTTACTCGTATAATAATTATCTTACCCAGACGTTGTTCGTTATACATAGTGCCATGGTTTTGATATCCGTCCCCGTCGGCCCTCGTCCTTGTTATGATTCAGATGTGGTATATTCTCTTTTAAAACTATTTGTTTGCATTTCGTGTTTATGACAAATTATGCCCATCAAGTTGACATAGATATTTTTATCTAGGAGGTATGTGAACCGAAATGCCAACCGACCCTATTGTCGAGAGGTTAAATTTAGTTGAAAGAGAAAACGAGTACTTGAAAGAAAAATTGAAAATAATTGAGGGGAGAAGATGGAATTGAGTTGCATGTTGCCGATGTCGCCGATGATCACAAGATCAAGATGGAGAAAATGCGCTTGAAGATTAGAAAAGATTAGAAAATATGCCATCGATAGTGAGGCTTGGTATCATTATCTTTGTAGGATCAATTGTTACCTTAGTTGCGATCTTGATCGCATTTGTTGTTGCATTTAAATGCTTTAGCTAGAGAGTTATTTGTTTGTTGCATTTAAGTGTTGTATGAACTTTATGTATGAACTTGTATTAATTTGGTCTATTCGGTGTTGTGTAATGAAGATGAGCGGCAATGGATGTCTGATGACCGATGCTCTCCCAGTTTGTTGAGGGCGTGCATACTTTTCTCGCTTGCGGTGAGGCAAACAAGCGGGCGGATGGTTTTACGCCTTGTCCATGTGCTGGCTGTAAGAATGGTCGCAATTACTCTACGTCAAGAACCATTCACGTCCACTGTTTGAGTCCGGTTTCATGCCCCAAAGATAATGTTTGGACCAAGCACGGAGAAAGAGGGGTTATGATGGAAGACAATGAAGAAGAAGAGGACTGACGATAGCTATCCCGCCATGGGTTCCCTGAATACGATGATACAACAATGGGGAAGAAGCTGAGCCGGTAATGCGGGAAGAAGCTGGGCCGGCAATGCGGGAAGAAGTTGAAGAAGAGGCATCGGATGAGCCCGTTGATGATCTAGGTCGGGCCATTGCCGATGCAAAGAGAAAGCTAGCAAGTGATTTGGAGAAGAAGAAGTTGCAGCGCATGTTAGAGGATCACAAAAATTGTTGTACCGAATTGCGTAGGTGACAAGAAAAAGCTGGGCACCACTGCTGGAATTGCTGCAATGGAAGGCAAAGAATGGTCTATCGACAAGGGATTTGGAAAGTTCTTTGGTAATGATAAAGGATATGCTTACAAAGGACAACGAATTGCACGAGAGAATGCGTCTGAAGCAAAGAAGGTTGTACGCCCTCTAGGGTTAGAGGTGCAGAAGATACATGCATGCCCTAATGATTGCATCCTCTACCGCGGTGAGTACGAGGATTTGAACGCTTGCCCGATATGTGGTGCATTGCGCTATAAGATCAGCCGCGATGAGCATGGTGATGTCGAGGGCGGCGCCCAGAAGAAGATTCCTGCCAAGGTGATGTGGTATTCTCCTATAATACCACGGTTGAAACGTTTGTTCCAAAACAAAGAGCAAGCCAAGGCGATGCGATGGCATAGAGAAGACCGTAAGAAAGACGGAAAGTTGAGAGTACCAGCTGACGGGTCGCAGTGGAGAAAAATTGAAAGAAAGTACGCGAAGGAGTTTGCAGATGACGCAAGGAGCGTATGGTTTGGTCTAAGTGCAGATGGCATTAATCCTTTTGGGGAGCAGAGCAGCAACCATAGCACCTGCCCTGTGACTCTATGTTTGTATAACCTTCCTCCTTGGTTGTGCATGAAGCGGAAGTTCATTATGATGCGAGTGCTCATCCAAGGCCCTAAGCAACCCGGCAACGACATTGATGTGTACCTAAGGCCATTAGTTGAAGAACTCTTACAAGCTGTGGAATGGAGCAGTGTACGTGCGTGGGATGAGCACATGGGGAAGAATTTGACCTAAAGGCATTGCTGTTCGTGACCATCAATGATTGGCCTGCTCTCAAGAACCTTCGGTGACAGACAAACAAGGGATACCGCGGATGCACGCACTGTTTGGATGATACCGACGATATATATTTGAATAGTTGTAAGAAGAATGTGTACCTAGGAAATCGTCGATTTCTTCCGAGCGAGCATCCCGTAAGAAAGAAAGGCAAGCATTTCAAAGGTGAGGCGGATCACCGGACGAAGCCTCGCCACCGTCTTGGTGCCGATGTACATGATATGGTCAAGGATTTGAAGGTGATATTTGGAAAGGGTCTTGGCGGACAACCTGTTCCAAAGGACGCCGACGGACGCGCACTCCATGTGGAAGAAGAAATCTATATTTTGGGACCTGCCATATTGGAAAGACCTAGAGGTCCGCTCCATAATCGACGTGATGCACGTGACGAAGAATCTTTGCGTGACCTCGCTTGGCTTCTTGGGCGTGTATGGGAAGACAAAAGATACACACGAGGCACGGGAGGACCAGCAACATATGCACGGAGAAGACAGCATACATCGAGGTCATGCAAGCTACGCTCTTACCAAAGAAGAGAAGGAAATCTTCTTTGAATGCCTTTCGATGTTAAGGTACCGTCGGCTATAAATCGAATATAAAGGGAATAATAAACATGGCAGATAAAAAGTTCCGTAACCTAAAGTCTCATGACTGCCACGTGATTATGACGCATAGCTGCTTCCGGTTGCATAGAGGGCTTCTACGGAAAAGCGTTCGATTAGCCATTGTGAAGCTATGTGCATTTCTCAATGCAATCTCTCGGAAGGTAATCGATCCAGAAATCATACCAAGGTTCTGAGAATGATTTGGTGCAATGTCTTGCCAGTTCGAGTTGGTGTTCCCACCATCCTTCTTCAACATCATGACGCACGTCCTAGTTCACCTATCTTGAAGAGATTAACGTTTTGGGTCTGTATTTCTACACAATATGTTCCCCTTTGAGAGGTTCATGGGAGTCTTAAAGAAATATGTTCATAACCGTGCTAGGCGGAAGGAAGCATCTCCAAGGGCCATCAAAATGAGGAGGTCATTGAGTTTTGTATTGACTTTATTCCTGACCTTAAGCCGATTGGTGTTCTGAATCGCGGCATAAGGGCAGGCCCAGATGGAAAAGGCACGCTAGGAGGGTAACAAATAATATGTATGGACAGACATTCTCTCACCGAAGCACACTACAGTTCTCTGAAATTCCGCCTTGGTGGCTCCGTATATGGATGAACACAAGAATTTGCTACGCTCCAAACACCGAGCGGTCGATGACCGGATTACATGTGAACAAACCAGGAGTATCGCCACTGGTTGCGAACACGCACCATGCATGACACCTCTATTGAAGATGACCTGTACTTGCTGTCCCAGTTACCATCTTTGAATATAATGACTTTCAAAGGGTACGAGATAAATGGTAATACATTTTACGATCGCCCAACATAAGAAGAGCACCAACCAAAACAGTGGTGTCCGCTTTGATGCGAGAAACCAAGACGGGAAAGGAAACATATTATGGTTATATACAGGACATATGGGAACTTGACTATCGACGTGGTTTAAAGGTCCCTTTGTTTGGTGCAAATGGGTCAATATGACACGAGGCGGGTAACGAAAAGACCCGCGATGCGGAATGACAACAGTGGATCTCAACAATCTTGCGTATGCGAGCAGACCATTCGTCCTAGCCAATGATGTGGCACAGGTTTTCTATGTGAAGGACATGTCTACCAAGCCAAGAAAAAGAAAAGATAAGGAAGCGAATGCATCGCATTTACGATGAGCCAAAGCGGCACATAGTTCTTTACGGGAAGAGAAACATCGTGGGAGTGGATGACAAGACAGACAAGTCAGAAGATTATGAGAAGTTTGATGAAATTGCTCCATTCATAGTGAATATTGACCCGAGCATCCCGTTAAATGATGAAGATTTTCCATGGTTACGGTGCAAAGGGACACACGCGAAGAAAAAGTTTCACACCCAAAGATCTGGGATGTGATCGGCTTCACTAGCTATCATCACTTTCTTCTGTGTTTCGCACCGAGAGGGGAATCTTTGTAATAGTTAGGGTAGTTATGTGTTTTGGCATTTGAAACGCGAAGAAATTTTATGTGCAAACAAATTCACACTAATTCCAAATAATTCAAAATTTAAACTATTCAAATTTGAAAACTACGGGCACTAATAGAAAGTTTGTAATTTTTTGTACCTAAAGAGGCTGTGTCAGCCTCCGGTCAGGCTATGGCCCCACCATCACCATTTAGTACCGGTTCGTACCACGAACCGGTACTAATGAGGTTGTCGAGATAAGGCTGGGCCCCACGAGCACCTTTAGTACCGGTTCATGGATGAACCAGACGTAAGCTGTTTTTAGTCCCACCTCATGAAGTGAGAGGGACTAGGAGCGATTTATAAGCCACGAGTGCGAGACGATGAAGAAGAGGATCAATGCTCACGTTGCTTAGCTTCAAGCCTTGAGAATATGGTAGACTGCATGGAGCTATGCGCGGTGCAGTTTTACACTATTCGAAAGGCTTGAAGCAAATTAACGAGCATTGCACCTCTTTTTATTTTTAATAACTTATTACAACTCCGGACTTCTTACATTATGGCAAAAACTAATTGCACGTCGACATTTCTTTTTTAAGTTATAACTCCAGACTTTGACCATCAAGTTTTGCAGAAAAGAAAAAATAGCAGAAAAGAAAGAAAAACTATAGCTGAAAAGAAAAAACTATATAAAAAAACTACTCAAAAATAAATAAAAGAAAATAAATATAGCAGAAAAGAAAAAACTACTCAGAAATAAACAGAAGAAAAAATAAAGCAGAAAAGAAAAAAATATATTTGCTATTTTTCAATCGTTTACAAAATGACCGTGAAATTGAAAATCACTACAAAATGAACTCTGAAAATGTTGAATTTTGGCAAACTAGATGAAAAACTACTCACAAATAAATAGAAGAAAATAAATATAACAGAAAAGAAAAACTATACAAAAAACTACATAAAAATAAATAGAAGAAAATAAAGCAGAAAATAAAAAACTATAAAAAAAAATTGGCGCTGCCCCTGGGCTGATAGGCCACAGGTGTGTAATAACAGGCCTTAAAGGCCCACAGACTCAGAGGCAGCGCCAGAGTTTAGGCCCACAAGCCTGCTATCTGAGGAGTTCAAAGTGGTAGCCGCGGCTGGGTTTATAAACCAGTCTGGCTGCCCTTCGCCCGGCGAGGTGGGACTAAACTTTGGGGTGGCTGTGTGAGCCTTGAGTACCGGGTCGTGGCACAAACCGGTACTAAAGGGGGGGCCTTTAGTACCGGTTTGTGCCACCACCCGGTACTAAAGGGGGTCGCTTCCCGCCGGTTGGGCTGGCCAAAACAGGCCTTTAGTACCGGTTGGTGGCTCCAACCGGTACTAAAGGTGCCTTCTATATATACAACACTTCGAAATTTTCATTCCCCCTCTGTTTCTTCCTCTGTTTCCGTCGTCTCCGTCGCCGTCGCCGCCCCGTCCCGTTACGCCCTCGTCTCCGTCGCCGCCCGTCCTCGTCCCGTCGCCGCCCTCGTCTCCGCCGCCCGGGCCCGTCCCGTCGCGCCGTCCCAGCGTCACCGCCTGACCCGTCACCGCCCGGCCGTCGCCTGTAAATCGTCACCCGCTGTGAGCTCTCCCCTCTAACCCCTCTCCCCGCCCGGCCACCTTGGGCGCCGCCCCTCGAGCCCATACACACACACACAAGCATGATGAACACACACACACACATATGTATGAATTAATGCATGTATATATTAGTATATACGTATTTTGTATGTTTAATTAGTTTAGATTATTTAGATTATTATCTTTTCACTATTATATATGTATGAATGCATGTTAGATGGATATAATTAGTGTTTAATTAGTATGGAATTTTTTTATATAATGTTGTTTTTCAGTTTTTTAATGGATGTATAGAAGTTGTGTTTTCTGTTTTAGTGTTAGATGCTTAATTAGTATGAAATAGTATATAGATTTTTGAAATAGTAGAAATGTTAGAAATTTTAGTTATCAAAATCCAATCATTAAAAAAATATTACTTTTTATGCGGGCATATAGCTAGTATTTTTTCTCGACGATGCCCGCCCGCATCCTCGCCGTCGACCCGTCATGACGACGTCCAGCCGACCCATGTCCGGGACTGGGCTCCGCCGGGCTGGCACTAGGAGGTGCTGCTTGGAGGGGCGCGCCGCTTGATGAGGAACCCGGCCACGGGTCCCGTCGTCGACCCTGATCTCGTTTGGTGGCGCTCGCGTGGGCCAGTTTCGGTGCGGAGGGACCCGGCCCCGCCGGAGGTGGTACGTCGCCGTGTCAGGGAGGAGGACGAGCACGTCCATCGCTACATGGTTGCGTTAGAGGGCGGCAAGTTCTCCAATACTGGCGATATCTTGAGGATCTCACTTCAGCTATGATCCTGTGAGGGTTCCTTCTCTTTGGGTGTCCACCGCCTGGCCGCAGAACCGCGAAAGTGTCCTAGATTCTTCTGTAGTATTCGATCTTTAATTAGCTAGTCAGTGATGTACTATTCAATATTATATATTATTCGAGACGATGTATTCGAGATTGTATCTATTATTCTAGACGAAGTATTCGAGATTATATCTATTATTCGAGACGATGTAATTTGAATACTAAATTGTTATATATTTCTTTTGAATTAGTTAAATAAAAGCTATGGCAGGCAATACCGACAGAGAGGGAGAACAGACCATGTTCGATATGATACGTGAGCGAGATGATGATCGAGAATGAAGAAGATTATGACGGCTCCGAATTTCTAAACAACACCGGAGAGGGTGATATGATATTCGATCGCGACGACCGAATTGATGAATTCATGAACTACGATTATGACGATGACGAAGAACATGTTGATCCTGAAACAACAAAGACCGGTGAGGTATATATATTTATATAAGCAGGTATCTCGTGATCATCACATGTTTTAAATGACTTGAAGATATATTAACGAATCGATCTTTGTTCTTTCAGCCATCCGGATCGAGCAAATCTTCAGGCAAAAGGACGAAACGAGGCCCGAACAAAAATTTGAAGGAGGGCGTAAAGTACAATATCGAGGCGATCGGACCTAATGGCGAACCATTAGCGCCTAAGAAGATTGCAGACAAGTTCGCTCGGTCTGGAGTTCTTGTGAAGGACCAACTCGATCTCCCTTCAAGAATGGAGAGAGCCAGCAAAAGACAAAGGACAAAAAGGCAAAGAGGACGCTGCTCCACGTCCGGATGTTACTTTTGTCGACAAGAATCAAAAGATCTGCTTTGGGATACTCTCATGGAACATTTCACCCTACCAGATCATTTCACAGAAGCAGATGTGCAGAAAGTCAAGGACGCTGCTCTTAGGAAGATGGCGGTTGCATTCAAGAACCACAAGAATCGTGAATGGGACAAGTACGTCAAGGGAGGAAGGAAGATTCCAGTATTCGAGGGAACACTAGAGAACCAACGTGCTCATTGGGACGATTTCGTGAAATTCAAGGATTCGGAATTAGCTAAGGAACGGTCGAGAATAAACAAGAAGAATGCCGAAAAAAGGATAAGTTCCATAAGTCAGCTGGTGGCTATGCGGTGGCAATGCCTAAGTGGGATAAGTCCGAGAAAGAGATGGAGGATGCAAAGGTGCCACTCCGGTTACTAAGAGCTGGCCCCTGTGGTCGTGGACTTGGTTCTATGCGCATGGGGGAGTTGGACCCGAAGACGGGCAATGTTTCGACGAGGGCAAGTCTGAAGGGAGCCGACGATGCGATACTTGTTGCAATAGAAGAGGCACGATCGGGGCGTTCCAGTCCAACAGAGAGAACGACGAGCTTACGCGTGCCACGGGAAATCCTGAACACCCGGAAGAACACGAGGCAAGGGCGCTTATTCCGTGGTATGAGGGGTTTTCGACCGGAACACCGACTACGTAACCCGTGCGAGAAAGAAGATTGCGGAGGAGAAGAAGAGGAAGATGGAGGAGGAGCAGAGGAAGCGGGACTATGAATGCCTTCAAGGCCTAGAAGCAAGTCAAGCGGAATTGGTAGTCAAATTCCAGCGGCAGCACGAGCAGATCGACTCACTTACCCAGCAAAGGGGGTCTCAGCAGCTGCAGCATCTAGTGAATGATCCAGCATTGGATAGCACCGCCCCATCCATGCCGAGAAGCAGCGTGGGTTCCGCCCCGGACGACGCAATGCTGGGTAGATACCCCATGGATGACATCACGGAGAACACTAGCTGCGAGCTACACGTCAAAATGAAGAACATATGCATGAAGGTGGCGGACGGCGTTGCTTTTCCAGTTACCCCCAAAGCAACCTACCATTGCATCCTGATTCCAGAGGGCTATGCTCGTGTCATGGTTGACGAGGTGGTGCACCCATATTCGGGGCTAGAGCTTGACATTCCTGGAGGTGATGACAGGCGCTCGGGAGACGCCAACCATCGTATCATCCTATGGAAAAAGGATTGCATCATCTTCGAAGGCCACCGACACGCGTCATCCGACTCCTCGTCGAAGTCCGCCACCGAGTCGGCAGCCTCCCGCCCAAAGAAGTCCACCAAGTCCGGCAAAGTGTCGCCACTCCTCCTCCAAGTCCGGCAAAGTGTCGTGCCACCTCCTCCTCCAAGTCCGCCAGCGTCAGACGCCCACCTCCTCCAAGTCCGGCACAACCTCAGGCCACTCCTCCTCCAAGTCCGCACAGCTTCATGCGGCCACTCCTCCTCGTCCAACTCAGCCCCGTCAGCCGGCGTCTCCGCTGCCTCAGCAATCGCAGAAGAGACACCCCGCAGCTATGGTGCGTAGCGGTACGAGTCGAGGTAGTACAAGAAGTACAGGCGGAGGCAAGCGATATAAATATGGTCCAAGCCTCACGCCTCTTCCGCAGAGGTCTTATGACAGGTCCGAGGAGGAAATCGCAGCCATATCGAAGTCCGAGGTGGAAGCCCATTTTGCACCGAAGCCGCCACCGCCGCCAAGGGAGAAAGTGCTCGAGGAAACGATTGACCACTTCATTCGTATGGCTCAACCACCAGCTCCCAAGCCTGTTGACACAGACTATGAGCGCCACATCGGAAGTTAAATCGAGCACGTCTACGTAGGAGGCGAGCTCGGATCGAGCAAACAAGAAGCAGCTGTCAAAAATGCGGGAAAACCATTCCCACTGGGAGAACAGCGGCGCAATCGATCCCTCGCTTGTTGTGCAAACAACACGTGATGACGCTGTGGCCCAATATTATTGTGGGCAAACAGTTTACGTTCTGAGGTGGGCAATGTGGTAATAACGGAGGACCATATAATGCAGGCTGAAGTTCTCAAAATCACCGTTGGACAACTCCTCGAGATCGAGCCCATGCCCGTGCTTAGAGAGGATGAAATAAAACGAAAATATGTCCGGGGCCAACCTTTGGTCGCGCAAGACAAGGTCAAGAACCTCCCAACGAGAATGTATGAATTGCATCAATGGTACATGAACATTACCAAGATTTCCGATCGATTGTCCCTCATGGTGAATGTCAAGGAGGAGCATTACTTCCATGAGAAAGCTGTGTCCGTTGAGTATTACGAAATGTTTGAGTTATACAATCAAGACGCACTCGACAAATCTATCGTCAGTTGCTATTGTCTATAAGTGATGTCTTTCTGTAATTTAAGTCTCAAGCTAGCTGTAGTGATCCTTCTGATCAATCATTACCTGTAATTATCCTCACTATATTCTTTTCTGTGGTATTATATGCAGGATGAAGATGTATGAAATGAAAAAAGGTGGACGCTTTGGCATTGGGTTCATTGACCCAAACACCGTTAATGAATACACATGGAAAATAAATCAACGTCATCAAAAGGTCAGAGAGGACAACATGCTAGAGTTCTTGAAGCGCCTCAAATACAATGAAGATATACTACTTCCTTACAACTTCCAGTGAGTCACACTGTCTTGTACTACAAATTCTCTGTTTTTGCCTACTAGCTAACTACATGTTTTTGCTTACATATGCCCACTTAATTAAGACATGCAAACGTGTGTGCATGCAGATTTCACTGTGTCTTGTGTATCATTAAAGTTGACGCCGGAACAGTTGAAATACTGGACTCACTACTCAAAGAAAAATCTGACTATAACATCTTGTTTGGGATAGTCAATGTGTAATTTCAATCATTATTAACTATATATCTCGGCCTATTTAGTTCGTCATTTTTCATGATATGAACTATTTAATAACCCTTTATTCATTTTCTTTGTCGGCAGTGTGGCTTGGGCAAGGTTCATCGGCGTGACCGGAGAATGGAAACAAAAGCTTAAATGGTTTCGACCCAAGGTAAGTAATTACGTAGTACTAGCTAGCTAGCTAGCTGCCATCTCTTTAATTATCATGCTTGATGAATTATTATGTGATAAAATTCCATTCTCGTAAAGGCCCTGAAGCAGGCGCAGGGGACTGATCTGTGTGCATTCTGCGTTTGCGAGAATATTCGCATGATGGCGTCCGAAAGGAGCAGATCTCAAAGACAGGAATGGGTACACTTGTCAAAACACTATTCACAATTTTTACACCATTATCGATATCTAGTCACACAACTAATACACGTGCATATTGATCTCCTTCTTAACAGTTCACAGAGGTGTGGGAGAAGCTCCTAGAAACGGAGCGTAGAGAAGCACTTCAAGAGGAAATAGCGGGATTTTTGCTCGACCAGGTCATAAATCCAAGGGAGAATACTATTACCCGCTACCGCCCCCATGAAAACCACTTCCAATTGTCATCGTGCTCCGAAGGCACCAATTAGGCTAATGCCACTGGCTCCGAACGCAACATGCATATGTAGGAGAAATTGTATATAGCTATACATGTGTGTATGTGTGAATTAATTAATATGATGGTTTGTGAGACACCGATGATATATATATATATATATATATATATATATATATATATATATATATATAATAGAATTTCTAGTAGAACCAATCATGCATAATGTGTACAATCTGTAGTATCGTAAAATACCAGCAAATGAAAAAGAATTTAAATGGAAACACAAAATTAAATGAAAAAGAAATCATAAAACTAAAAACCCCCAAACCTTATAGTACCGGTTGGTCTTACCAACCGGTACTAAAGGGCTCTGTGCCCTAGAGCTGGCTCGTGCCACGTGGTTTCCCTTTAGCACCGGTTCGTGCTGAACCGGTACAAAAGGGGGGGGGGCTTTAGTGCCCACACTTTAGTGCCGGTTATGGAACCGGCACTAAAGGGCCTTACGAACCGGTGCTATTGCCCGGTTCTGCACTAGTGTACGGTCCAAAACAACACGAAGGACACAAGAAGAAGCATACTCAAGCCCCGGCGCAACGGTCACAAGCGTCAAGTCAGGAAAGCTGGTGCCAACTTCAGCAACTCCAAGTCCGGTCAACGGGCAAAGAAGAGCTCAGACCTATCCGGCCCGAGCTACACACTAGATCAACCATGCGAAATTCATGGTACTCCTAGAAGGACGGCAAAGCATACCAATAGATAATGTCGGATCCTCAAAGGAAAACGGCTGGCCATGTGCCGGAAACAATGAAGGGAGACTTCTGGTCAAGATATTCACCCCCCCACCCTCCATAGCATACAAGTAAGGCCGCTTGCCCCAGACCATGCTGACCACAGCAACTCAGTTGCAGTACCTACGGACATAGCAAACCAGGGGCTCCACACAACATAAAACCCCCGCAGGTGTGAAATCACCAACAACATCTCTTAAAAGATGCTGGGAGCAAAGGCCAAGTTTTTCTGGCCCAGCACTCTAAACGGTTGTCCTCGGATCACCAAACAAATACTATGCCAAAGAATAAATCTTTGGCACCTTCCCACCATGCGGTAATTTACCGTACACGAACGGGACGAACCACGTTGGCTGGATCCCACGTGGTAAATCACTCAGGCCAACACCATGTGATGTAATCACACCTACTAGCAAGGCCGAATCCCGCCCTCAGGGCAGATATCATACAGCTGCCGGAGTAGCGAGTCGCGCATGCCTATCAAGATTTTGATATGACAGACGACTATCCGGACACCAACTGAGGAGTCCGTGCTACCCAACGGTATAACGGCTGGGATTACCAGGGTCCGATCAGGAGCCCTCGGACCAACCACAAGAGGACGCTCGGCTACCCCCGAGTATTTGCCTTACAAACTAACTTTGATGCAGAACAGGATAGGTGACGCGGAATCGGCCAGGACACACAAGGAGCCCCTCCCCTAAGAGAAGGCAGTCCGGATTCACCTCTGATCCACTGACAAACTCTCTCCAGTCCGGCCATCACAGGTTCCGCCAAAAAACACCTCTTTTCATAATCATACATAATACTCATATGCATAGACATATCATTCTGCTACAATACGTAGACTTAAATAACACTTACCGGCCGTTGCTTTTTCATCGACACCTCGTGTTACGCCCGATCACGCCAGGGGCTTCATAATACGGCAATAAAGTCCGACCACCTTCTCGGTCGTCCAAGACTTGAACTTATAGCACTATATGCATCAGCTCCGAATCATGTCTTTGGTCATTGGTTGGGTTTGCCCAGCTACCTTGTTTTGGTACCTTACATTCCGTGATATCGGCTAAGGTAGCGCAAGGAGAACTACTACGATTGTGTCCCGGATCTGCCGGACGAGCACCTCAGTAGAGAAAGCCGAAAACCGACTGTCATGATATAGCGAGAGCTGGTCAGCTGTTCGAGAGGTTGTAAAATCCCTAAAGATTTATTCCGCACAACACCATTATAAATGCAGAGTGCGATGGATCGGTCTTCTATCAGGCGCCAATAGAGCCTCTAGTTCGGCCTTCTGAACACTAGGGGATGCGCCGACCATACTCGAATTCCTATGGCTAAGTGAGAGTAATAAAGCATTATAGTCCGATTGCCTGGTTCGCGGTGAGAAACGCCTCCGCATAGGGACCCAACTATGGGATGAAGAGCGTTCAGATATATCCCGAACACCCCCGTATTCTTTTTACGTGGGGGCAGAAGCCGATGACTGGCCAACTCTCAGGATTTACATACATTAAACAGTCGTACAGGAAGAACATATGTTCAAACAAAACAGGAAATATATGAATGCCATAATCTCATATTACAAAAAGTGGCACGAATGCCCTCAGGGAAATATAATGTCTTTGGTACATTTATCCGCCGCAAGGCGGGCCCCCTTCATTACACCTTCAAAGTACAGTTCGGGCTTGCGATGCTCCTTACCCTCTGGCGGCCCCTCAGTCATCAGCTTCTCCGTGTCAAGCTTCCCCCAATGCACTTTTGCACGGGCGAATGCCATACGTGCACCCTCTATGCAGACCGATCGCTTAATAGCATCAAGCCGAGGACAAGCAACAGCAATCCGCTTCACGAGCCTGAAGTAACCGCTTGGAATTGGCTCCGTCGGCCACAGCCGGACAATCAAGTCCTTCATGGCTAGTTCGGCCGCCTGGTGCAGTTCGACCAGCTGCTTCAGTTGATCGATAAAGGGCACCGGATAGTTCGGTGCCAAATACTGTGACCAGAAATCCCTTTCCGCAGACTTCTTTTCCTCGGTTCGGTAGAATTGGGCGGCATCTGATATGTCATGAGGAAGATCCGCAAACGCCCCTGGAAAAATAAGAATTCAGCTTGCCGCTTAGAATTCTTCCATCATCATGAATAAATGGCTAAGAATACAGAAGGCCTTACCAGCCGCAGCTTTCTGGTCATCTTGAATGTCCCGTATAGCACCTCGGGCTTCTTCCCGGGCATCTTCCGCAGCCTGGAGTGCTTGGGCGAGTTCGGCTTCTTTCTCTATTACACTTTGCTCCAAGCCCTCGCTTTTCTTCACAGCCTCCTAGAGGTCACGCTCAGCTGTGACAACCCTGGCCTCGTGTTTCTCACGGAGTGCCTATTCGGCGGCAGCCTTCTTGTTGGCATCATCCATAGCCTTCTTCAGTGCCTCGTATTCAGCACTCGCTCCTAGGGCATACAACATAAATACTTTTCAACAAGCACAATTACTTATTTGTGCCTAATGCAAGACAATGTTTTATCATACATTGTTTATCTTCTAATTGCTTTCTCACGCGGCCAAGTTCTTCCTTGGCTCGTTCCAGACTCCGCTTCAGTTTGGACACTTCCGCATTATGAGCGGTCGTCCTCTCCGCAGACGCCTGTATTCAAACAAAGAGGTACATGTCATTAACATAAGTTCCCACGACAAGAGAGGATTTGTTCCCCTGCCGGCTCCCTCTCCTTTGTCGGACAAAGGTATCGAGGGCTACTACTCATATAATGACGATTCCTCGAAGGTTTCTTGGAAAACATACCTCAAAGGCCTTTATAAGGCCAAGGCAGGACTCGTTCAGCCCGCTCTCGGCGGACTGAAACTTTTCAACCACCGCACCCATAAGGGTCCGATGTTCATCGATGATAGACGCGTTCTCTAACGCCGTTGATAGACCGCCTGGCAGCTCTGTTCGAACAGAGGTTGTCGGCGGAGTGGGCAGGCCTCCCACCGTTGAAGGTGGCTGCTCGCCCGATCCGGGGGCCTTAGAGGTCTCCCGGACCTTGTCCGGGTCAGGGCGAACCTGTCGCCTCACTGACGGCACACTCCGGGGCCATCGCTCCCGTGTGTCCGCCCCGATGATATGCCCCTGGTCCGAGCCTGTTGAGACGACACCTCAATGTCGTGCGGGACTTTGGGGAATGGGCCTCTCGAGGCGTCCTCGCCGCCAAGGCGTCCGAGCTCAGCGAATCCTCGGATGAGGACTGGCCGGCGCGGGACCTCGCCGGACTGTGCAAAATATAGAAACAGTTAAAACTATTATACCCAAAAACAATCCCGGATGCATATGCATGTTCGGATCTTGTACACTTACGACTTCTCCAGGGGCTGGGCCCTGGGATCCCACTCCGGACTGCTGTCGGCAGCCGTGTTGGATGCCTCTGGGAGGGAACCTTTTCTCCTCTTGGGCGATTTGGCCTCCAGGGACGAGGAAGCTACACGCTTCTTCCCACCTCCAGAATGAGGCTCGCCTTCCTCTGCTTCTTCCTCTTTGT
Organism: Aegilops bicornis; assembly: GCA_021605145.1. Lineage (NCBI taxonomy): Eukaryota > Viridiplantae > Streptophyta > Magnoliopsida > Poales > Poaceae > Aegilops > Aegilops bicornis. The sequence continues at coordinate 675,634,253 of CM038669.1, read as the reverse complement.
ATTCCGAAGAAGGAGCATCGCTTGAGTCTTCGGAATTTGCGTCCGAAGCCTCGCGGTGACGGTGGCCACTCCGGGTCTTCTTGACCTTCTTGGAGGCCTCCTTCTTTGGCGCCTTGTAAGGCGCGGGGACCAGCATCTTCGTCAGAAGAGGTCCCGCCGGTTCCTCTGGCAACGGGGCCGGACAATGTATCCGCTCCACTTTCTTTATGCATCCCTAAAGTCACGATGAGACACGATTAGGATGTCTCCCTGACGACATGCCAACTGAAGCCCGAATAGACAGAGCTTGACTGTGACTTACATAGCTTGGAGAATGGGATGACTGATACCCACGGTCCTCGGTGGGACCCGACCACGATTTGCCTGGCTTAAAGAGCACCTTCCATATATCCTTGTGGGAGGAATCATAAAGCTCCCGAAGGGTGTGGTGCTCGGCTGGGTCGAACTCCCACAGAGTACAAGCTCGGCGCTGACAGGGGAGAACCAGGCGAACTAGCATCACCTGGACTATGTCCACAAGTTTGACGTCCCTATTGACCACACCTTGAAGGTGCGTCCGGAGCAGTGACAGCTCATCGGACGAGCACCAGTTCGGGCCCTTCTCGGGCCAGGACGTGAGCCACAATGGAGCTTCGGATCTGAACTCTAGAGCCATCGCCCACTTTTTGCCGCATGGTTCGGTGATATAGAACCACTGCTGGTGCCACTCCTTGACGGAGTCGTTGAAAGCGCCCTTCGACCAAACAGCCTTGGACATCTTGCTCACCATGGCGCCGCCGCACTCGGCGTGTTCGCCGCTCACCACCTTGGGATTTACATTAAAAATCTTCAGCCACAAGCCGAAGTGAGGTGAGATCCGAAGGAAAGCCTCGCACACGACGATGAACGTCGAGATATTGAGGAAGGAGTTGGGGGAAAGATCATGAAAATCGATCTCGTAGTAATACATGATTCCACGAACAAATGGGTGCAGAGGAAACCCAAGCCCGCAGACAAAGTGAGGAAGTAACACGACTCTCTCGTGAGGTTCCGGAGTGGGGACGACCTGTCCCGCCGGGGGGAGACGGTGGCCGATCTTCTGAGCCAGATACCCGGCGTCCCGGAGCTTCTTAATATCCTTCTCCCGGACAATAGAGGCCGTCCATTTGCCTCCTGCTCCAGATCCGGACATCTTTGGGAAGCCTCTCTTTGGTGGAAAGGAAGAGTGCTTGGGCGTTAGGGCTCGAAAAGAGGAGAAAGGCGTGGGTAAAGAGAAAGAGGCCTTGTCTCTTTATAGGGGCGATAAGTGTTTTTTTGCGCCTCCCCACCGGGCCTGGTTGAGCCCGTTTGCCTCCCTGCTCACGCGATTAGCAAAGGCGGTTGGATTACCCATGTTCGTATTGATGAGAAGCCCGTGATAAGGGGGCATGATCTCTGCTTTGACAAGACGTGTCAAGGAAACTGCCTCGCAATATGCGCTGTGGCTTGTTGTGGGAAGACGGTTCGAATAATGACCCGACCATAATGACACGTCACGTTGCTGGAAAAGTTGTCAGCAGATTGCATTTGTGAAACATCATTCTCTCTACGGTGGCATCATTTTGTGGATCCGGACACGGTTTGAGTGTTCGATAATTACATTGGAGTATTCGGAGGAGAAACCATACTGTAATGTCAAGACAAGATCGCGCCGGACTCATCGTCATTGAAGCCTGGTTCAGGGGCTACTGAGGGAGTCCTGGATTAGGGGGTATCCGGACAGCCGGACTGTGTACAACGTCTGGACTATTGAAGCATGAAGATACAAGACTCAAGACTTCGGCCCGTGTCCGGATGGGACTTTCCTTGGCGTGGAAGGCAAGCTTGGCGATCCGGATATTGTATTTCCTTCCTTGTAACCGACTCCATGTAAACCCTAGCCCTCTCAAGTGTCTATATAAACCGGAGAGGTTGGTCCTTAGAAGGCCGATCACAATTGCAATCATACCATCATAGGCTAGCTCTTAGGGTTTAGCCTCTACGATCTTGTGGTAGATCTACTCTTGTACTACCCATATCATCAATATTAATCAAGGTGAAGTAGGGTTTTACCTCCATCGAGAGGGCCCGAACCTGGGTAAACATCTTTGTCCCTTGCTTCCTATTACCATCAGCCTTGACGCACAGATCGGGACCCCCTAGCCGAGATCCACCGGTTTTGACACTGACAGTCCTCCTCCGCGAACAGCAAGAGCCGTGGCTCCGACAGTGGCACTTGCAGCTGGAGCACCTTGCCGTACTGGATCATGTGCACGGGCATGGGATGCGCGGTGCTGATGTGGTGGTAGAGCGCCGGCGGCGGGCCTTCGTAGCCGCAGACGGGCATGGGGCATTTGCAGGGCGCGAGCGGACACACGCTTTGGTGATCGGTGAGCTTGTGGTAAGTGACGTAGATCCCACAGCCTTCATGCGGGCACTCCACCCTCACCGACGAAAGGACGGACTCCACCGCCGTGTTCCGACGTCGAAGCCACCGCCAAGGCCACTTCGCACTGCCGCTGGTTCCCGAGGCGCTCGACGCGGCAGTCCGCGCAGGCTAGGTGCCCTCCCTTACACTGCAGAAATCAATCGAACAACACATCAATCAAGAAACCTGCACCTTGCTCAATCAGTCGAACGGACGAGGTGTATTCGAAACTCATACACTGGAGGTGTCAAGGGGCGGAGGCACAATGGGCAGTGGAGCACGGTGAGGTCCATCGAGGCCTTAGAGAGCTCCATCGTCGGGTCCTGTTCGGTCTGCATGATCTCGCCCTCCTCGTGCACAACCATCTCTCGACTTGGGCCGGGGTATTACAAAGCTTTACCGTCACATATTTTATAGTACTACTTCAAAGTGCATTAAATCAACACATGCAAGTATCAAAAGAAGAGTTACGGCATGCATGCATGCGTTGTAATTAATGCATCGATAAACGCAAATTATTGAAATACTCCCTCCTTTCCGGTTTATAGGGCTTATCTCAAAATTTTAGTTTTCCATTTTATAAGGCTCAATTTGGTTGTTCCCCATCACATGTTCAGAATCCAAGGTGCATTAAATCGTTGCATGCAATTATTAAGAGAAAATTGACCAATGCATGTAATTTATGCATGCATGCATTGCAATTAATGCATTGATAAACATACTTTTTTGAGAAAAACAAGACCACTAATTGGGTGCTTTTGCAAACTACTCCCTCCTTTCCGGTTTATAGGGCTTATCTCAAAATTTTAGTTTTTTCATTTTATAAGGCTCAATTTGGTTGTTTCTCATCACATGTTCAGATTCCAAGGTGCATTAAATTATTGCATGCAAGTATTAAGAGAAAATTGACCAATGCATGTAATTTATGCATGCATGCATTGCAATTAATGCATTGGTAAACATACTTTTCTTGAGAAAAACAAGAGCATTAATTGGGTGCTTTTGCAAACTACAAAAAGTATTCCACCACTCACCATCTACCTTGGTTGGTGAGATTTTTGAATTGAGCCTTATAAACCGGAAAGGAGGGAATACAAAAAATATTCCACCACTTACCATCTACAGTACCTTGGTTGGTGAGATTTTTGAATTGAGCCTTATAAACCGGAAAGGAGTGAGTATATCGAGTGCAGTGCATTGATGTGTCGCGTCAACTCGTACATCAACGAGAAGTTTGATTATCCTCTCCCTCGCGGACTTAACTGCACCTGCCTTTGGCTGTATGACAGGTTGGCCACACACCAGTCGGGCCCACATCATACATGCAAAGGCAGGAGCGTCCCCTCCTCGCCCATGAGCGTGGTGGCTGGCAAGACTAGGAGAAGCTTTCGCTACCACGCTCTCCCTCCCGCCTTGTGGTGGACATGCAGAAGTTCAATCGGTGTCGATGGCGGAAGCGTCTTGTAGTACTCCTCCAAAGGCAGTAGTACTCCATCATTATTCGACTTCCCGAAGAGGCGAAGAGCCAAGCGCAGCCCGGACGCTTGTGTGGCAGTTTCATGTGTAGAGTAGTCTAGGATAGCATGTACCATGCCTGTAAGCTTAAAATCGTTGGGGTCGGCTCCATGCTATGTGGCCGTCTCGAAGTTTAAAAAAAATTAAAATAGTCTTCTGGCCCTACCTGTCACCCTGGTGATTGTAGTTTGCACGCTCATCTGGTCAAGACAGGAATATATATTTTAATTTGTTTTTTTTTTCAAAAAGGGGGGACTCCCCGACCTCTGCATCAGACCGATGCATACGGCCACATATATTTTAATTTGTGGTGGGTAAATGTTAGAGGTTGCAACAAATATATTGTACACTGCGGGTCTTTCAGCCAAGTTTAGAGGCAAGCATGTGGGGCGGTGCTATGATGTGGGCGTCAACTGCATAACGAGGAGAAGCTTGATTTTACTACACGCCTTCTCCCTCGCCCATGCGCGGTTGCTCGCAAACGAGGACATGCTTTGCTTAGTAGTACTTCTACAACAAGCTATCCGTCCCGGCCATGTGGACGGACATGCAGCAGTGGATTCGACACTATAGAAGCAGTAATAGTAACATCGTTGTTCGTCTTCTCGAAGAGGCGAAGAGCCAAGCGCAAACCGAATGTTGCAGTTGAGAACATTGGAGCACGCATATAGCCAGGCTCTTTCATGAGACAAAGCTATGTGAGCCCACTATTGTACTAGTACGTACAACTAGTTGCTAGTATAGCCCTGTAAACCAGAAAGGAGTATTTACCCTTCTATAGATTTCGACAAGTGACTAGACTACACCGAGACGGAGTACATATGGAGCAAAATGAGTGAATCTGCACCGTAAATAAATAAGTACTGGTTCTATCGTTTTCCTCTCTGAGGTGCACAATATTGAGTATACTGACTAGTCTCTTTTTGACACGCATTTACGTTTTTTTTGACACACTACAGACGCAAGCGCTCATATACACGCGCATACACTCACCCCTATGAACGCACACACGCACGGCACTATCATCTTGAAATTTACGAAGTCACCATAGGCACCTCGTCGTCGACGGGTCTATAGGTGCTAGAATGCCAAGGAGGAAGAGGGTAGCGGTTCGAGACGTTGAACTGTCAATGATGCATCCTCAATTACATGCAGAGGGAATTAATTGGAGAAGCAGAATAGAGCCAGCATGATGTGAATGCAACAGAGTTTGGACTCTCATATAATAAAGACGCCCCACAACTCCAATCCATCTACTCCCAAGTCTCTGCAACAGTGCTCACTCCAATCCAAGACCAAGTGACCAGAAGCCACAAGCACCTATGGAGGCGATGGACGCAAGCGGCAGTCGGCTCTGCCAAATCATCCAAGGCACCGGCCTGCGGCCCCGCACCGCCCAGCATTTCAAGACGGTGCTGGCGACCGCAGGCATCATAGCCCTCGCCGACGCCGGCTTCGCCTCTCGCATGGATGACATGATGGTCAACTCCATCCGCAAGTTCACCGCCGTCAAGAAGCGTGCGGACGACCTTGCCGTACTGCTCCAGCCCGCCTACCAGTGCTCCTCATTGCCTGCCTCCCTCATCGGCCTACATTGTGACGAACTCTTTCAAGCCATGGTGGCCCTGTAGGTGCCGGAGGTCGCGACGAAGAATGTGCACCTCGAGGCGCGCTTAGCTGCAGCTACCGCCATGCAAGAAACCATCGACCTGCACATCCACGTCTACGAGGAAATCGTCTACATAGGCCACTACAAGGCAAGCGAGGACAGAAAGACGTTGGCCTTCTTCCAGCGGCTGGAATCTTTGGACGCCATTGTTCAGAAGCACGTCGACCTGGCCACGAAAGTCGCTGCTACTTAGGCGCCGCTCGGTGGGCGGCGCCTCGAGTCGAGGAGGTGGACGTCATCGATGGATGCATCTCTTCTTCTTGCCTCCTATAACCAGCACTGCATCGCCTTGTGGCCTTAATGTTTTATTAGTATAGTACTCCCTCCGTTCCCAAATATAAGTATTTCTAAAGATTCCAGCAAGTGACTACTACATACGGAGCAAAATGAGTGAATCTACACTCTAAACTATGTCTACATACATATGTATGCTGTATTCCATTTGAACTAGTATCTAAAAAGGCTTATATTTATGAACGGAGGGAGTATATGGCATTTTATTCCAAATGTAACGCTTTCACCGTGAGGTGGGGTCAGCGATTGAGCAAACCCACCCGCCCTGTATGTCGGCCGAGTTTAGAATTAGAAGTAGAAACGAGGGAGGAGAGCTAGGCATGTACCTGACGCCGTTGTCGAGATGGGACTCGTGTTTATAGAATAGGAGTACTGAGCACTCGTGCCTCTTTTTTTTAGGGAAAATTAGTCGTATGTCTAGTACCACTAGTTGGGTGCGTGTGACCTATAGCTGTCATCACTTTAGGTCTCCTTTTCGAACCGCGGCTGACGATTCACAAGACATATTTTTTCACGCATTTATCCTGCTATATGTACTCCTAGGCTATTTCCACGTGCTCCCATTCACGACATGTGGGACATAGAGCATCTGGGTGCGTAGTGCATGCACGACTCGGAGCATATGCCGGGTACTTTACATTTCAGACCTCACGAATTACATGCAAACCCCATGAGAAGAATAAATGAATGAATGAATTACTACATGAAACCGGATTATTTTCGTGGAAACCGGAGCACGTTCATTAAATTTTGGACATAACACGTTTATAAAAAATGACCGGGCCTACACCAGTCTAAGGGCCTCTTTGATTTTTCCCGCAAAAAAGGGCATCTTTGATTCGCAGGATACTGAAAGCACAGGAATGAGGAAAGTATGATGGCGATGAACCGAGACGAGGAGAACTCTAACTTAGTTAGAGGTTAGAGTTAGATTCTAACCCTGAACTAACTCTAAACCAAAGAGGTGTATGGATGGCAGGGTTAGATTGACAATAAATGCTCTATCTCAATCATTTGACTACTTTGGACCCTATTTTAGTCAGACTAAAATAAGTCCCTTGGATCCAAGCACCCTCTTGGTGTGGCGGCTCTTCTGTGGCCTCCTCCCGCTCACAATTGACATAAACGGACCATCTATACAAATCAAGCATGCAAAACATGATAATTTTTACTTTGTCCATACAAATGAGATATCCCACTTAAACATACAAGTCGTCAATCAAGCTTCACAAAATATAAAAACACTTCATGAAACAAAGAATGAGCTAACTCATCACGGAAGTCATTCACGATAGGGAGGGAGCCCGGAGCCCCTCACGCACCGAGGGAGGAGCTCGCCATCGTCGCTCTGTAGGAAGGCTCTGTAGAGCCCAAGCCCCGGGAACCCCTCCGACGCCGGCCCTTGCGAGTTGAGGTCAACACTAGCATGGGTAGCAGGGCCGCTTGCCACCGACTGGGAACTTAATCTTTGGGCCTCTAGAAATAATGCAATCCTGTAACTAAAATACCTAGAAATGTGAACTGAATCTTTGGGCCTCTAGAAATAATGCAAGCCTGAAACTGAAATACCTAGAAAGGTGAACTGAATCTTTGGGCCTCTAGAAATAATGTAAGCCTGAAACTAAAATACCTAGAAAGGTGAACTGAATCTTTGGGCCTCTAGAAATAATGCAAGCCTGAAACTGAAATACCTAGAAAGGTGAAGCTGAATCTTTGGGCCTCTAGAAATAATGCAAGTTCGAAACTGAAATACCTAGAAAGGTGAACTGAATCTTTGGGCCTCTAGAAATAATGCAAGCTCTAAACTGAAATACCTAGAAAGGTGAACTGAATCTTTGAGCCTCTAGAAATAATGCAAGCCTGAAATTGAAATACCTAGAAAGGTGAACTCAATCTTTGGGCCTCTACAAATAATGCAAGCACAGAAATTGAAATACCTAGAAAGGTGACCTGAATCTTTGGGCCTCTAGAAAGATTTATTACCTCCTCAAGCAGCATCAAACAATTCCATGCGTGCACCACAAATCTATAGCAAGTTTGATCAGGATCTACTTTTCCAAATCAGAATTAGCGCTAGAGCAAGAAAGATCAATGATATGGCCGTGAGACAGTGAAGGAACGAAAAAACTCACCCCTCTCGCAACCTCCCTGGTAGATGCGCCGCCGCCGTGCACGACAGAGGGAGAAAAATGACTGGTGAAGGGGGAGCGGGATGACCTTCGAAGGCCGGAGGGAGAGGGCGGCCGGAGTAGGGTGGCAGAGGCCGGAAGGAGAGGGCGGCCGGAGGAGAGAGAGGGAGAGTGGCGCTTGGGCGGGCGGCCCTATGGGGAACAGAGAGGAGTCGTGCGATAGGGGGGGAGCGATCTGGTGCGGGCAGGTGAGATTTTTTTAGTTATCTTTTAGTGGGCCCGAGGATAACTAACCCAATTAGAACCTCTCCACTGGGCTAGTTTTTTTAGCTGGGTTAGAGCAAACTAGCTCAAACTAACCCCTCTTGTTTCAATAATTTGAGGCTATTTCAAACCAAACTAGCTCTAACTCAGGGATCCAAACAAAGAGGACTGTTATTGTACATGCTACAGTGTGGACCGTAGCACATTCTTTTTTATGGCCATATCACCACATTGTTTTCTACTGCTGGTTCACTGGGCTACCGTGGTTCGTGACCGCTGGTTCAACTGGGCTGCCGTGGTTCGCACTCCTCCGACTGAAAGATTCTCCGCTCCTAAATATAAGTCTTCGTAGATATTTCACCGTGGACCACATACGGATGTATATAGATGCATTTTATGTGTAGATTCACTCATTTTTCTCCGTATGTGGTCCATAGTGAAATCTCTCCAAAGACTTTTTATATTTAGGAACGGAGGGAGTGGTATAGTACTAGTATATACCGCATCATTATTTGCTCCTTCTTACTACTCCGACATGTGGGAGAGCCAAAGATCCGGTCGACGTGTCATGCACCAGATTAGAGCGCAGAGCGGAAGGGGCATCACCCCGGTCGGAGCGCCAGTAATTCATGACTATAGTGAGTGGTCATATCACAAGTCTTTTCAGCAGTAACGCGCCATCAAATCGCACAGCCCCACTCGCTCACCCTCCTCGCCTCTCTGTCAAACCGCCTACTCGAAAATTGTCGCGCGTACTGCCCGGGAAAAGCCCCGCCCTCAACTTTTAACTACGCAAAAATAGTTCGAGCTTGTTCGTTCTATATAAATACAAGATTTCATCTGTATGTTTATTCACCCGTGGGGTTGTTCAATGAATGGAGGGGCGGGAGCACAAGTGAACCTTAAATAGAGAGTTTCTTTTCTTTAATGCCACGTACACAAATTGAAACGCTTATTGTGGAGAGAAAAAAGATAATCACTCCAATATATATGGACGCAGGGGCCTGGGCGCTTGCTTTACTAGGGTTGCTCTCTTCATTCTCTCATCCTCTCCAGATATAAACAAGACAGCGGTAGCGACATTTTCTCTCTGCTCACCGCTGGTCATAGATCCGGCCGGATCCTTTCGGCCAGTGTGTGTAGAGGACTAAAAGGTGCATCGTTCACGTGGTCATCGCCGCCGAGGAAGGAAACCTACAGCTGCCGGAGGGCCTCGATCCTCTGCCTGTGCCGTTCTCTCCGACACAGCACCGGCTCGGGAGGTCCTCCGACCCTTCTTCCTCCCTGTCGTATTGTCCACAGATCCGACCTGCCGCCGCCGACATCCCGACGACCCTCAGGTATAAGTTCTTCGAAAGCGGCCTTGCTCTCATCGCCCCAGCTCCCCACGTGTTCGCATGTGCATCTTTTTCTACTCCCATCAGCTCTTCCAAAGCCACCTAAATTTGTAGTATTATTCGAGGTAAAGCTACTTCATGCATTCGAATCTAGGGCTTTGTTCAAACAACGAAGAAAGGGGGGAAAGTTGTAGCATGAATCTAGGACTTGATTCAAAGAGGAAATAATATGGTGAAACTAGTAGAGACCGGATACCCAACCGGTCTCTTGGTTGAAAAAGGAAATAATGGGAAAACGCAATACAAACTGGATAAGGAACAAATCTATTATTGGTTGAAAAAAGGATAGAAAGTGGCGGCTGGTGGACAAGTCAACAGAGTATGTCCAGGATTAGATTTGCTGCCATCACATTGTAAAAGGTCTCCAGGATTAGATTTGCTGCCCTCACATAGTAAAAGGTCTCAGGATTAAATTGCTGCCCTCACATAGTAAAAGGTCTCAGGATTAGATTTGCTGCCCTCACATAGTAAAAGGTCTCCAGGGTTAGATTTGCTGCCCTCACATAGTAAAAGGTCTCCATGATTAGATTTGCTGCCCTCACATAGTAAAAGGTCTCGTGATTAGATTTGCTGCCCTCACATAGTACAAGGTCTCCAGATTAGGTTTGCTACCCTCACATAAGCGTGAACAAGCTCGGCATCACCATTTTATGCCTCCTTGTAGGTACATTCTGCGCCCACCGTCGTCGCATGTCCTTATACCAACCTTTTGCTGTTGTTAATGTAAGGGCTTATGTAAAATGAAGCGGTCACACTGTTACCTTAGGGACATGTCTAACCAGTGTTATTGTTAATCTAATGCCTCCAGTGATAAGATGCAATTAAACTGTGTTACAAATGGCACTCCTGCTGCTTTTCCCCAAAGTATGATAAGTAAGTTGCTCCTTTACGGCTGCCGAGTGTCCTGGTGTCCCCACGGTCCCATGCCCTTAAACCAACTCTTTAGCTCTTTGTTGATTTATCGTGTATGCAGTAAACAAGCAATGCCGACAAGTAATCCCATATTTGAGGAATCTCATTGTTGATCGTAATGCTTACGGTAACATGAAGCATTGCTAACGCTTTAAAATTTCTACTGTCCTTGCGTGATTGCCATGAACATAATTAAGATGCTTCTTTTCATTTTGTATATGTTTCAGATATTCTTATTGACCAAAGAATCGTTTACTTTCTATCATTTTGTGCAGATAGGGATATCCATTTCACCTTGTTGCTATTGTGACCTTTTGGTGAACTGCACAAAACACTTTTTTTTGGAATGAGTGTCTTGTGCAGTTCAACTAAAATGTCACGTGGGCAACATCTCTCAATTTTGGTGGAACTGCACAAAATGGCGATTGGAGTTTCCAAAATCTCTGCCAAGTTCTGCTGGTAATCTCGTGCAACATTTTATTAGCCTTTGCAAGATGGAGTCGTCACTGTCACCACAATGGCACTTTTATTTTAGTGGAACTGCACAAAAGGATAAGAAAATTATAGTTGCACCTTACATGAGCCGGAATGCCAACCTTAATGTTCCTCAATTTTAGTGCAACTACTAAAGAAGAACCTGCCAGCTCACAAGAGCAAGTACTTCTTGCTAGCTGAATGATGCAATCTTTGCTTCATTTCAGGTGAACTGCAGAAAAAGGCGCATGAATTGAATCATGGAACTCCGTGAAGACCTCATCCAAGTAGAAATTTGGAGGTTGAGTTCAAGGAGGCCGCTATTAAAGTGAAATCATGCTCTCCTGTCTCCTTGTTTGTGTTGTGCAAACATGCTATGCAAACAGGAATACTCAACTACAGATGTTGTGACAGTCAAGAGCATTCGCCAAGTTCTTCGATTGTATGAGATGGCTAGCCAAGATGGATTTAATCCCGATATTCACTTTATCAAAAGGCTCTAATGGTTTGGTTATTAATCTTGAAAGCTGTGAATCAGTGAGATGTGTAGGCATCTTTGTTGTACTTATTATTTGAATCTTATTTGTTGGTTACGAATCTTGCTAGCTGGGAATCAATGAGATGTGTAGGCATCTTTGTTGTACTTATTATTTGGATCTTATTTGTTGGTTACGAATCTTGCAAGTCGGGAATCAATGAGATGTGTAGGCATCTTTGTTGTACTTATTATTTGGGTCTTATTTGTTGGTTACGAATCTTGCAAGCTGGGAAACACGGCATGATGATGCAGAGGACAACAACCATAACAAACAGTTCAAACTTGGTAGTATTATCTTTGTGAAAGTGCGACAAATGTGCTGATCGTGTGCGTCTTGAGAATAATAATTCTAATTGTTGTGCATGTTGCTCATGTGGCACTGATACAATGAGCGAATGCATTGCTTGTTTTAAGTATAAATTTCTATTAAAGCTAATTAAATTTAAGGAAAGTGACCACTACTCCTGTTATTACTGACTAATACAGACTGGCTCGTGAACCGACGTGTGGCCGAGTAGGTTTCTTAATGGAGGCGTTTGAATGCGCCGAGGGTGCATCTTCTGCCGGGCGTGCAGCGCACGAGGGAGGGGTAGTGCTTGTTGTCGCCTGTACACACTCAGCTTACTGTTGAATCCAGTTCCCCAAGAGCTGAAAAACGAACTGATGCCGCCGCCTACACACTCGTTCACTCGAAGAGACTCCAATGGCGATCCGAGGCGTGAGCCTGCTAGATATGGACTTCAGCAAGGAGTTCCCCTTTGAGTTTGACGTTCAGTCCTATGGCTGCACCAAGTTGAATGTGATGTACACCAACGATATGGTCTCGGTGAAGCTCTGCCTCGCCTCAGTCCTATGGCTGCACCAGGTTCTGGAGCATTCGCTCGTTTCATCGGCAGCGCCGACTGCACCTTCGCTATGGTGGAGATAAGGAAGAACATGACGATTCGACCATTAGGTGCAACAAGCTTGTCGACATCCAGAAGAAATACAAGGTCATCAGCAACGGGTAGGAGAAGGACTCCGTGGTTGACCTCGCTGAGACCACCATCGACCCCTGATACGCCAACATGAAAGAAGACGACCTGAACACGTGGGAGGTACCTCTGAATCTAGCCTACATAACCTACGCGGCCAAGGACGACACGCATGCTATGACATGTACAGGCAGATCTTGGACATGAGGGCGGTTCCGCTTCTCAGAACCGACGAGTACACGGACAGCCGCAGCGTCATGATCAAGCGTGCCAGGAAGGTCTATATGTTGTACTTTATCTGTTTATAAGCACCTTTATCATCTGAGTGTTTCATGCATTAGCCTATGTGTCGTAATTATCTGTTTTGTCCGAAATATTTAATTTAAGAACCCATTAACCTGATTGCTTTTTTAGTGGCTATTTGCTTATGTATGTAAACTAGTTCACTTGTCCGTAAAAAAAACTAGTTCACTCAGCTGTCGTGCTTTAAATCTCCTTCCTTCCAACATATTCCTCTCCTCGGGTGGACCCAGCAGGTCTCTGAATTTTCTCCTACTTTCTTTTTCGATGTAATCTGAGTTTTCTCCCAGTACTTCCCCTAGAACCAACTCAACTGTCCCACGTCTAGCCTAAAAAATAATAATACCCCACGTACTATTAACTCATCAAATTAAAATGATATTTTATTTCGTAAGTTGAAAGTTCTTACAAAATAATACTCCAATAATAATTGTTTATATATAACTTAACAAGTTAACTCCTAGTGATTGCGTACATAAGCTTGCAAAGATTTTACTGACGTGCAATCATGTGTTTATGTTTTTATAACATTTCTCCGTCTAGTCCAACATGATATTTTCACCCAGCCCAGGAAGTCCATAGATTTCGAGAAAAATGCAAATGTAATTTAAACGGGCTGCATATATGCTACATCATTGTTTCACCCATCCAACCAAATGGACTAAAAAACAAATGGATCGGCCGACATGTGGGCGGTAGGTCGAAGTTTAAGAAGGCGTTGGATTTACATCCAACGGCCGGCATTCTTCTTCAATCTCTCGTCTTCTTCCCCAGCGCTGCAGAACCGGCTTGCTCCAGCCTTCGGCGTCCAAGGCGTTGTTTTGTGCTCCTCGGTGAAATGCTACCCGCCGACGGCCGTGCCATCCCTCCACTCCGCACCTCCTGTTATTCTCTGCCGACTGTAGGCCCACCCCGCACCCGAACAGTCAAGTTTCCCACTCCTCTCCGTCTGCGACTCCACCGCCGCGTCTTCCCCATCTCCTAGTCATTCCAGTCTGGGGCCTCACCGTCGTCCACCGACTCGGTGCGCTCGGCGTGGCGTGGTCAACATACGAGAGTCCTAGGAAGAGGACTGTACGTGGAGAGCCTGACGGCTGGGACCCATGAGGTCCATGGTCGCATGCAAGGAAAGTTCTTCCTTATTACGCACTGTACGTGCACTGTACGTGGGAAGGGCTTCTGTATTTCACGAAAAAAACGTTCCCCCCGTTGACAGGTCGGACCCACCAACTATATCTTCGCACGCAAGGAAGTGCCTCCTTATTACGCACCAAAAAATGAATACCCCCTGCTAGCTGGGACCCACCATAGTGGGTGGCTGACTTGTGGGCCTACTAGGTTGACGAGGACGGAGGGCTTTGTCAACCTAGTCAATATGAATGATTCTAGCTCCAGTGACCGTACGATGTCCATTCAACGGCCATAGTGCTTCTTCAACCTCTGGACTTCTTGCTCTAGCCGCACAAAGCAGCACCGGTCGTGCCGCGTGCTCCTGCCTCTCGTGGCCGGCTTTGATGCCGCGGAGGCCTCACCACCCCCTACTACTCCCACCGCTGGCCCAGGGTATCCCTCTACTCACCCACACCCCCTGTTATTCTGCGGCGACGGCAGCCTCATGCCGCTTGACCGAACGATGAACCCTCGTACTCCTCTCCGTGGGTATCCACCGCGTCTTCCCGGCTCCGTCGTCCCTTCCTAGGCCTCGCCGTCCACCGCCTTTGGTGCTCTCGGCGTGACGTGGTCAATGTAAATAACGACCGACTTCCATCGGAAGAGTACTATACGTGGAGAGGCTGACAGCTGGGTCCACGGCCACAGCCCAGTTTTTTTGTGATTTGCCAAGTAAGTCGCTTTGTCATGCCTGTTGGGATGCAAATCTTTCAAGACGATGAGAGCTTCATTCGGCTGGCCGAGAAATGGCCTATCAGTAATGAGAAATGGGTTGTACATTTTTAAAACACATCAAACCGGCAATTAGTTTCAAATATCTTTTTTTCATTTTGAGATTTTAAATTACATTAATATTTATGCGTGGAGAATTTGTTGGATTTTATATTGATATATATTTATTTTTAAAATCAGTTTGAATGTGAGTCGAAATTTCGGGATTAAAAACAGTTCGACCGCTTTTGAAATATGCAAAATTTCGTATAGTTTTTTAATCGTGGCCACAATATGGGTTGTAATGCTAACAAAAAGAATATGGGCTCCAAAAAAACCTTAAGAATTAGCAAATGGGCTGTAAATTATTAAAAATAATGGCAGATGGGTTGTATGTTGTTTTCCACAGATTTGAGGCTTTCTAAAAAAAAGGTTGACGCACAAGCAAAGGATCGTTGGATGTCCATCCAACGGCCGTCGTCTTCTTCAATCTCTTCTCTTCTGCTCGGCCGCTCAAACAAGCGCCCGGCGAGACTGCCTGCTCCCTCCTCCTCAGCGGCGGTTGTGCTGCCGCAGGCCTCACCGCCCACCGTACATTCCCATTGCTGGCCTAGCCATCCCTCTACTCACCCACAACCGCTGTTATTATCCGGTGACGGAGGCAGAACGATAAACCCTCGTGCAGTACTCCCCTCCGCGTGGGGAAACAATCGCCGAGTCTTCCCCGCCTCTGTGTCATTCCTTCCTAGGCCTCGCCATCGTCCACCGCCTGGTGCTCTCGGCGCTGCCTGGTCAACGTGGTCAACGAATCGACATGCATCTGAAGTGGATCAGACGTGGAGAGGCCGACAGCTGGGTCCACGGCCGCACGCAAGGAAATGCCTCCTTATTACGCGCAAAATAATGATTCCTCCACCTGACATCAAGGACCTACCGAAAGGGCCTCTGTATTTCGCGAAAAAAATGTTACCGCCGTTGACAGCTCGGACCCACCAGCTATATCTTCGCACGCAAGGAAGTGCCCCCTTATTACGCACAAAAAAAATGAATACTCCCCCTGTTAGCTGGGACCCAGTATAGTGGCAGGCTGACTTGTGGGCCTACTAAGTTGACGGGGACGGAGGGCTTTGTCAACTTAGTCAATATGCACGATTCTAGCTGCAGTGACCGTACGATGTCCATCCAACGGCCGTAGTGCTTCTTCAACCTCTGGTCTTCTTGCTCCAGCCGCCCAAACCAGCGCCGGTCGTGCCTCATGCTCCACGCCTCCCGTGGTCGGATGCGATGGCGGAAGCCTCACCGCCCCTACTACTCCCACCGCTGGCCAGGCCATCCTCTACTCACCCACACCTCCTGTTATTCGTGGCGACGGCAGCCTCACACCACAATGAACCGGTGAACCTCGTACTCCTCTACGGCGTGGGCATCCATCGCGTCTTCCCGACTCGCGTCGTCCCTTCCTAGGTCTCGCCATCGCCCATCGCCTGGTGCTCTCGGCTGGCGTGGTCAACATGGTCAAGGAATGGCTTCCATCGGACGTGGACTGTACATGGAGAGGCTGACAGCTGGGTCCACGGGCGCAGCAAGAAAGTGCCTCCTTATTACGTGCAAAATAATTATTCCTCCACCTGACAACGGGGACCCACCGGACGGGCCACCGTATTTCGCAAAAAAAAACGTTTCCCCTGACTGCTGGGACCCACCAGTTACATCTTCGCACGCAAGGAAGTGCATCCGGGCCAAAAACAACCGCCCGATGCTGGGACCCACCAGCTACATCTTCGCAGCAAGGAAGTGCTCGATACCGGGACCCACCTGGTCGGCGTATGCAGCATTGTCATTACGGTCGCGAATGTGTACGTACATACTAGTCGTTGTAGAGGCGCCGCACGTGTCGTAGTAGAGGCGCCAAGACGTAGCATGTACACGCACGCATGCGCGAGAGTGCAAGAAAGAAAATACGGCCACATGCGTACATACGGGCAGGGTCTCGAACACCTACTCGCGCAGACGTACGACCAGGGGCTCGTGTACATGGCTGGGTCGGAACGGAGAAACAGCGTCGTCGTCGTGTTCATGGGGAGGCAACGGAATGCGTCGTGTTCATCGGGAGGCAACGGAATGCATCGTGTTCATTGGGAGGCAATGGAACGCGTGGGAGCCAACCGGCTTGGACGGAACGGGCGATGGAAACGAGGCCTGGCGTACCGCACAACGGAGGAAATGGACCTCCTACGCTCTAACGGGTCCTGTTGATCGGGAGGGTGTGGCGTACCACAAACGGAGGAAACGGACCTCCTATGGTCGAAACGGGGTCCCGTTGATCGGGAGGGGTGTGGCGCATAAAACGGATTTAAACGGACCTCCTACGGTCAAACGGGGTCCCGTTGATCGGGAGGTGTGGCGTACCGCAAAACGGAGGAAACAGACTTATGTTGGAGCGCTACGGTCAAAATGGGGGTCCTGTTCATCGGGAGGGGTGTGGCGTACGGCAAAACGGGACTCCACAGGCTACTGTTCATCTCCATCGTCAACCTCCTCCAGCCTCCACGGGCTACTGTTCATCCACCGTCGACCTCCTCCAGCCTCCACGGGCTCCTGTTCATCCAGCCTCCACCGCGCTACTCCACCGGCTCTGCTCAACCACCCCTCCACGGGCACCCCTCCATCGCTTCATCGCTCATCCAGCCCTCCACACCACGGGTCCTGTTCAACCACCCCTCCACGGCCACCCCTCCATCGCTTCATCGTTCATCCAGCCCTCCACACCACGGGTCCTGTTCATCCAGAGGCAACGCCATCGCCAATCGCTCATCCAACCCCCCGCAGCGCCATTGTTCATCCAATCGATCGGCTTGATTAGCAGCGATAGCGGGCGAATCGCCGATCGGGTTCAATTAACGACCATCAATCGATCGCTCGGGTTCGAACGTGTAGCTGCGGTGCAATCGCCGGGTTCGATTAGAGCCCAACACCTCGCTTTCGGTTCGATTAGAGCCAACGCCGCACGCGTGTACGAGAAACGCCCATCGCCGCCCCGACCTCCCACCGTAACCGGAACTCCCCGAAATTTTCCTCCCTCGCTTTCTACCATGGTTTTTCCGTCATGGACGGCCCAAAGAATGTCATGCAGCTGCGTCTCCGGCCCGCCTGTGACGAAAAAGCCCATTTTCTGTCATGATTTTTTGTCATAAAAGTAGGAGCCCACCACATCTATGATGATACCGGGTTTTGTCACAATTATCGTCATAGATGTGTCATATGTATGATAGAAAAAAATTTCGTTCGGCCCAAAATGTCACGGATGTGTCTTTTCCTTATAGTGTAAGAAGATTGTAATGAGATTGAAGGATGTCTTCTTCTTCTGCTGCCGGAGCTTGATCCTCCATGGCCTTCTTGATTCTATCCTCCTTGTTGATCTCCCCGGGTTCTTCTCTCTTCAGCTCTATCTTCATTAGCCAAGCATCGTTGCCTTCATTGTTGGAGGAGGGGGGCGACATGATGCCTGGCCTTGACAACTCTGATAGAGAATAGCTCAAAACAAAAACAGAGGATATTTGCGTGATATGAGGGTCAAAACCTTCGGGAGATTATATAATGAATTTTTACCAACCAAAAGAAGTATCCTGCAAGAAAACGAAGTCCGGAGGGCACACGAGGTGCCCACGAGGCAGGGGGTGCGCCCTCCACCCTCGTGGATGCCTCATGTCCTTCCCGGGCTACTTCTTATTTTCCTATTTTCTTAAATATTCCAAATTGGAGAAAAATTGCTATTAGAACTGTTTTGGAGTCGGTTTACTTACCGTACCACATACCTATTCCCTTTCAGAGTCTGAAACATTTCGGAAAGTGTCCCTTCTGTATTCCTCCGGGGTTACGGTTTCCATAACATTGGTTTCAACATTTATAGGATTACCTGAGATATAATGTTTGATTCTTTGACCGTTCACCACCTTCGGATTTGTGCCTTCGAAGTTGTTGATTTTTATGGCACCGGAACGATAGACCTCCTCGATAACGTAAGGGCCTTCCCATTTAGAGAGGATTTTTCCTGCAAAAAATCTTAAACGAGAGTTGTATAGCGAAACATAATCACCTACATTAAACTCACGCTTTTGTATCCTTTTGTCATGCCATCTTTTAACTTTTTTTAAATAGTTTGGCATTCTCATAGGCTTGGGTTCTCCACTCATCAAGTGAGCTAATGTCAAATAGTCTCTTCTCACCGGCAAGTTTGAAATCATAATTGAGCTCTTTAATGGCCCAATATGCCTTATGTTCTAGTTCGAGAGGTACGTGACATGCTTTTCCATAAACCATTTTATACGGAGACATACCCATAGGATTTTTATATGCAGTTCTATAGGCCCATAACGCATCATCAAGTTTCTTGGACCAATTCTTTCTAGATCTATTAACAGTCTTTTGCAAAATTAATTTAAGCTCTCTATTACTCAATTCACTTGACCACTAGACTGTGGGTGGTATGGAGATGCAATTCTATGGTTAACATCATAATTAGCAAGCATTTTACGAAAAGCACCATGAATAAAATGTGAACCACCACCGGTCATTAAGTATCTAGGGATTCCAAACCTCGGAAAAATAACTTCTTTAAGCATCTTAATAGAGGTGTTATGATTAGCACTACTAGTTGGAATAGCTTCTACCCACTTAGTAACGTAATCAACAACAACTAAAATATGTGTATACCCATTAGAGGAAGGAAACGGTCCCATATAATCAAAGCCTCAAACATCAAATGGTTCAATAACAAGTAAATAGTTCATCGGCATTTATTGACATCTACTAATATTACCAATTATTTGGCATTCATCGCAAGATAAGACAAACTTACGGGCATCTTTGAAGAGAGTAGGCCAATAAAAACCGGATTGCAATACCTTATGTGCAGTTCTATCTCCAGCGTGGTGTCCTCCATATGCCTCGGAGTGACACTTGTGTAGGATCCGTTCCTGTTCATGCTCACGTACACAACGTCTAATAACACCATATACTCCTTCTTTATAAAGGCGTGGGTCATCCCAAAAGTAATTTCTTAAATCATAGAAGAACTTTTTCTTTTGCTTGTATGTGAAACTAGGTGGTATAAATTTAGCAACAATGTAATTAGCATAATCAGCATACCATGGAGCAGTACGAGAAGCATTTATGACAGCCAATTGTTCATCAGGAAAGCTATCATCAACTCTCTCTCTCTCTCACACAGATTTGGATATGGTGGAAAGAAGATTTGAGTGGAAAGCAACTTGGGGAAGACTAGAAATCAAGATTCCTGTGGTAGATTGGAATGTCTTGATCTCAACACATGAGTAGGTGGTTCTCTCTCAGAAAATGAATGGTGGAAGTGTAGGTGCGTTCTGATGGCTCTCTTGCAAATGAAGAGGGAGTGGAGGGGTATATATAGCCTTCACACAAAAATCCAACCGTTACACACATTTGACCCAACTCGGTGAGACCGAATAGATGAACTCGATGGCACCGATTGGTTCAAATAGGTGAACGTTAGGAATCTCGGTGGGACCGACTGGAACAACTCGGTGAGACCGATGTGCTAGGGCTTAGGGAAAACTTCATCTCGATGGGACCGAGTGTATCAACTCGGTGAGACCAAAGTGAACAATGGGCACACAGAGAGTCTGTCAAGCAAACTCGGTGAGACCGATGCAACATTACGGTGAGACCGAAATAATTGCAACTGTCAACAGAGAGTTGGCAAGGCCATCTCGGTGAGATCGAGATCCTTATCGGTCGGACCGAACTGCTAGGGTTTCTGGCAACAGCTATATCAAGTGAACTCAGTGGGTCTGGGTAGTAAGTATCGGTGTGGCCGAGTTGGAGTTTAGGGTTTTGACATATTTGGATGGAGAAAGTGGTTGAGGGTTTGGGAGCAATATCACTAAGCACTTTGAGCAACCAGATCATTAAGCAACACATCATCCCCTTTTAATAGTATTGGCTTTCCTATGGACTCAATGTGATCTTGGATCACTAAAACATAAATGAAGAGTCTTTTGAGCTTTTTCCAATCTTTGTCCTTAGCATTCTGAGGGGTCCACATCTCTAATCCATGCCATGCCACTGTTGAACTTTGTCCAACAGAAGATATGTTGACATTAATTACCAAAATCACCCAGGGAGCACTTGTGCTTTCAATTAGTCCCCCTCGCATTTTGGCCAAAGTTTGACCATGTATTTAACTAGAAAAAATATATAAAAATAATATCATTGAAAACATCTTTCAAATATGAATCTAAAAATATATTTTTTATGGCATATAACTATTGGGGAACAAGGCATGAAATCAAAAAATTCTACAAACACCCAAGATCTATCTAGGAGAAGCATAGCAATGAGAGGGGAGAGTGTGTCTACGTACCCTCGTAGACCAAAAGCAGAAGCATATATAACGCGGTTGATTTAGTCGTACTCTTCGCGATCCGATAACGATCCAACCGATCTAGTGCCGAACGGACGGCACCTCCGAGTTTAGCACACGTGCGGCTCGATGACGTCTCCTCCTTCTTGATCCAGCAAGAGAAGGCGGAGAAGTAGATGGGATCACAACCAGCATGACGGTGTGGTGGTGATGGTGGTGGTGGAGCCGGAATAGCGGCAGGGCTTCGCTAAGCGAAAAACCATGGACGAGAACTATGCCGGGAGGAAGAGACGGGGCAGCAGCAAAGGCCAATGTGTTGGGGGGCCTTGCTGCGCCCCTCCCCTATATTTATATGCGTGGGAGGGCTGGGAGTCCAGCCCTACTCCTAATAGGAGTTGGGGCCAAAGGGGGAGAGGACTTGGACTCCAAATCCAATCCTATTCCTACTAGGACTCCCCTTTTTTCCTTTCCCTAGTCACATGGGTTTTTGAGGACTTGGTGCGCCTAGCCCAATAAGGCCAGGGCGCCTCCCCTCAGCCCATGCCAGCCCTTGGACATGGTGGGCCCACTTGTGGACTTCGGACCCCTCCGGAATCCACCGGAACATTCTGGAAGCTTCTCGGTACAATACCGAAAAAACTGCACCTTTTTTCGGAACCCAAAATATGACTTCCCATATATAAATCTTTATCTCTCGACCATTCCGAGACTCCTCGTGACGTCCGGGATCTCATCTGTACTCCGAACAACATTCGGTTACCAATCATCAAATATCCCAATACTACTCTAGCGTCAACGAACGTTAAGCGTGCGACCCTGCGGGTTCGGGAATCATGTAGTCATGACCAAGACACCTCTCCAGTCAATAACCAATAGTGGGACCTGGATGCCCATATTGGTTCCTACATATTCCACGAGGATCTTTTATCAGTTGAACCACGATGCCAAGGATTCGGTTAATCTCGTACGCAATTCCCTTTGTCCGGCGATATGTTACTTGCCCGAGATTCGATCGTCGGTATCTCCATACCTAGTTCAATCTCGTTTCCGGCAAGTGTCTTTACTCGTTCCGTAATACAAGATCTCGTGACTAACTCATTAGGCACATTGCTTGCAAGCTCTTTACGATGTTGTATTACCAAGAGGGTGTAGGATCGAAAGTATGTCTAGAGGGGGGGGTGATTAGACTACTTGACCAAATAAAAACTTATCCTTTTCCCAATTTTAGTCTTTGGCAGATTTTAGCAACTTAGCACAAGTCAAGTAAACTTAACACAATTCAAGCAAGCATGCAAAGAGTATATGAGCAGCGGAAAGTAAAGCATGCAACTTGCAAGAATGTAAAGGGAAGGGTTTGGAGAATTCAAACACAATTGGAGACACGGATGTTTTTGTCGTGGTTCCGATAGGTGGTGCTATCGTACATCCACATTGATGGAGACTTCAACCCACGAAGGGTAGCAGTTCTTGTGAGTCCACGGAGGGCTCCACCCATGAAGGGTCCACGAAGAAGCAGCCTTGTCTATCCCACCATGGCCGTCCCCCACGAAGGACTTGCCTCACTAGCGGTAGATCTTCGCGAAGTAGGCGATCTCCTTGCCCTTACAAACTCCTTGGTTCAACTCCACAATCTTGTCGGAGGCTCCCAAGTGACACCTAGCCAATCTAGGAGACACCACTCTCCAAGAAGTAACGAATGGTGTGTTGATGATGAACTCCTTGCTCTTGTGCTTCAAATGATAGTCTCCCCAACACTCAACTCTCTCTCACAGGATTTGGATTTGGTGGAAAGAAGATTTGACTGGAAAGCAACTTGAGGAAGGCTAGAGATCAAGATTCATATGGTAGGAATGGAATATCTTGGCCTCAACACATGAGTAGGTGGTTCTCTCTCAAAAAATGTGTATTGGAAGTGTAGGTTCGTTCTGATGGCTCTCTCCACGAATGAAGAGGAGGTGGAGGGGTATATATAGCATCCACACAAAAACTAACCGTTACACACAACTTGCCAAACTCGGTGGGACCGAATTGATAAACTTCGGTCGGATCGATTCAGCAAATCTAGTGACCGTTAGGATTTTGGTGGACGGACATGCAACTCGGTAGGACCGATATGGTTAGGGTTAGGGCATTACGTAATCTCGGTGAGACTGATTACACAAACTTCGGTGAGACCGATTTTGGTAATAAGCTAACCAGAGAGTTGGTCGAATAAACTTCGATGGGACCGATTCGCTCATTTCGGTGAGACCAAATGTTACAAAAGGGAAAAAGAAAGATTACATTGCAATCTCGGTGGGACCGATCGCTCATCTCGGTAGGACCGAAACGTTACGAAGGGAAACAGAGAGATTACAATCCCAACTCGGTGAGACCGAGATCCCTATCGGTGAGACCGATTTGCCTAGGGTTTGTGGCAGTGGCTATGACATCTGAACTCGGTGGCGCCGGATAGAAAGAATCGGTGGGGCCGAGTTAGACTTTTGGTTTAGGTCATATGTGGATGTGGGAAAGTAGTTGAGGGTTTTGGAGCATATCACTAAGCACTATGAAGCAAGAACCTCATTAAGCAACACCTCATCCCTCCTTGATAGTATTGGCTTTTCCTATAGACTCAATGTGATCTTGGATCACTAAAATATAAAATGTAGAGTCTTGAGCTTTGAGCTTGAGCCAATCCTTTTATTCTTAGTATTTTGAGGGGTCCGCTTTTCTCATCCATGCCATGCCATTTATTGAGCTTTTCCTGAAATATTAATCTTGAAATAGCATTAGCTCAGTGAGTTATATGTTGTTAGGAATTACCAAAACCACCTAGGGATTGTTGCACTTTAATCTCCCCCTTTTTGGTAATTGATGACAACATATAGATCAAAGCTTCGACAAATGATAATAAGAGTGAAAAACATTGTCGTTTTGAGAAGTATGTGAAAAGCAAGAGCTCCCCCTAAATTTGTGCATAGTTTAAGATTTGCTTTGGACTGCAAATGCACAAAGAGTTAGTGACGGAGTCCTGGACTAGGGGGTGTTCGGATAGCCGGACTATCATAACGGCCGGACTCCAAGACTATGAAGATACAAGATTGAAGACTTCGTCCCCTGTCCGGATGGGACTTTCCTTGGCGTGGAAGGCAAGCTTGGCGATACGGATATGTAGATCTCCTACCATTGTAACCGACTACATGTAACCCTAACCTATCCGGTGTCTATATAAACAGGAGGGTTTTAGTCCAGAGGATCTAACAACAATCATACCATAGGCTAGCTTCTAGGGTTTAGCCTCCTTGATCTCGTGGTAGATCTACTCTTGTACTACCCATATCATCAATATTAATCAAGGTGAGTAGGGTATTACCTCCATCGAGAGGGCCCGAACCTGGGTAAAAACATCGTGTTCCTTGTCTCTGTTACCATCCGCCTAGACGCACGATTCGGGACCCCTACCCGAGATCCGCGGTTTTTGACACCGACATTGGTGCTTTCATTGAGAGTTCCTCTGTGCCGTCACCGATAGGCCCGATGGCTCCTTCGATCATCAACAACGACGCGGTCCAGGGTGAGACTTTTCTCCCCGGACAGATCTTCGTATTCGGCTGTCACGCCCAATATGCGACCCTATCCAAAAGGAACTCGAAGGTCCCACCAAGGATAGACCCGCATATTGAAACGCTTTTGCAAGGTGGATATCATTACATCAACATTACATAATATAAGGGGATACATACATAAGGCACAAATGCCACAAGAATACATCAACATCATATACAAGATCAACATCCGACTACGGATGAAACATAAACAGAAGCTCAAACGACATCCACCCTGCTAGCCGGGCTGCCGACACGGAACCTATCCCCGATCAAGAAGAAGCGGAAGAAGAACTCCAATACAAGCAAACATCGCTCTCACGTCATGATCATCGCAACCTGTACACTGCAATCGGTGGTGTAGTAATCTGTGAGCCACGAGGACTCAAAGAATCCCATTACCATGGGTATCAAGACTAGCAAAGCTTAATGGGTAAGGAAGAGGTAAAGTGGTGAGGTTGCAAAGAGCGGCTAAGCATATATGGTGGCTAACATACGCAAATGAGAGCGAGAAGAGAAACAAAGGAACGGTCGTCAACTAGTAATGATCAAGAAGTGATCCCGAACTCCTACTTACGCCGGACATAACCCAAGAACCGTGTTCTCCTCTCGATCAACCCGAAAAGAGACACTCACGCAGTTACGCACGGTTGGTGTATTTTAGAAGAGTTTGCTTCAAGTTTACTACAACCGTACATTAACAAATTCCCATCTGCCACATAACCACGGGCACGGCTCTCGAAAGTTTATACCCTGCAGGGGTGTCCCAACTTAGCCCATGATAAGCTCTCGCGATCAACGAAGGATATTCCTTCTCCCCGGGAAGACCCGATGGTCTCGGAATCCCGGCTACAAGACATTTCGACGGCAATAAAACAAGACCAGCAAGACCTCCCGGCGTGTCGACACCTCGATAGTAGCCACGCCAGATCTCGTCTCGTGCCACGACCGGATGAGCAGTCCGCATAACTAAAACCAAACCTCAAGTTTCCTTGAGGGGGCGCTGCAAAGCACTCTAGTTTGGACCGACACTTAGACAAGCATTGGCCCGGGGGGCTGAATAAAGATGACCCTTGGGATGCGCGACTCCCAAGGGAAAAAGGTAATAGGTCAGGCAAATGGTAAAACCAATGTTGGGCCTTGCTGGAAAAGTCTTATTCAAAGCGAACTGTCAAGGGGTCCCATAAATCACCCGACCGCTGCTAGGGACGCAAAATCCGGGAACATAATACCGATATGACGGAAACTAGGGCGGCAAGAATGGAACAAAACACCAGGCATAAGGCCGAGCCTTCCACCCTTTACCAAGTATATAGATGCATTAATTAAATAATATATATTGTGGTATCCCAACAAGTAAACATGTTCCAACAAGGAACAACATCTCCATGTTCCAACAAGGAACAAACTTCATCTTCACCTGCAACTAACAACGCTATAAGAGGGGCTGAGCAAAGCGGTAACATAGCCAAACAACGGTTTGCTAGGAAGGGTGCAAAAGGTTAGAGGCTGACATGGCAATTTAGGAGGCTTGAGGAACAGGTAATAGGTAGCGCAGCATAGCGATAGAACGAAGTAACTAGCGTAGCAATGATAGTAATGAGCTCTAGGGTAGCGGTCATCTTGCCTGGAATCCCGCAAGGAAGAAGAACGAGTCCATGAAGAAGACGAACGGATGAAGCCGAAGCAAGCGTAGACGAACGAATCCTCACGATCGCAGCGAAACAGGAACTAACAAGAAGAAGCACACAACATAGTAAACACACCACACATGAACAAGACATGATGCTCAACCAAGTATGATGCATGACAAGGCTACATGAAGCTACTCATGGCAAAAGATGATGCATACAAGAGCAACACATCAAAGCAAGTTTAAATGAGGCCGGAAGCAACATAGAACAATTCCGGTAAGTCCTCATATGCAAATTTCGAAATTGGTCCAGATCTGAATACCTTATGTTCAAGTTGTTAAACAGCAAGTTAAAATGCACCACGATGATCTACACAAAATTCTAGTCAAGTTACATATAAAGTTCATTAGATTCGAGCTACTACTAGAAGATATGAGCAAAACAAGTTAAACATGGCATTGATGCAAAATGCATACAAACATCAAGCAAACACCTCAAATCAAGGATTCAACATGATAATATGAAACTACATGCAAAATCAAGCAAGTTTCATATAGAGCACACTCAAAACGGAGCAACGGATCAACACATACACACTATACAAGTTATAGCAACAATCTGTCCAAAACAGCAACTAGGCATATTGCGAGCATCAAAACACTATGCTACAGCATCTCAACGTAATAACAAAAGGCATGGGCATGATGTACAGGTAAAGCATGATGAAACATGAACACTGAGCTATCTCCAGAAATCACTAGAACATGCTCAAAATGACATGGCAAGATTGCAAATAATAACAGTTTCAGACTTTAGCAGAAATAACATCAGGTTGCAATGTTTAGAGCTATCAAACAACATGCTACAGGAACTTATCATGGCAAACAAAGGCATGGCATGATTCTAATCAAATCATAGATCAAAAGTCCCTTACTGACCATGAGCCAAAAAGGATCAGAAAATATGATGGCACCCATGTAAACATGGCAAGTTATATGACAGATTCATACATGGCAGGAACAACAATAAGTAGGCATGTTGGTGAGCTTGAACCACTCACCACAGAGCAATACATGATAAACTAAGCATACATCCAGCAACTAGACATGGCATAGAAGCTATACATGGCAAGAACAACATCCTAGCATACACGGATCAACTACAACAACCTTGGCAAAATTGAATAACATGTAAACAATCTGCCAGGAAACATTTTATAGCAAAAGTAGAGCTCAGTTGACTCACGCTATGGCACTCCATAATTGAAAACCAGGGCATGGATGGATAGAGCAAGACATGTATAACAAAACATCCTTACTGAATTAACTCAAAACAAGCATGGATCTCTCGGTAGCATCAAGTTTACATGGCATAAAAATATCAGCAGAACAGGGGCTGAAATCAGCAACATCATGAAGCCTAGTTTGCATGCTTGTGCTAGTCACCACAGAGATCACAAAAATACATGGCATACACTCCTGTAAAGATGGCATGGCATATTACAAAACACATGTAGGACTCAAGTCCATAGGGTGCACACATCAATCATGGCAAAAATGACAAAAGTGCATGTTCTGATAAGAATCTGAAACTAACATCACATAGCCCTCTTCCAACAGCATTTCGGGCATCAAGATGAGCTCAAATGTAAATGATGCAATCACATAGCCCTGCGACGGCGGATGCCTCGGGCCCGGGCGGGTCCGAGATGGGCCTCGAGGGCCGGCGGCGGTGGGACGGCGGCGGGACAGGTGTCGCGCGCCGGTTGGAGGAGAGCGGCGGCGGGGAGCGGGTCGGACATGTCCGGTCCAGATCGGACGTGTCCGGCGGCGGCGGAGGGCGAGATCTAGGGTTTCGGGGGGGAATTTGACCACGAATTTCGGAGGGGGAGGGGTTTATATAGGCAGAGGGAGCTAGGAGAGTCCAAATGAGGAGCGGTTTTCGGCCACGTGATCGTGATCGAACGACCGAGAGCATGGAGGGGAGTTTGCTGGGTTTTGGGCCACTTTGGAAGGGGTGTTGGGCTGCAAAGAGAAGGAGGCTTTTGCGGTTACCCGGTTAACCGTTGGAGTATCAAACGACCTCCAAATGGCACGAAACTTGACAGGCGGTCTACGGTGCTATACCAAGGCCGCTTGACAAACCTCGGTCCATTACTGAGACCGTTTAACACCCGCTTACGAAAAAGAGGTAAAAGGGCGCCGGAGACATAGGAGTGCGGATTGCAAAAGCGGACAACGGGAAAATGCTCGGATGCATGAGACGAACACGTATGCAAAATGAAATGCACATGATGACATGATATGAAATGCATATGATGACATGGCAAAGTGCAACACGCAAGCAAATGACATGGCAAAGACGACGAATAACTGGCAGACACCTGGCGCATCGAATCCGGGGCGTTACATCGGCGGCTTTGAACTGCGGGCCAATTCGCTTGGCCATCTGGAGCAGATCGAAAGCTACGCCCCTGGCCATCAGGTCAGATTTGGAAGTTTGAACTATACGGCCGATATCCGCGGGGACTTGATCTTCGACGGATTCGAGCCGCAGCCAAGCGTGCCGCACTGTCTCGATGGGCATGATCTAGCTCTGCAGCCGAACAGTGTCCTGGAGGCCGCACCAGCATCCGCTCTGGCCCTTGATCCGGAGCCGGATTCCTCGATCGAGGACGAGTGGTTGGACACCACCTCGGGGGCTATGATCTCTACGGCAATTGAGCCGAACTCCATCCCTGTCCTTTGCGAAGACCTCGACTCCAGGGCGTCGGACTCCTCTCCGGACTCCGAACCCTCCGCGCCCCTGCCAATCGAATCCGATTGGGCGCCGGTCATGGAGTTCATGGTCATGGACATCTTTCGGCACTTGCCCTTTGGCGACATCCTGAATTCACTGAAGTCTCTCTCTTTATCAGGAGAGCCCTGGCGGACTACGGACAGGAAGGTTGGGATGCGGACGACGAAGAAATTCAACGCCCACCCACCACCCACTTTGTAGCCACTGCCGATGATTTAACCGACATGCTCGACCCGACCAAGACATCGACGGTATGGACGGCGATGCCGAAGACGCCAAGACCCAGCGCCTACGAGTAATCGAAGGCCACCTTGTCATACGACATATACATGGTGGACATCCCAAAAGATGGGAACGGTGATGGAACAACGGAGGATGACCCTCCAAGAAGCAGCCGGCGCCACGGCGTGGGCGCCACTCTAAATCCCGCCACAAAGAAAAGGTGATTCCGCACGGGAGATAATAACACCGGACAAAGGTTAAAGACAACCTCCTCCAGCAGGACTCAGCGCAGGAGGAAGGAGAAGCAAGTCCGCACGATAGTGCGGCAAAAAGAGAGGTTGAGGACGATAATTATGCGCCTCCCTCCGAAGACGAGGCAAGCCTCAACGACGACGAGTTTGTCGTACCTGAGGATCCCGCCGAACAGGAGCGTTTTAAACGCAGGCTTATAGCCACGGCAAGTAGCCTCAAGAAAAAGTAGCAACAGCTTAGGGCTGACCAAGATCTGCTAGCTGACAGATGGACTGAAGTCCTCGCAGCCGAAGAGTATGAACTCGAACGTCCTTCCAAAAGCTACCACAAACGCAGGTCGTTGCCTCGATCAGAGGAAGCACCCAAGTCACCAGCGTACGACATGGCAGACCGGCCACCTCGTGGCAGCGATAGGGAGGCCTCTAGACCCTCCGTTCAAGCCGTACCCCGACGCCGTTCAAAAAGTACCAGGGCACGGTAAAACGCGCCGGACTTGCGAGATATATTGGAGGATAAGGCAAAACATACAATATCGATCTACGGATCGCGTGGGTGCCCCACGACATGTGATGATAACCGTCACGCCGGATACAGAAACTCCGGCAGGGCCGAACACAATAGACAAAGCTCATTTGAGCTGCGTCGTGATATAGCCCAATATCTGCAGGCACCAAGACACCCACTATGCTTCACGGATGAAGTAATGGATCATCAAATCCTCGAGGGCTTCAAACCCGTAAACATCGAATCATACGATGGTACCACAGATCCTGCGGTCTGGATCGAGGACTATCTCCTCCATATCCACATGGCCCGCGGTGATGATCTACATGCCATCAAATACCTCCCACTCAAGCTTAAAGGACCAGCTTGACATTGGCTCAACAGCTTGCCCGGTAGAATCAATTGGTTGTTGGGAGGACACGGAAGCCGCATTTCTCGATAACTTCCAAGGAACATATATGCGACCACAGACGCCGATGACCTTAGCCACATAATTCAGCAGCCGGAAGAATCGGCCGACAATTACGGACACGGTTCCTCACAAAGAAAAATCAAATCGTTGATCGTCCGGGATGCAGAGGCCCTTGCAGCCTTCAAACATAACATCCATGACGAGTGGCTTGCCCGACACCTAGGACAGGAAAAGCGAAATCTATGGCAGCACTCACAACCCTCATGACTCGCTTATGCGGCGGGAGAGGACAGCTGGCTAGCTCGAAGCAACAACTTGGCCAAACACCACGATAGTTCGGATACCAAGGACAACAATGGCAGGTCGGCGTCGCAACAAGAACAAGCGCCGCATCAACGGCGATAATACTGAAGATATCTGACCATCAATGCCGGATTTAGAGGCTCTAAACCCTGTCGTGGAAGAAGCCATTCAAAAGAAATACCTAGGGCCCGTCAACTTGGACCGCATACTCGACCGCTTGTGCGGATACATGGCACCCCAAAAATCAGCCAATCACACCAACAGGGATTGTTGGGTGTTCAAGCAAGCGAGCAAGTTAGGTGCGAACTCAATGACAAGGGGCTGCATAGCGATGACGAGGAAGAGCCCGGCCGCGAACAATAGAGGATGAAGGGTTTTCCCACACAAGTGCGGACGGTGAACATGATATACGCAACCCACATACCCAAAAGGGAGCGGAAGCGTGCACTAAGGTACGTATATGCGATGGAGCCAGTCGCCCCGAAGTTCAACCCATGGTCTTCCTGCCCGATCACCTTTGATCGAAGGGACCACCCACTAGCATCCGTCACGGCGGTTTCGCCGCATTGGTTGTTGACCCAATTATTGATGGATTTCACTTCACCGAGTCCCGATGGGCCGGCGGTAGCAACTGAACCTGCTTTATCGAGGATACAAAGGTGCACAAAATGGGCATAGATCCTCAAGGATTAAACCTACAAAGACGACCTTTAAAGGCGTCATACCGGTGTAGAGGCCAATTGTACAGGCTCAGTTACACTCGAAGTGGTCTTCGGATCCCGGATAACATCCGAGCGAAGAGTTAATCTTCGACATAGTCCCGTTCATGGCGGCTATCATGCCTTTGCTCGGACGAACCGCATTTACAAAGTTCAATGCGGTGCCGCACTACGCATACCTCAAGCTCAAGATGCCAGGCCCTCGAGGAGTAATCACGGTCAATGGAAACACTGAACGCTCTCTCCGAACAGAGGAGCACATGGCGGCCCTCGCGGCGGAGGTGCAAAGCAGCCTCTCACGGCAATTCTCGAGTCCGGCCACTAAGTGTCCGGACACCGCCAAGCGCGCCCGGAGTAACCTACAACAAGACTGCCTGGCACGATTCAAGCACGCGTAGCAATCCGGCCCCAACCCCAGCCCTCGCGAAATTGCGAAGCCAGTATTACGCGTACATAACTACGCTCTGGAGATACCATGGGCATATGGGGAGGGGCACGACCACGGCATGCCAAGAATGCGGCTCAACCGCACCAGGGGCTCCCGATTGTGTCATTCTTTTTTTTTCAGGACTCCGTTTCTCAGAAGTCCTGTCCGGCACTAGAATCGCCGAACTCACGATCCAACAGCCAGGGAAGCAGTAAAACTCC
The DNA here is from genome assembly GCA_021605145.1 of Aegilops bicornis. NCBI lineage: Eukaryota > Viridiplantae > Streptophyta > Magnoliopsida > Poales > Poaceae > Aegilops > Aegilops bicornis. Next base: position 675,602,001 of record CM038669.1, on the reverse strand, counting down.
GTCGAGTGTTCAGGTGGTCTCTATTACGAGCATTATACCTGTTTTACATACCATCCCGCAGCTTACCCCTGGAGGGGGACATGTTAGATAGTCCCATCCCTTGCTTATCTCACTATTTGTATCGTTCTGCTTTCATTGCAGTACCTTTTTGAATAAACAATACATAGCTTTTGCCTATTATTGCACTCCTTTCTTTTTCTATATGTATGTTCATTTCATGACATGTTGCACCTGTACACTTTGGTACGGCCAATACACCAGGGGCTTAAGTACCTCAAAATTATGGTGTGATAAGTCTCAACACTTTCACAAGTGCGGCACCCTGAACTTATAGCATTATATGAATCGGCTCCGAATCATGTCTTGGGTCAATATTTGGGTTTGCCCGGCTCCCGTGTTTTGGTACCTTACGTTCCGCTATATCGGCTAAGGTAGCACCGGGAGAACCACTGTGATTGTGCCCCAGTTGAGCTGGGTCGAGCACCTCAGTGGAGAAAGCTAAAACTGACCGTCATGATAGGGCGAGAGCCGGTCGCTGTTCGAGAGGTTTTTTTGGGTCCCTAAAGACTTATGCCGCTTAGAGCGAGTGTCGGTGTCAAAACCGGCGGATCTCGGGTAGGGGGTCCCGAACTGTGCGTCTAGGCGGATGGTAACAGGAGATAAGGGACACGATGTTTACCCAGGTTCGGGCCCTCTTGATGGAGGTAAAACCCTATGTCCTGCTTGATTGATATTGATATTGTGGATGTTTACAAGAGTAGATATACCACGAGATCAAGGAGGCTAAACCCTAGAAGCTAGCCTATGGTATGATTATAAGGGTTGTTGTGATCGTGGTCCTATGGACTAAAGCCCTCCGGTTTATATAGACACCGGAGAGGGCTAGGGTTACATAGAGTCGGTTACAATGGTAGGAGATCTACATATCCGTATCGCCAAGCTTGCCTTCCACGCCAAGGAAAGTCCCATCCGGACACGGGGGGAAGTCTTCAATCTTCTATCTTCATAGTCTTGGAGTCCGGTCGATGATGATAGTACGGCAAATGATAGTCCGGCCGATGACGGTAGTCCGGCTATCCGGACACCCCTAATCCAGGACTCCCTCAGTAGCCCCCGAACCAGGCTTCAATGACGATAAGTCCAGCATGCGTGTAGTCTTCGGCGTTGCAAGGCAGGTTCTCCTTTAAGTTCCATGTACCTGCCGAACAGTGTCCAGCTTCCTCATCAATGTTGCGCGTCTTGGCTTCCATGCCCAATAAGGGCCTTCTTCCACGCGTCGTGTGAATGTGAAAAGCCAGGGTGTCTTTTATGTTTTACCCCCTAGCTGTGCGAATAATCTGCCTATAAGGGAGGCAAGAATCCAGATCCAAATCACCATCTTCCTCTCGCAAACACTCATCGGAGCGCTTTCGACCAAGAATCCATTCCATCATGGACCGTCAACGCGGCTCCTCTTCTCGCGCTCCCAGCCCTTCGCCAGAGATTGGAGGAGATGCTCTGTTTCACAACGAGCTGGTGAAGCTCCAAATGGGGGATATCTCCTCGGCCTTCATGGTTCAGTTCGAGCCGGGTTCGCCACCTACAAAGGTGGGAAGCTAGCAGAGGTTACCCCTAATCCCAACAAAGGGGAGCGGGTATGCTTCGTCCCCTATCTAATAAGGGGGCTCGGATTTCCTGTACATCCATTCCTCCGCGGGCTCCTGGAGTTCTACGGACTCCAGCTCCATCACCTCACGCCCGCCTCAATCCTGCATATCGCGGGTTTCGTAGCTCTTTGCAAGCTTTTCCTGGGCATCGAGCCCCACTTCGCGTTGTGGAAGAGGTTGTTTTGCCTTGTCCCCCGCTCTCACGAGGGGTCCATATATCAAGTGGGCGGCGCCGAAATATGGCGCATCGCCGGGACCGGATATCCATCCGGAACCCCTAAGAAGGCGCTCAAGACCGGCCTTCGGAATGGTTTTATATAGAAGACGCCCGCTGCGGACCTGTTCGGATCGGCCTCCCGGAGTTCAGCAATGCTCCTCTGAAGAAACGCCTTAGTTGGCGTCCGCGGAGCCCCCGACTGGAGGAAGACAAGAGCGTCCATTATCTGATGGGCCGAATAAGGTTACTGGCCCATGCCCGGTTGACCATGATTGGAGTCATGGCAACATGCATTATGCGGGGGGTGCAGCCACTACAATACAGGGGCCAGCCCATGTGGGATTTCAACGGGGAGGACGATGCCACCCGTCATGGCCGCAGAAGGGCGGAATCACCAAGATCTGGTGACGATCTTGTCCGGCCTGTATAAGGGGGAGAAGGAGGATTTCCTTCAGACGAACCCGTTAAATGGGTTTTCCATGAACAATCCCCGGCCTTGAGTAAGTGAACACTCAGCGTGTCCGACCCGTGCCTTTCAAAACTTAAGTTTCTTACATTGTGTTATTCTTTCGACGCAGGAACTGCGCCGGACTGTGGAGGGAATGCTAAGTCCGGCTCCGCCCGAGGATCCAGAGAGATCGAGGATCCGGCCTCGAAGAGGATCCGGACATAAAGGTGGAGCTAATCGACGGGGTGTTCCACCAGCTCAGCATGGATAATGCTTTAGTCGCCATCATGGCCGACTACCCCGGACTAAACCCGGCTCCCCAGGTAATAGCGGCCGAAGCCCTGACACCGTCATTCCTTCCTTGCTTATTTCTGACCACCGTACATGATGGCACTGTGCAGGAGGTGCCCCTGGGGCGAGAAGCCGAGCCCGCGGTGGCTGACCAACAAGGGCCAGTCCGGACCGGTAGGCGGAAGAGGAGCGCGGCGCGGACTGAAGCGTCGCCGCAAAGGTGTAGCTCACAATTCCTTATTTTTAGAGCAACGTTCCTAGGAAGCGTTTTGAGTGCTCATGACTTTTATAGGGAAAAAAGCGTCCGCCGGACTGCGGGCGTGGAAGTTGTCAATCCAGCCTCTACCAGTCGGGCTCCCGCACCCGGTCAGGAGGGGGAGGCGAGCGCAAGGCGCGAGACGGACGTTCCTCCGACAAAGGATGCCGAAAGACTGTCCGCCACCAAGTCTGAGGTGGAGAGTGCCCTGAATCACAGGCGTCGTCGGACAGCATTTCGTGATGCGTGCTTCTCCCCCGAGGCGTTGAATGCCTTTAACACGGGGGACGCGCACCTTCGTGCCGCTCGAGATAGTTTTACCATAGCCACGGAGCAGTATGTAAAAGACATACGGGTAAGAGATTTTAACGGTTGTATATGCCAAGAGCCCCGAGACTTAAAGTAGTTATATTAACTGATTTAAGGATCATATGAAATGCAGGATCTTACCGAGAAGAATACCCAACTGTCTCGGGAGCTGCAAGAGTGCAAGGCCCAACTTGAGGCCGCATTATGCAGCGGGAGGAAGCATAAGGACCTCTCCTGGTAACCCATTATTTTAGAAGGATAAGTAGCGTTTGGCCTTTGCGCGAGTCTAAAAAACGACGTTGCAGGTGCTGCCGGACAAGATCCGGACAGGCAAGAACTTCTGCGCCAACTAAAGGCCGGCGAGAGGGTGCTGCATAAGGTGCAGCATGAAAGGAACAAGCTCCAGGATGCCCATGCCCAGCTTGGAGAAGAGCTGAAAGGCGTTCGGGCCGAGCTGTCGGGCTCCGTTAAGGAGAATCAGCGGCTTCGTCGCGGCATATATAGTAAGTGCTTGAGCGAACTCCTTTGAAAAGAAGAGTTGGCGAGGAAGTCCATTTGACAATATGTACGTAGGTATGCTCACAGGTCGCCTCTGGAGGAGATGCCCGTAACAACGGGTGATCAACTTCCGAATTGTTGCAACTGATCGAACGAGTTCGGCAGGCTATGAGCGGCGTCATCCAGGCGTTATGGCCAGCCTTCTCCATACCCGAGGGTCTTGGGGAGCTTGCGGAGAAGCTACAGGGAGTGCGGCAGCGCTTCCATTTATGGAAGATTTCGGCCTGCCGCCAAGGTGCCAGGGAGGCCTGGGCCATGGTAAAGACGCGGTACAAGAAGGCGGATCCCAATCACATGGCCGAAGTCGGACCTATAGGGCCTGATGGGAAGGAGATCCCTGTGAGTTTAGTATACGGCCAAGTGGAGTTGGCCGCAAAATTTTCCCAACAGGACTGTAAATTAGACAACCTGTTAGACGGGATTGAGGAGGAATACAATCAGTCGATTTGACAATGTATTATAAAATGACATACAAAATGCCTTCTAGCCGGATTGTAGATCGTTTGTGTTTGCCGACCTTTTCGCTTCGACCTCGGGACCCTATAGTCTGGAGTGTGTCCGAATACCTTCTTGGTTATGAAACAATCGGGGTATGCATGGAGACCAGGCGTAGGGGTCATCAGTGCTTTATCAGACAAGTGCCCAACTAGTTATGTTATATTACATGGTTAGTAAGAAACATCTTCCAGGGAGAATAGTTCCGTTAAGGGTTCCTTTCTGCTGGGGGTGGCATGCCCTAAATTGCATGTCCGGCTGCTAAAAAAGCGTAAAACATCCGGGGCAGATAAAAGTGGATAAAAATCATCTTTTAAGTCACCGACCGAATATTCCCTTAAGAACGCTAGCTTTCGGCTTCACCGGTCGAGGTACACATCCGGCTGACCCGGCAAGAATAATCGCAGAGGTGCTCCTTTACCACCTAGCCGAACAATCGGGAACGAGGGGTAAGCACAGGAGCCAAGCAACCCAGCTTGGCCAAAACTTAAGTCATATCGATGCATATAATGGTGAATAAAAGGTACATGTGGAGGCTTGACACATGTGCTGGGCATGAAGCCCGTATAATTAAGCTTCTGGTAAAGAAGCCCCCAGGTATAATGAGTGCGGGTAGGATATCAATTGTGCGCGAACGTTGCGCGGGTAAAGCCCTTTAAGGCTTGGATGAATAGGTTTGAGAAGAAAAAGATGAACAAAAGGCAGCTGAAATAAATAAAGGAAAATTTTTGGACGGGGGAAGGGGACGAACTCTTAGTCGGGCGCTAGGCATAGAATCGCCGGAGGCGGGCTGCGTTCCATGGGTTCGGCTCGAGTCGGTTATCCGATGCATTTCGTAGACGGTATGCTCCGCCGGTCAAGACTTGATCAATGATGAAGGGGCCTTCCCATTTGGGCTTGAGCTTGTCCTTTTTCTTGTCCGGCAGGCGTAGAACCAGTTCGCCAACGTTGTAAGTCTTGGCCCGTACTTCTCTGCTTTGGTATCTTCGAGCCTGCTGTTGATAGAATGCGGAACGAGCCTTGGCGACGTCGCGCTCTTCCTCCAATGTGTCCAAGCTGTCCTGCCGATCCAACTCGGCTTCTCTTTCTTCGTACATGCACACTCGAGGTGAGTCATGAATGATGTCGCAGGGCAAAACTGCTTCTGCGCCGTACACCATAAAAAAATGATGTGAATCCGGTGGTACGGTTAGGCGTTGTCCGCAGCCCCAGTAGCACGGAGTCGAGCTCCTCTACCCAAAGGTCGTGTCAGATTTCGTAAGGGACCGCACTAGTCTGGGTTTGATGCCGCTCATTATGAGACCATTTGCTCGTTCCACTTGACCGTTGGTTTGAGGATGATAGACTGAAGCGTAATCGAGCTTGATGCCCATATTTTTGCACCATGATTTAACCTCGTAGGCGGTGAAGTTCGTGCGTTATCGGTGATGATGCTCGGGGACACCATAACGGTGTACTACCCCGGATATAAAGTCTATCACTGGTCCGGACTCTGCCGTTTTAAGCGGCTTGGCCTCTATCCATTTGGTGAATTTATCCACCATGACCAATAGGTACCTTTGCTTGTGGGTTCCCCTTTAAGTGGTCCAACCATGTCAAGCCCCGGACCGCGAATGGCCAGGTAATTGGTATAGTTTTGAGGGCGGTGGGTGGCATATGGCTCGATTAGCAAAGAGGCGACAACCGACGCATCTTTGGACTAAGTCACAGGCATCTGCTCGGGCCGTCGGCCAGATAGAATCACATGCGGAATGCCTTTCCTACAAGGGCCCAAGCTACGTCGTGGTGTCCGCCTAGTCCGGCATGAATTTCAGCCAGGAGGTTTCGCCCTTCCTCTTCGGAGATACACCTTTGAAGGACTCCGGTTGTGCTTTTCTTATAAAGTTCTCCCTCATAGACCTTGTAGGCTTTTGATCGCCGGACCATGCAGCGGGCCTCGTTTTGGTCTTCGGGAAGCTCGTGCCTAAGCAAGTAGGCGAGGAATGGTTCTGTCCACGGGGCAATTACTGCCATTATGTCGTGGGCGGAAGGTGTTATGTCATCGGCTGGATCGCCGGTTGGTGCGGCTTGTTCCGGATTGTTAGTTCCGGACTCCTCTTCCCATAGTACGGATGGCTTGAAGAGCCGTTCCAGGAAGATGTTAGGAGGGACAGCGTCGCGTTTTGCGCCAATGCGTGCCAGTACGTCGGCCGCTTGGTTATTATCCCAGGTGACGTGATGGAATTCGAGTCCTTCGAACCGGGCTGACATTTTGAGGACAGCGTTGCGATATGCTGCCATTTTCGGATCTTTGGCGTTGAAGTCTCCATTTATTTGGGATATTGCGAGGTTTGAATCCCCGCGCACCTCTAGGTGTTGAATGCCCATGGAGATTGCCATCCGGAGACCGTGTAAAAGGGCCTCGTATTCGGCTGCGTTGTTAGAATCCGTGTACATTATCCCGAAATGCGTATTGGATTGTGTCTCCGGTCGGGGCGTCAATACGACGCCTTGACCCCGATCCGGCTAACATTTTAGAGCCGTCGAAGTGCATAATCCAATTGGAGTATGCGCCATATTCTTTAGGGAGTTGACGGTCCATTCAGCGACAAAGTCAGCCAAAACTTGAGACTTGATAGCTCGCCGAGGTTTGTAAGATATATCAAATGGTAAGAGCTCAATGGCCCATTTTGCAATCCTGCCCGTCGCGTCATGTTGTTTATAATGTCGTTAAGTGGTACTTGAGGCCTTGTTATCGAACACTCTTGAAAGTAGTGTCGGAGCTTCCGGATGCCATGAACACCGCGTATGCTATCTTACGATAGTGCGGGTAACGGACTTGCAAGGGGTTAACATAGTGGATACGTAGTATACTGGTTTTTGAAGAGGGAATTTATGCCCTTACATTTCTCGTTCGACGCAGTACCGCGCTTACAACTTGATGCGTAGCTGCGATGTATAACAACATTGGTTCGCCCAGGTTGGGCGCAGCCAGACCGGATTTGTTGCCAATATGGCCTTTATTTCTTCGAGTCCGGCGGTGGCAGCATCATCCACTCGAAGTGTTCGGTGCGCTGAGGAGGCGATAGAGGGTAATGCCTTTTCTCCTAGGCGGAGATAAAGCGGCTTAGAGCCGCTACGCATCCGTCAATTTTGTATTTGCTTGAGGTCTTTTGGGATATCTAGCTGTGACAGAGCTTGGATCTTGGCTGGGTTTGCTTCAATTCCTCTACCGGATACGATGAAGCCCAGCAGCTTTCCAGCTGGTACGCCGAAAACACATTTTTCCGGATTCAGCTTGATGTCATATGCTCTGAGGCTGTCGAATGTGAGCCTCAAGTCGTCTACTAGAGTTTTGACGTGTTTAGTTTTGACGACTACGTCGTCTACGTATGCCTCTACTGTTTTGCCGATCTGGGTAGCGGACATGTCCGAATCATGCGCTGATATGTTGCGCGGCGTTTTAAGTCCGAAGGGCATCGTGTTGAAGCAGAATGGTCCATATGGAGTAATGAATGCTGTTGCGGCTTGATCCGCTTCGCCATCTTGATTTGATGATAGCCGGAGTATGCGTCCGGGAAGCACAATGAATCGTGCCTGCGGTGGCATCGATGATTTGGTCGATGCGGGGAGGAAGGGATCCTTGGCGCAGGCCTTATTTAGGTCTTTGAAATCGACACATAGGCGCCAGGATTTGTCCTTCTTTGGTACCATCACCAAGTTTGCTAGCCAATCCGGTGCTTGATGTCTCACGATGAATCCGGCTTCCAATAGCTTGGCTAGCTCTTCTCCCATTACCTGTCTTTTGGGTTCGGAAAATCGTCGAAGAGCCTGTTTGGTGGCTTGAATCCTTTTAGGATGTTTAGGCTGTGTTACGCCAATCTGCGTGGGATTCGGGCATATCCGATGGGTGCCAAAGTAAAATGTCCCAATTTTCGAAGGAATTCTCGCAGCGGCTGGCGTCTACATCAGATTCAATTGTGCCCGATGGAGGCCGTCTTCGTGGGGTCCGTTGGGTGGACCTGGAATTTGACTATTTCATCCGCTGGTTTAAAAGAAGTGGACTTGGATCTTTTATCAAGTATCACATCGTCCCTGTTCACCGTGGAGCGCATCGCGGTGAGTTCCTCGGCCGCTAGGGCTTCGGATAGTGCCTCGAGGGCTAGTGCGGCTGTCTTGTTTTCGGCGCGGAGTGCTATGTCTGGATCACTAGCGAGAGTGATAATTTCGTTGGGACCGGGCATTTTAAGCTTCATGTACTCATAATGGGGTATAGCTTGAAAAATTGTGAATGCCTCTCGTCCTAATAGAGGATGATATCCGCTGCTGAATGGGGCCACTTGAAACGTGACCTCCTCGGACCTATAATTGTCCGGCGAGCCGAACACTAAGTACAGCGTGATTTTTCCTTTGCAGCTTGCTTCCCGGCTGGGAATTATTCCTCTAAAGGTTGTGCTGCTTCGCTCAATGCGGTTCGATCTATTTCCATTTTTCGGAGGGTTTCCTCATAGATGAGGTTTAGTCCACTTGCCGCCATCCATGAGTACTTTAGTAAGGCGAAAGTCGTCTACTATTGAAATTTGAGGACCAATGCGGCTGGTGCCCGGGCAGTTCGGAATTTAGGTTCGTCACTGGCATTGAAGGTAATAGCCGTGTCACTCCATGGATTTATTGTTGCTACTTGGTAGACTTCGGCAAGGTTGCGGAGTTGTCGCTTTTGCATGTTATTGGATGCGAAAGTCTCGAAGACTGTTAACACCCGTCTTGGTGTTCTTTGGGCTGGGATTCTGGAGCTAGAAGCTCTCGCCACTTTTGGCCACCTGCCGTAGTATCCAACATGCTCGAAGGCTATGAGTTGGAGTGGCGCCCTCTGCGCTATGAATTTTGCAGGTCCGTTTAGCCAGCCCTCCAAAGACGGTTCCGCACTTTAGGGGGTTTTGGTTTTTGGTATTCAGCCCGGTGCTTGATGATGATGCACCCTTTGGTTCCGGACTAGGGATGTATTTGGGGCCGGATTATCCCAAAATTTACTTTCGGTTTTCCAGGCGCTCTCCATCGCACAATACTTTTGTACGATGGTCTCCAAGTCAGCGAAGCACGTGATTTCGCAGCGACTTATGGCGTTTAGGATTCCCTTGTCCGTGCAATTATTGCAGAAGACTGAGATTGCATTTTCCTCTCGGCAGTCCTTTATCCTGTCCATAACCAGGAGGAATCTGGCCCGAGAGTGATGTCTTGTCTCGGCGGGCTCTTGCGAATTAGAGTTAGATCGCATATGTCCGGGCGGGTGGGTGGAACTAAGTCCTGAACCCTACCCATCTCGTGGCTCAAGGCCGAAGTTTCCAATTTGAAGCTTGGATTCGGACGTTGTCCAACGAGTGCAGGTCCGATGCGACTTTAAGTTCAGATGTTGATCGAAGCCCGTCCCTCCGGGAATCCGGCATGAGGGGTTCGGGGATCCGGACATGACTAGTTTTCAATACAGGAGAAGCGTCGCCGCATTGTTCCTCTACCATCGCAGCGTGGTGGGTGACTGGGAGAGTTAATTTCTCTCAGATCGGGTTTAAGCCCAATCTGATCGTAGTCTATAGCGACTCGTAGCGGCGATGCGATCCAAGAGCTTCGTTCTGACGAGAGCTCTATTGGATCCAAATTGCTCGGCGAATTCCGAGCTGACGTGGAAGATTGCTTTTGACGACTTGAGAGGTCATTGTCGAGCGATGGCGGACGGCGGTCATAAGAAAACCACCTAGCCAGATAGTTTGGCGGCGGCCAAGGCTCCTTTGGCGAAGATATCGCCCTTGAAGACGGAGGAGGCATCCTTCCTATCGGTGACGGCAGAGGAACTCTCAATGAAAGCACAAATGTCGGTGTCAAAACCGGCGGATCTCGAGTAGGGGGTCCCGAGCGTGCGTCTAGGCAGATGGTAACAGGAGATAAGGGACACGATGTTTACCCAGGTTCGGGCCCTCTTGATGGAGGTAAAACCCTACGTCCTTCTTGATTGATATTGATATTGTGGATGTTTACAAGAGTAGATATACCACGAGATCAAGGAGGCTAAACCCTAGAAGCTAGCCTATGGTATGATTATAAGGGTTGTTGTGATCGTGGTCCTACGGACTAAAGCCCTCCGGTTTATATAGACACCGGAGAGGGCTAGGGTTACATAGAGTCGGTTAAAATGGTAGGAGATCTACATATCCGTATCGCCAAGCTTGCCTTCCACGCCAAGGAAAGTCCCATCCGAACACGGGGGGAAGTCTTCAATCTTCTATCTTCATAGTCTTGGAGTCCGGTCGATGATGATAGTCCGGCAAATGATAGTCCGGCCGATGACGGTAGTCCGGCTATCCGGACACCCCCTAATCCGGGACTCCCTCAGCGAGGATCCGGAATCGTCCGGCCAAGGCGTGGATAGCGCCCCGAACTCGGTTCTCCAAATACTAGGGGCTTCGCCGAAATTTAAAATTATAGAATTCTATGGCTAAGTGAGAGTGTTCAAGCATTATAAGTCTGGTTGCCTTGTTCGTTGTGTTGAGCGCCTCCCTAGATGGACCCAATAATGGGAACAAGAGTGCTCAAGTTTATCCCGAACACCCCAGCACTCGTGGCATGGGGGCTGAATCCAACGACTTGCCATCTCTCAAATTTGATAAACGGCTGCACAGAAGGTAATATTTTAAATTAACAAGCGTTGCTTAGCGCATATGAACAAGTTTTCAGCGTACAGGATAACAAATGCGAGTCTACTAAAAAATTACATCTTTGGAGCACTCATCCGCTATTCATGGGCACCCTTGAGAGGCCCTCATAGTACATTTCGGGCGATGCGATGCTCCTTGCCCTTCGGTGGCCCGTCCGTCACAAGCTTCTCCGCATCTAGCTTGCCCGGTGCACTTTAGCACGGGCAAGGGCCCGACGGACACCTTCGATGCGCATTTAAGCGCTTGATGACTTCAATTCGTGGACAAAGGCGTCCACCGGCTGCACTAAGCCTAAGTAGCTCCCAGGCATGGCTTCCAATGGCCACAGCCGAACTATAAGGCTCTTCATGGCATGTTCGGCGACCTTGTGGAGCTCGACCAGCTGCTTCAGCTGGTCGCTCAGGGGCACCGGACATTCGGCCTCAGCGTACTGAGACCAGAACACCTTCTCCATCGAGCTCCCCTCCTTGGCGCGGTAGAACGCGGCAGCATCCGATACACTACGAGGCAGATCTGTGAATGCTCCTGGAGAGCTCCGAATCCGGGTAATTAATAGGTAATTCACTTTCACATGCTTGCTTTGCATAAAGAATGCCTTACCCGCCGCTATCTTCTTTAATGATTCAATTTCTTGGAAGGCTTTTTGGGCCTCGGCCTTAGCAGCTTTGGCACTCTCAAGAGCCGAGGCGAGCTCGGACTCTCGAGTCTTCGAGTCACGCCCAAACTCTCGTGTTTTTCACGAGCTTGGAGCTCTTGCCCGTTCCTTGGCCAGCTGCCTCCCCCTTCTCTCGCTCGGTGCGCTCCGCAGCCGCTTTGTTTTCGGCCACGGACACCGCTTCCTTCAGGGTCTCCACCTCGTTCGTGACCCCTGCAGTACCCATGTTATTCTTGTTATTTTTTGCAACCAAAACCTTTTCTATAAGGTATTTCTTTAATAAGGTATTACTTACCTTCCTTGTCCTCGAGCTCCTTCTTGGCTTGTCCGAGCTCGTTCTCGGACCGCCGAGGTTACGCTTCAATGCATTGACCTCCATGATCAATGCGGCAGAGGTTAGCAGCGCAGCCTGCATTCCCATATTGACATACTTATGTTAGACTCCTGCGTATATCTTTTTAGATCCTTAGTCCGGTTTTTCTTTCCGAACACCGAACTAAGCATCAGGGTCTACTGTCTATGCGGTAAATATTTTTACATATTCTAAAACTTACCTCAAAGCCTGTTAGAAGGCTGGTGCAGCCAGTCGGCCCGCTCTTGGCGGATCGAACTGTCGGATCACCGCACTCATAACAAGTGCGGTGCTCCTCTGATGGAGGCGCTGTTCAGCGCCTCAAGAAGCTATCCGTGCCTCGGTTGGGCCGGAGGACACCGGCGTCTTACCCTTCTACGAAGGGACCGCTTGCGGACTCGGAACCGCTGAAGGTTCCGGCATGGAGTCCGGACAAGGGTCGAGCTTAGAGCCCCTGGGGGTCTTGCCCCTCGCGCGCCTGGAGTCCGGGAGGTTGCCTTGTGGCACCTCCTGCGCCACCTCCTCTTGACCGAGCCCCCCTTGGGGCACCGCCTCGGCGTCATCCCCAGCGTGAGGCGAGGAGGCGGTCGGAAGCAAAGTACTCTCCATTTCCGACGAACCCAGGGACCCGCTCGTCGAAGCGGCTAGCTCGCTCTTGGGCGGGCTGCATAATTGTTCGACATTAGAGAACACTATGTAATAATAAAAAAGCCATGGGTATCCGGACACTTACGATCTCGCCAGGGGCTTGGCCCTTGTTGGCCAATCCTCCTCGTCGCTGTCGATATTGGTAGAGAAGTCCGGAGGAAGGGTTCTTCCCTTCTTGGACCCTCCGGCCTCCCCAGTTGGGGCGGCCTTCCTTTTTCTCTCATCCCCCGCTGGGGGAGAAGCTTCTTTTTCCTCCTCCTCGTCCTCAGGAGAAGATTCTGCTGCAGAATCGACAAGACTCACTGGCGTCGGGAGCTCTTTCGAGTTCTCGTGGCCTCCTTCTTGGCCTTCTTCTCCGGCACCACATGGGGTGCCGGAGCCAGCAGCCCCGTCAATTGGGCGTCTGCTGGGTCTTCCGGCAAAGGAGCCGGACAGTTAATCTGTCTGGACGTCTTCAGCTAGTCCTATCAAAGTTTAGGGAGTTTTAGATCCCACGTAGAGTCAATCTATGAAAAAAGAGTCCCGTAAAGGGTAAAATAACTTACCTCGTCGGCTTGACGCCGCGAGCTGTATCCGCGATCTTTGTTAGCGGATGCGGGGGCTTCGGCGCCCTTGAACAGCACCTTCGAGCGTCTTCGTGACGTAGTGTCGAAGAGCCGACTCAGAATTGATCTTTGTGCGGATCGAACTCCCACAAATTAAAGGCCCGTTGATGGCATGGGAGAATCCGGCGGATGAGCATCACCTGGATTACGTCGACAAGCCTAAGATTCTTGGCCACCAGGTTTCAGACGCATGATTGGAGTCCGGATGTCTCGTCCGAATTCCCCCACGTCAGGCCCGTCTCTTTCCATGAAGAGAGCCGTGTGGGGAAGCCAGATCTGAATTCAGGGGTCGCCGCCCATTCGGTGTCGCGGGGCTCGGTGATGTAGAACCACCCCGATTGCCACCCCTTTATTGTCTCCATGAAGGCGCCTTCGAGCCATGGGACTTTGGCCATCTTGCCAACCATGGCGCCTCACTTTTCTGTGACGCCCACTACCTTCGGCCGGACGTTGAAGATCTTCAGCCATAAGCGAAGTGGAGCTGGATGCAGAGGAAGGCCTCGCACCACGACGATAAACGCCGAGATGTTGAGGATGAAATTCGGGGCCAGGTCGTGGAAGTCCAGGCCGTAGTAGAACATGAGCCCCCGGACAAATGGGTGAAGTGGAAAACCTAGTCCGCGGAGGAAGTGGGGGAGAAACATCACCCTCTCATGGGGCCTAGGGGTCGGAATGAGCTGCCCCGTGTCGGGCGGCCTGTGCGCGATGTCGCCGGACAAGTATCCGGCCTCCCGCAGTCTTGTGATGTGCCCCTCCGTGACGGAGGAGGCCATCCACCTGCCTCCCGCTCCTGACATGGTTGGAGAAGGTTGAGGTGGGATGTGCGGACTTGGGCGCTGGAGCTCGAGTGAGCGGAAATGGATAAGCAAAGGAGGAAGAAGGCGTAGGTGAAAAGGTGGATCCTTATCCCCTTATATGGACGGACGGAGTTATACGTCCCCCACCAAGCCTGTTAAAACTCGCTTATTTCCCAAGCGCCATAATCAATGGCGCGGATGGGTTACCCACGTCCGTATTGATGGGAATCCCGGAATAAGGGGGCACGTTCTATGCTTTGATAAGGCGTGCCATGGAAACCGCCTCGCTAAACGCGCTAAGGTGGAATGGTAAAAAACGATTCATATAAAGGCCTGGCCGTGGTGTGATGTCACGCCGCGGAATACGTCAGCAGATCTGTGCAAAAGTTATTCTCTCTACGGTGGTATGTGGAACTTGTTTTGCAGAGCCGAACACTATCACGGTGTTCAAAACCTTCTATGAAGTATTCAGAGGAGGAACCCGCCTTTGCAATCTTGAAGACAATGTGTGCGCCCGGACTAAATCGTCATTGAAGCCTGGTTCAGGGCTACTAAGGGAGTCCTAGACTAGGGGTGTCCGGATAGCGGACTATCATCACGCCGGACTCCAAGACTATGAAGATACAAGATTGAATACTTTGTCCCGTGTCCGGATGGGACTTTCCTTGGTGTGGAAGGCAAGCTTGGCGTCACGGATATGTAGATCTCCTACCATTGTAACCGACTCTATGTAACCCTAACCTATCCGGTGTCTATATAAACCGGAGGGTTTTAGTCCGTGGGGACGAACAACAATCATACCATAGGCTAGCTTCTAGGGTTTAGCCTCCTTGATCTCGTGGTAGATCTACTCTTGTACTACCCATATCATCAATATTAATCAAGAAGGAGTAGGGTATTACCTCCATCGAGAGGGCCCGAACCTGGGTAAAAACATCGTGTCCCTTGTCTCCTGTTACCATCCGCCTATACGCACAGTTCGGGACCCCCTACCCGAGAACCGCCGGTTTTGACACCGACAGTTAGACTCATGGGTTAATCTTCCATGTCACATACATCTTGGTGGAGCGCTCAAAATGATAACAATAGAATACATGCACTCATCACCAAGCAAAGTGAATGATCATATAGAGATAAAAGGATAATGTCATCCAACAAGCATTAATGTAGCATATGATCAAACACATGATTATCCAAGTATCACACAGACAGAAGGTATCTCAATCAAGCAAATAAAGTTCAACCACCAAAGCAAGAGAGAGTAAAAAGGCAAACGCTCTCTCTCGAAGCCTGTGATCTATACATTTTTCTCCCCCTTTGGCAACAAGTTACCAAAAAGTTCATAGAAAATGCATAGCACTAAATCGTCTCTTAGGCTTGATCTTCAGGTGGTGGTGTAGTCAGAACTCCAAGGACGAAGGCATCAGTTGATGTAGATGGAGCTGGTGGAGTAGGTCTTTGGAGCTTGTGGCCTTGAACACATGGGCTGATGAGATGAAGTGGCTCTATTATGCATCACCGCACTGCAGCTGACCTCTGTCCTCTGGGCACTCTAGCAAAAGCATCAGTGGTTGTCTTGCCCTTCCTCTCCTGCATATCATCCTGGAGTTGCTCAACAACAGATTGGATCTCAGTTACCTTCACATCCAAGTCATAGAACTTCTGCTCCATGATCCTCTCCAGGCTCTCCTGGTTTTGGGTCATGGTGGCCAGCCCCTTCTCAATCCTCAGAGTGGATGCAATCAAGTAGCCAAGCTGATCCTGTTTGCTCTTCAAGAAGTACTGAGATGCCTCTTCCATTGTTGGCATCTTGGCAGCCTTCTCAGTCCTTGCCTTCTCCTTCTTTACTTGTGCTTGCACAGAAGATGGTTCATCTTCATCCATAACCACTTGGTTGTCCTCAAAATCTGGATAGATAGGCATATGATCCTTGTCCAACAAGTATGTGCCAGTGCCCATCTTGGAGTTAATCAGCTCACGGATCTGTGGGGCATACCCACGGCTTCTCTTTTGGTCGTGATTGTCCTCTTGATAGTTTCAACTATAAGACTCATGACCTTGAACTTTTGTGGCACATCAAATAAGTGTAGCAGATTTATTGCATGGCCTCTGATCATGTTGTGATCACCGACTTGGGCAAAAGAGTGTGCACGAGGATCCATTTGATGGTTGGCGATCTGACGAGAAGGTAATGTCTTGATCCAAACTTGTGTGTTTCAATAGCAGCATCTGGGATCTCCTTGTACATATGTGCCATAGAGTTGTGATCCATCTTCTTCTTGGCATAGACATCCAAGTCATCCTCTTTCTCCTTAGGTGCATTGAACAGATTAGCTCATTCTTCAATTGATGATTGGTACCTAGTACCTTCAGACATCCATACTATCCTGCCATCTGGATAGAAGTGTGTTGTGGAGTAGAACTGCATTATTAGCTCATCATTCCACTTTGTGAGCTTCTGCCCAACAAAGTCTGCCACTCCACAAGCACTGAAGCTGTCATACACACCAGGATAGTGTTCTTCATTCTCCTTGATGTATTCCCAGTTCACCCATCTCATGTCACACACTATGGGATTCTTGTCCAGCAGCACTATCTCATAGAAATCATGCGGTTCCTTTGTGTGGAACCTGTAGTCTACAACAGTTCTCCTCCTGGTAGAATATGGATCAGACTCTCTCCATAGTCTCAATCCCGAATACTTTCTGATTTTCATGTTCTCAGCTACAGGATGGGCATCATTATGATCTGGAATTTTAGGCTTCAATTTTCTCAAGACATGTGACTCGTCATCTTCTTCTTCAGCAACAGTTTCAGGCACTGGGACCTTGTTCTTCTCAGCAGCTGGAAAGTTCCTGGTACTCCTCTTGGGTGCAGTCTTGAGCTTGGAGGCAGCCTTGGGTGCTTCTTTGGGCTTTGATGAAGCAGCCCCTGACCTGATGGCATCACTCATAAGCTTCTGAGCTTTAGGTGCTGGTGCAGCAACCTCTTCCTCTTCCTCTTCCATCATGGAAGGCTTTCCAACAACCCCGCCATGGTCTTCTTGACCCTTTCCTTCCTCTTCTTCCTTTCTCGCAACAGCCTCTTTGGGTTCGACTTCCAAAGATGCTTGAGTGGGCTCGGCTTTAGACATGGGAATCCTTTTGGCAGGTGCTTTGGTCTTCATACCAGGCTTAGTAGCAGCAGTTGTGCCATAATCCTTCTTGAGCACCTTCTTCTTGGAAATGACCTCATCCTCAACAGACACATAGTCTTCATCCTCAGAATCTGAAGTTCTCTTCTTTCTGGTCCTGGTGGCTGCCTTGGGTAAGTTGCTGGGTGTGCTCCTGCTACCCTCATCATAGCTGCTAGAGGGAGTAGTGCCCTCACTCATGTGAACCTGCTCCTCTTCCCTGTTCTGGCTGTCACTTTGATCAGACATATTGCAAACACTGACAGAGACCACTGTGAGTAGATATAGATGAGATAGACTGGATGAGCATCACAAAATACAGAGGTTTTTGCAAAAGAATGAGTCAAAAACTTAGTTTTAGTGTTCCACAGAAAGCATTTCGGATCTACCGATTTGTAAACTCGGTGATACCGAAGTAGCTTTTGGAACCTAAACTAGTGAACTCAGTCAGACCGAGTCACAGTTTGGTGGCACCGAGACTGCTAGGGTTTCAAAGTCCTGAACTCGGTCACACCAATTTGCAATCAGACCGAGAATTACATGTGCAATGGCCTTAGCCGAATCAGTGGTACCGAGTTCTACAACTCGGTTAGTCCGAGATGATTTCGGCGGAAACCTAACCCTAAATTTTCAATTCATCTCTAATCTACGGAGTGTTTTGACTAGATAAGATAGTTTCAATCATGGCAAGATTCATGGCGAACACAATGTGCTAGGAATCAGATAGGGATAGCACAGTGATCGAGTTCATACCCTAGTTCGGCGATGAACTCGCTACGGCGGCAACGGCGGGGATGATTCCTGTTGACGGCGGCGGAGACCAGCGGCAGGAGGCAGCTGGCGACGAGGAGGATGATCCGGAGACCCTGGAGGCAGAGCGGGCTGAGCGCGGGCGAAAGAGTTCGGAGAAAATTTCCAAAATTTTGCCCGTGGGTATATATAGCCCGACCCTGTCGGTGTGACCGAGTGGAACAACTCGGTGGCACCGAGATGCATAACTGCAAGCAATTACAGCAACTCGAGGTGACCGAAAAGTTCAAATCGGTTGCACCGAGATTGAAAACCCAGATCGACTTTGTGATCTCGGTATGACCGAAATGGAAGAATCGGTCAGACCGAAACGCACAAAGAAGTTTTGGAAGTTTAAGTCTATGACGAATCGGGGACTCCGAGTGCTCCTCACACAGTGGTTCGAATCTGACTTGATCAAATTTTTTGATGCAAAGATGAATAGAGTTTGAGACGAGAAGAGCATAGATAGCTAGAGAAGGTTCTTAGGCATTCTTGTCCATCCACTTGGCAAAAGAAAAAGAAACCAATCAATCAAAACAACTAGTGGATGTCCTCGAATGAGTAAAATATGCAACTAACATGCTCACACAATAAAATGGCAAATGAAATATGTGGCGAAGCATGCACAACCAATTCTAGCATCTATCAAGCAATTGGCGATGACTAGGTCATCTATATATGAGTATATTGACTTAGGAGTCAAATGAGAACATTTGATCATAGGTCATACTCATCGTTTAAGCACAAGTGGGGTTACCACTTTTACATAATGCATTGATGTGTTCACACCATTAGAGTTGCTTTAGCTCAATTCCTAGAGTAAAGCTCCCCCTAGATGTGAGATCCCCCCTTAGAGGGATGAACTAACCTTGGGTTTTGTCGATGATGACTTCATGTAGGTGTTGAAGATGTGGATGCTCAATATTGATGTAGATCATTTGGAGCAATCCTTTGGAGTGAGTTGCACTTTCAATACCTACACGGGTTAGTCCCACAAGGAACAAACAAGGACATCCATAGACATAGAGTGATGCACACACAAGATGATGTCTATGAAAGCATTAGGTTACCTTGTCCCTTGTCTTACCAACAAGAGGGTTTGTGACTCCTTGAACTAGTGCAAGATGTGGAAGTTGATTGCACTAGTTATTGCCAAAATGATATGAGTGAAATATGTTGGCGGAGTCACCCTCAAGAACTCTCTAGTTCTTCTTCTTCGGGATCCACATCGTCTTGATGGGAATCCTTGGAGTTGTAGTCATACTTGATGAAGTAGAACTTGATGTAGTCTTGGGAACCCACTTGACCAAGGCCTTTGGAGCTTCTTCAAATGCATCAATCTCTTCTTGAAGCTTGTCCTTGCCTTTTTGCTTGTGGTCTTGTGGTGGAAGATCATCTTGGGCTTGTGTCCCTTTGAAGGAAGTAGGATCATACTTCTCTTGTTGAGGAACAAACTTCGTCTTGGGGTATTGATCTTCTTCCCACTCAACTCCATTGGCATTGAACTTCCGTTCAAAACCAACACCTTGATTCTTCCGGTGCCTTCCTTGCTTGCGTACAATTTCCTCGAATTGCTTACTCCCGGCAAGGCTCTTGTAAACACCTTTCTCTATAATTCCCTTCAATAAGCTATTTTCTTGCTCAAGTGTAACTTGGCTAAGAGAATCATTAGTGGAATCAAGAGAACTACTAGAAGAACCAACATTGGATTTAGTATGACTATTGTTACTACTAGAGGAAGAATCCTTCTTGTTCTTGTTACTAGACTTGACTTGAGGCATGTAAGTAGATAAGAGTAAACGCTTGGCAATGTAAGAAGAACTTTTCTTACGAAGATCATCATTGATTGCCTTTAAGAACTCATGATCTTGCTTAAGGTTGAGCTTTTCAAAGCGTAACTTCTCATGAGTCCTTAAAAGTTCTCGATGATCTTCTAAGATAGTTTCATGAGCTAACTTAAGAGTGTTTAGTTCTTTAGTTAGAAGCTCAATCTTCTCCTTATCATTGTCATTCGTTTTATCTTGATTAGCATGATTAATTGACTTTTCATCATAGTATTCATCACTAGAGTTGTCAACAAGTAAATCATCATCACCTAACAAGTCATCTTCATCACTATTGGAATCAACATACTCTGGGTGTGATACCTTTGGACCTTTGGCCATGAAGCATCTTCCAAGTCCTTCATTTGGTGAATCAAATATGTCGTAGGAGTTGGTTGACACAAGTGCTAGACCGGCAACACCTTCATCTTGAGTATATTCGGAGTCGGAGTGATAGCTTCTCTCAGAGTGATTGTCGGAGTCGGAGCCGGATACCCATTCACCAACATGAGCTTGATGTCTTTGTTTTGTGTAGCTCCTTGATGACTTGTCCTTCCTTTCCGAATCCTTGCTTCTCCGGGATGTTCTTCGTTCATAATGATCATCTCTACTCCTCCTCTCTCTTGGTGGTGATTCTTCTCTTCTACTTCTCCTTTTGGGTGATTCTTCTCTTCTTTTGTAGGGTGTCGTACACTCATTGGAATAGTGTTCGGGTCTTCCACAATTGTAGCAATTACGCTCTCGACTAGAAGATCTTTTGTCATTGTAGGACCTTGACTTGGAGCTTCTCTCTTTGCTTCTATTCTTGTAGAATTTGTTGAAGTTCTTCACCATTAAGCTCAATTCTTCATTGAAGGTTTGTTTCTCACTTGATGATGTGGGGGCTTCACATGAGGCTTTGTAAGCACCACTTGACGTGTTGTGAAGTTCCTCCTTATCCTTGAGTGACATCTCATGAGCAAAAATTCTTTCAATGACTTCCGTTGGCTTGAGATCTTTGTAATTGGGCATCATTTGGATCAATGTGCACACGGTATCATATTTTCCATCCAAGGCTCTTAGGATCTTCTTGATGATGAATTTGTCGGTCATCTCTTCACTTCCTAAGCCGGCAATCTCATTTGTGATAAGAGCAAGCCTAGCGTACATTTTAGTGACACCTTCACCATCCTTCATTTTGAACTTGCCAAGTTGACTTTGAAGCACATCCAACTTGGATTCCTTGACGGAGTTGGTACCTTCATGCATATCAATCAAAGTATCCCAAATTTCCTTTGCATTCTCAAGACGGCTGATTTTATTGAATTCTTCAGGGCACAATCCGTTGAAGAGGATATCACAAGCTTGAGCGTTGTATTGCAGCATCTTCAACTCTTCCGCGGTAGCTCCACGGTTCGGTTCTCTCCCATCAAAGAATTCACCTTGCAAGCCAATACACACAATAGCCCAAACAGCGGGGTTATGTCCAAGAATATGCATTTTCATCTTATGCTTCCAACTAGAAAAATTAGTACCATCAAAGTAAGGACCTCTACGGTGATAATTTCCCTCTTTAGACGCCATACTCTCCTAGGTTGTGAAACCAAGGCTATGACTACCAAAAGCTATGGAAATCAAAGCAAATGGAGACCACAGCTCTGATACCACTTGTAGGATCGAAAGTATGTCTAGAGGGGGGGTGATCAGACTACTTGACCAAATAAAAACTTATCCTTTTCCTAATTTTAGTCTTTGGCAGATTTTAGCAACTTAGCACAAGTCAAGTAATCTTAACACAATTCAAGCAAGCATGCAAAGAGTATATGAGCAGCGGAAAGTAAAGCATGCAACTTGCAAGAATGTAAAGGGAAGGGTTTGGAGAATTCAAACGCAATTGGAGACACGGATATTTTTGTCGTGGTTTCGATAGGTGGTGCTATCGTACATCCACGTTGATGGAGACTTCAACCCACGAAGGGTAACGGTTCTTGTGAGTCCACGGAGGGCTCCACCCACGAAGGGTCCACGAAGAAGCAACCTTGTCTATCCCACCATGGCTGTCGCCCACGAAGGACTTGCCTCAATAGCGGTAGATCTTCACGAAGTAGGCGATCTCCTTGCCCTTACAAACTCCTTGGTTCAACTCCATAATCTTGTCGGAGGCTCCCAAGTGACACCTAGCCAATCTAGTAGACACCACTCTCCAAGAAGTAACAAATGGTGTGTTGATGATGAACTCCTTGCTCTTGTGCTTCAAATGATAGTCTCCCCAACACTCAACTCTCTCTCACAGGATTTGGATTTGGTGGAAAGAAGATCTGAGTGGAAAGAAACTTGGGGAAGGCTAGAGATCAAGATTCATATGGTAGGAATGGAATATCTTGGCCTCAACACATGAGTAGGTGGTTCTCTCTCAGAAAATGTGTATTGGAAGTGTAGGTTCGTTCTGATGGCTCTCTCCACGAATGAAGAGGAGGTGGAGGGGTATATGTAGCCTCCACACAAAAACTAACCATTACGCACAACTTGCCAAACTCGGTGGGACCGAATTGATAAACACGGTCAGACCGATTCAGCAAATCTAGTGACCGTTAGGATTTTCGGTGGGACCGACATGCAACTCGGTAGGACCGATATGGTTAGGGTTAGGGCATAACATAATCTCGGTGAGACCGATTACACAAACTCGGTGAGACCGATTTTGGTAATAAGCTAACAAGAGAGTTGGTCAGGTAAACTCGGTGGGACCGATTCGCTCATTTCGGTGAGACCGAAATGTTACAAAAGGGAAATAGAGAGTTTACATTGCAATCTCGGTAGGACCGATCGCTCATCTCGGTAGGACCGAAATGTTACGAAGGGAAACAGAGCGATTACAATCCCATCTCGGTGAGACCGAGATCCCTATCGGTGAGACCGGTTTTCCTAGGGTTTGTGGCAGTGGCTATGACATCTGAACTCAGCGACGCCGGATAGAAAGAATCGGTGGGGCCGAGTTAGACTTTTGGTTTAGGTCATATGTGGATGTGGGAAAATAGTTGAGGGTTTTGGAGCATATCACTAAGCACTATGAAGCAAGAACCTCATTAAGCAACACCTCATCCCTCCTTGATAGTATTGGCTTTTCCTATAGACTCAATGTGATCTTGGATCACTAAAATATAAAATGTAGAGTCTTGAGCTTTGAGCTTGAGCCAATCCTTTTATCCTTAGTATTTTGAGGGGTCCACTTTTCTCATTCATGCCATGCCATTTATTGAGCTTTTCCTGAAATATTAATCTTGAAATAGCATTAGCTCAATGAGCTATATGTTGTTAGGAATTACCAAAACCACCTAGGGATTGTTGCACTTTTAGAGGGCCCAGAGATATCTCTCCGTCACACGGAGTGACAAATCACAGTCTCAATCCGTGCCAACACAAAAAAAAAACTTTCGGCGATACCTGTAGAGCATATTTATGATCACCCAGTTACGAAGTGATATTTGGATACACACTAATTATTCCTCTGGTGGCAGGGAGTTGCACGATCTCATGGTCTTAGGAATATATACTTGACATGAAGAAAGCTATAACAATAAACTGGTACAATCAACTGCTAAGCTTAAGGTTGGGTCTTGTCCATCACATCATTCTCCTAATGATGTGATCACGTTATCAAATGACAACTCATGTCTTTGGTTAGGAAACCTTAACCATCTTTGATCAACGAGCTAGTCTAGTAGAGGCTCACTAGGGACATAGTATTTGTTTATGTATTCACACATGTATTTAAGTTTCCGATCAATACAATTCTAGCATGAATAATAAACCTTTATCATGAATAATGAAATATGATAATAAACAATTTATTATTGCCTTTAGGGTATATTTCCAACAATAACTTATTTTGTTCTAGTCAAATCTAAGATCAAAGTTTAGCATAAAATACGAAGGAGGCTAATAAATCCGGACAGAGGTAGTAATAATTTAATATGACAACCAAAACTTGTTTTGCCATCCCATCTACAACCTCTGCATGATTTCACCTTACCGCTGAAATACCTACCTCAACCTCCATAGCAATTACAAATAGGTTTTTTACCTCTGCCAACCTACAAGCTGCCCTCCTCTGCCTTTAAACCCATCATTGACAAATGTCTTTTATTTTCTTGATGGGATATCCTTCAGTCCAAAGGTGGAAGGTTAACACTCCTAACCTCCGTCATAGAGTCACTTGCCATTTACTGCATGTTTGTTTTTCGTCTGCCCAAAAAATTATCAAAAAGCTTGATGTTTCGAGGCGGGCCTTCTTCTGGGTTGAGGATCAATCTTGTATGGGTGTCCAGTTTTTAATTGCATGAAAAATGTTTGCAAACCAAATTAACATGGTGGTTTAGTTATAAAAAATATGAGTAAATTGCACAGAAGTACCACAATTGGGGCATTGGAAGCAGATTGGTACCAAGATTGGTAATTTTTACGTGCCAGTACCAAGATTGGGGCGAGCCGTTGCAAAAAAGACTAAAAGTGTGATTTATACGTATTGACAGAAAAGCTGACCGGTTTGGCCCGCCCGTCAGGCGACACGCTGGCTTGATCTTGGCGTGCTGCCGCCGTGACTAGGCGGCCCAGGACGAGGCCGGCTCGCACCGTTTAGGGCGCGGCTGGTGCGGTCGAGCCACACCCAGCTCATTCCCCCCGCTCTGTTCTTCGTTCTTCTTCCTTCTCTACGCCTTTCGCTTGGCCCGCCCGCCCGGCCGCCCTGCACAGCTTGCCGCAGCCATGGTTTTTGAAGACGAGAGCAGCGACGAGAACTCAAGCCTCCCGTACATGCACTCCGAAACCTCCACCAATGGGCTCAACCAGGTCAGTTACTCCATTGGAGCTAGGGTTAGGGCTAGGTGTAGGAAAATTTGGGGATTTTCTGTGTAGGTGGTCTTTGGTGTGAGGATTTCGTTTGATTTGCTTTGTCCTCGTCCTCTGCACATGATGCTAACTTGGATTTTGCTTGGGCAGGTGCCTTTCTCTCTTCAGGACCCGGATTACAATGGTCTTGAGCTAGATCTGATAGTGTTGTGCGAGAAACATGGGAAGCCGTCAGAGAGGCTTGTTGCATTTGAAGGAACAATGACTGGGAGAAGGTTCTTAGCATGTGCAGAGCCGGTATTTTTCTTGCCTTATTGATTATGCACAGGATATGTTCATTGGAAGTCACAGAGTCTTATTTGCCAATTGTGATTCAGTTATGTGATTGGTAATTTTTTTAGTCATATATGCCATACTATAGTGCTCATTGTAGGAATGGTGAATATTATGGTCAGTGGAGTGCATTTAGGCTAAATATAGGCTCAAGCATGCTCTGTTGTGCACATGAATGCTCTGTTGTGTGCAAATGCTATTTATTTAAACTGAGTACTCATTTAAACTTGTATGCAATGTTCCTTAGTACTCACATTAGCCCCTTCATTAGCTCATGTGTGACTCTTAATAAGTAATTGTTGCTTACTGCTGACAGTAGGTACTGTAGTGTATTTAGCTAGACTAATGTAGGATTCCATTATATTAATGGCCAATTGTAAGTTGGTTATTATGCAAAGTTGAATGGAGTGTTACTCTGCTAATTATATCTTGATCACCCTCTTGCTTAGGCTGTGCAAATTCAGTGTTGGTCGGTACCAACATTAGCTCTTGGCATGAACTAATTGTTGCTTACTACTCATAGTAGTTGTATAGTACTAAATTTTGCCTTGTTATTTTTCGGGAAGGTCGAGAATTGTGGGTTTGTTCAATTGGGCTGATGAGCGGTGGCCCCAACAATGGAGAATGCATTCTTTGAAGCTTTGGTCAATGGTTGAAGAGAGCAAGTCTGCTAGGGTGGATGATAATCTTCAAAGTGCTTTAACTATTCACCATTTGTGAGAAGAAAACAAGAAGCTGAATGCGAGAATATGACAAGTTAGTGAAAGATGTGCATCAACTTGTGGACTTTCAGCAGGATAAGGTTGTGGATTTCGATTATCTGCGGTCATTTGTCACATATCGGCACCAATGCAGAGCTGAATTGGTGGCTGGTATGAATGCGAAATGGCAAAGAAAGATGCAGCTATAGAGAAGCTTCAATGTAAGTATGAAATCCTGTGCAACGACAAGTGCTCAAGCAACTGCCATCCAAAACCTCAAGTTGAAGAATATGAAAGAGAAGGAATTGATGAGTGAGGCTAGGATGAATTTGGAGTTGAAGAATGCAGAGTTCACAAAGTTTAAGGAGAAGCTCACCCAAGAGAAGCTAGAGTTGAAGTTCCAGGTTGCTGATCTGCTGAAGCTCAAGGAAAACCATAATGAAGAGAAGCAGATGCAAGAGTTTAAGATTAGTGAGCTCATGAAGGGAGAGGAGAAGCTCAAGGAGAAGATCAAGGGGATCCAGGCCATCTTGGAGAACTGAACAAGATGAATTGAGATTAGTGGGCATTGCAGACCTTTTGGGAAGGATGGCTGTGCAATGGCCTAGTAACTTAGAATTATGGTTGTGTAATGTATGGTTCTAGAACTAATTGTGAACTCTGGCTGTTTATACCCAGTAATATGCTATTCATCCTTTTGTGAGAAAAGGATGGATTGTGCATTTGAACTCCACTATGTAATGTGAACAATGGTTGTGTATTCCTATAATGTGTTGAACTCCAGTTAGTATCATTTGCTTTCAATGTTAGACTGAAAATGATGACATAGTGATGCTTATGTTAGACTGGAAATGTTGACATTTTGATGCTTATGTTATATTGATGGTTAAATGCATTTGAGGAATAGTTACATATGTTAGAGTGATGCTTAAATGCTTAAATGCATTTGCAAAAGGAATAGTTGCTTTAGGTGGTTTAAATGGGCCCGAACCACCCTAGACCCAAAATGATGGCTTTAAGTGGTTAAATCGACCCGAACCACCAAAACCCAAAATGATGGCTTTAGGTGGTTTAAATGACCCCGAGACACCCTAGACCCTAGTTGGTAGCTTTAGGTGGTTAAAATCGACCCGAACCACCAAAACCCAAAATGATGGCTTTAGGTGGTTTAAATGGGCCGAACCACCCTAGACCCAAAATGATGGCTTTAAGTGGTTCCGTCGACCCCGAACCACGAAAAACCTAAATGATGGCTTTAGGTGGTTTCGTCGACCCCGAACCACCCTGGACCCAAAATGATGGCTTTAAGTGGTTAAAATGGGCCGAACCACCAAAACCCAAAATGATGGCTTTAGGTGGTTTAAATGGGCCGAGACACCCTAGACCCTAGTTGGTAGCTTTAGGTGGTTAAAATGGGCCCGAACCACCAAAACCCAAAATGATGGCTTTAGGTGGTTTAAATGGACCAGAACCACCCTAGACCCAAAATGATGGCTTTAAGTGGTTAAAATGGGCCAGAACCACCAAAACCCAAAATGATGGCTTTAGGTGGTTCCGTCGTCCCCGAACCACCAAAACCCAAAATGATGGCTTTATGTGGTTCCGTCGTCCACGAACCACCCTAGACCCAAAATGATGGCTTTAGGTGGTTCCGTCAACCCCGAGACACCCTAGACCCTAGTTGATGGCTTTAGGTGGTTCCGTCGACCCCAAACCACCCTAGACCCAAAATGATGGCTTTAGGTGGTACTCAGCAACACATCAATCATAAAAAGGACAATTTTGAGCATAGATAACATATCAATCATAAAAAGAACCATTTTAAGCATAGACAACATATCAATAACTCCAGCAACATATCACATGAAGATAGTCCATTCCAGCCATTCACTCATAAGTTGCATCCACATCAACAAAAGCCATATATGGCATTGATTCTTAAAGTACACCACCAAAGCAAAGATGACATTGTATCATAGGATGCAACAACACACACATGAAGTATCTAGTTACCACTTGCATAAAAGTACCTCCCCATCCAAGATATGTCTACCACCGGCACCTCTCCCAAAGCAGCAGATGTGGAGGGAGGCAGAATGTGGAGGGACCAGATTGTCTTGGGGCAGAGAATGCACCTCTCCCTCTCCCAGCAGCTGCAGCTGCAGCACCTCTCCCAGCACCTCTTCCAGCAGCTGGAGCTGCTGCAGCACCTCTCCCAGCAGCTGCAGCTGCAGCACCTCTCCCAGCACCTGCACCTGCAGCACCTCTCCCAGGAGCTGCATGAGAGGTTGTTGCTGCTGGTGTAGTAGCAGCACCACCACCATTGGAATTCCTTGCAAGAGGCTTGCATAAACAAGAAGGAAAATGAGTTAGTACTTAAAAAATGGAATGTACAAGAAGGAAAACCACTTATAAGAGGATTACCACATGTTTGTTCTTCCTCAAAGCCAGCTCAGGCTTCAACTGCTTGAGGCAGCTTGTGTACCTATGTCCTTGCAGTCCACAATTGCCACATGTTATAGTCCCCATTCTTGATGTGTCCTTAGGCTTTGGAACTTCAAATTTCCCCTTGATCCTCTTCTCTTTCTTTCTTCCTCTCTTCACTTTAAATGCAGGTGGGTCAATGTCCGGACCAGGGTCTTTGTCGATCATGCTCACCGTGAACTGGATAGATCATTGGTTCATAAGCTGCCACATAAAATTCTTTCTTGAAGAACTTGCTGACATAATCCTCTGGTTTTCTTTTGCCCTTGTTGATTGCTGAGATGGCATGGTTACATGGGATGCCACTTTGAGGTCCCATTTTCTGCACCCACATGTGTGCACTTGCAAGTTAACAGCATGGGTTTGCTGCCCACTTGTAACCTGCCACAAGTTCACACCAGCTTGAATTGGTTTGCAATATTTGGCCCTCTCCTTCTCAACCTCTAGCTTCTCACTATAATGGGGTGTTATGTCCCATCTAGCTGTCTTTGCACTCTCCCTATTCCTATGCCACCTCATCATCTGTTTATCCTTTATTCCATCACACATTGTCCTAATTGGTTTCTTCCTAACATCTAGGACATACTTGTTGAACACCTCAGACAAATTGTTAACTACAAGGTCAGTCTTGCAGTTTGTGTCAAATGCATGCCTTGTCCATGTTTTCATGGGTAATTGACAAAGCCACTCCCAAGCTTCCTGACATTCAGCTCTAAGGTCATTCATTGCAATGTTAAATTTGTGTTCACTATATGCATAGGCAGCATTATCCATACACTTCTTCAGATCTTCCCCCCTAAACCCAGCATTTTGGAAGTTTGCATAGATATGCCTAAGGCGTAACCTTTGGTTGCACTTAGGAAAGACAACATTCACTGCATATAGTAGGCCACAGGACACACAATTAAACTAGCTAAGCTAATATCTAGCACAAAACAACCATATAGGACCAAGGACATAAGATGCAAGCACATACCTTTTGCCTATCTGACATTATTGTATATGGACCAAACTGTCCCTCTTCTCCTCCTAGGCAGATTTTAAGTTGGTGTAGAAACCAACACCAATTAGCTTTGTCCTCTTGCCCAACAATACCAAATGCTAGTGGGTATATATTGTTGTTGCCATCTCTACCAGTGGCAGCAAGTAGTTGAGCACCAGTAGTTAACTTAATGAAGCACCCATCAACACCTGAATGAGCAAGCAAATTCAATATTTAGAACATTCAAATGCATTTCAAGATGAAACAATATGTAACTAATGCACAAGGTGAACAAACTAACCAATGAATGGTCTGCACCTTGAGAAACCCCTCCTTGCTCCATTGATGCAATAGAACATAGCATGGAATCTTGGACCTGGATGGGGATTTTTTCGATGGGTGTTGGAGTTCTGATAGTGACTACTACTCTACTCCTGTGGTTTGTATCCATCCTTGTCTGAGCATAGTCTTTCAACCTAGGGTATTGCTTCTTGTGGTCTCCTAGCACAGCATCAATAGCTATGTTCTTTGCTCTATATGCCATTGACTTGGGCACATCCACACCATACTTCTCCATGCAAGCATCAATCAAAGTCTGAATGCCAGTTGTTAGATCAGATCTGAACAGTGACTCATACTTCTGTGCAAGCCACTTGGCACTTACCCTTGTTGTCTCTGTACTAATAGGGCAAGTGTGCTTCATTCTCATCTTCTTAATTACAAAAGTAGTTTCACCTTTTATAACTGCTACCACCATAAAGAAGTTGCAATGTTTTTGGTTGCATTCTACAATTATTCTTTGATCTGAGTTCCTATGATATCTGAAGTTTCTGCCTTGAGTGATGTGTAAGTTCAACAAAGCCTCTCTGAATTGATGTTGATCCAAGAAACACATGTGTAGACATAATTGCTCATGTGGTGCCTCCATTTTCTCATTGTACCATTTTCTAGGAGGCCTCTGCTTTGCCTGCTCTTCCTTTTCTTTGGCGGCACAAATG
The DNA here is from genome assembly GCA_021605145.1 of Aegilops bicornis. NCBI lineage: Eukaryota > Viridiplantae > Streptophyta > Magnoliopsida > Poales > Poaceae > Aegilops > Aegilops bicornis. Next base: position 675,571,926 of record CM038669.1, on the reverse strand, counting down.
ACAATGGCTCAAAACCATCATCATCAGCCTCCTTCAACAATCCTTTCTCTTCTTCATCAAATGAAGGTCTGAAATCAGGTTCCTCCTCTGGTACTACACTTGAATGTGACCTTGTTGTAGGCCCTCTCCTAACTGGAAGCTTCTGTTTCTTCTTCTTCTTCTCTTCATGTACAATTACGCTTTCTTCATCCTGTGAAACAACTTTGTCATCTTCATCCATTTGAAAAGGTTCCTCAACCTCTGTGTCACCCTCATAATGCACCACTTCTTCCTCCTCAGATTCTTCATCATCTGTTTCTTCCTCTTCCATTTCATCATACTCTTTCTGTTTCTTTCCCTCAGCCATCTCTATGTCATCGGCATCACCCATATAAAAGGTGGTACATCAATGTCCTCTTCACCTTCACAATCGTAACCACCACTGCCATCATATCCCTCTTCTTCTTCTATTTCCAAAACAGCTTTCAGTTTTCCTTTTACATTCTTGCTCTCTTGTGTGCAAACACCAATACCATGAGCTACACTGCTGCTGCTACTCTGACTTTCAAATGCAACCCCTTCTTCATTAACAGCATAGATGAGTGGCTCACTGAGATCATATAACACAGGCTCTTCATACACAACAGTGGATAATTCTTGCCTCTCAAACTGCCTGCAAGGAGGTGGACATGCCCTCACTAGCAAATTTAAGACCTTAGACTCCTCAACCTGCTTCTTTACTAATTGCAACTCAGCATTACACTCTACCATCTCCAATCCTTTCTCCCCTAATTGTGGATTCTCAATGTGAAACAGCAGATCATATTCACTAAATCCTTGGGTTTCCATCACTGCAATCATATTCAGGTATGTTACATCTGAACTGCAGAGCTTGACTCAAACATTTCAAGCATCAAAATAGAACCTAACATCCAAAATGTCATCATACAAACTGCAAAATGAAATAACAGACAAAAATGTTTAAGTTAACATATAAACATAACTTTGTTTAAGTTAACATATAAACTAAACAATTACTAAAAAATCAAACAAAGTAAACAATTATTACAGAGTGGGTACTTAACTGACAGCAAACTGATGGTTTGTATTTTCAGATAAGTAGTTAACAGAATTGTCCACTAATGGTGCTCTGCTCTAGTTAGGAATCATTTAATCCACTATTGGTTTAAACATAGCTTTGTTTCAGTTAACATATAATCATTTAATCGACAGCAAACTGATGGTTTGTATTTTCAGATAACTAGTTAACATATAAACTTAATTGACAGCAAAGCTTCTCTGCTCTGCTCTGCTCTAATGATCCACTAATGCTGCTATGACAATTTGGACTAATGTTGCTCTGCTATGCTCTAGTTAGGACTCATGTAATCCACTATACTTCTCTGCTCTACTTAGGACTAGCAATTAGAGTGCTAAACATGCAGACAGTAAACCAGGCAGTAAACCATAACCCTAATCCCCAATTTCAGTTTGCAAAGATGGCACAGTGGAATACTTACAGAACACCACCGAAGCCATGAGTCCAGTGATAGGCGGTGCTAGGGTTGGCCACCCAAATTCGCGCCATCTTGACCTCTGCTCCATCGACAACGCCCGGCTCATAAAATCTTCGTCCTCGCCACGTACTCCAAGCTGGAGTAGCCGCCATCGCCATCGAGGCCTAAGCGGGGAGAGTCGCCGCCCTTCTGTCATCGCCGACCATCGTCGCCGAGATGGCCGAGGCCATCGTCGCCTAGAACACGGCAGACCTTGAGGAGAGGAGGCGCGAGGCGGCGTGACATGAGGAGGTGGCGCCTAAGCGATTCGATCCATGGCGTGATGTGGCGGGCGGGCGAGGCAGCGCCGGCGAGGGTGCGAGGAGAATGAAGCGTAGCTGGGGTCGGGTCCGCTCGACCAAGACTAGCCGCGCTTCTAAACGGGTGCGAGCCGGCCTCGTCTGGGCCAATACCAACATGGCGGCACGCCAAGATCAGCGCAGTCGCCTGACGGGCGGGCCCAACCGGTCAGCTTTTATGTCAATACGTATAAATCACACTTTTAGTCTTTTTTGCAACGGCTCGCCCCAATATTGGTACTGACACGTAAAAATTACCAATCTTGGTATCAATCTGCTTCCAATGCCCCAATTGTGGTACTTCTGTGCAATTTACTCAAAAAATATTCACTTCCAAAACATCTGCTATTTGACACCCCATGGGTTGGGACTTGTTGGTTTTATGAAGTTTGCCATCAAAATGCTCCTACCCTTTGAACACCCCTTGGGTGTCTTGACATATGTAATCGCCTATTCCATGCTGTGTGTTGGAGTTGCAGTCCATGTTATCTTTGTTGCTGGACTCTTTATTCAATGGGGTCATGATGATCTCCTTCTTAACCGAGGCGTAAGATCGCAACCAACCACGCCTACACGTTGTTGATGTGCAAGGACTACAAGAACCATCGTGTCGATAATATTCGGGACTCAAAGGCTCCCAACAAGGCCGGTCTTCGCCGGCTTCTGTTCCACAAACGGCTACAACAATCGGCTCAACCTTCACTGCAACTTCACAAGCATATCATCCACTCCGATGCCAGCACCACGAAGTGTGGCGCCTTGCCCTCTGGAAGATTTGGGATGCCAAGAATGCAACGGCCTTCCACCATATTGACCGGTGTCATCGGTTAACAAAACCAGTATCAGAGACGACCTACCGGTTAACATAACCAATATCATAGACGACTTTACGGTGTCATCGGTTAAGGAAACCAAAAAAACGAAGCACGCAAATTGCAACAACACATATGGATCCAAGTTAAGCACTTAATTTCGGTATATGTTCCCATAGCCTCTGCATATACTGTCTTCACAGTTTTAGTTTGTATGGCACCACAGGTTCAGAGATCCCAAAAGGTTTTTAGAAAGGTTGGCATGAAGCGCAACACCCCTATATTACAACACTGCTAATTAAAATTACAGTGTAAACATGGACACACCGAGACTTCAGCATCAGTGCCTAAAGTACAGTAGCCGTCGGGAACCGGAATACGGAGTAGATATGACCGCCGGAGTTCCTGAATATACTCACCAAATAAAAATACCTACACTGTCACGCCGATATGTTATGTGAGCAGCATGAGCTTGCTGAAACCCCAGGCCGCATGCAAGGTATTAGTCTGCGCCAGAGAGAGGCTGATCAATCAGTTTGCAGCCACAACATCCGTTGTCGCGCTGGAGCCGAGGAGCTGGCGAAGCTTGGGCTCGCTGTGCTCCATGTGGTTGTTTACTCCTGACTTGTTTGTGTCGTCGATCATCGACAAGAAATTCTCCACGATGCGAGGAGAGGAGGATGCGGCAGCAGCTGCTGATTTTTCTAGGGGCATTTCTGCGCTGGTCGGTGCTGCGGTGCCCTTAAGTTTCACCTGGGATGCGATGTGTTTGTTCCGTTAGACAAAGGTGGATTCAAACACCGGCCAGAACAAACTATGGAACATGGTAAAGATAGACCAGTTATCACTGGAAAGAAGGTTCCATACCACTAGAGCGGAATTCTCTATTCTGAGCTTCTCGGAGCTTTTCGTTAGCTTGCCGATTTCAGATTTTAGAGACGTGTTCTCAGCTGTAAGTGATTCTACTTGTGTAGCCAACTCCTCTGTCTCAGCCTACACCAAGAGGACACAAATATCAATTGGTGTACTGCGTCCCAGTATCACTGTACTAAGATGCAAAGAATAGTTTGTAAATGGTATATGGGAGAAAATTCAATTCGGCTTCATGTCCATGTTTCCAGATACTGCTTTCCCTTTTCGAGGATTGGATATTGCTACATTGCAACACATTCATCAAAGAGTACATACAAGAGAGCCCTATGAGTTAATAGGAAAAACAAGGCCAACACAATATACCTGCTTTCTCAGCCTCGACCGTCTAGCAGATTCCCTATTTGATTGCTTTCTCTTTTCACGCTTTACTTCCCTCTCATCCTGGCATGGAGAAATTCCAACAAAAAAAAAAAGAAGTTAATCCCTGAAACAGAAATGGTCTAGCACATACTGTTGGAGTAACAATAATAATAACCTAACAAAAAACGCTAGGAATTGGGTTATTGCGTGAAAAAAACAGTCATGATCCAGATTTTCTAACGGATCTAAACAAACAATCGATAGAATGTACCTTAGATGATAATTCAGTTGATATTCCGGTATGAATTGGACCCATAACACCTGGCAATGGAGACACCGGTGTGCCTATTGCCCTTGAATTAGCAACATTGGTAACACTGGGTTTAATGACTGGAGCAGGAAAGCATTGATTTGACAAAATTGCGCCATTTCGAATTATAGGACTAGAAGCTACAACATCTTTATTCCTTGCTGCCGCGGTTGCTTCTGCGTCTGGAGAAAGGTTTAAGGTATTAGCCACTTTCTTGCCAACAGTGAAACTTAGGATAGGACTTGGTTACAGCTATGAAGCGACTCAAATAAGCAAGTGTATCTATTTTCCAAGCAAAGGAAAAAAGATGCAAGTTTGCCTACCCAAAAAAAAGCATAAGAGAAGTGTTACAATGCAAGATGGCTAATGCAGCAGAATGACTAATCAAAGTAGGTACTAATACTAGAACCTCTGAAAAATAAACAAGTTGTTAGAAAAGTGAAATACCAAATCCACCATCCAAGCTCCGTTTCCTAGGAGTCCCGCTCACCTGAACATGTAAAGTTTTAGCCTAAATTAGCATTGTCCAGACACTAAACATAACACATGTGCAACCACACACCCAAATTGGTACCTTCAGATCATTTACATCACTGGAGCCTTCCCCACTATAATCCCCACTGAATTGACCATCAGAAGAACATAGCGTCAGTTTACCAGAAGAGGACGGGAATACGAGGTTCCAGAAACAGAAGAAAAGCATGTAAATACCTGGATGATGTTTTTTTACTGTTACCACTGCCGGTAGATACTGCAGACCCATCAATTTCCTTAAGTTTCTTATTGGAACTTTTATCCTTACTGTTTGCAGATTTGGCTGGCTCCACGCTCAATGGATTTGCCATCTTGAAAGCATCAAGACAAAAATCAGATGAACAGAAATAATCTGAATGATAAACTTATAAGTTCTGTCCAAGGAAAATATCAACATAAGAGGTTCAGACACCAGAAGTAAAAATATAACTATGGAAATGAGTATGGTCCAATGGCACGATGAATCATTACAAAACAAATGTGAATCTGATTATTGCATATATACAGGTTACAGCAAATAGGTGCACACCATGAATCTTTTCTTCTGATAAGCTACACAGTATATCTTCCTAACAACAATCTTCTATGCAGCTGGTGTTGATTATAGTGCACCAAAAAGAACGTAATAGTATCTATGAAACATCAAGATGATCCCTTGAACATTTGATTATTTGGACAGACATAATCAGTTGTTCCAAAATTGCAGTGTGCTGGAACATTTCTTAATCGAGACCTGTGGTGAACATAATGGAACTCGACTATCCTTGTCTTCTTCAAACTACAATCTACTATCTAGCATAAAAATTAATGCAAGACAAGATGGTGATAACAAGCACAAGGCAATCTGATGTTTACCATGGGCACAAGCGGGTGCGGGTAAGCACCACCATGTGGGTACATTGCATATGGCGTTCCAAAAGGGGGTGGCATCATATGCTGCAGAGATAAAGAGAAGGAACTTGGATTCAATACAGTGCATGAAGAAACGCCACTGTACAGAGAGAGAGAAAAAACCAAATACCTGAGGACCCCACATATACGGTGGAGGTGGATGACCCGCAGCTATGGCTGGGGCAAAATATGCCGGTGGCATGACACCAGAACTGTAGTATGCCTGTAAAGGTTTGATGTTATTGCTTAAATTACTGTGTTACGGTCTTTGGGAAGTGGGGACAGTAAGAGAACGGCAAAACACTCAACCTGCACGGCCGACCAATCAGGATATGGACTGGGAGCTGGTTGATCCTGCAAATGATGGTGATCCATAAGCCATTTGTCACATATGAAATTTCCTGGTGAGTTGTATTGACAGACCAAGAAGGCAACGACACTGCATATTAATTTTTTAAGGCCAGTGATACCATTGGTGTTCTTTGCTGCATTTACGGATTTTTAAAATTGTATACATAGATATTTGTTTTGGCAATGAATTGCTTATAACAAATCATACAACTAATTTCCAGAAAGATCATGCCATAGAAGGTTGGACAATTTCTCAGCAGTCAGCAAGTTCTCTTAAATCAGAGTTTCTTGTCTTTGAAAGCAGTATCTTAGTAGTGAGCGGATACTTGTAAATCAGTGGTTCTTACCTTAGGAGGTGAACCTGATTTCCCAGTCTTCTGGGCAGCCACAGCTTCATCATGCGCCATGCCTTTACTGAACGCCTGCCTGTCTGCCATGTAGAATTCAAGACTGTAACGACATGCCATATACTAATTTACTCAACTAAAAGTACAGGTGAACTAAGCTTTGGCATGTGCTACTTTTTAATGGGTCCGGGCATAGCGTGGGTGAGAGATTCCGTAGCACCGCGAACAATAAACCTGTAGCGCATCTCCCTTGCAATATGCAGTTTTCATCAAAAGTGAGTTTCGACACATACTGGCAAATCATTTTGGGGCGCAACAGAAGCAACCAACCAGAGTGTTTCTTCCCGAAAAGAAAATAGACTGTTCATGTGACTTAATCTCATACATGATGTACAATCTTCTGTATGGTGGAATGCGTTTCACGCAAAGGTAGAGGGTGACCCTGAATACAGACACCGTGGCGTCCCAGAATTCTGATGCTGGTATATATTCACACCAAAGTGCAAACCATCACCGGAAGAAAGCGTTTCCTCCGTCATCAAAGTGCAAAACTACCACTAGAGGAAAGAGTTTCCTCCGTCTGGAAGTCAGAGGTGCCGGGTGAAACAGTACCCCCAGACACAGCAGGTTCCAAAGCCCAGACACAAATGCATCAAGCATGCTCCAAGTCCCCAGTTTCAAGCGCGCACGCAACAGCCCAGAGAAGCAGCGACATCACTGTCGGTCTGCAGCGTAGACTAACAACAGCAGGCAGGTTGATTCCCCAACCAATCTCGAACGGCCGGCCCCTGCCTGTATATACTTCTACTAAATTAAAATGCTAATAAGTAAAACTAGTACTACTAGTAGTACAGTATTAATATTGTTACCAATTCCGGCGCCGGCCTCGAACACCGGAAGGGAATTCGACTAGTCCTACGTACGCACGGGACTCTCTCCTACCAAAATCGGAGCGGAACCACGGCGGCGCGGGCAGTCACTGGGCGCGGGGAGGGGAGCCCGGACCACATCAATTCCCGGCGAGGCCCGCCCGGACGCGCGCGAGCTCGCCCGTCGAGCACGGGCGGGCGGACGGACGCTCGGGGAATTCCCCTCCCGCCGCAGGGCGCATTCGTAACGGCGAAGGCGAGGGCGAGCGGGGCGGAATTGGGCGAGCATTGCGCGCGGATTTGGACTGGACGGGCACGGGGCGGGGGCGGGGGAGAGTCGATCTCTCACCTGGCTTGAAGGGTCCTCCTTGCTCCGGGCGGCGGGGATGGCTGCCGCGGATCGGGTGGCGGCGCGGGGCGGGCCGGCGCGGTGGTTCCGGGGAGGAGGTGCGCGGTGAGAGGGAGATGGTGATGGTGGTGCTGGTGGGGCGGAGAGGCGGGGCGAGGCGAGGCGAGGGAGGGGAAGGAGAGTTGGAGGGGGGCGCGAAAGGCTGGAGCCACGTCACGGGACACGTGTATATGATAAGGACTGGGCCACTGGGGGCGCGCCATGGGTCAGCGGCCGGCCACGGGCACCCCGCTTCGCGTCCCACGGGCTTGGGTGCAAACAAATTTTTTTTAATTAGGGTTAGCATTCTCTCCTATGGATACTTTGTAGATGATCCTGAAAAAAAGATATTTTTTAAACTCTGAAAAAAGATATTTTGTAGATGTAAAAAAAAAACACTAGTTCTACGTAATAAAACGGCGATGCAAATCCCCGCTAGAGAACACCTAGACTAAGTAATCCCTCCGCTCCATATTAAATGTCGCCGATTCAATGAACGGAGGGAGTAGATTAGAGAAAAGACCTTTGATTCGTATGTTCAAATAAGATACTTAAAGGGGAGTTATTAAAAAAACATAGTTAAGGGGAAGCATGAATAATTTGTACCGGTTTTGTCTCATAGTGTGTAAGATGGAAAATAATGCCTTTATTTTATGGCTGGATGATGGAGGGAACATATGTATGATTGAGCAGCAGCCTTAATCAAGAGGGGGGCAACCAAGTGCTTTGTGTGCCTTTTCTCACTTAGTCTCAAACCAAGATCCAAGACACACATGTTATGGTCAAATTTGCCGATGTGGACTAATCGATGTTAGCCATAAGCCCTTGCTTTTTGTAGATAAATGCAATTTAGTGAACAAAACCTCAAAAAAAAAAAGGTGGTGTGAGACCAGCTCTGTTGTATAAAACCGCAACTTGATTTTGGGTACAGAACATCCAGATTGAAGTAGATTAAAGGGGGTAGCCCAGGGTGTGTCTTTCAAGGTGCAAGATGGGAGAAAATGTATTTTTTTTATGTTTAAGTGATATAGGCAATATATGATGATCGAGCGGCATCCTCTGTCAAGTAAGGGAGCGATGGGATGATATTTTACGGACAGAAGCTCAATAAAAGGCGGTGCGACCATTAGTTTTACATATTCACGCACATATCAAGTCGCATCCGGGCTAATTCTTAAGACCCACTTAACAAAAAATAGCTAGGTCCATATAGACACAAGTTTCAGAAGTAGCATCATTTCTTGCCAGCATGGACTATCAATATCAAGAGTTGGTCCTTGCTTTTTTGTTGATAGATGAGGTTTAGCTAACAAACCTCAATAAAAAGTGGCGCGACAATTTTACATAATTTGTGCACATATGAATCACATCGAGCTATTCATTCTGGCCCATTTAACTAAAAATCGATGTCCCACACATATGCGCAGGCTCAAAATAAGTACTATTTGCACAATCTTATCTGTAAGAAGTACTGTGGATTTCTCATTAAAAAAATGAAAACTTGAGCATGCACTTGAATTAACATATTTTTTTTCTAAAAAAAGGCAACATTTTGTGAGACTATCATTACAAAGGTTCGAATATTGTATATTAGGTTCATACCGATTTGACTTGAACATATCGGATGCCGGATATCGGGTGGTATATCGAACGATATGTTGATATATGATAGAAAATATATTTAATAAAAACAAAATGTAAGGTGTCAGTGCTCTAAAATAACAAATTTAGAATCATATTTTATGAAATTGTTGATTAAGAAACTATTTAAGACAGATTCACAATCTCGAAGATTAAAAGCAATATGTTATATATATGTTTCTACAAAACATTATGCATGACTTTATAATACGATGAAGTTGTAAATACATTATCTTTTTTCACAGCTTTTTGATTAATAATTGTGTCCATTGGCGTACCAGTCTATATCAGTGGCATTCCATGTCAGATGTATATTGACCATATCGATCAATATTTCGGTCCATATTGGATGATATGCATATGAAAAATTATATTTACAAAGTGACATATTATGTTTGTATCAGTAGAGCTCCAAAACTGGTATATGGGTCATGTCCTCCTAGATTTAAAAGCTTGATCATCATCAGATACTATGTCTTGCTATTTGTACAAAGGTGAGATTTTGTGAACAAAACCTCAGTAAAAGGTGGCGTGACCATTAATATCACGTAATCACATGCATATTTAATCACACCGGGCTATTCCTTCTGAATCACTTAAGTAAAAATCGCTAAGAGCAACTCCAACGGGCCGATCCAAACGGACGGCTATTTCGTCCGTCTTTTGTCCGTTTGGGTCGTTCGTCCGCCCGGTGTCCGCCTTGTTTTTCATATGGGTCGGCAGCGCGCCGACCCATATGTACAGGCGTGGTCGGCTGGCTGCCCAATTTTACATTAATTTGCATTCAAACATATTGTGAAATGAAAATGTCAAGCAAAAAAGTTTAGCCGTCCAAATAAATAGATATAGTTTTACAAGCTAAATACAAATAAAAACGTTTCACATAGTTTTGCAAACGAGTAAAAGAAGATACATCTATTGATTGCCAACACGAGTCCACATATGCTCAACCAAATCATTTTGCAGTTGCACGTAAGTTTCCCAATCACGCATGTCTTCATGAAACTGAGTGAACTGCTCAAATGTTGCCGCTACTCCATGCTCAGGCATAACATTCTCACTCTGAAACTGAAAGCCTTGATCGTACAGTCGTTCCGGTCCCTCGTCTTCTACGATCATATTGTGCATGATCACACAAGCAGTCATCGCCTCCCATAGTTTTTGCGTGCTCCAAGTATTAGCAGGATGCCGAATGATGCCCCATCGAGATTGCAAAACACCAAAGGCACGCTCGACATCCTTCCTAGCACTCTCTTGCTCTTGGGCAAATATTTTCCTTTTCTCTCCGACAGGGTTGGGTATTGTCTTGACAATAATGGTCCACTGAGGATAGATACCGTCACTCAAATAGTACCCTTTGTCGTAGGTGTGACTGTTGATAGTAAAGTTCACCGGTGGGCTGTTGCCTTCGGCAAGCCTAGCAAACACCGGCGAGCGCTGAAGCACATTGATTGTTGGGGAACGTAGTAATTTCAAAAAATTTCCTACGCACACGCAAGATCATGGTGATGCATAGCAACGAGAGGGGAGAGTGTTGTCTACGTACCCTCGTAGACCGAAAGCGGAAGCGTTATAACAACGCGGTTGATGTAGTCGTACGTCTTCACGATCCGACCGATCCAAGTACCGAACGTACGGCACCTCCGAGTTCTGCACACGCTCATTCGATGGCGATCCCGGACTCCAATCCGGCAAAGTGTCGGGATGAGTTCCGTAAAACGACGGGCGTGGTGACGATGATGATGCTCCACCGACGCAGGGCTTCGCCTAAGCTCATGACGATATGACTTCTCCGACGCAGGCTTCGCCTAAGCTCATGACGATATGACCGAAGTGGAATATGGTGGAAGGGGTACCGCACACGGCTAAGGAGCGATCCGTAGATCAACTTGTGTGTCTGGGGTGCCCTGCCCCGTATATAAAGGAGGGAGGGAGGAGGAGGCCGGCCCTAGTAGGGCGCGCCATGGGGAGTCCTACTCCCACCGGGAGTAGGATTCTTTCCTAGTCCAACTAGGAGTCCTTCCATGTATTGGGAGTAGGGAGACAAGTAAGGGAAGAGAGAAGGGAGGGAAGGAAGGGGTGCGGCCTCCCTTAGTCCAATTCGGACTAGGCCATGGGGCGCGGCCTGCCCTAGGCAGCCCTCTCTCTTTCCGCAGGGCCCAATAAGGCCCAATACTTCTCCCCGGCGAATTCCCGTAACTCTCCCAGTACTCAAAATACCGAATCATTCGGAACCTTTCCGAACTCCGAATATAGTCGTCCAATATATCGATCTTTACGTCTCGACCATTTCGAGACTCCTCGTCATGTCCCCGATCTCATCCGGGACTCCGAACTCCTTCGGTACATCAAAACTCATAAACTCATAATAAAACTGTCATCGCAACCTTAAGCGTGCGGACCCTACGGGTTCGAGAACTATGTAGACATGACCTAGAACTATTCTTGGTCAATAACCAATAAGCGGAACCTGGATGCCCATATTGGCTCCTACATATTCTACGAAGATCTTTATCGGTCAAACCGCATAACAACATACGTTGTTCCCTTTGTCATCGGTATGTTACTTGCCCGAGATTCGATCGTCGGTATCCAATACCTAGTTCAATCTCGTTACCGGCAAGTCTCTTTACTCGTTCCGTAATGCATCATTCCGTAACTAACTCATTAGCTACATTGCTTGCAAGGCTTTATAGTGATGTGCATTACCGAGAGGGCCCAGAGATACCTCTCCGAGCAATCGGAGTGACAAAACCTAATCTCGAAATACGCCAACCCAACATGTACCTTTGGAGACACCTGTAGTACTCCTTTATAATCACCCGATTACGTTGTGACGTTTGGTAGTACCCAAAGCGTTCCTCCGTAAACGGGAGTTGCATAATCTCATAGTTACGTGAACATGTATAAGTCATGAAGAAAGCAATAGCAACATACTAAGCGATCAAGTGCTAGGCTAACGGAATGGGTCATGTCAATCAGATCATTCTCCTAATGATGTGATCCCGTTAATCAAATGACAACTCATGTCTATGGTTAGGAAACATAACCATCTTTGATTAACGAGCTAGTCAAGTAGAGGCATACTAGTGACACTCTGTTTGTCTATGTATTCACACATGTATTATGTTTCCGGTTAATACAATTCTAGCATGAATAATAAACATTTATCATGATATAAGGAAATAAATAATAACTTTATTATTGCCTCTAGGGCATATTTCCTTCAGTCTCCCACTTGCACTAGAGTCAATAATCTAGTTCACATCGCCATGTGATTTAATATCAATAGTTCACATCTATATGGGGTTAACACCCATAGTTCACATCGACATGTGACCAACACCCAAAGGGTTTACTAGAGTCAGTAATCTAGTTCACATCGCTATGTGATTAACACCCAAAGAGTACTAAGGTGTGATCATGTTTTGCTTGTGGAGATAATTTTAGTCAACGGGTCTGTCACATTCAGAGCCGTAAGTATTTTGCAAATTTCTATGTCTACAATGCTCTGCACAGAGCTACTCTAACTAATTGCTCCCACTTTCAATATGTATCCAGATTGAGACTCAGAGTCATCTAGATTAGTGTTAAAACTTGCATCGACGTAACCCTTTACGACGAACCCTTTTTCCACTTCCATAATCGAGAAACATATCCTTATTCTACTAAGGATAATTTTGACCGCCGTCCATTGATCTACTCCTAGATCACTATTGCACTCCCTTACCAAGCTTAGTGGTAGGGTATGCAATAGATCTGGTACATAGCATGACATACTTTATAGAACCTATGGCTGATGCATAGGGAATGACTTTCATTCTCTTTCTATCTTCTGCCGTGGTCGGGTTTTGAGTCTTACTCAATCTCACACCTTGTAACACAGGCAAGAACTCTTTCTTTGACTGTTCCATTTTGAACTACTTCAAAATCTTGTCAAGGTATGTATTCATTGAAAAACATATCAAGCGCCTTGATCTATCTCTATAGATCTTGATGCTCAATATGTAAGCAGCTTCACCGAGGTCTTTCTTTGAAAAACTCCTTTCAAACACTCCTTTATGCTTTGCAGAATAATTCTACATTATTTCCGATCAACAATATGTCATTCACATATACTTATCAGAAAGGTTGTAGTGCTCCCACTCACTTTCTTGTAAATACAGGCCTTTCCAAAAGTCTGTATAAAATCATATGCTTTGATCAACACATCAAAGCGTATATTCCAACTCCGAGATGCTTGCACCAGTCCATTGATAGATCGCTGGAGCTTGCACATTTTGTTAGCACCTTTAGGATTGACAAAATCTTCTGGTTGCATCATATACAACTCTTCTTTAAGAAAACCATTAAGGAACGCAGTTTTGACATCCATTTGCCAGATTTCATAAAATGTGGCAATTGCTAACATGATTCGGACAGACTTTTAAGCATCGATACAAGTGAGAAAATCTCATTGTATTCAACATCTTGAACTTTGTCTAAAACCTTTTTCGACAAGTCTAGCTTTGTAGATAGTAACACTACTATCAGTGTCCATCTTCCTCTTGAAGATCCATTTATTTAACATGGCTTGCTGATCATAGAGCAAGTCAATCAAAGTCCATACTTTGTTCTCATACATGGATCCTATCTCAGATTTCATGGCCTCAAGCCATTTCGCGGAATCTGGGCTCATCATTGCTTCCTCATAGTTCGTAGGTTCATCATGGTCTAGTAACATGAATTCCAGAACATGATTACCGTACCACTCAGTGCGGATCTTACTGTGGAAGACCTACGAGGTTTGGTAGCAACTTGATCTGAAGTTTCATGATCATCATCATTAACTTCCTCACTAATTGATGTAGGAATCACTTTGGAACTGATTTCTGTGATGAACTACTTTTCAATAAGGGAGAAGGTACAATTACCTCATCAAGTTCTACTTTCCTCCCACTCACTTCTTTCGAGAGAAACTTCTTTTCTAGAAAGGATCCATCTTAGCAACCAATATCTTGCTTTCGGATCTGTGTTAGAAGGTGTACCCAATAGTTACCTTTGGGTATTCTATGAAGACGCACTTCTCCGATTTGGGTTCAAGCTTATCAGGTGAAAACTTTTTCACATAAGCATCACAACTCCAAACTTTAAGAAACGACGACTTAGGTTTCATCGCTAAACCATAGTTCATACGGTGTCATCTCAACGGATTTAGATGGTGCCCTATTAAACGTGAATGCAGCTGTCTCTAATGCATAACCCAAAATGATAGTGGTAAATCGGTAAGATACATCATAGATCGCACCATATCCAATAAAGTGCGGTTACGACGTTCGGACACACCATTATGTTGTGGTGTTCCATGTGGAGTGAGCTGTGAAACTATTCCATTTTGTTTTAATTGAAGACCAAACTCGTAACTCAAATATTCATCTCCACGATCAGATCGCAGAAACTTTATTTTCTTGTTACGATGATTTTCCACTTCACTCTGAAATTCTTTGAACTTTTCAACTATTTCAGACTTATGTTTCATCAAGAAGATATACGCATATCTGCTCAAATTATCTGTGAAGGTCAGAAAATAATGATACTTGTCACGAGCATCAACACTCATTGAATCGCATACATCGGTATGTATTATTTCCAATAAGTCAAGAGCTTGTTCCATTGTTCCGGAGAACGGAGTTTTAGTCATCTTGCCCAAAAGGCACGGTTCGCAAGCATCAAATGATTCATAATCAAGTGATTCCAAAAGTCCATCAGCATGGAGTTTTCTTCATGCGCTTTACACCAATATGACCTTCACGGCGATTACCACAAATAAGTTGCACTATCATTATTAACTTTGCATCTTTTGGTTTCAGTATTATGAATATGTGTATCACTATGATCGAGATCCAATGAACCATTTTCATTGGGTGTGTAACCATATAAGGTTTTATTCATGTAAATGTAACAACAATTTATTCTCTTACTTAAATGAATAACCGTATTGCAATAAACATGATCAAATCATATTTATGCTCAACACCAAATAACACTTATTTAGGTTCCACACTAATCCCGAAAGTATAGGGAGTGTGCGATGATGATCATATCAATCTTGGAACTACTTCCAACACTCATCGTCACTTCCCCTTCAACTAGTTTCTGTTCATTCGGCAACTCCTGCTTTCAAGTTACTACTCTTAGCAACCGAACCCGTATCAAATACCGAGGGGTTGCTACGAACACTAGTAAAATACACATCAATAATCTGTATATCAAATATATTTTTGTTCACTTTGCCATCCTTCTTATCCGCCAAATACTTGGGGTAGTTCCGCTTCTAGTGACCAGTTCCATTGCAGCAAAAGCACTTAGTCTCGTGCTTAGGTCCAGACTTGGCCTTCTTCACTCGGAGCAGCAACTTGCTTGCCGCTTTTTCTTGAAGTTCCCCTTCTTCCCTTTGCCCTTTTCCTTGAGACTAGTGGTCTTGTCAATCATCAACACTTGATGCTCTTTCTTGATTTCTACCTTCGTCGATTTTAACATCACGAAGAGCTCGAATCGTTTTCGTCATCCTTGCATACTATAGTTCATCACGAAGTTCTAGTAACTTAGTGATGGTGACTAGAGAATTTCATCAATCACTATCTTATCCGGAAGATTAACTTCCACTTGATTCAAGCGATTGAAGTACCGGACAATCTGAGAACATGCTCACTAGTTGAGCGATTCTCTTCCATCTTTTAGCTATAGAACTTGTTGGAGACTTCATATCTCTCAACTCGGGTATTTGCTTGAAATATTAACTTCAATTCCTGGAACATCTCATATGGTCCATGACGTTCAAAACGCCTTTGAAGTCCCGATTCTAAGCCGTTAAGTATGGTGCACTAAACTATCAAGTAGTCATCATATTGAGCTAGCCAAACGTTCATAACGCCTGCATTTGCTCCTGCAATAGGTCTGTCACCTAGCGGTGCATTAAGGACATAATACTTACGTGCAGCAATGAGGATAAACCTCGGATCACGGATCCAATCCGCATCATTGCTACTAACATTTTTCAATACAATTTTCTCTAGGAACACATATAAAAACATAGGGAAGCAACAACGCGAGCTATTGATCTACAACATAATTTGCAAAATACTACCAGGGACTAAGTTCATGATAAATTAAAGTTCAATTAATCATATTACTTAAGAACTCCCACTTAGACAGACATCTCTCTAGTCATCTAAGTGATCACGTGATCCAAATCAACTAAACCATAACCGATCATCACGTGAGATGGAGTAGTTTTCAATGGTGAACATCTTATGTTGATCATATCTACTATATGATTCACGTTCGACCTTTCGGTCTCCGTGTTCCGAGGCCATATCTGCATATGCTAGGCTCGTCAAGTATAACTCGAGTATTCTGCGTGTGCAAAACTGGCTTGCACCCGTTGTAGATGGACGAGAGCTTATCACACCCGATCATCACGTGGTGTCTCGGCACGACGAACTTTGGCAATGGTGCATACTCAGGGAGAACACTACTTGATAATTTTAGTGAGAGATCATCTTAAAATGCTACCGTCAATCAAAGCAAAATAAGATGCATAAAGGATAAACATCACATGCAATCAATATAAGTGATATGATATGGCCATCATCATCTTGTGCTTGTGATCTCCATCTCCGAAGCACCGTCGTGATCACCATCGTCACCCCCGCGACACCTTGATCTCCATCGTAGCATCGTTGTCGTTACGCCATCCATTGCTTCTACGACTATCGCTACCGCTTATGATAAAGTAAAGCAATTACTGTATGCTTGCGTTTCATACAATAAAGCGACAACCATATGGCTCCAGCCAGTTGCCGATAACTTCGGTTACAAAACATGATCATCTCATACAATAAAATATAGCATCACGTCTTGACCATATCACATCACAACATGCCCTGCAAAAACAAGTTAGACGTCCTCTACTTTGTTGTTGCAAGTTTTACGTGGCTGCTACGGGCTTAAGCAAGAACCAATCTCACCTACGCATCAAGACCACAACGATACTTTCGTCAAATAGACTCCGTTTTAACCTTCTCAAGGACCGGGCGTAGCCACACTCGGTTCAACTAAAGTGAGAGAGACAGACACCCGCCAGCCACCTTTAAGCACGAGTGCTCGTGACGGTGAAACCAGTCTCGCGTAAGCGTACGCGTAATGTCGGTCCGGCCGCTTCATCTCACAATACCGCTGAACCAAAGTATGACATGCTGGTAGGCAGTATGACTTGTATCGCCCACAACTCACTTGTGTTCTACTCGTGCAAAACATCAAACCATAAAACCTAGGCTCGGATGCCACTTTGTTGGGGAACGTAGTAATTTCAAAAATTTCCTACGCACACGCAAGATCATGGTGATGCATAGCAACGAGAGGAGAGTGTTGTCTACGTACCTCGTGAGACCGAAAGCGGAAGCGTTATAACAACGCTGTTGATGTAGTCGCACGTCTTCACGATCCGACCGATCCAAGCACCGAACGACGGCACCTCCGAGTTACGCACACGCTCATTTCGATGGCGATCCGGACTCCGATCCGGCAAAGTGTCGGGGATGAGTTCCACAAGACGACGGCGTGGTGATGATGATGATGCTCCACCGACGCAGGGCTTCGCCTAAGCTCCGCGACGATATGACTTCTCCGACGCAGGGCTTCGCCTAAGCTCCGCGATGATATGACCGAAGTGGAATATGGTGGAAGGGGGTACCGCACACGGCTAAGGAGCGATCCGTAGATCAACTTGTGTGTCCTGGGGTGCCCCCCTGCCCCCGTATATAAAGGAGGGAGGGAGGAGGAGGCCGGCCCTAGTAGGGGCGCGCCATGGGGAGTCCTACTCCCACCGGGAGTAGGATTCCCCCTTTCCTAGTCCAACTAGGAGTCCTTCCATGTATTGGGAGTAGGAGACAAGTAAGGGGAAGAGAGAAGGGAGGGAAGGAAGGGTGCGGCCCCTCCCTTAGTCCAATTCGGACTAGGCCATGGGGAAGGCCTGCCCTAGGCAGCCCTCTCTCTTTCCCGCAGGCCCAATAAGGCCCAATACTTCTCCCGGCGAATTCCCGTAACTCTCCCAGATTCAAAATACCCGAATCATTCGAACCTTTCGAACTCCGAATATAGTCGTCCAATATATCGATCTTTACGTCTCGACCATTTCGAGACTCCTCGTCATGTCCCCGATCTCATCCGGGACTCCGAACTCCTTCGGTACATCAAAACTCATAAACTCATAATAAAACCGTCATCGCAACCTTAAGCGTGCGGACCCTACGGGTTCGAGAACTATGTAGACATGACCTAGAACTATTCTTGGTCAATAACCAATAGCGGAACCTGGATGCCCATATTGGCTCCTACATATTCTACGAAGATCTTTATCGGCCAAACCGCATAACAACATACGTTGTTCCCTTTGTCATCGGTATGTTACTTGCCCGAGATTCGATCGTCGGTATCCAATACCTAGTTCAATCTCGCTACCGGCAAGTCTCTTTACTCGTTCTGTAATGCATCATTCCGTAACTAACTCATTAGCTACATTGCTTGCAAGGCTTTATAGTGATGTGCATTACCGAGAGGGCCAGAGATACCTCTCCGACAATCGAAGTGACAAAACCTAATCTCGAAATACGCCAACCCAACATGTACCTTTGGAGACACCTGTAGTACTCCTTTATAATCACCCAGTTACGTTGTGACGTTTGGTAGTACCCAAAGCGTTCCTCCGTAAACGGGAGTTGCATAATCTCATAGTTACAGTGAACATGTATAAGTCATGAAGAAAGCAATAGCAACATACTAAACGATCAAGTGCTAGGCTAACGGAATGGGTCATGTCAATCAGATCATTCTCCTAATGATGTGATCCCGTTAATCAAATGACAACTCATGTCTATGGTTAGGAAACATAACCATCTTTGATTAACGAGCTAGTCAAGTAGAGGCATACTAGTGACACTGCTTGTCTATGTATTCACACATGTATTATGTTTCCGGTTAATACAATTCTAGCATGAATAATAAACATTTATCATGATATAAGGAAATAAATAATAACTTTATTATTGCCTCTAGGGCATATTTCCTTCATTGATATCATTGTGTGATCCAGCCATGCCAAAAAAAGAGTGCCAGATCCAGAGATCTTGAGACGCCACAGCCTCTAGTATGACAGTGCAAGTCCTGACATGTCCCTTATACTGCCCTTGCCAAGCAGAAGGACAGTTCTTCCACTCCCAGTGCATGCAGTCTATGCTGCCAAGCATCCCCGGGAAGCCCTGGCATTCATCGCCAACAAACGGGTCAGTATCTTCACCGTAGGCTCTCTCAAGTACTCAGGGCCAAACACAGCAATCACAGCCTTGCAGAACTTATACGGAGACTCTAGGCATGTAGACTCGCTCATACGGATGTACTCGTCAATGAGATCACCGGGCACTCCGTATGCAAGCATTCGGATGGCGGCAGTGCATTTCTGATAAGAGGAGAAACCAATCTTGCCGATGACATCCTCTTTGCACTCGAAGTAGTCATCATATCCGGCCACTCCCTCTCTAATACGGTTGAAAACATGCCTACTCATACGGAACCGGCGGTGGAATTTGTGATGTTTGAACAACGGGTTTGTTGTATCAAAGTAGTCCTTCCAGAGAAGGAAATGCCAGCTCGCTCGGTTGCGATTCAACGCCGGAAGGTGGCTTGGAATGGAGCCACGGAACAACGGCCGCTGGCTGTTGAGGTGGTGATGGACCAACACGGCAGCCAATATCTCCTCCTCGTCGTCGGACGACAAATCGTCAGAGTCGCAAAGAAAATTGTGAAAAAAGAACTCGTCGACGGAGTCCATTTTCGTACCTTGGCAAGCCGAGCGACTTGCAAGGCGTCGAAGAAGGAGACGCGCTACGACCAGACTAGCTGCGCCGCGGCGTCCGACGAAGCGTGCGGTCGGATGTGGCGGGCGGCGAAGTCGTCTGTTCGTCATGGCGGGCGGTGGGGAAGCGGCGGTGTGAACGATTCGCTCCCGGCGGCAAAACGGCGGCAGCGGGCGACGGGGGGCAGGGGCTGCGTTGCTGGGCGGATGTGGAGGCGGCGGCAGCTGGAAGAGTCGCCGGCAAAAATGGGCGGCGGTGTCGGTGACAGAGGAGATGGGGCAAGGGTTGCTTGTTGGCCGCGGGTGAGAAGCGATGTGCCCTGAGACCGGTGACCCGGGGCTGAGTAAGCGGCAGCGTCCGTCTCGTGTCCGCGCCGACGCAAATCCGGCTCAAAATTGGGCCGGGAATGGGTCGCCCGCGGACAAAAAACGGACGCGCATCTGTTCGGTCGGCGCGTTGGGCCGCCTTTTCTGTCTTTGCCGACCCAAATGGACGGCCACAGACGAAATGGATCGCCCCATTGGAGTTGCTCTAACTCATACATAGGCACACGTTTTACAAGTAGCTTCGTGTTCTTGTCAATTTCCCGACATGGACTACAGCTTCAGGCATTGGCTTTGCTTTTTTGCATATAGATGAGATTTAACGAAAAAAAGGTGGTGTGACAATACATAATTTGTGCACATACCGAGTCACATATAGCTGTCCACTTGAACCTGTTTAAACAGAAAATTGTTAGCCCACACATAGGCACAAACTCATTTTTTTCCACATTCTGCTATGTAAGAAGTATTGTGGGTACTGGGTCACCAATGAAAATGACCCGTGACTGAAAACTTTGAATACACATTTGAATTAACAAATTATTCTCAAAAGGAAGCAATACTTTTGAGACAGCATGAACATAAACGTGACGGCAGATAAAAAAAAAGGCATTGTGCGCCAATAAACACTTGGCGTGCCGAGCCGAAACGATGAAGCGAAGGTATATTTTGCCAGCTTCCTATCCTATACTAACTAAGCAATTTTTGGCTAACTTCCCGAATGAAAAAACCAAACGCGCTCACAGCGGTGTAGGTTCTTGGGGTGCAGCTAGCCTGGGATCACGGGATGGGCGACGGTGCAAGTGGATCGGTGAGCTGGGCCAACGGCGGGTGGGGGTGGGGCCCGCCCGTCCGATCCCGCGTCACCCCGCACCATCCGTCCCGCGCCACGCGCCCACGTGTCGACCGCGCCGCCGGGCTACGCGTCGCCGCGCGCGCGCCCCGAGGGCCAGCGCGGCGTCCCGGTCATGCAGGTGACGTGGTGGCCGCTTCCTCCCGGGCGGGCCCCAGCGGAACGGGCTTTCGCACCACGTGTGCGCCCCGCCCATGTGCGCCGGCCGGCCCCTCGCGTAGCGGTCGGGCCACGGCTGATTGGTGGGCCACGTGGCCCGCGCCGTGTGGAGGGGGTGGGTGGGAGGCGTCCGTGACTGGGTGCCAGCTCAGGCGGGGCTCGAAGGATAGCCCGCTTATCCTCTGACACGACCTGGCGGACGTCGGGCCGCGGGGCGCGCGTGGTGGCCTGATGCGACTGGACCAGCTCAGCCACTACTATTCCTCATCATCAAATTAAAAAAAGAAAGAAACCCTAAAAAAAAAAGAAGCTTATCTCGTGAAGAAAAGAAAAATAAGCTGAGCCATAAAAAAAAAAGAAGAAACCCTAAAAAATAAAAAAATAAAAAAGAAGCTTATCTTTGCACAGTAGAAGTAGAACCTACTGTGACCCAATCGGTTCAGACTCAAAGTAGACTGACACTCGCTTCTACTTCTACTGTGCAAAGCTACACCCATTTCTGCAGGTGAATCTTGCAAAGCCATTTCATCGTGTCATCAACAGAAATCCAGAGAAAATGTGTTTTCAGAAGATCAATCCAGAGAAAATGTCTGTACAGGTCTGCTTGAAAACAGAGGCGACACTGGCACTGAATCCTATCTCGCTTGTGTTGATTACCCACGTTGAAATTAGTACTACAGAGCTGAATTCTGGCATTACATCACACTTGAACAAGGGATCTTGCATGCAGTGGTCGTGTTTGGACGGAGGGTCCTGGTTTCGATCGAGCTGGGTGGTGGACGAATGGGGATTGATTATCAAGGTCCGCCGAGGATGGCGTTCTCGATGTCTTGTCTGCTCAGGGCGTAGCTGAACCTCCTCTCCATGTCCTTCTCCAGGTTCCCCGGGCCGCTCTTCAGGTATCTGATTACGTCGGTTAAACATAACAGGGTTCAGTGATAATAATCAGTGTCTTGGCAAATAATGATTCAGTCGATTACCAAAGAATTCCATGCTTCGTAGTGTTATGATGATGTAGTTTCGGTCTTAGAATTCAGGTAGTCAGGTGCTAAATTATACAGAATCAGTATGTTCAGAAAACAGGTAGAATAGAATGACATCTCTATCTGAAAGAACAGTAGTATGTGCATTCGCAGCTTGGTTAGCAGTGGAGGATTTGCAGAGCCACAAACAATCCTTGGGGAAGATGAAGACAACCAACTGTTGAGCAATCTGGCATGTCGATTACTTGCTACACTGGGCTAAGTGGCTAACCAAGCCATAAGAACGCACTGGAAGCATTGCATTTGTTGTTATGAGGATGCAGCTCAATCTTGGAACTCAGGTGGTCAGGGGGTGCTAAATTATGAATTCAGCTGTATGATCTGAAAAGGGCAGGGGGGTGCTAAATTATGAAGTCAGTATTATGATCTGAAAAGGGCAGGGCATTTCTTTCTGACTAAAAGAGCAGTAATCGCGCTGTCAGCTTGGTTTTCGGTAGAGGATTTGCAGAACATCAGCTGAACCATAATCCTTGGGATAATCAAAATGATGAACTGCACTATCGAGCAATCTGACAAGTCGATTGCTTGCTAGATTCGCTGCGTAGCGCGCTCCAATTCCTCTTCAATCAGAGATATATTCTTTTTCTACAGAAGAGCGGCGCGGCGGCCGGCGTGGATGGGCGGGCGGGCGGGCTACCTGATGTGGAGGTCGGTGACGTCGAGGCTGAGGCGGGCGTGCCAGAGCGGCGTCTCGGCGACCCACACGGAGCGGTCCTCGCGGGACTGCGCGAACCCGACGCTGCGCAGCCACGCCTCGATGCACGGCAGGCTGTGCGCGTACAGCGGCTTCTCCTTCTCCGGCAGCCGCTCCAGCCACCCCGCGTCCGCCGCCACCGCCGCCGCCGCAACCGCCACGCCCCTCCGCCGGGCCACCGTCATCATCATCCCCCGCGCCGCCCGGTGCGCCGGCGACGAGCGCACGGCCCCGCTCGTCCCCAGAGGGCACGGGAGCAGGGCCGGAGGGACCAGGGCGCGGAGGAGTGAGCTCGGCACCGCCATGGACATCGTCGCTCGGTCGCTTGCCTTCCTCTCTTCCGGCTTCGCTCCGGTCTGATCCTTACTTTTTTTTTCTCCTCCTCCTTTTTTTCTCTCTACAGTCGGGCCGTAAGTTGCTGGCGGTCCACGTAGTTGGGCCGAATGGGTAGGAGCCCATGGCGGACCGGGAGAGAGCGACGGCCCGCGACGGCCCACCAAGCGGGGCCAAAAGCGCGGGAAAACCCCACCGGAATGGCGCGCGGCGGCGGCAAAAATCCCCCAATCCCATCGTCTTCTCCACACCACCGCTTCCCTCCCACTCCGCTGGATCCAACCCGCCCCCCCCCCCCCACCCCACCCCGCCTGCACGCACCGGCCCTAGCGGAGCGGCATGGACTCGGCGATGCTCTCGCTCACCTGCGCCGGCCTCGGGGCCGCGGAGGAGGACGACGACGGGGGCGCCGTCGGCTACGTCAAGGGCGAGCACTGCCTCGGTACCGCCCCCACGCCCCTCCTCCCTTCCGTTCGCCTCCGGCCGTTCGGTGTCCGCTGACTTCCGCTGCGCGCGCGTTTGTGCAGACAACCTGAAGGATCTGCAGAGGCTGCTGCGGCGGGACGACCCGGAGCGGCGGGAGGTCTTCAAGCAGGTCTGCAAGTGGAGGATCGCGTCCAGGGATCTGGTGCCCATCATCGAGAACTACCAGTCCGACCGCAACCTCGTCATCACGGCAGGTACATTTTCTATCCCCCCCTTCCCGAAACTCCGAAGTTGTTGCCATGGTCTGCACGGACGGAACCCGCACAAGATCTGACGGTCTCGAGCAATTAGATTAGAGGAACTGATTTTGAGGGCAGAGGAGTCTCTGATACTGTCCACATTTTGCTGTCTCGATTCGCCGAAGCTTATGTGCACATTATGTAACAACCAGCTTATGTTATTTCTCCTATTGTGATACTGGCCATCATTATGTAACAGCCAGCTTATGTGCACATTATGATACTGGCCATCATTTCTCCTATTGTGCATACCTGTGCAGTTCTGATGTGCAACCGGCTTATATTGTTGAACAAAAACAAGTAGTGTCTGCCATTTCGGATCTGTTTGTTAAGTAACAGCATCCTCTATCTATTTTTAGTATGCATTTTTTTTCTTATCCGAGGATACCAGTATGTAGTTTTGAACTTCCGGAAAATCACAAACTTGGTTATGCATGGAAGATTTAGTTAGCCAAACTGAAGTTCATGATCCCTCTACTCCTTATATTGACAAATATACATCATTTTTGAACTTGGTTATGCATGGAAGGCCCCAGGCTCTACTCCCTATATTCACAAATATACATTGCTCTAGCCACTGAATTGGTCACCATGGTGGATTTTTTAGCAAAGTTCCGCCATAAATCTTTGAGCATTAATCTCTTGAGAGACAGAATCTTGATTGCTAATTTCGGCCATAACAATTTGGTAAAATCTATAAGAAATTGTTATGGGGGTAATTCAGTCTTATAGATTAGGATATGGTAATCTGATAAGAATGCACGCACCTTCGTGGCATGTTTTGACCTTGTAGACCTAAATATCTGTTACTCTAAGGGTCAAAATTTTGATTTACTTGTAATTCATCTGGAATTGAGTCTGTATCAAGTTTTATCACTGTAATATTTGTCTTTTCCCCTTTATATAGCTACACATTGTGCTTTCAGTTGGATTAACTGATGTGACACTACAAGGTCTAATGTTTTCCTTTCTTTTTTTTTTTTTGAAGTGAAAGTGTTGGTATTCCTTACCATGCCTGTCGATCCTTCATCAGAGGATGTTGCTCAGCAGATAGAGTATCTGTGGGATTTGAAGGCTGCACTCACACGGAATGTTGCAATCGCAGTGATTGTGTCTCTTCTTGAGGACCCATTGGATCATTTGGAAAGGTGAATTCTCTTCCGTTGCTACTTTGAGTTCCACCTGTATATCGGATGAGGTCATGCTTTTGTTATGCTGTAATAATTTTGTAAGTTCTAATTTATCAATGTCATTGGCATATGAGCAAGATGATTATGCTTGATCTGCATGTCAATTTGATGCTAGCTACTATCTTCATCTGCACTGGACTATGCTCATGAAATAAAAATATGCATGTGGGATTTTTTTTCCAATTAAACTGTGACCAAACATAATGTATTTGATGTACCTGTTCAAGTGTATGTAGTGCCCAAAAGACTTATGCTTATTCCTTAAAAATATAGTATATTTATCCTTTTCTGTTTTGTTGCATAAAGGAGAGTTGTGCAAATATCATGCATCTTCTGTCATTCTCATTCCATTCTGTTCACATTATACTAGTTCAATTACACTATGTTTCCTTTGTTCTAGTAAGTTGAGCATTCATGACTTACTTTTCAATGGCAATCAGAACTTCATTCACGGAAGAAGATTGGAAGCTAGTACAGCTGGTGCTTACTTTATTCCGCAACGTCTTGGCTATTCAAGAAATCACATTGCCTCAGAAGGCATCTGGGGAAGCTACCCAGTTATTGTACCTGGCTGACAGCTTTTTAGAGCTCATGTTTAAAGAAAATATGATGGACCTAATCTTAGTGCTAGCTCAACATATTGATGAGCCCTCTGGTTATCTCAAGCATGAAAACCTTCTTTTGTTGGAAATCTTTCATTATCTTTTCTTGGGTCGGGACCCAGAATTGATTGCCAAAGTTCGTCCAGAAGGCTCAAAGGTATACCTGTTCTTCAAAACTAATTTATCTATTTCTTTAGATGACCCCTTTCCCATGACTTACAATGAGAACTGTGTTACTCTTTTGATGTTTCATAGGAGCAGGTCAATGGAGATATTGATACATCAGTTGATTCATTGAGATTGATGATGGAGAAGGAAGAGAAGGAAAAAAGGATGTTCAGGCAGAGAAACGCGGAGAATCACGCACTCAACGGAATTTTTACATGCCTTGCAGTGGTACCATATAATCTAATGCTGTTTTAGATTCTACATCATAAGTGGATAAATCGTTGTGTTGTAATCTTTGTGTTGCACTTGATCTTACAGGATGGATCTAAGTCATTGTGCAAAGGGAACCCCAGCTCAGCAATGTCATCTGCAAATAGCCTCCGGAAAATACGTAATGTCCAAAGAGGCCCTCAGAAAAGGATAGCATGGGATAATGAACTTCTTTACATACCAAAGGAGGGTATTATGGAAATGCTAAGAAGTTTCATGGATCAATTTTTATCTGGAGGATATAATGGTAACTTAATCGCTCCTTTTACCAAACTATTACTATATCCTATATTTTTGTAAGCTTGAGATAACACAGTGCTTTTCAGTCCTGATGCAGTCTGTTTGTGATGATATTGTGAAGCAGCATCATTCTGTCGAGAAATCTGATGACATTACATTCTTCAAAGTTGTTTGCTTTGTCTTAGCTTTTCAACACGAGAAAGCATCAAATGCTCAGGTTTGGAACTGAACTCATGGGCTGTGATGCTACATTTTCCTATATCTAATTATTGTTCCATGTTTTTATCACCTGGGCAATGTTGACTGGAATTGCCAATATCTGATCATATATAGTTGATTTTATCTTCACTAATGCAATACATGCAACTTAAGTTGTACGTCAGCGTTTTTTTACAATACATGCAACTTCATTATCTTGTCTTGTTTTGCTAGATTTTTTATGTGTGAGTTTGTTACCTTTTTGTAGGGAATACATTATCTTAATTGGACAGAACACCATGATTATAACTATTCATGCAGAAATGTGTCTGTCATCTTGTTGCCATGCTGTTTTTTGACGTGTCATTTTTTTGTTTAGAAATCAAGTGCTGGACCCCAGCTGTCCGAGACTTCACCAGGCAATGAATGTGATGATCTGCCGTTTCGTGGTGACATATGTGGACCTGTTGCAGCCACATTAAACGAAGATATGTTCAATATAGTCTTGTCCAGGTGGCGTGAGGCCTATGAAGACCTGAAGCAGACTAAGGATTACAAAACTCTTTCAGCTGCTGGCTCCTTAATGAAGAACATGGTAAGCAAATATGTATTCCGTACATTTAAGAAAGACAGGGACACTATACTTAGATCTTGTATAACCAGTTGCTTATTTCTCTCCCATTTTTTTTTGAGCCAATGAGCTTGAGAACGGTTTGCATACCACTATGTTTGACATTGACATTCTAAAACGAAAATAGTAATGGTTTAACCAAGTGAAGTCTGAGTAGAATTGGCTAGGCTTAACTTTGAAACTTTGACCCATTG
Source organism: Aegilops bicornis (assembly GCA_021605145.1). Lineage (NCBI taxonomy): Eukaryota > Viridiplantae > Streptophyta > Magnoliopsida > Poales > Poaceae > Aegilops > Aegilops bicornis. The sequence continues at coordinate 675,544,201 of CM038669.1, read as the reverse complement.
TTTTGGTTGAGCTTGGTCCAGTTTCTTTTCCTGAAAAAGGTTTATAACAAGTATTGGAGTATTGCTCAGATAGCTGCGCCAAAACCAAATTTGGATTGCCAACTTTGATCTCGATTAAAAAGAAAAGTAGAGGTTGAAACTAGGCTTGAGCTTGGTTTGTTTACTGTTTATCCATAAGTAGGCAAAGTTTGAAGCCATTTCACTATCAGCAAGTAGTATGATTTATTTATCAACTTAACTGCTTGCTGAATGTTGGTGGTAATGACCAAGTATCAACTACTAAGTGCCTAACTTGTAACTAGATATTAATTTGTTAAGCTTCATAAACTGCATATAGGATCTATTGGTTATTTGTATTTATCCTTTGTTGTCTGAGAATGAGAACTCTGTTAAACTTGGTCTACGAAGAGAATCACAATACATTGCTAGTGTGAAAAGGAGAATTTAATTTTCTTAAGAAATATGAACTTGCTTAGTTTCATAATTCCCTTAATGCGTTCCTTTAGTATGTTTTCATGGTCTCTATCTTTGACTTATTTGAATCCACACTGAACAATCTTCCTTTTGCAGATTGGCATGATATATTTGGTGGTGAAAGTTCATCCTGAAGATTCAAGGGAATCTCAAACAGCCCGTGTTTTACTGTATAAGCTGTTCTATGATCAGACAGAACAAGGCCTGACTCAGTTTCTCCTGAACTTGTTCAGATCTTTTGATACTCATAAGCAACCAAAAAGGTTTATACAAAGTTCCTTTTTCAGATATTCATATTTATATGTCATGTACTCTTTATTTGCTGCATAAATATGAAGCTTATGCAAAAGCACCAAATCGCTATTATGCTTCGCTGACATGTATTTGGTAGAAGCTTTACTTTGCAATTTGTGCGTACTTGTCTGCTTGGTAGAAATGATGCTCCACATGTATATAGAACTTATAAACATCGATTAGAACAAAAGTCTTGTTCTCAACATGTACTTCAAGCAGTTCTCCATTTAATATTTTTCCATTATGAAAATTAGGGATATGCTCTAGTTGTTTCCCTGCTTTACAGAAGTTCAATGTACATCTCCAATGCATTGGGGCCAGTGGGTGCACTTTTTTTCTTCCTCCATTGCACCTGAAAATACTAGTGGGTGCAGTCTACTACATTTAGCTAATGGGTGCACATTGTAAGTTGCAACTCTTGTGATGTCCAATGATAAAAGTGGGATCTATGAATGTGCAAGTTGTTGCACCCTGCACCCTGTGGTTTTTTGAAAGGGTATTTTAGGATTTTGATGTAGTTTGTTTCTGCACAATGGAGGTCCACACTATTTTGTTAATTCATAACCAAGTTTATGTATCCTCTACTTTTATATGCTTCCAACCATTGTTTCACTTGTCTGTTCTGTATCAGCGCTCTTGCGGATTTACTAGAAACAGTTCATATCATGCTACAGCTGATGGAGAAGCTTCAAGCACGAGGTGCTTTAAGGGTATGTTTTTTTCAGTCCCAACATCAATATATTCTTGCTTGTATGGTCCACCACAAGTTAGATCAAGTGTGGATCTTCATTTTTCAGCAACTATGTTTTATTGTACCAAATTTCAACTGCTTATGTAAAGATGACAAGCTTCATGCTGAAGCAATCGACCCTCCTCCCTTCTTGATCTGAGTATTAATCACCCCCTCAATTTAGGTTGCGAAAAGGACAAGAAAGGGCAGAAAAGGAAGACGTCAGATGACAAACATGAGAGTACCAAACCTGAAACAGAGAATGTGGAGCAAAGCTACATAGACCCAACAGATGGGACTAAAGCCACATCTGATTCACTTCCAGATTTGAGAAGTGAGGATCCTCTAGCAGAACCTACTCTCGTAGAGCAAGGAAAAGTTGATTCCGATGGCACAGATCTGCCAGATACAATTGTGGATACGGCTGTTAATCTGGAGAGCACCACACAGCTTGGAGGTGATCCATCTTCTGCAGGCAGTGGTGAAAAGGAAAGAAATTCCATTAATGAAGAGGAAGATACTTGTACCACACAGCTTGGAGGTGATCCACCTTCTGCAGGCAGTGGTGAAAAGAAAAGAAATTCCATTAACGAAGAGGAAGATACTTGTACCACACAGCTTGGAGGTGATCCATCTTCTGCAGGCAGTGCTGAAAAGAAAAGAAATACCATTAATGAAGAGGAAGATGCTTCAGATTCTTCAAGTGATGATTGCCCCCAGCTACAAGTGAAGTTGATTTTAACGTATCACGGTTAATATACAGCCTAGCCAACAATTCTGTTGTTCAAAATATATGCTGGTTGTTGAAGTACTATAAGACTAACTCCTTCCGAACAAACCACTACATCATATGCATGCTGCGGAGATTCTGTGAAGATCTAGATGTGTCACCAATGCTATATCAGGTAATAGCTCACTGTTATATATTTTTCATCAGGGCTGTATTTTCTTGGGATCTGACATTATACTGTCCGTCTTTTGCAGCTATCGCTTCTGACTACTTTCTATGATATATTAGCTGAACAGAAGTCTTCGAGTTCAAAGGAGTATGCAAATATTGTAAATTTTCTTTCTAAAATTGTAAGGAAGTTGGTGAGAGCAATGAAAAAACAGCCACTGTTATTTGTTGATACACTCTTTTGGAAGACAAGAAAGGAATGCCATTGCATTGATGCTGATTATCTACTGAATGAGTTCAAGGGAGATTTTAACAATAAGGGTGGTGAAGTTGGTTCAAGTAAGGGATGGGGAGGTCCAGTAAATATAGCAGATTCTCTTGGTGACGATGAAGCTGACTATGATATACCACATGAACCATATGATGGTGATAAGTAAGTTTGTCTTGTATATGCCCAATTGTCCATTAATGTAGTGTGAATGAGATAATTTATTTCCATTCGTGTGTGCATGTGAACAGGAATGGAGATTCATCGTCTGGTGAACGTGAAGGTGATACTCAGAAGAGCATGGGTCCCAGAGACAAAAGGAGCATATTACTGTCACTTTCAGACAGTGAAGCTGAGGATAATGATAGGTTTGTTTTATATCTAGCTCTGCATTTGAACACAGATGCTTTTCCTAGACTAGCTCTTTGATTAGATTGACTTGATTTAGGACTACTATATCTAGAGGCTCTCAGAATAAAGAGGTCCCAAAGAGACGAGGGCGTTCCATTTTCAATGAAGAGCAAGAGAAGCTTATAAGAGATCTTCACGCGAAGTAAGTGATCAATTTATGTCAAGAAAGGATAAGATCTCTGATGTTTGTACTTACGAGTACGTAATAATGTTTATTGTTTAGTACTTAGGCATGAATCACATGATGATGCCTGAATGTTTATTCCTTGTGTTACAGATATAAGGATGATCGTAAATGCAGTCATCTAATTGCTGAAGCTCTAGATCCCAGTGGAAAGATATCGTCGGCTCAAGTTTCTCGAAAGCTTACACAGCTAGGTCTCAGGAGTGTCACTAGGAGGACAAAAGTTTCAGAGGCATCTCTTTCAGCCGAAGATCTGGTTACACAACCACAAAACAACGTGCTGGATGATCCGAAGCCAGAAAGTACCCGGTGAGTATTATAAAGGACGAGCTGTGCCTTTCTTCCTCTGGCTGTGAGCCTGTATTACAAGCTTTACATTCAGTTATGCACAGTTATCAGTAAGATGGAATCCACAATTTAGCATGTTAAAGACATCAAAACTAGTGCATACATCGCCCTAAGCACATTATGAAAAGAAATTAGTGTGATTTGATAGCTAATTGGTTGTTACTTGTCATTAAGTCTAGCTTGCATTTTCAGGCGCAGGAGGAAAAGGCTACATCGGTTAAGCAGTAAGGACGACAACAACGATAATCATCCAGTATCATCTGATGAAGAAACATTGCAATCACTTAAGGGCAGGTAAAATTCCTGCAATGAGTTGCTTTCGTGAGTTAATTCTATTGGCGTGATATTTTTTCCTTGAGTTTGTTTTACCCTTAATAAAAGGATATGCAAAGCTTTTGTGTGTCCTACAAAACGACTGTTTTGCTATTAAAAAGGCCTTTATATCAGAAAGTATGATTGATGAAAATGGCTGGAAATTTTGCCAGTATGTAATCGAAATCAATAATGAACGTAGATATTTTTGCTTAACTCTCTTTGAAGTTGCCAGTAATCATGACAGAAATGTCATGGGATGTATGAAGAAACATTTGTTTCTGCAAAACAGAATCATGTTATTTGATCTTGTATGCCATTTATTCTTTAGACTACAGTCCATAGCATGTATTGTCAAGTTAGTTTTTCTTAGTTTCATCATAGGCAAAATGTGCAACTAATTTGGGCCATAGATATATGAAATTATTTTATGATGTGCCTTGTCTATTTTGACATATTGAGTGTTTCCCTTAATCTATGGCAGAACCAAAAATAAGGAGCGGTCCTCGGTGGACCTTTCAACGAGGAAATCACAGCGTCAAGAGGCTTCGCAGGGCGATTCTGATGATGAGACCATAGGATCTCTTCTTAGGTAAGCTCATTCAGCTTCATATACATCAAGAACTGGTTACTGAATGTTTATGATGCCAATTGTTAAAACTCATTGATTTATATGCTATGATTTTCTTCCCTCAACACATTTTACTAGGACTAACTACTTCTATTTTTAAACAGTAGAGGAAAGAAGAAAAGGTTATTGACATCAGATGTTACAGAGAATAAACAAGAACACCTAGATTCTTCGAAGAACATTGGTCTGGGGGTTGAGGCTATTGGTTCAAATATCATGTAAGCTTGTATAAGTTATTTACCTCACATGCTTGGAATAGCTTAATATTCTATATTTTCTCATATATTGTTTCCATATTATGCACGTATGCCTTGTGAAAGCTGAAAAACATGTAGACATCTTATTATAGCTGTGCAATAATGATTACTATAGTACTTGACGCTGCCTTGTCCGTTTTGACATACTGAGTGTTTCCCTTCATCTGTTGCAGAACCAAAAATAAGGAGCTGCCATCCGTGGATCTTGCACCAAGTATATCACAGCATCAAGAGGCTTCGCAGGGCACAGATTCTGATGATGCGACCATAGGATCTCTGCTTGGGTGAGCTCATTCAGCTTCATATACACCAAGAACTGATTACTGAATGTTCATGATGCCAATTGTTAAACTCAATAATTTACATTGAATTTCTTCCCTCAACACATTTGAATGAGACTAATTACTTTTATTTTTAAACAGTAGAGGAAAGAAGAAAAGGTTATCAACGTCAGATATTGCAGAGGATAAACAAGAAGACCTAGAGTCTTTGAAGAACATTGGTTCGGGCACTGAGACTATCGGTTCAAATGCCATGTAAGCTCATGAGTTATTTACCTCACATACTTGGAATAGCTTAAATATTCGAGGCTGTATGTTTTCTCTTATATTGTTTCCATATTATGCACTTATGCCTAGTGAAAACTGAAAACAGGTAGACATCAATAGCCAGTGAGAGTACCTTACTATATCATGTCCAATAATGATTACAATAGTACTTGATGCTGCCTCTTCTTTTGACATACTGAGTGTTTCCCTTCATCTATTGCAGAACCAAAAATAAGGAGCTGCTGTCCGTGGATCTTGTACCGAGGATATCACAGCATCAAGGGACTTCGCAGGGCACAGATTCTGATGATGAGACCATAGGATCTCTGCTTAGGTAAGCTCCTTCAGCTTCATATACATAAAGAACTGATTACTGAATGTTCATGATGCCAATTATTAATACTTATTGATTTATATGGTATGTTTTTCTTCCCTCAACACATTTGAATGGGACTAATTACTTTTATTTTTGAACAGTAGAGGAAAGAAGAAAAGGTTATCAACATCAGATATTGCAGAGAATAAACAAGACCTAGATTCTTCAAATAACACTGGTCGGGGCGTTGAGACTATTGGTTCAAATATCATGTAAGCCTGTATAAGTAATTTACCTCACATACTTGGAATAGATACATTGTTTCCTATACTATGCACTTTATGCTTAGTGAAAGCTGAAAACAGACAGACATGAATAACCATCTAGAGTACCTTACTATAGTATGTGCAGTAATGATTACTATAGTACTTGATGCTGCCTTGTCTGTTTTGATGTATCGAGTTTTTCCCTTCATCTATTGCAGACCCAAAAATAAGGAGCTGGCCTCGGTGGATCTTCCACCGGGTGTATCACAGTATCAAGAGGCTTCGCAGGGCACAGATTCTGATGATGAAACCATAGGATCTCTGCTTAGGTGAGCTCATTCAGCTTTACACATTAAGAACTGAGTATTGGATGTTCATGATGCCAATTATTAAACACCATCAATTTATATGCTGTGATTTCTTCCTTTCATTTTGACTGGACTAGTTCCTTCTATTTTTAAACAACAGAGGAAAGAAAAGAAGGTTATCTACATCAGATGTTACAGAGAACAGACAAGAACACCAAGATTCTTCGAAGAACATTGTTCCGGACATGGAGACTATCGGTTCAAATGTCATGTAAGCTCATTTAAGTTATTTACCTGCCATACTTGGAATAGCTTGATATTGCTTTGAGGCAGAATAGCTTAATATCTGAGGGCGTATGTTTGCTCATATACTGTTTCCGATGCACGCACTTTTGCCTAGTGAAAGCTGAAACAGGCAGACATCAATAACCATTGATAGTACATTAATTACTATAATATGTGAAATTATGATTTTGTTTTGAATGATTATGAAACGAGCTTCTCACTTTTCAGGGACGCCCCTCTCCATCCGGAGTTGAACTCATCTAACGATAAAGGTGGTGATGCTGGTGAGGCTGAACTTCTTGATGACTTGAGTGAGCCAGAGCTGGATGGTGGTGAAGATACCGAGCAACGGACCATCAATGACAGAGACATGCCTAAATCTGGGGACATGGCAGGCTCTAATGCCGGTCAGAAGGCTGGTTTGAAAAGAAGACAGAGAATGGTGATTGACGACGACGACGAGTAGTTTACTTGAAATTATTTAGAGAAAAGTCGGACACTGCAGCTGTTTGGAGTAGATGTTCTGCTACTGCTATGGTGAGGGGACATGTTTCTGAGTTGGGAGCTGGAAATTGGCAGTAAGCAGATGGAAATTGAGTTGTCAGGCTCTTGTTTTTGTACATGATTGGTTTTCCAGGCTGGTCCTGGCGTTAGTTTTGGATAGAGCCTCTCCGGCAAGTGTTGCCATATTTCCAAATGTACTAGCCAATCGTATGATGGTTGTATGGGAAGTGGGAACACACTGCTCTGCTCTCTTTGTTTTAACTTGCATGATCCATTCTCTACGGTAATGAAGAGTGCATCTTGATGTCGATGTGCTTTCTGCAATTGGAGTCGGTGTAGACCCTCTATGGCAACATACTCCCTCCGTTCGAAAAAGCTCGTCCCAAGCTTCTTCCTCAAATGGATGTATGTAGCACTAACTTGGTGCTAAATACATCCATTTGAGGGTCAAACTTTTTCGGATGAAGGGAGTATATTTCATGTCAGGAATGCCATATAGTAACGCTAATTTACTTGGAGTTGATGAATATCATTCAAAAAAAAAAAACTGAAAACTCTGCAAGTGATTTATTTAGTGCTCAGTTGATTCAAAAGAATATCGTAGTATGTGCAATCATGATCTAGCATTATCGGTGGTGATGCTGAACTTGTGGATGACTATAGTGAGGGTGAGGCCGAGCTGGATGATCGTGAAGACGTCGAGCAACGGATCATCGATGACAGAGACTAATGTTAGTGTGAAAAGAAGACACGGACTAGTGATTGACGACAATGACGATGAGTAGTTTTACCTTGAAATCCATGTAACGACAACAAGCGCGAATTATATGAGGATTGATCAGTCCTTGAAAGCGTCCTTGATTTTCTCAGACACTCGACAGCCGTTGGATAGGATGCCTGACGCGCTCTAGTTATTATATTATATATAAATAGGGAAATTGGGAAGTCGAAACAAAAAACGGTCCCATGGTCTAGTGGTTAGGACATTGGACTCTGAATCCAGTAACCCGAGTTCAAGTCTCGGTGGGACCTCTTTCCTTATCCAATTTTTATGTGCTTGAACAAATTGGCCTTTTTAGAAAATGGGGGACCTGTTATTTTTTTGTATCATTTTTATGTGCTTGAACCTGTTATTTTTTTGTATCATTTTTATGTGCTTGAACAAATTGTGATTTTGTTTTGAATAATGATGGAATGAACCTCTCACTTTTCAGGGACGACGACGAGTAGTTTACTTGAAATTGGCGAGTGAAAAGTCGAATACTGCAGCTGTTTGGAGTAGGTGGCCTGCTACTGCTATGGTGACTTGGGAGCAGGAAATTGGCAGTAAGGCAGTAAGCAGATGCATATTGAGGTTGTCAGGCTCTTGTTTCTATACATGATTTATTTTTCAGGCTGGTCCTGGCGTTAGTTTTGGATACAGCCTCTCCGAACAGTGTTGCCACATTTTGGAGTAAATTGTTGAAAGCCATCATTTTTATGGCTAGGATACTCCAAAACTATAATTTTTTTTTACCAAAAATCATAAAATACCATCACCTCCGTGTAAACCTGGGCAAACGTCGGGCCGGGCCGGGTTTCGGGCCGGGCTTGTAAAAGCCCGACCTTCATTTTTCAAGCCTGAGCCCGGCCCGAAGCCCGAAATACACCACATTTTCAAGCCCGAACTCGGCCCGAAATCAAGCCCGAAGCCCGAAAGCCCGGCCCGAATGCTGTTTTTTAGTACGCGCAGCGTGCAAGCCCGGCCCGAAGCCCGGTTCAAAATACGGAAAAATTGAAGCCCGAGCCTGGCCCGAACTATCTTTCGGGCTGCAAAACAAAGCCCGAGCCCGCCCCGAATGTCAAGCCCGGCCCGGCCCGGCCAGGGTTTTTCGGGCCGGGCTGCCCATGCCCGGGTTTACCTCCGTGGCAAGTGAGTAACAAACTGCACTAATTCAAAACTGAGCAGTGTCTAACAGCGAAACTGACGGGTGGGCCTATCTGTCGGGCTGATGTGGCGAAGACTAATGTGTTGACATGCTGAGGTGGACGGGGTCCCACCTGTCGGCCACACATCTTATTTCCCCCCTCTTCTTCCTCCCCTCTAATCTACTCCGGCGAGCACATCACGGCCGGCGAAATCCGCCAGGGCCCTGACCACGGCAAGGTTGGTGCGGCGGACATGGGAGGGCCACCCGCAGGCAAGCATCTCGATGGCGAGCTCGCTCTGGGCGCGGGCGACCAAGACGTCGTCCCCATCGCCGGGCGGACTCATGGCCTCCTTTCTCGTCCCATGAGAAGTAGAAGCAAGCGGCGTGAGTAGGCAAGAACGGACGCAGGAGCAAAGTGATCGACCGAAAAGGAGCCACCGCGTTGACCACCATCGCTAGCCACGGTTTGCGGCGATTCGACGGGAGACGGACTGGAGAGCGGCGGCGTTGACCTGGCCGGGACAGATCGATTCATCGGCGTACAGACGTGCTGGGAGCGGCTCTGGCCGGCAATGGCGACGGCGGCCTCTGCCTCGGCCCAGGCTGGACGGGCCGCGGCCGGCAACGGCGACGGTGTCCTCTGCCTTGGCTCGGGGCAGGACGAGCGGCGGCCTCAAATTTGACCGTGGCCGGCGACGGATCTTTCTCGCTGCCGGTGGTGAGGGAGAGAAAAATGTGGGGAGGAAGGAGATAATAGGCGTGGCTTACAGGTGGGCCCTCGTGCACCTCAAAGAAGTCAAACACCGACTATGACTAGTCTTTACCACATCAGCCCGTACAGACGGGTCCCACCTATCAGTTTTGTTGTTAGTCATGACTCAAGTCTGATTTGATGCATATTATTATTCACTTGCAACAGAAGTGATGGTCTTTCGTGATTTTTGACAAAAAACGGTAGTTTCGCAGCATCCTAGCCACAAATGTGATGGCTTTTATATTTCTTGACGAAGGGAGTACCAGCCAATCATCGTATTATGTCTGTCTGAGAAGTGGGAACACAGTGCTCTCTTATTTAACTTGCATGATTCATTCTCCATGATCTATATCTATACCCCTTTATAGTGTGGCAATAACTTACGTTATCATCCATTGGATCTACTCCATCCAACGGCTGAGAATTGGCAAATCCAAAAGTTGTGAGCCGTGAGATCAATTATTGTGTTGTACGAGATCCTTCCACGTGGACATTGGTAAAATGTTTGATGCGTGCGCCCGTGCTTTGGGAGTCCACGCCGCGCAACTAGAACCACCTGGAAACCCCCAGTCAAAGAAGAAGCACCTGGAACCGATGTCAAAAGAAAGAGAAAACACTAGAGGCTGAAACCCCAACTGACAAGGTTATCCCTTCCGGACTCTTCTACTGCGAGATCGCTCAGACCATGGCATATCATGCCCATCGTCTCTCTGCATTTTAGAAATCGATCGCGTGTACTTCCGTCGCCACCACAAATCACCACTCCTCCGGCCGAGCTCTCTACGTGCAATTGACTAGTAACGAAGAGTGCCTCTTGATGTCGATCGACGCGATTTTTGCAATTGGAGACGTGTAACACTAAATTACTCGCAGGTAATGAATGCCATTCAGAATAACAAACTGAAAGCTCTGCAACACTTGATTTAAAAGAATTCACATCAGTAACCGGCGAGAGTAGCATGCTGTAGTATGTGCAATGATGATTATCCAACTGTAAACTGAACTTCTCACTTTTCAGGGACCTTGAAATCCATCTAACGACAACAAGCGCGAATTATATGAGGATTGATCAGTCCTTGAAAGGGTGCTTGATTTTCTCAGACACTCGACGGCCTGACGCGCTCTAGTTATTATATTATAAAGATGTAAATTGGGAAATCGAAACAAAAAACGGTCCCATGGTCTAGTGGTTTGGACATTGGACTCTGCTTCCTGTAACCAGAGTTCAAGTCTGGGTGGGACCTCTTTTTTACTTATTTATTTTTCCAGGAACAACCTCCTAATAGATCCTATCTCTATTGCCAATTATTACTTTCTTATTTGATTCTCCCTATTATTTTGAATCTTCTCCATGGAGTTTGTATTTTTGTTTGCAGTTTTCCATACTTCTTTTTTTTGAAATGCAATTTTCTATACAACATATGACATTCCATATTTCTTATTCAGGAGAGTAAATTTATCCAAATCAACAACATTGTTGTCTACCACGTATTTTCCAGACGTCGTATGGTGTCACTATTGCACATCTCCTTTTGTCCCAAAGACATGAAACATGTCCCAAACTTCTTTCGATCTTCTCGTAGAAATCGTTTCAGTGATCATTGACACGTATATATACGATCTCTTTTGCTTTTGTACTTTGCCCCCTGTCTCTTGGTACCATGCTCTCCGAGTCTCAAATATATCTATAATTTTGATTATTTCATGCTATTTTAATATTATTTTTATATCAGTTTATATGGTTTTTTGGATTAATCTATTAATTCAGTGCCCAGTGCTAGATGTTATTTTCTGCATGTTTTTTACTTTACAAAAAATCAATATCTCTGGAGGAAAAAAAAACTCTAAGAATTTAATATGATTTTTTCGTGGCACAAAGGTTCCAGGAAGCATCGGGAGGAAACGAAAGGAGCCACAGGGGCTCACACGGCCAGGAGGCGTGGTCAGGGCCTTGGCCGCCCAAGGCCATGTGGTCCCTCTCCATCGCCATACGCCCATTCTTCCTCCTATAAATGCCATATTTTGTAAACCCCTTGCAAGATTTTTCTCCAACTTTTTCCGCCGTTGCAAGCTTCTGTTTTGAGGAGATCAAATCTGGAGGCATGTTCCGGTATCTGCTTGAGGCTTTTTCATCAACCTTGCCTCCTCCTTTAGAACCTTAGGGTGCATACAATAGCTAGATGACTCTCTCTGATTTTCAATACTAAGTTCCCGTGAGCTACCTCACATCATGGGGTTCAACCTGACGTAATCCATGTATGTGTTTGTTGGGATATTATGGATTATCACTTTATGATTAGATTTTTCATTGAATTCAATTGAATCTTTTAAGTTTTTCTTGTTGTACAATTAAATAGCTTTGCATGCTCTCCGATCTATCTATCTTCTTTGACCAAGTTTGATGTTTTTTCTTCAGAGGGAGTGGTGCTTTGTAGTGGGTTCTAATTTTGCGATGTTCTATACCCTAATGATAGAAAAGGACAAGACCCATACTGTATTGTTGCCACGGAGGATAAATCGACGGTATCTCGTCATATTGATTGATGTTTTGTTGTCTGAATTATGTCAACCTAATTGTAATGCTCGCTTTCTTGTAAGCTTAATACTTTGGGATGCATGCTAGATAGCGGTCTTTGAGTGGAGTATTAGATGTAGATGCAATTTGATTAACGGTCTACTTATCACAGATGTAATGTCTATATGACATTATACCATGAATGATCACATTCATCATATAAATATTGCAAGATAATCATTGCCCAATTGTAATTTGTTCACTACCGCACACTTTATGCTTGAGAGAGATGCCACTACTGAACCTATGCCACCTGGTTCTATTCTCATTTACTGAAATCGTTGTTACAATTGCTATTCTTTGCTCTACTGTTTTACCTACCCGTCAAACTATCACTATCATTTGCATTTAATCTTTCAACTAGCAAGCCAACCGTCTTGACGTGATGGGTAAAAGTTTTTTTTGTTTTGTGTATCTAGGTACCAAAGGACTATTTTTGCTGGAAACTCCTTCTGATTCGATAAACCTTGGTTCTCTAATCGAGGGAAATACTTATTGCTTGGTTACATCACCAATACATCTGGGGGATACTGAACCACTCTTACGAGAGCAACAAACACTCTTCAAAGCCAGGTCTCAAACAAAGCAGATTCCTAACCGTTTGCTAGACCAAAGGCTCATGAAAAGTTTATATGATTTATGAAATTTAATCTATTGTTTCACTTAGAAAAGTGTGATAAGGGAAGTGCACCTGATGAGTGACAATTGTCTCCATTAGACACCCAATGTTCTCTAACAAAACTATGACTAGTAGAAGAACATACCCCCACAGAGTTGACATCATTCATCTCATCAGCCTGTGTTTGAACATTGTTTTTGAATGGCATTGGATCTAAGCCCTCACCCTTTCGATGCAACTAGTTGCCACTTGGCCTAGTCGTTGTTACATATGTGTGGTCTGTTGCGAGGCATGTTTCCAGATGCCCCATTTTTTGTTGGAAATATGCCCTAGAGGCAATAATAAATTAGTTATTAGTATATTTCCTTGTTCATGATAATCGTTTATTATCCATGCTATAATTGTATTGAAAGGAAACTCAGATACATGTGTGGGTACATAGACAACACCATGTCCCTAGTAAGCCTCTAGTTGACTAGCTCGTTAATCAACAGATGGTTACGGTTTCACGACCATGGACATTGGATGTCGTTGATAGTGGGATCACATCATTAGGAGAATGATGTGATGGACAAGACCCAATCCTAAGCCTAGCACAAAGATCGTAGTTCGTATGCTAAAGCTTTTCTAATGTCAAGTATCATTTCCTGAGACCATGAGATTGTGCAACTCCGGATACCGTAGGGAATGCTTTGGGTGTACCAAACGCCACAACGAATCGGGTGGCTATAAAGGTTCATTACAGGTATCTCCGAAAGTATCTGTTGGGTTGGAACGAATCGAGACTGGGATTTGTCACTCCGGTTAACGGAGAGGTATCTCTGGGCCCACTCGGTAAGACATCATCATAATGTGCACAATGTGACCAAGGGGTTGATCACGGGATGATGTGTTACGGAACGAGTAAAGAGACTTGCCGGTAACGAGATTGAACAAGGTATCGGGATACCGACGATCGAATCTCGGGCAAGTACAATACCGCTAGACAAAGGGAATTGTATACGGGATCGATTGAGTCCTTGACATCGTGGTTCATCCGATGAGATCATCGTGGAACATGTGGGAGCCAACATGGGTATCCAGATCCCGCTATTGGTTATTGACCAAGAACGCCTCGGTCATGTCTCAGATGGTTCCCGAACCCGTAGGGGTCTACACACTTAAGGTTCGATGGCGACGCTAGGGTTATAAAGGAAGTTTGTATGTGGTTACCGAATGTTGTTCGGAGTCCCGGATGAGATCCCGGACGTCACGAGGAGTTCCGGAATGGTCCGGAGGTAAAGATTTATATATGGAAAATTGTTGTTCGGGTTTCGGAAAAAGTTCGGGTTTTTTCTGTATTGTACCGGGAAGCTTCCAGAAGGTTCCGGAGGATTCCGGAGGGGTCCGGAGGTCCGGAAATAGTTCCACCACGTCCAATACAGTAGCATGGGCTGTAGGGGGCGCCCTAGCCTTAATGGGCCAGGGGCACCAGCCCCCCCAAGGCCCATGCGCATGGGAAGGGAAACCCTGGCGGGAGGGCCTCCACTTGACTTGGGAGGCACTCCTCCCCTGGCCGCCCCTAGATGGGATCTAGGGCTGGCCGCACCCTTGGGGTGGAAAACCCTAAATGGGCGCAGCCCCTTCCCCTATATATACTTGAGGTTTTGGGGCTGCCCAACACATGAGTTTTCTCCTCTTGGTGCAGCCGCCTCTCCTCCTCCTCCTCTCCCTTGGTGCTTGGCGAAGCCTCTTGGGATTGCCACGCTCCTCCACCACCACCACGCCTGCTGTGTTGCTGCTGGATGGAGTCTTCCTCAACCTCTCCCTCTCCTTGCTGGATCAAGGCATGGGAGACGCCACCGGCTGTACGACGTGTGTTGAACGCGGAGGTGTCAGTCTGCTCGGCACTAGGATCATCGGTGATTTGAATCACGACGAGTACGACTCCATCAACCCGTGCTCACTTGAACGCTTCCGCTTAGCGATCTACAAGGGTATGTAGATGCACTCTCCTTCCCTCGTTGCTAGTCTCTCCATGGATAGATCTTGGTGACACGTAGGGAAAATTTTGAATTTCTCGCCACGCTCCCCAACAAAGGGCATCATGAGCTAGGTCTATTGCGTAGATTCTTTGCACGAGTAGAACACAAAGTAGTTGTGGGCATTGATGTTGTTCAATATGCTTACCGTTACTAGTCCAATCTTGTTTCGACGGTATTGTGGGATGAAGCGGCTCGGACCGACCTTACACGCATTTCCACGTGAGACAGGTTCCACCGAATCGACATGCACTTGGTGCATAAGGTGGCTAGCGGATGCCATCTCTCCCACTTTAGTCGGAACGGATTCGATGAAAAGGGTCCTTATGAAGGGTAAATAGCAATTGGCATATCACGTTGTGGTTTTGCATAGGTAAGAAACGTTCTTGCTAGAAACCCATAGCAGCCACGTAAAACATGCAAACAACAATTAGAGGACGCCTAACTTGTTTTTGTAGGGTATGCTATGTGATGTGATATGGCCAAGAAGAATGTGATGAATGATATGTGATGTATGAGATTGATCATGTTCTTGTAATAGGATTCACGACTTGCATGTCGATGAGTATGACAACCGGCAGGAGCCATAGGAGTTGTCTTTATTTATTGTATGACCTGTGTGTCATTAAACAACGCCATGTAATTACTTTACTTTATTGCTAACCGGTAGCCATAGTAGTAGAAGTAATAGTTGGCGAGACAACTTCATGAAGACACGATGATGGAGATCATGATGATGGAGATCATGGTGTCATGCCGGTGACGATGATGATCATGGAGCCCCGAAGATGGAGATCAATGGAGCTATATGATATTGGCCATATCATGTCACTACTATATAATTGCATGTGATGTTTATTATGTTTATGCATCTTGTTTTCTTACAATGACGGTAGTAAATAAGATGATCCCTTACAACAATTTCAAGAAGTGTTCTCCCTAACTGCACCGTTGCTAAAGTTCGTCGCTTCTAAGCACCACGTGATGATCGGGTGTGATGGATTCTTACGTTCACATACAACGGGTGTAAGACAGATTTACACACGAAACACTTAGGGTTAACTTGACGAGCCTAGCATGTACAGACATGGCCTTGGAACACAGAGACCGAAAGGTCGAGCATGAGTCGATATAGTAGATACGATCAACATGAAGATGTTCACCGATGATGACTAGTCCGTCTCACGTGATGATCGGACACGGCCTAGTTGACTCGGATCATGTAATCACTTAGATGACCAGAGGGATGTCTATCTGAGTGGGAGTTCATAAGATGAACTTAATTATCTCGAACATAGTCAAAAGACCTTTTGCAAGTTATGTCGTAAGCTCGCACTTTAGTTCCACTGTTTAGATATGTTCCTAGAGAAAATATAGTTGAAAGTTGACAATAGCGATTATGCGGACAGAAGAAAGCTTATGTCCTTAATGCACCGCTCGATGTCTTTGAACCCCAAACGTCGTTTGTGGATGTTGCGAACATCGGACATACACGTTTTGATAACTACGTGATAGTTCAGTTAAACGGTTTAGAGTTGAGGCACGAAAGACGTTTTCGAAACGTCGCGGAACATATGAGATGTTTCGAGGGCTGAAATTGGGATTTCAGACTCGTGCCCACGTCAGAGGTATAAGACCTTCGATGATTTTCTTAGCCTGCAAACTAAAGGAGAAAAGCTCAATCGTTGAGCTTGTCTGAGCACAACAATCACTTGAATCAAGTGGGAGTTTATCTTCCAGATGAGATAGTGATGTTTCTCCAAAGTCATTGCCACCAAGCTGCTAGAGCTTCGTGATGAACTATAACATATCGTGGATAGATATGATGATCCTTGAGGTATTCACGATGTTTGACACCGCGAAAGTAGAAATCAAGAAGGAGCATCAATTGTTGATGGTTGGTGAAACCACTAGTTTCAAGAAGGGCAAGGGCAAGAAGGATACTTCATGAAACGGCAAATCAGCTGCTGCTCTAGTGAAGAAACCCAAGGTTGAACCCAAACCCGAGACTAAGTGCTTACGTAATAAGGGGAACAACCATCGGAGCAGAATTACCCTAGATACTTGGTAGATGAGAAGGCTGGCAAGGTCGATAGAAGTATATTGGATATACATTATGTTAATGTGTACTTTACTAGTACTCCTAGTAGCACCAGGGTATTAAGATACCGTTCGGTTGCTAAGTGTTAGTAACTCGAAATAAAAGAGCTACGGAATAAACGGAGACTAGCTAAAGGAGAGCTGACGATATGTGTTGGAAGTGTTTCCAATTTTGATGTGATCAAACATCGCACGCTCCCTCTACCATCAAGATTAGTATTAAACCAGAATAATTATCATTTGGTGTTTGCGTTGAGCATAGACATGATTGGATTATGTCTATCGCAATACGGTTATTCATTTAAGGAGAATAATGGTTACTCTATTTATTTGAATAATACCTTCGATGGTCTTGCACCTAAATAAATGGTTTATTGAATCTCGATCGTAGTGATACACATTTTCATGCCAAAAGTATAAGATAGTAATGATAGTACCACTTACTTGTGGCAATCGCCATGTAAGTCATATTGGTGTAAACGCATGAAGAAGCTCCATGTTGATGGATCTTTGGACTCACTGCTTTTGAAAATTTGAGACATGCGAACCATGTCTATTGGTGTGTACGCATGAAGAAACTCCATGCAGATGGATCGTTTGGACTCACTTGATTTTGAATCACTTGAGATATGCAAAACATACCACATGGGCAAGATGACTGAAAAGCCTCGGTTTCAGTAAGATGGAACAAGATAGCAACTTGTTGGAAGTAACACATTTTGATATGTGCAGTCCAATGAGTGCTGAGGCATGCAATGAATATCGTTATGTTCTTACTTCACAGATGATTCGAGTAGATGTTGAGTATATTTACTTGATGAAACACAAGTCTGAATTATTGAATGGTTCAAGTAATTTCAGAGTGAAGTTTAAGATCTTCATGACAAGAGGATAGAATATCTATGATATGATCATAGAGATGAATATCTAAGTTCTGAAGTTTTGGCACACAATTAAGACATTGTGTAAATTGTTTCACAATTAATACCGCTGGAACACCATAGTGTGATGGTGTGTCCGAACATCATAGTTGCACTCTATTGGATATGGTGCGTACCATGATATCTCTTATCGAATTACCACTATTGTTCATGGGTTAGGCATTAGAGACAACCGCACTCACTTTAATGGGGCACCACGTAATTCCGTTGAGACGACACCGTTTGGAGAAACCTAAGTTGTCTTTTCTTAAAAGTTTGGGGTTGCGACGCTTATGTGGAAAAGTTTCAGGTTGATAAGCTCGAACCCAAAGCGGACAAAATGCATCTTCATTGGACACCCAAAACAGTTGGGTATACCTCCTAATTCAGATCCGGAAGCAATAGGGATTGTTTCTTGAATCGGGTCCTTTCTCGAGGAAAAGTTCGTCTCGAAAAGTTGAGTGGGAGGATGGTGGAGACTTGATGAGGTTATTGAACCGTCACTTCAACTAGTGTGTAGCAGGGCACAGGAAGTTGTTCCGTGACACCTACACCAATTGAAGTAGAAGCTTATGATAGTGATCATGAAGTTTCGGATCAAGTCACTAACGTACCTCGTAGGGTGACAAGGATGCGTACTACTTCAAAGTGGTACGCAATCCTGTCTTGAAGGTCATGTTGCTAGAAGACAATGAACCTACGAGCTATGGAGAAGCGATGGTGGGCCCGGATTCCGACGAATGGCTCAAGGCCATAACATCCGAGAGAGGACCCATGACTTTGGAAGAAATACTTGATGGTCGTAAGGACGCGTTGGGTAAAGATGGATTTTAAAAGGAAGATGCACAATGATGGTAAGTATCACCATTAAGAAAGCTCGACTTGTCGTTAAAGATGTTTTCCGACAAGTTCAAGGAGTTGACTTCTGATGAGGCTTTCTCACCAGAAGCGATGCTAAGAGTCTGTTGGAATTGGATTAGCAATTACTGCATGATTGATGAAATCTTGCGTATAGGATGTCAAAACATTGTTTCCTCGACGTTATACTTGAGGAAAGGTTGTATGTGATACAACCGTAAGGTTTTGTCAATCACGAAAGATGCTAACAAGTGTGCAAAGCTCCAAAGCAATCCTTCTAAGGACCGGAGTAAGCATCTCGGAGTTGGAATATGCACTTTGATAGGATGATCAAAGATTTTGGGTTTATACAAAGTTTATGAGAAACTTGTATTTCCAAAGAAGTGAGTGGGAGCACTATAGAATTTCTGATGAGTACATGTTGTTGACATATTGATGATCAGAAATGATGTAGAATTTCTGGAAATCATATAGGGTTATTTGAAAGATGTTTTTCAATAGAAAACCTGGATTAAGCTACTTGAACATTGAGCATCGAGATCTATAAGGATAGATCAAAATGCTTAATAATACTTTCAAATGAGCACATACCTTGACATGATCTTGAAGGTGTTCAAGATGGATCGCCAAAGAAGGAGTTCTTGCACGAGTTGTAAGGTATGAAGTTAAGAGTTAAAACTCGACCACGGCATAAGAGAGAGAAAGGACGAAAGTCGCCCCTATGCTTCGTATATAGGCTCAGTAGTATGCTATCCGTGTACCAGACTTTGGAAGTGTGCCTTGCCATGAGTCCGCAAGGGGTACAAGAGTGATCCAGGAATGGATCATTGGACAGCGGTCAAAATTGTCCTTGGAGTAAATAAGGACATGTTTCTCGATTATGGAGGTGATAAAGAGTTCGGCGTAAAGGGTTACGTTGATGCAAGCTTTAACACCTATCCGAGTGACTCTGAGTAGCAAACCGGATTAGTGGAGAAACCATTTGGAATAGATCCAAGTGGAGCGTGGAAGCAGCGTTTACAATGTGACGTAGAAATTTGCAAAGCACACACGGATCTGAAAGGTTCAGACCCGTTGACTAAAACCTCTCTCACAAGCAAAACATGATCAAACCCCAGAACTCATTGAGTCTTAATCACATGATGATGTGAACTAGTTTACAGACACTAGTAAACTCTTTGGATGTTGGTCACATGGCGATGTGACCTATCAGTGTTAATCACATGACGATGTGAACTAGATTATTGACTCTAGTGCAAGTGGGAGACTGTTGGAAATATGCCCTAGAGGCAATAATAAATTAGTTATTAGTATATTTCCTTGTTCATCATAATCGTTTATTATCCATGCTATAATTGTATTGAAAGGAAACTCAGATACATGTGTGGGTACATAGACAACACCATGTCCCTAGTAAGCCTCTAGTTGACTAGCTCGTTAATCAACAGATGGTTACGGTTTCCTGACCATGGACATTGGATGTCGTTGATAATGGGATCACATCATTAGGAGAATGATGTGATGGACAAGACCCAATCCTAAGCCTAGCACAAAGATCGTAGTTCGTATGCTAAAGCTTTTCTAATGTCAAGTATCATTTCCTTAGACCATGAGATTGTGCAACTCCGGATACCGTAGGAATGCTTTGGGTGTACCAAACGTCACAACGAATCGGGTGGCTATAAAGGTTCATTACAGGTATCTCCGAAAGTATCCATTGGGTTGGCACGAATCGAGATCGGGATTTGTCACTCCGGTTAACGGAGAGGTATCTCTAGGCCCACTCGGTAAGACATCATCATAATGTGCACAATGTGACCAAGGGGTTGATCACGGGATGATGTGTTACGGAACGAGTAAAGAGACTTGCCGGTAACGAGATTGAACAAGGTATCGGGATACCGACGATCGAATCTCGGGCAAGTACAATACCGCTAGACAAAGGGAATTGTATACGGGATCGATTGAGTCCTTGACATCGTGGTTCATCCGATGAGATCATCGTGGAACATGTGGGAGCCAACATGGGTATCCAGATCCGCTTATTGGTTATTGACCGGAGAACGCCTCGGTCATGTATGCATGGTTCCCGAACCCGTAGGGTCTACACACTTAAGGTTCGATGACGCTAGGGTTATAAAGGAAGTTTGTATGTGGTTACCGAATGTTGTTCGAGTCCGGATGAGATCCCGGATGTCACGAGGAGTTCCGGAATGGTCCGGAGGTAAAGATTTATATATGGAAAGTTGTTGTTCGGGTTCAAAAAGTTCGGGTTTTTTTATTGTCCGGGAAGCTTCGAAGGTTCCGGAGGATTCTGGAGGGGTCCGGAGGTACGAAATAGTTCCACCACGTCCAATACAGTAGCATGGGCTGTGGGGCGCCCTAGCCTTAATGGGCCAGGGCACCAGCCCCCAAGGCCCATGCGCATGGGAAGGAAAACCCTAAGGAGGAGGGCCTCCACTTGACTTGGGAGGCACTCCTCCCTTGGCCGCCCCTAGATGGGATCTAGGGCTGGCCGCACCCCTTGGGGTGGGAAAACCCTAAAGGCGCAACCCCTTCCCCTATATATACTTGAGGTTTTGGGGCTGCCCAACACATGAGTTTTCTCCTCTTGGTGCAGCCCTGCCTCTCCTCCTCCTCCTCTCCCTTGGTGCTTGGCGAAGCCCTCATGGGATTGCCACGCTCCTCCACCACCACGCCTGGTTGTGTTGCTGCTGGATGGAGTCTTCCTCAACCTTTCCCTCTCTCCTTGCTGGATCAAGGCATGGGAGACGTCACCGGGCTGTACGTGTGTTGAATGCGGAGGTGCTGTCCGTTCGGCACTAGGATCATCGGTGATTTGAATCCCGACGAGTACGACTCCATCAACTCCGTTCACTTGAACGCTTCGGCTTAGCGATCTACAAGGGTATGTAGATGCACTCTCTTTCCCCTCGTTGCTAGTCTCTCCATGGATAGATCTTGATGACACGTAGGAAAATTTTGAATTTCTGCTACGTTCCCCAACATTTTTGCCCTACAAAAATATTGTCGGGCGGACATAGGAACTTGCAAGTTGCTAGGGGCAAGCCCTATCCAATGACCATCCAAATTAGGCAAGCGTGTTGACCCCGTGCTGTCTTTACAAAAAAGGCAAGTAATTGCCACCTAACTTCCCCTGTGTCACGCCAAAACCTCCATCCCTTCTCCCCTCTAATAACCCTGTCAAAAACCTAGGGTAAAACGGATCTCCCATTTTATTTTCTTTTTCGCACTTGAAAAATGCCTCTCCCATTTTCCCCCAGGAAAATACTTCCTGATTGATCATGTCTTTATTGGGTTTTATGACTTTTTTATTTAATTCTCTCAATTATTTAATATCCTCTACACAAATTGTATTTTCGTTTGCAAATTTTAGTACATAAATACAACATTCTCTAATTAGTATTCATGAGAGTAACACCTACTCAATATTAAAAAATAAGATAGGTAAAGTGTACCAGACAAGTGAAAATTGTCGGTATTAGACAAGGTTGGAACTTGGTGCACTCAGGGTGCACCCGATATGCAGAAATAATTTAGTAATTCAAAAAAGGTAAAAAATAACCTGATTTTTTTGGAAACCTCATGACCAAATGTTGTATCCGTAAAAAGTTCCGTGAAGGAATCAAATTTAAGACTATATGTACACTTTACTGTTCATTAGGTTTGTACCATGAAATTTGTTATTTTGGCATAAGGTCAACAAAAGTTTATTCCTGCACTAATTTTTTTATACGGATACAAAAGTAGGTCAACTTTGTTTCACAAATAGTTTTTTTAGTTTTTCTATAATTTATAAATTATTTTTTCCTTATCAGGTGCACCAGCACCCGAGTACATCAGGGTATTACCCATATGGGACAACGAATGTTCTCTAACACGAATATTGCTTATAGAGGAAGATACATCCCAAACACCCTACACTGCTGAAATCACTGATCTCATCGGCCGCTATTTTGACATGGTTTCTAGAATGACATTGGACCTTCTTAAGTTTATTTTTTGTTTTCTACACCCTATACCGCTTATAGTACTCTTCTCTTCATCTGCAAAGCCAATCCGCGTAACTGAGTGCGCTAACCCATTATCAAGTTGTTCATTGTTGCCTCCCCTATCGCTCGGAGGCTTAGCGAGGTAGGCCGACCCTGTTCCGGGTTTCATTCGATATTTGTTTCGTTCGATGTTGTTTCAATTTCTGTTGTGGTATTTGTTTTGTTTTACTTTCCAGTTTATTTAACTTACTCTTTTCCCTTCTATTTTTTTTTGTTTTTATTCTTGTTTTTAATTTATCACTTTTTCTTAATTTTTTTGTACAGTAAATATTTTTCTAATACTCAATGAATATGTTTCAAGAAGACATGAAATATTTTTTTCAAATACACATGGAACAATTTTTTAATGTAGAGTGAAATTTTATTCAACGTCCGGTGAAAGTTTTTGTAATATATATACGGTGAATAGTATTTGTATGTTTTTTAAAATTAAGAATTTAGATCCTTTAAAACTAAATGCAATAACCGATTTTTCAGAAACGACTGACCAGAAAACTGTAGGAAAAAAAGAAAAAACCAAAACGATGTAACTTAGTGCCATCGAATGGGCCAGCCAATTAGCTAGCCTCCGATGCCAACGAGCCCAGCAGCAGCTCGTCAAAAAATCAGCTCCTCGGCGGGGGCAGAAACCAACCAACGGCGTCTCCCTCTGCTCAAAAGCAGAGCACGGGACTCTGTTTCTACTTCCACCTCCGCCCCCCTTCCACCACCGGCCCACCGGTCGCCGCCGTGCACCCCCCCTCCACCCTTCCCTTGCCATTGATTACGCCAAGAACCTTCCACCTCCCTTCCACGTCCGGCCCGCTGCTCGCCGCTGCCCGCTTCCCCCGGCAGTCGATTCTGCCAAGAAATGCAAGAAACCTCCACCTCCGCCTCCGCCTCTGCCCCCCGCATGGATCTAGGGGGCATGCCGGGCGAGCTCCTCACGGAGATCGCCCGCCGTCTTCCTTGCCCGGCTGACCTGGTCACCCTTACCGCCGCGCTGCGCCGACCCATCGCCCCTCCGGCTCCTCGTCCGGCTCTGCCGTGGCTGTTGGTGCCACACCCATCTCCGCCGGTTCTTGCTCCGGGAGAGGCGCAGACGGCCATGTTCGTGTGCACCGGATGCCGAGGGCCACACCATCTCCGCGTCCCAGAGGAGTTCGCCGCCGGCCGCTTCTTCGGCTCCTACCCGCCTGAGTGGGTGTTCTTACTTCTTGGCCGGCGCGTAGGCCTCCGACCACGCCCTCATCAATCTGTACACGGGTACTCGTTTTCTCATCCCCGACTTCCTGACCATGACCGGAGACGCTACCCGTCAGCCTCGACGGATTGTGATGGTGGCGGCGGCGCTCTCCGCCGAGCCTCTCGCTCCCGGCAAGGTCTGCTTCGGCGCCGCCATTGTCGGCACACTCTTCGACCCCGACATCAACAATGACGCCCCGTGTTTGCTCTGTGGGTGCTCAACTGCTCGGCGCGCGATGAGCGGCCGGTGGCGCACGGGTTCCACGTCGACGTCGGCGCCGGAGCCAGACATCAGCTGTTTCTCGAGGACGTGGCTTATCACGGTGGCGCGTTCTACTTTCTGACGACAGCTGGTGGCCGTGCACGTCGTGGAGGGCGGCGGGGGACTGTTAGCTCGGCAGCAGCTGATCGAGCATCGCCGGCCGGCCAATCCGCAAGGTCTGCTGGTGTCCGGTAGGTATCTACTCGCATCCCGTGGGGGTTGGGCAATGGTGGTGCGTTACCATTGGCCCCCTCTTCCTGGAGACCATGAGCCAGGACTGGCGAGGCGGTTCACAATGTACCGCGGCGATGCTTTTACCACGTGGATGGTGCTGCAGCCGGAGTCCTTGCAAGGCCTCCTGGTGTTTGTAGCCAGGGGTTGCTCCAGGTTAATTGAAGATCCTTCTGGCCTCCACAATCTCCCGGCGGGCATTCGTTACCTAGATGATCGTGATGCTGGAGACATGGATATGATCCAGGACGAAGATCCCAGCCGTCGACACTACCGTTGCAATGATACTTGCGGGTTTGGATGGCCACCGGCCGCGATCCATTTCTACGCGACCTGGGTGAACTACCCCCCTCGACATATTCTTCGTCGATTTGGTTCTTTCCCTAGGTGTGACCTGTGAGCACCGAATTGGTTTAGATTCAGACTGTTTTTGCCATTGCATGAAAACTCTGTTTCCTGTGGCCAGAGCTGGTCCAAGGTTTTTTTGGGCCCGGGGCGATGTAAAATAATTCTTTTTTATACTAAACTTTTATACTTATTTAAACAAATTGTATCATATTACAATTATAATTAATATATATTTTATTTCTTATCCACATAAAATGTTTTGATATAATAGTTGCATTATTCATTTATATGCAGTTGTAATGTATATCATTGAAAATTTTAATTCTACAAAATGAAATTTTATGATGTACCAATTTTTTTCTTTATTATTAAAACAATCTTTCAGATTTTTTTTAATATTGCATAAAAGATGTACTGTATACACACTTGCATATCTATGCGTGTGTTCATATATATTTTGATATTATTGAGTATTATGGTAGAGATTTTAAAATTATATACACACTAACAAATATTTTAATAGTGGTTTCTAGTGTATATTAGAGTCATATTCATGAAAACTTCTAAGGGCATAGAAAATGCGGCTTCCAAGTTGGGTTTAGTAATAGAATTATCAAAGAAACCAAAATGTTATTGATTATACTTTTACGTATGATTCTATTACCTAACATGTTGGTCCAGATTCACATGGTTTGGTTTGGTACAAATGAGATGGCTACACACTTATCAAATTATAAATTGGATATTGATTTAAACATGGAAATTACTTATCGTGATTTTCATTATGATACTAAGACATGCATTGTAAAGAGACACTAATGTATTTGAACTCAACTTCGCCAGTCGGATTGGTTTGCCTATGTGTGGTATAACTTATTAGTATATGGTGTGAACTTACACTTCTGCAAATTGAGACTTTATTTTATCCATTTAATAATCTTTCAGATGTAATGTATACTTCTATAGTTATTTATAATATAAGTTTTAGTTGGGGCCCTCCCCTCTTGGGGCCCGGGGCGGTCGCCCCTTTTGCCCGGCCTATAGGCCGGCCCTGCCTGTGGCATGTGGCAGTAGACTCTGTTTCGGTTTATCATTAGTTGTAAATGATCTTAATTGCATTTTTACCAGTAACATGCTGCCAAAATTTTCATCTCGCTGAAGAATGTATGGTTCATCTTGTTTTCTTTTCCCTGAAGAATGCTACTGGTAAAAATGCAATATGATTTTCCAGACAAGACTCTGTTTCCCTGAAGAATGTTACTGGGAAAAGAAAAATCTGTTTCCCTGAAGAATGTTACTGGGAAAAGAAAACTCTGTTTCCCTGAAGAATGTTACTAGGAAAAGAAAACAGTGTTGTATGGTGGCATTCCTTTTTTGTCTGGCCAATCAATTTTACCTGTGGGTTGTGCGGTAAAAACGAGGGAATACCAAATTTTCTATTAAAGAACCCAGTCCAATGGAACGGGTGGAAGCAGAAGAGCAAAACGCATCAAATGCTGGTTCTTAATTTTGAATTGGTCAACAATTTTTTAAGGAGCTCTCTCAAATAAGTTCGGTCAACGATTTTGCCTGATCAACAATTTGTCAAACCAATCGGCGACAATCAACTTAGGGCATGTACAATGGTTGATAAAATAGTCTTATCTTAAGGCTTGCATGTAATTTAGAGATGACAAAAAAAGGTGTATACAATGGGTCATCTCTTAGCCTTATCATCAATAACTAGCTGTTCCTAAAAACATGGTGAGACATATTGTGCTAAGAGATGATCTCTTGTCTTTTCTTAAATAAGAGAAGACAAGCCTTTTCTTATGATTTCTCTCTCCTCCACGTCATTATTTATCTTATGTGGCATTGCTAAGATAGAACCATTGTACATGCCCTGAAGTCTCACGCGCACTCTCATCCAGACACAAAAGGAATGCTGACATACAACACTGTAGCATCAATATTATTTTTGGATTGATTTTCCAATTTTCGATTTGGCCAACAATTTTTCAAGGAGCTCTCTCATTTAAGTGAGGTGTTCAATCTTGAATTTGGTTCACGATTTTGGCTGCTCAGTGATTTCTCAATCAATCTGCAACAACCAGCTTGTAAAAATACATCGGTCTCGCACCCTCTCATCACCTAAGATCTTTTCTGCATGGGTGCAGTACTGATCAAACCAGGTACCCCTGCCCACACTGACGAATCAAGTCAGAAGAATTTGACCTATGACAATATGCTTCTGTTTCACATACTGTGCAACTCCATCACCCCAACCAACATGCCCGACAAGGTCTTAGGAAGTGTCCGAAATGCTATTCAGGTAGTCTCTACAGGAATTCGCTTTGACCCGGCGGAATTATTCATTCAGAACTTGTCATATGCTGTTGAAGCCCCTCAAGCCCTGAAACCTTATGCTCCATGGATTCGGTATGCTATTGAGCAGATTATTGGGAAGTGATACTTTTTCCCCTATGCCCCGAAGTTTTACATGCCTCTTGTTGACGATACTCTTCGGATTATCAAGGATAGTGGCAAAGGCAAAGCTCCAGTTGTTCCTGAAGAGTGAAGAGAATGCTCTAGCTAATGCCCTAAAGGTTAAACAAACTCCTGTTGAAATCCCAAATGATGAAAAATCCTTCGTTGTATGAGATCTAACTTCGAACTCAGCAAAGAAAAGAATTACACTCGAGACCGGCTCCATGCCAAGGGCATCGTGAAAGATTATGACTATCTGAACTTGTTTGAAGTTCCTCGCCTACGAAGACATACTCCAGTGCTGCCACATAGATCTTCATCGACTGACATGTTATTTCTCGAACCAGATGATAAAGTGGATGGAACTGAAATCACTTCTATCTACTACCCCGACAAGCCGTGCCCCAAAGAAAAATCAGCTCACACTGTCGAAGCCAAAGTCAGAAGCTCTGCTGTTGCTGAAGCTTCTGCTTCTACTGCCGCTGGGTCTGTTTCCCCAAATAGTTCTAGTTCCGCTGATTCTGCAGAGGACTAGCTCCTCATGTTATCTTGTTCCTTTTTGCCACTTGTTGACAAAAAGGGGGAGATGTACATCGAGAGTTTAGATGTGTGGGTTATTTGCCAGGGGTTTGGTTTCCATTCACCGTTTGCGTCTTTGAATGTTTAGTTTTCGTTCGCTGTCTTTGAAATATCTCAGTTGGTCGTTGAACTATTATAGTACCGTATGTGGTACTGATGAATATATTGGCATGTAATGTTAATACCCCCCCAGCAGTGCTATTATTATCCTATCTATTTTGCAGGTGGAACTGTATCAAAATATGCTCTGACTTGCAGGAGAAAATCCCTCAGAGATAGATCTAAAAACTGTTAAACATTGTCCTGTCACGTTACGTTTCCAGGAGCTTAGCGCCCAAGTCAAGGTAGTTAGGGAGATCTAGTTATTGTTATGTTATTTATCTTTGTATCTCTCTTCTCCCTTACCTCCATGTATCTCTCCTGGTAGTTGATACTACCGAACCTATGTATGCCTCTGCGAGAGCTGGCCTCGCCTCAATCAATATATAACCGCGGGCTGTCATGTATGACAGTTGAGACGCTTCTATAATTTCTACATGGTATACAGAGCATGCCTCTTCCATAGCATCTAGCTCATCTTCCTCCATCTATTCAATCTCCAATCCACCACGCCCTAGCCATGTCCTCCTCCACCGCAGCCATCTCTTCTGGCCTCAACTACAACACATCAGAACCCCTAGCCGGACGAACTACGTTCTCTGGCGAGCCCAAGCACGATCCCAGATACTGGGCGCTGGCTTGTTCGGCTATATCGATCAAACCATCGAGGAGCCTCCCAAAACAATCTCTAGCAAAGATAAAGATGGCAAGGAGCAGGTAGTTTCCAATCCTGCCTACAACCCCTGGTTAGTTCAAGATCTGCAAATCGTAGCATATCTTCTCCGCAATCTGTCCAAGGAGGTGCTTGTTCAAGTGGCCTCGCTTGAATCATCACATGCGATCTGGATTGCGTTGGCAAATATGTTTTATGCAGTTTCTTTGTCTCGCGTGAACAACATCAGATCAGCCCTTACGAACGCCCAGAAGGGGTCCCAGTCGGCCTCCACCTACTTAGGGCAGATGCGCGCCCTCTCCGACGAGCTTGCGGCAGCGGGCAAACCACTCGGGGAGGGAGAGCTCATCTCCTTCATCGTCGCTGGGCTTGATATGGAGTATCCACCAATCATCTCTGCACTCGACGTCCGCACCGAGCCTGTCGTGGAATTCTCATGTCAGATGTCCTCGTGAAAGGACTTAGTTGTGGAGCCATGGCAACTAGGAAGCTTGAAGGGGTTAATTGGGACAGGGGACACGAGAGGTTTATACTAGTTCGGCCCCTTACGATGAAGGTAAGGCCTACGTCTAGTTGGGTTGGTATTGATGTTTCGATGACCAGGGAGCGAGATACGCTATGCCCGGTTCTCGATGAGTTGTTTCTTGCCCTAAGCCGCCAGCAGGTCGTCCCCTTATATACACGGGTTGACGCCCTGTGGCTTACAGAGTCCCGGCCGGCTTATAAACAGTGTCCGGCTCGGTGACTAGTTAAATCTACCTTATGATACAAGTTATGCCATTGTGGCGGTTTACTACAACGGGCCTTAAGTCGCCTGTGGGCCTTAAGCCCTTTATTGAACCGCCAACTTCATGCTTGGTCTTGGGCTTCTTTCTTGTGAGTCTTCTTTGCGTAACCCGGCCCTCCTGGGCGGCTTACACAAATAGTTATATCCCCAACATTAGGCCCCAGATTGATTTGAACCTGTTCATGTCAATCTTAAAATACTTTAAGAAATAAATCTTCAGTCTTCTGATTGTACAAAGGTTTTCTTTAACCCGCCATGACGTCATCTTCTGGATCCGTGTTAACCCACCGTGATATCATCTTTACTTAAATTCTTTCTTTATTCCACTGTATCCTCCAACGGATCTTTGCCTTTATTAACTGTTCCAAAAAACCGAGGCGTCGGGGCTGCTGGATAATAACTTTTATCTCCTCGTTTCTCGCGCCGTCTCAGTTATCCTTTCCTTATAAATAGGCGCGACCTAGGTCTTGCCATTCTCCTCCTTCCAGTCATCCTCTTCCTCTCGCTGCTTCTCTGTCATTCGAGCTCCGCCGCCGACGCCGTCGCAGATCTCTTCGTCTTCACCAACTCCGGCCGCTGCATCAACTTGGTTTGACCAGAAAGAATGCGACGACCCTCTGCTGCAACCCTGCATCTGTAAGTCTCCTCTTTCCTGCTTCTTAGATCCACATTAGGACCTTCGAGTTCTTCGCGTTCTTCGCTGTTCATTAGGATCCTTTCATAGATTTCATCGCCCCCGCTCTTCTTGATCTTGAAGATGGTAAAATCTAATGCAGTAGATTTTTCGCACCTATTTCGAACGCAAATAGATCCCTTTCTGTCACACAGAGGCCCCATTCGAGCCCTTGAGTTTCATCTACGCTAGTCTTAGGTCTAGAAAATTTCCTTGCTAGAACAACTTTTTGATCTCAAATAACAGTGGCAGATTATGAAACCTGTTTGTATCACCCGGAAAACTACTTCTGTCGAATACACTTAAACACAACTATCCATGTAGCCAGCTTAAATAAATGACACTGATCTGTGAACCTTGCTTGCTTCTCATGACTTTAAGAAGTTTGAACTGCTTTTGATACATGTAGCAGCTTAAATATTGTTGCATAGTTATCCTCATATCATTGGGCCCCTTCTTAAGCCGCCACCTTGAATAATTAAGATATTTTCTCCCAGGTTAAAATTGAACCGGAACCTCTTATTTTGTCGTAGGCCAACTGTTGTCATGGCACCTAAGGCAACCAAGGCCCCTGTGACCTGCAATTGGGTCCCATCCATAGTCACAAAGAGTAAACTGTCTGAATTTGTGAAGTCTGGCCATCTGCCTAAAAAGGAGGTCATGTCTTATCGTGCCCCTGACCCGTCTGAAGAGAAGCCTCAACCCAAAGAAGGGGAGGTGATAGTTTTTACAGATCACATGAACCGGGGATTTGCCCCTCCCGGTTCAAAATTCTTCAGGGAGGTTTTAAATTTCTTTGATCTTAGACCTCAAGACATTGGACCCAATTCCGTGTCAAATATTTGCAATTTCCAAGTCTTCTGCGAGGTGTACCTGGGAAAGGAGCCAAGTCTGCTTTTGTTCAGAGAGCTTTTCTATTTGAACCGGCAGAATGAACGTGCCAACGGGCCTAGTCTTGAGCTTGGCGGCATCTCAATTCAGCGGCGGAGAGATTGCCTTTTTCCTTACGCTGAACTGTCGAGTCATCCAAAAGATTGGAATCAGACGTGGTTCTATTGTCAGGACACTTCACCGACTGATGAGAGCCCTCTGCCCGGCTTCCGCGCCCTGCGCCTTGAGTACAACCATCCGCTGGCGGATAAACTGACTGCTGTCGAGCGTCTGCCTCTCAATCCCACCATCAAGAAGATCAAAGCTCTTTTGGGAAACGGCTTAAACGACATCGATCTGGTCCGAGTCTGGGTCACTTGGCGAGTACTTCCATTAAGCCGCCGTTCCGGCTTAATGTGTACTTACTCGGGCGAAAAGGATGATCCACTGTGTCATAGCCCTGACGACCTACCAGATGATGTGGTGGATGCTACGACCCAGTCGCTGCTAAAGGAGGGCACTGTAACTAGTAATGCCTTTGGCTTACTTCCCTTCTGCAAGAAGAACCCGGCCCCTGCAGTGAGTTATCAATCTTAATAAATACTCTTTGCTATGTTATACCTTATTTGTACTCATAGTTCCTTATCCTTTTCCACAGGCCGATGACAACTTCTGGAAGGTCAAGTATGACCATGAGGCTGCCAAACAAGCCAGGACAGCCAAGAAAACCGAAAGGAAAGCCGCCAAAACGGGAACCTCAAAGAAGAAGAAACCCAGCGCTTCCGATTTATTCAAATTGGATGATACTTCTTCGGATGACGAAGAGGTAATCCTTTAATTTTCTTAACTCCTTTGTCGTTATTTTATTGACATTCTATCCTTTCAGGAGGATACGGGGAACAGTTAAGCGGTTGACAAAGAGGTAACTATAATCTCCTCCGACTCAGAGCCTTTGCCAAAGCAAAAAATCCGAAGGGTGACCCGGAAAGTAAGATTTTCACATCCTCTAGCTTATCAAGATCCTCAATTTCTTTTGAAGCAACAACAGCTTGAAAACCGGAGGCAGACCCGGACCAACAAGGATGCAGAACTCTCCTCCGGCTTACCTGATGTAACTAGGAAGCGTCGGACTGAGGTTATCTCCGATTTACGTTCTGTTTTACCTTTGGTGGGTTTAATTCGCCAACCTCTCAATTCATCTAACTCCAATTATCAGGATACCTCTCCTTCCTCCGGCGAGTCTATGCAATCAAACATGCCGGCTTTCAAAACTGCTCCCAGATACTGTAACTTTAGTTACTTTAGGCTTTACCTTACTCATGCTTTAGTATTCATCCTTCTACCTTTGTTGACAGCATGCAAGTGAAGCCCAGCAAGAGGGCAAGGAAGAATAAGCCGTCCCAAGACCCGATTGTTATTGAACCGACGCTTGATATGTCTGCTCCTGACAGCTCCACCCATCAGCCGCCACCTGAACCGGCTTCTGACATTCCGGTGCCAACCTCTGTCCCGCCTGCCGAAGATACTCTCAACAGCTCCGATAACCCGGAAGCTCCTAGCCCGGTCAAGGCGACTGACCCGGAAGTTGAATTTCTGAAAAGTCAATTTGTTGAACTGGCGGCCTCATCCCTTGCCAAATGTACTGCCAAGGAAGAACTTGTCGAACGCCGAAAGGCCAAGCAGGACATTACTGATTATACTCACTTAAGCATTGGTGATATAGTCTGGGGCTATCTGAATCAAGTGAATAATAGTCGTGACCTGGAAATTGATATGGTGAAACAAATACAGCACAAATCTGAGGTATAACTTATGCTATTTTCCTGAATCTTACTTACTATACCAGCCCCCAAGTCTATTGCTTATAAATAAATATGTTGTAGACTTAGAAATCTGCTTTACTGTTGGTTTGTCCGGTTTAAAGAGAATATATTTAACCCGGTTATAGCATGATAGTTTTAATTTGCGATACACATTAGCCCCCAAGTGTCAAGTATCTTTACTTGTAAAGTGCTTGAGACTTAATATGCATGACCCGGCATGGTAGGTTAAAAATTCTTCAGCATACATTAGCCCCCAAGTGTCAAGAACCTTTGCTTGCAAAGTACTTGGGACTTTAATGTTATCTTACCATGATTCTTACCATAACCCGACATCAATGTAGGTCACCATAAGTCAATTTGAATCGGAGATTGCTGACCTGAAGAGCCGTTTGACGGCTCAAGAACTTGAAACTCAAAAAGCCAACTCCAAATTTGAATTTAGCGTCTCTGAACAAGAGAAGTTGAAGAAGAATTTTGAGTCTAAGAAGAAAATCTGGGTTGATGAGAAGGCTTCACTGGTGACCCGGGCTGAGACGGCAGAGGCATCACTTGCAGAAGCAACAACCGAACTGTCCGACTTAAAGCGTCATATATCTCAAATGGTCTCAGCCATCTTCGGTAAGTTACTGTTCATAACCCCAAACATTGCAATCCTTCCTTTGATTATTGCCGTAATCGTTATCTCCGGCTCACTTTTATGTTTATGAACACACAGGCCCCAGGAGCACCAACCTCAAGAAGAACATGCTGATTAAACTTAAGGCGGTTTACACTCTAGTGGAGCAGTTGTACACCGGGTCACAGCGTGTCTTGGCTATTGTAGCCTTATCAAATACCACTCCCCACCTTCTGCAAGACGTGCTGAAGTGTCTCGCTGTGCTACCTCAACGGATCCAAGATTTAAGACGGGCATCTTCAAGAGCCGAGGCCGTACCCGCGTTGAGCCGGGCAAAGGCATGGATGCCAGAACTAGACCCGACCGACCTCGCTGTTGGATACCCGAGCCTGAAGGAGGACGGTACTGTATTTGACGATCACGATTTCACCGCCTGTGTCAAAGTCATACGTCACGTGGCTACCCTTATTGGGAACGATACTGATCTTACCAAGTATTCGCCGGGCTATGATAGTGAGAACCGGAGAATTCCAAACATTCCATATGATCAAGTCAGCCTGATCCCTCCAACGCGTAAGCATACTTTTGCCCCTGAAGTGGACCCAGCCGGTTTAATAGATGATGAAGCTGAGTTTGAAGCCTTGAGTGGCATTGACTGGGCCTCGTCAACCTTCCAGGACAAAGCAACCGACGGAGAGGCGGAGAAGGATAACCCGGAGTCTTCGAGCCCGCCGAAGGAATGAACCGCCAGGCGTTTTATAACTTTGCAAAAAACAATGCTTCATTTATTCAGACTCGGGAAGTCTTGTAATAGGGTAGTAAAAACTTCTCAATGTTTTCCATGCCTTCGCGCATGTTCCTGGTGCTTAATACTTTCGTAAGCCGCCATCGCTATATATTTCTGGCTTATGTTGATCGCTTATTTCCTTGACGTTTAAATTTGCTTTGCCTTATCCTGCACATAAAACAAGCAAAATTTCCTTGGCGGTTTATCGCGTCGGGGGTCACATAAAGTATTAATAACCCGTAGCACGACCCAAAGACATCATATACAGGCTGGTTTATGACTATATTTGTTAAATATAATCATAATAGCATACCTGGAATCCCTTTGATAATCTTCCCTGCTTACATGATGTTCACCTGGCACTTAAGAACCTGGGATAATCAATATTAAACCGGAAGAATCAAAAACCATCTCATAATGCTTTCAAGAAGGTCTCAAGATAGTCAAAATAATTATACTTATGTTGGATAACAAACAACCTTGAAAGGCTTCTGATTCGAATACGATCAGTAAACCGTTCCAAAGGGGTTAAGCTAAGATTCGGATATGATCATATAGCCCCCAGTGGCTTTGGCGATGCCGATCAAGTGGGTATCGACAGCTATGTTCTCTTTGGTTCGAATACAACCTATGTTTGAACAGAAGCCCCAAGTGACCATAAGAGTCGTTTAATGACGCTGATTCGAATACGATCCACGTCAGACCCAAAGGGGTTAAGCTATGATTCAAATATGATCAAGAAGCCCCCAAGTGGGTTTGGCAATATGCCGATCAAGTGGGTATCGACAGCTATGTTCTAGCCCGTCAAAAACTAGCCCGTCTAGCTCAGTTGGTAGAGCGCAAGGCTCTTAACCTTGTGGTCGTGGGTTCGAGCCCCACGGTGGGCGCCAACTGTCGTGGAATTGTCACGTCAGATGTCCTCGTGAAAGGACTTAGTTGTGGAGCCATCGCAACTAGGAAGCTTGAAGGGGTTAATTGGGACAGGGGACACGAGAGGTTTATACTAGTTCGGCCCCTTACGGTGAAGGTAAGGCCTACGTCTAGTTGGGTTGGTATTGATGTTTCAATGACCAGGGAGCGAGATACGCTATGCCCGACTCTCGATGAGTTGTTTCTTGCCCTAAGCCGCCAGCAGGTCGTCCCCTTATATATATACACGGGTTGACGCCCTGTGGCTTACAGAGTCCCGGCCAGCTTATAAACAGTGTCCGTCTCGGTGACTAGTTAAATCTACCTTATGATACAAGTTATGTCATTGTGGCGGTTTACTACAACGAGCCTTAAGCCGCCTGTGGGCCTTAAGCCCTTTATTGAACCGCCAACTTCATGCTTGGTCTTGGGCTTCTTTCTGGTGAGTCTTCTTTGCGTAACCCGGCCCTCCTGGGCGGCCTACACAAATAGTTATATCCCCAACAGAGCCTATCACCGTCGACGCGCCCTTCTTGATGGTAGAAAACTTCGATCAACGCATCGAGATGTTCCATGGGAACGTCGCTGGTGGCTTTAAGTCATCGGCGAATGCTGCCTCCAGGGGTCGCTCGGGCGGTAGCAAAGGCGGCTACCGCAACCAGAAGAACGATGGTCGCGACGGCGGCTATTCTGGTGGTGGCAGCCAAAACCCTAGCGGCGGCTACCCTGGCGCGGGTAGCGGTGGCTACAACCACGGCGGCGGCGGCTACAAAAATCACGTCAACGGCGGTGGTCAAGGCGGCGGCCACCGTGGCTGCGGTGGTGGAAACTACAACAACAACCATGGCGGCGGCGGGGGCTACTACAACAACAACAGCCCTCCGCGTCACTTCTGCAACAACAATCAAGGGCACCGGTTTGCTGGGTATGAAGAGTATGAAAACAAATGTCGGATCTGTAAAAAAACTAACCATATTGCAAAAGAATGCAATTGGCGCTATGCAGAGGACAACTCCCAGAGGAGGCGTGTTGCCACTGCAGCAGACACCTCCTACGGTGTCGATTCGAACTGGTACGTTGATTCGGGCTCCAACGAGCACATCACCTCCGACCTCGAGAAACTGACCATGCATGAGAGGTACCACGGCAAAGATCAAGTCAACACGGCAAAGAACGCTCCAGGTATGATGATAAGTCATGTTGGTCAGTCTAGTGTTAAAACCCCATATCGTGATATTCAGCTTAGAGATGTTTTACATGTTCCTGCTGCATCAAAGAATCTCCTTTCCGTTCATCGCATCACTCTTGATAACAGTGTTTTCATAGAATTTCACCCGTTCTTCTTTTTGATCAAGGATCAGGTCACGAGGAGGGTTCTCTATCGCGGTAGATGCGTGCAAGGTCTCTATCCGTTGATTCCCAAGTTTTGCAAGTTAAATAAACAAGTTCACGGAGCCTTCAAGGTTTCTTGAGAACGATGGAATAATCGTTTAGGCCATCCATCCTTTTCCATTTTTTATCAAATTCTTAGTCAACATAAGCTCCCATTTGTCGATGAGCATGATCGTGAAACTATTTGTGATGCTTGTCAAAAGGCAAAAAGTCATCGATTGCCTTACTCTATTCCTACTAGTGTGTCAACAAAACCCTTGCAACTTATTTTCTCCGATGTATGGGGTCCAGCCCCCTCTTCCGTTGGTAGACACACATATTATGTAAGCTTCATTGATGACTATAGCAAGTACACACAGATTTATTTTCTTAAGAAACATTCCAATGTCTTTCAAGTATTCCACAATTTTCAAGCCCTAGTCGAGAGAAAATTTGATAGCAAAATTATTGCCATGCAATCGGACTGGGGTGGTGAGTATGAGAAGTTGAATTCCTTTTTCAGCAAATAGGAATTTCTCATCAGGTTTCTTGCCCACATGCTCACCAGCAGAACGATTCCGCTGAACGCAAGCATAGGCACATTGTTGGTGTAGGTTTCTCCCTTCTTGCTGCCGCATCCATGCCGTTAAAGTTTTGGGATGAAGCCTTTCTAACTGTGGTTCATCTTATAAACTTGCTACCTAGCCAAGTCATCAACAAGGAATCCCCCACTAAACGTCTTTTCCACACAAAACCAAATTATGCCTCTCTCCGTGTGTTTGGGTGCGCCTGTTGGCCAAATCTACGTCCTTACAATACTCACAAACTCAGTTCTCGATCCGAACAATGTGTCTTCCTTGGCTATAGTAACCAACACAAGGGGGTCAAGTGCCTTGATGTTGCCACTGGTAGAATATATATCTCTCGTGATGTTGTGTTTGATGAAACAAAATTCCCTTTTGAAACACTTTATCCCAATGCCGGTGCCCTCCTAAAACAAGAAATACTTCTGCTCCCAACAGCTCTTTTCGGTGTTGATCACGAGGGTGAAAATAATAGTACTGATCAACCTTCTGCTCCCAAGTACTCATCATTGTTATCCATCCTCAAAAGAAAATTTGGGTTCAAACAATGCAAGCAGCAGTGAAAACGTTCATTATTTCATGTGTAACCCGACTGGGAACAACGAAGCACGAGGCGGATCCGTCTCGGGATCTCCACTGCATGCAGCAGGTCGATCTGCACTGGGATCCGCAGCTGTAGTACCTGGTCCCTCCTCGGCCTCTGACGTCCGGTGTGACAGCGCCACGGGTGCCAACATGCAGCCCACCCAGCCACGCCAACAGGAGGACGGCGCGTGGCGGAGTGTGACATGCAGGCCAGTGCTACGTCTTGAGCTTGCGTTGGTTTTCCTCGAAGAGGAGAGAGTGATGCAGCAAAGTGTAGCGTAAGTATTTCCCTCAGTTTTGAGAACCAAGGTATCAATCCAGTAGGAGGCTCCTCAAAAGTCCCACGAAACTACACAAACAAACTGAGAACTCGCAACCAACGCAATAAAGGGGTTGTCAATCCCTTCACGGCCACTTGCGAAAGTGAGATCTAATAAAGATAGTATGATAAGATAAATATATTTTTGGTATTTTATAAGATAGATGCAAAAAGTAAAGGTGCAAGTAAAGTAGATTGAAAGCAAATATGATAAGAGATAGACCCGGGGGCCATAGGTTTCACTAGAGGCTTCTCTCAAAATAGCATAAGTATTACAGTGGGTGAACAAATTACTGTTGAGCAATTGATAGAAAAGCGCATAGTTATGAGATTATCTAGGCATGATCATGTATATAGGCATCACGTCCATAACAAGTAGACCAACTCCTGCCTGCATCTACTAATATTACTCCACACATCGACCGACTCCTGCCTGCATCTACTAATATTACTCCACACATCGACCGACTCCTGCCTGCATCTAGAGTATTAAGTTCATAAGAACAGAGTAACGCATTAAGCAAGATGACATGATGTAGAGGAATAAACACATGCAATATGATATAAACCCCATCTTGTTATCCTCGATGGCAACAATACAATACGTGTCTTGCAACCCTTTCTGTCACTGGGTAAGAACACCGCAAGATTGAACCCAAAGCTAAGAACTTCTCCCATGGCAAGAAAGACCAATCTAGTAGGCCAAACCAAACTGATAATTCGAAGAGACTTGCAAAGATAACTCAATCATACATAAAAGAATTCAGAGAAGATTCAAATATTATTCATAGATAAACTTGATCATAAACCCACAATTCATCGGATCTCGACAAACACACACATAAAAAGAGTTTACATCGAATAGATCTCCACAAGAGAGGGGGAGAACATTGTATTGAGATCCAAAAAGAGAGAAGAAGCCATCTATATAGCTAATAACTATGGACCCGTAGGTCCGTGGTAAACTACTCACAACTCATCGGAGGGGCAAGGATGTTGACGTAGAGGCCCTCCGTGGTTGATTCCCTCCGGCAGAGTGCTTGCCAAGGCTCCAAGATGGGATCTCGCGGATCTGAGAAGGTTACGGCGGTGGAAATTGTGTTTCGTGGTGCTCCTGGATGTTTTCGGGGTACATATGTATATATAGGAGGAAGAAGTACGTCGGTGGCCGCCCGAGGGGCCCACGAGACAGGGGGGCGCGCCCTATAGGGGGGGTGCCCTCCTATCTCATGGAGCCCTCGGAGGCTTCTTGACTTGCACTCCAAGCTCTCCGGATCAGATTTGTTCCAAAAATCACGCTCCCGGAGGTTTCATTCCGTTTGGACTCCGTTTGATATTCTTTTTCTTCGAAATACTAAAATAGGCAAAAAAAACAGCAATATGGGCTGGGCCTCCGGTTAGTAGGTTAGTCCCAAAAATGATATAAATGTGTAAAATAAAGCCCATAAACATCCAAAAGGGGTAATATAATAGCATGGAATAGTCAAAAACTATAGATAAGTTGGAGACGTTTCAAGCATCCCCAAGCTTAATTCCTGCTCGTCCTCGAGTAGGTAAATGATAAAAAGAGAATTTTTGATGTGGAATTCTACCTAGCATATTTGATAATGTAATTTTCTTTATTGTGGCATGAATGTTCAGATCCAAATGAATACAAAATAAAAGTTCATATTGACATAAGAAATAGTAATACTTCAAGCATACTAATCAAAGTAACCATGTCTTCTCAAAATAGCATGGCTAAAGAAAGTTATCCCTACAAAATCATATAGTCTGGCTATGCTCTATCTTCTTCACACAAAGTATTTAATCATGCACAACCCCGATGACAAGCCAAGCAATTGTTTCATACTTTAATAATCTCAAACTTTTTCAACTTTCACGCAATACATGAGCGTGAGCCATGGATATAGCACTATATGTGGAATAGAAGGGTGGTTGTGGAGAAGACAAAAGGAGAAGATAGTCTCACATCAACTAGGCGTATCAACGGGCTATGGAGATGCCCATTAATAGATATCAATGTGAGTGAGTAGGGATTGCCATGCAACGGATGCACTAGAGCTATAAATATATGAAAGCTCAATAAAAGAAACTAAGTGGGATGCATCCAACTTGCTTGCTCACGAAGAGCTAGGGCACTTTTGAGGAAGCCCATTATTGAAATATACAAGCCAAGTTCTATAATGAAAAATTTCCACTAGTATATGAAAGTGACAACATATGAGACTCTCTAAGATGAAGATCATGGTGCTATTTTGAAGCACAAGTGTGGAAAAAGAGATAGTAGCATTGTCCCTTCTCTCTTTTTCTCTCATTTTATATTTATTTTTTTTATTTTTTTTATTTTTCTTTTTCTCCTTTTTTTCTTTGGCCTTCTTTTTTTCTTTTTGGCCTTTCTCTCTTTTTTTTTCCTTTTTTTCTTTTTGTAAAGTCCGAAGTCTCATCCCGACTTGTGGGGGAATCATAGTCTTCATCATCCTTTCCTCACTAGGACAATGCTCTAATAATGAAGATCATCACACTTTTATTGATTTACAACTCAAAGCTACAACAAGATATGACTCTATATGAATGCCTCCGGCGGTGTACCGGGATATGCAATGAATCAAGAGCGACATGTATGAAAATTATGAAGGTGGCCTTGCCACAAATACGATGTCAACTACATGATCTTGCAAAAAGCAATATGACAAAAGTAATGTGTGTCATATGAACAAAACGGTGGAAAGTTGCATGGCAATATATCTCGGAATGGCTATGGAAATGCCATAATAGGTAGGTATGGTGGCTGTTTTGAGGAAGGTAAATGGTGGGTGTATGGTACCGGCGAAAGTTGCGCGGTACAAGAGAGGCTAGCAATGGTGGAAGGGTGAAAGAGTGCGTATAATCCATGGACTCAACATTAATCAAAAGAACTCATATACTTGTTGCAAAAATTTAGAAGTCATCAAAACCAAAGTACTACGCGCATGCTCCTAGGGGGATAGATTGGTAGGAAAAGACCATCGCTCGTCCCCGACCGTCACTCATAAGGAAGACAATCAATAAATAAAATTGTGCTCCAACTTCATCACAAAGCGGTTCACCATACGTGCATGCTACGGGAATCACAAACTTCAACACAAGCATTCTTTAAATTCATAATCACTCAACTAGCATGATTTTAATATCACTACCTCCATATCTCAAAACAATTATCAAGCATCAAATTGATCATAGCATCCAATTCACTTTCTATGATAGTTTTTATTATACCCAACTTGGATGCTCATCATTCTAGGACCAACTTTATGATCATAGAAAATACCATGCTGTTCTAAAAGACTCTCAAAATAATATAAGTGAAGCATGAGAGACTAAAAATTTCTTCAAAATTAAGACACCACCATGCTCTAAAAGATATAAGTGAAGCACTAGAGCAAAAACTATCAAGCTCAAAAGATATAAGTGAAGCACATAGAGTATTCTAGCAAATTCTAATCAAATAGGCTTCTCCCAAAAGGTGTGTACAACAAGGATGATTGTGGTAAACTAAAAATAAAATACTAATATAATACACGACGCTCCAAGCAAAACACATATCATGTGGCGAATAAAAATATAGCTCCAAGTAAAGTTACCAATGAACGAATACGAAAGAGGGTATGCATTCCAGGGGCATCCCCAAGCTTAAACTTTGGCTATTCTTGAATATATTGAGGTGCCATGGGCATCCCCAAGCTTAGGCTCTTGCCACTCCTTATTCCATAGTCCATAAAAGCTTTACCCAAAACTTGAAAACTTCACAACACAAAACTCAACAGGAAATCTTATAAGCTCCGTTAGTGAAAGAAAACAAAACCACCACATAAGGTACTGCAATGAACTCATTATTTATTTATATTGGTGTTAAACCTACTGTATTCCAACTTCTTTATGGTTTATAAACTAATTTACTAGCCATAGATGCATTGAAATAAGCAAACAACACACGAAAAACAGAATCTGTCAAAAACAGAACAGTCTGTAGCAATCTGTAACTAATGCAAACTTCTGGAACTCTAAAACTCCTACGAAAATAGGAAGTCCTGGAAATTTGTCTATTGAACAGCAGCAAAAATAATCAACGCAAAATCACGTTCCTGTGATTTAACAAAATTATATTAGTGCGCGCAAAGTTTCTGTTTTTCAGCAGAATCAAATCAACTATCATCGTAGGTTATCCTATAGGTTCTACTTGGCACAAATACTAATTAAAAGATAAAATACATCTAAACAGAAGGTAGATGCAAGATTTATTAAATAAAAGCAAGGAAAAATATTGGGTTGCGTCCCAACAAGCGCTATCGTTTAACGCCCCTAGCTAGGCATTGATAATTTTAATGATGCTCACATGAAAGACAAGAATTGAAGCACAAAGAGAGCATCATGAAACACGTGACAAAGACATCTAAGTCTAACATACTTCCTATGCATAGGCATATTATAAGCAAACAAATTTGCAAGGCAAGCAAAAACTAGCATATGCAAGGAAGAAGAAAGAGACGATAGCAATCTCAACATGACGAGAGGTAATTTAATAAGATAAAAATTTCTACAACCATATTTTCCTCTCTCATAATAATTACATGTAGGATCATAGGCAAATTCAACAAAATAGCTATCACAAAACATATTCTCAACATGATCCACATGCATGCAAAGTTGACACTCTTCCAAGATAGTGGGATTAACATTAGCTAAAGTCATGACCTTTCTGAACCCACTTTTATCAAAAATATCATAAGAATTATCAAAATCCAAATATGTCGGAT
Organism: Aegilops bicornis; assembly: GCA_021605145.1. Taxonomy (NCBI): domain Eukaryota; kingdom Viridiplantae; phylum Streptophyta; class Magnoliopsida; order Poales; family Poaceae; genus Aegilops; species Aegilops bicornis. Next base: position 675,501,335 of record CM038669.1, on the reverse strand, counting down.
CTAAAGTTGACACTCTTCCAAAACCACTTTCAATAATATTGCAAACACTATTATCATTCTCATATTCATCATGGGGGTTAAATAAATTTTCAAGATCAAAAGAAGAATCACCCCAATCATGATCATTGCAACAAGTAGTAGACATAGCAAAACTAGCATCCCCAAGCTTAGGGTTTTGCATATTATTAGCACAATTGACATCAAGAGAATTTATAGTAACATCATTGCAATCATGCTTTTTATTCGAAGAGTTATCGTGAATCTCTTCATAAATTTCTTCATCACAATTTTCAAATTCACAAATTTCAAGCAAAACTTCATAAAGATAATCTAGTGCACAAAACTCACTAGCAATTGGTTCATCATAATTGGATCTCTTAAAAAGATTAGCAAGTGGATGAGGATCCATAGATCTTAGGTTCTCTGTTTAGCAATAAATAAGCATCTAATCCAACCAAAAGAGAGAGGAGGAGATTGGGAAAGAGAGGGCGAATAAAACGGCAAGGGTGAAGTGGGGGAGAGGAAAACGAGAGGCAAATGGCAAATAATGTAAATGCGAGGGAGATGGGTCTGTGATGGGTACTTGGTATGTCTTGACTTGTGCGAAGACCTCCCCGGCAACGGCGTCAGAAATCCTTCTTGCTACGTCTTGATCTTGCGTTGGTTTTCCTCGAAGAGGAGAGGGTGATGCAACAAAGTGTAGCGTAAGTATTTCCCTCAGTTTTGAGAACCAAGGTATCAATCCAAAGAGGAGGCTCCTCAAAAGTCCCACGCACCTACACAAACAAACTGAGAACTCACAACCAACGCAATAAAGGGGTTGTCAATCCCTTCACGGCCACTTGCGAAAGTGAGATCTAATAAAGATAGTATGATAAGATAAATATATCTTTGGTATTTTATAAGATAGATGCAAAAAGTAAAGGTGCAAATAAAGTAGATTGAAAGCAAATATGATAAGAGATAGACCCGGGGGCCATAGGTTTCACTAGAGGCTTCTCTCAAAATAGCATAAGTATTACGGTGGGTGAACAAATTACTGTCGAGCAATTGATAGAAAAGCGTATATTTATGAGATTATCTAGGCATGATCATGTATATAGGCATCACATCCATAACAAGTAGATCGACTCCTGCCTGCATCTACTACTATTACTCCACACATCGACCGACTCCTGCCTGCATCTAGAGTATTAAGTTCATAAGAACAGAGTAACGCATTAAGCAAGATGACATGATGTAGGGGGATAAACACATGCAATATGATATAAACCCCATCTTGTTATCCTTGATGGCAACAATACAATACGTGTCTTGCAACCCTTTACATCCTTTGGGTAAGAACACCGCAAGATTGAACCCAAAGCTAAGAACTTCTCCCATGGCAAGAAAGACCAATCTAGTAGGCCAAACCAAACTGATAATTCAAGAGACTTGCAAAGATAACTCAATCATACATAAAAGAATTCAGAGAAGATTCAAATATTATTCATAGATAAACTTGATCATAAACCCACAATTCATCGAATCTCGACAAACACACCGCAAAAAGAGTTTACATCGAATAGATCTCCACAAGAGAGGGGGAGAACATTGTATTGAGATCCAAAAAGAGAGAAGAAGCCATCTATATAGCTAATAACTATGGACCCGTAGGTCCGTGGTAAACTACTCACAACTCATCGGAGGGGCAAGGATGTTGACGTAGAGGCCCTCCGTGGTTGATTCCCCCTCCGGCAGAGTGCCGGCGAAGGCTCCAAGATGGGATCTCGCGGATAGGTTACGGCGGTGGAAATTGTGTTTCGTGGTGCTCTGGATGTTTTCGGGCACGTAGGGTATATATAGGAGGAAGAAGTACGTCGGTGGTCGCTGAGGGGCCCACGAGACAGGGGGGCGCGCCCTACAGGGGGGTGCCCTCCTATCTCGTGGGGCCCTCGGAGGCTTCTTGACTTGCACTCCAAGCTCTCCGGATCAGATTTGTTCCAAAAATCACGCTCCCGAAGGTTTCATTCCGTTTGGACTCCGTTTGATATTCCTTTTCTTCGAAATACTGAAATAGGCAAAAAAACAGCAATATGGGCTGGGCCTCCGGTTAGTAGGTTAGTCCAAAAAATGATATAAATGTGTAAAATAAAGCCCATAAACATCCAAAAGGGGTAATATAATAGCATGAAACAATCAAAAGTTATAGATACGTTGGAGACGTATCAGCCAGCGCCAGATTCCCCTGGCCCCACATCTCCTGGCCCTGCTAGGGTGGACCGGTCGCCCGCTCCCGCGACAGAGACAGGATCCCCTTCGGGATTGGGGACGCCAGTACCTGACGCTGCCACGGGCGGGACACCGCCTCCTAGATCGTCTGCACCACTGCATCCTGTGGTCTCTCCTGTGGCGCCACACACTAGACTTCGAGGGGGAGTTACTACTCGTTTAAACTATAAAAATTTCTCTAAGTTTGGCATGTTATGCACTACTGGTGAACCTAACACTTTAAAGGAAGCTCTTGATGACTCCAGGTGGAAGGCAACTATGGATGATGAATTCAAGGCACTAAAGAAGAACAAGACATGGCATCTTGTTCCCCCTCAGCAAGGCAAAAACTTGATTGATTGTAAATGGGTGTATCAAATCAAGAAGAAATCTGATGGTACAGTAGATCGGTACAAGGCAAGACTTGTAGCCAAGGGCTTCAAGCAAAGGTATGGTATAGACTATGAGGACACCTTTAGTCCAGTTGTTAAAGCTACAACAATACGCCTTGTGCTGTCAATTGTTGTGTCCAGGGGATGGAGACTCAGACAGCTAGATGTACAGAACGCGTTTCTTCATGGTGTTCTGGAAGAGGAAGGGTATATGAAACAACCTCCTGGGTTTGAAGACAGAAATGCACCTTTTCATGTTTGCAAGCTTGATAAAGCCCTGTATGGATTAAAACAAGCACCCAGAGCTTGGTATTGACGGCTGAGTTTGAAATTTCAAGCACTTGGGTTTGTTCCATCAAAATCTGACACCTCTCTGTTCATCTACAGAAAGCATCAAACAATTATATTCGTTCTTATATATGTTGATGATATCATCGTTGCTAGTTCCTCAAATGGGGCAGTATCAGCTTTACTCAAGGATCTCAGATCTGAATTTGCTCTTAAGGACTTGGGAGACTTGCATTTCTTCTTAGGCATTGAGGTGAACAAACTAAGCAATGGCATTCACTTGTCACAAGCAAAATATGCAACCGAATTGTTGAGTAGAATTGGAATGTAAAACTGCAAATCTTCACCAACACCCTTATCCAGCTCAGAAACTTTATCCTTGACAAAAGGAGAACCTTTGGCTCAAGAGGACTTTACTAGTGTGTAAACCACCTTCAGCTTCACAAGCATGTCTTGGTTGAGGTTGCTGCTCTGAGGACATGCATAATAATCACGGATGGGTTAAGAGCAGACCATATCGTCAAAAAAGATGTTCAAATTTGATAGTCGTAAGGCGACTTACCAAAGATAGCAGAAACCATCTAAGACACCTGGTGTTTTAAGACGGTGAGTTCAGTGGTCGCTTCCTGGAGAGCCGCCTCAGCCTTCTCAGCTCGTTGTGTCAAAGCAATTTTTTCTGTAGCCCAAGCGCTCTTTTCAGCTTCAAAGCCGGTTTTCAGCTTTTCTGCCTCACCCACGCTTAATTTGAACTTTGAGTTCGCCTTATGGGTCTTAGCCTCTTGCAGCTCCAGACGAGTCTTCAAATCAGACGGCTCTAATTGAAGTTGAGCAGTGGTGGTCTGTTCATACACTGGATTAATATCATTATTCAAGGTTAGTTCAACATATTAAGTCCCAAGCCTTTTGCAAGCAACAACACTTGGCACTTGGGGGCTAATGTCTGCCGAGAACTTTATTCATGTGGCGGCTTATGTAAATAAGTCCCAAGCACTTTGCGAGCAAGAGTACTTGGCACTTGGGGGCTAATGCATATTACTCATTTTTTGGTTACGATTTGTTTATGCTACAAACAACCAAAGCTGGCTCACGAGAACTACACAAGTATGTACTACTTTCAAGAGTACGAAGGACCGGCTCATTCATACAGATTAAAGCGGCCCTTGGGGGCTACGAGTTCAGTGCTATTCAAGACATATCTATTTTAAACCGGAAGCTTTAAAGCCGGATTTTGAAAGGATTCTTTCACAGGTTATTAGTCATGTTCATGGTGATCAAGTCTACAGCATATTCAAAATTCATCATAAGCAGTAGACTTGGGGGTTGGCAGGATATGTATAACTTAAAGAATGGAGGAGGTCATACCTCAAATTTCTGGTGCATCTGCTTCACCATGTCAACTTCAAGCTCGCGGCTGCTGTGTACTTGACTGACAAAGCCTAAGTATATTTCACCAATGCTCAGTTGAGCATAATTGGCGTCATCAAATCGCACCTTGCGTTGCTCCAAGTGTTCTTCCTTGGCTGAATGCTTGGGTAAAACAGTAGGCCTCCCCGGCTCTCTAAAGCCGGTCTTGGTGATCACTACCTCATCACCTTGTGTGTCGGTCGTCTTCACTGGATTGGATGCCTCAGGATTCAAAGGGTCATCACTGGCTTGCTCCATAGGAGGGTTAGAAGTCATTGGCGGGTTATCGATAACCGGCTCTGATGGCGAAGGAACAGGATCTTCAAATGATGTTGTCTGTTGCTCCGGTTCATTGACTTTTGGATCTTTAACCGGCTTATTCACCTATGTTCTCTTACTGGGCTTGGCTTTTCCACTGCATGAGTCGTAAAAGGTCAGTATAAGTATGAAAGGATCATAATGAGAGAATAAGTAATTGTTATTACAAGGGAGCGGTCTTGAAAGCCGGCATATTTGATTGAATTGAGTCACCGGAAGAGGAATGAGATGTTTCCTGGTAATTTGAGTCGGAAGAATTGAGCGGTTGATGAGTGAGACCCGCCAAAGGATAAGAAAAGTTTAAGTCGGGGGTGACCTCATTTCGACGCTTTCTCGGCGTATTCGATGGCCGGAGGAGAGTTCAACATCCTTGCTCATCTGAGTCTGTCTCCGGCTCTCGTGCTGCCATTGCTTCAAAATAAAGTGAGGATCCAGATGAGCTAAGGGGTGTGAAAATCTTACTTTCCAGGTTACCCTTCGGATTTTTTGTCTTGGCAAAGGCTCGGAGTAAGAGGAAATGATAGTTACCTCTTCTTCCACTCCCTGGCTCGTTCCCATGTCATCCTGATGATAGTCAGTGTCAATAAGATGGTTGAAAAAAGAGCCAAGAGAATCAAGGGCTACCTCCGACTCAGAGGTGTCCTCCAGTTGAAGCAATTCAGAAGCACTGGGCTTCTTTCCCCTCTTTTTGGTGGTGGCTCTCCTGGCGGCTTTTTGGCTCTTTTGCAGCTTCATGGTCATATTCTTGCTTCCGTAAGTCGTCATCGGCCTGTGAAAATCATCAAAGTTGAATTAAGACAAAGTACAAAAGATGAAAGCAAAATAGCTAGTTTGGCGGCCATCGCTAGTGCCGGGTTAGACTCACAGAAAGGGCTTAGGCCCACTTTGCAGCAATCAGCCGGGCTCTCATTCAAAAGAGATTTTGTCATCTCATTGATGGTGTCGTTAGTTAACTCCTCAAAGCTGTGGCGTAGTGGATCCTTTGTGCTACCGGTGTAGGTGCACATTAAGCCGGAGCGGCGGCTCAAGGGGATAATCCGCCAAGCGACCCAGCATCGCACCAAGTCAATGCCAGTTAAGCCGTTCCCCAGCAGAGCCTTGACCTTGGCGATGTTAGGGGCGAGTTTCTTGCGATCAGCAGCTGACAGCTTGTCGGCGAGAGGATGGTTTGATTCAAGGCGCATGGCACGAAAGCCGGGCAGTCCGTTTTCACCAGCCGGAAAAATGTCCTGGCAGTAGAACCATGTCTGGTTCCAGTCCTTTGGATGACTCGGGGGTTGTGCATAAGGGAAAATTGCGTCTCTTCGTCGCTGGATTGAGATCCCACCAAGTTCCAAACTAGGTCCATTGGAGTACTCATTCTGGCGGTTCAAATAAAAATACTCTCTAAATAACTCCACAATGGGCTCCTCTTGAAGGTAGACTTCGCAGAACACTTGGAAATTGCAGATATTTGACACGGAATTGGGTCCGATGTCTTGTGGATGAAGGTTGAAGAAGTGCAGAACATCCCTAAATAATTTAGAGTCGGGCGGTGAAAAGCCCCGGTTCATATGATCAGTGAAGACAATGACTTCGCCTTCCTTTGGCTGCGGTTTCTCTTCTTCCGGCTTGGGGGCACGGTAAGACATGACAGACTTCTCCGGTAAGTAACCGGTTTTCACAAAATCTTGAAGGGTGTTCTCCGTGACGATGGAGCGAACCCAGTTATAGGAAGTGGTGGTCTTTGGCGGCATTATGAAGAAGGAAGCCTAAAAGAACAAAATTTCCGGTTCAAAGTTAAGCTGGAAGGGAAAGTGTTACGGCACATATTTAGAATTGGCGGCTTAAAAAGGGCCTAATGGCATATGATTAATTACAGCAGGTTATATAAGCCGCCATGAGCAGTTTGATGTCTATCAAAATAAGAATCTGTTGAGCCGCCATGACTAGGTGGATCTATCCAGATGCAGTTTTTTGGCTAAGTACCACACAAACAGGTTTCACAGATTGCAATTATTATTTTGGATCAACGGAAGTTCAGAAAAAGGAAATAAATCAAGACCTAAAAAACCAGTACAGATGAGTTCATAAGCTCTAATGGGATCTCTCTTCAAGGAAAAGGATCCGCTGGTATTGAAGGCAGAGGCAAAACTACCACCGCATAAGTTCTGTACCGTTTTCAGATCAAAGAGGGCCACGATGCAGGCACTAAGGAAGAACTTCGAAGAACATGAAGAACAGCAGAACCCTAATGCGATCTGAGGCGTTGGAGGAGAAGCACTTACAGATGCAGATTCAACTGCGGTGGAGCGCCGGCGTACTCTTGTCCGACACAGGTTGATGCAGCAACCAAGGACGAGGAGGACAAGGTGCTTCGTGGCGGCGGAGGAGCTCGAGCGGCAGAGAGTCGCGAGAGGAGGAAGACGATGGAAAGGAGGGAGAATGAGAAAGAGGCCGGTCGTGGCTATTTATAAGGAGAAGGCTAATAAGTGGGCGCGGAAAACGAGGAGGCCAAAACATGGTCATCCAGCTGCCCAGGCGCCTCGATTCTCGGGACGGTTATTAAGATAAAGATCCGTTAAAGATATGTTGGATAATGTGTGAATTTTAATGGCATGTGACGTCATGGCGGGTTATCACAAGTCCAGAAGATGACGTAATGGCGGGTTATGAATTCTCGCACAGATGATGAAGGGAGGATTTTTTCTAAGTATTGAAGATTGACATGAACCAGTTCAAATCAATCTGGGGCCTAATGTTGAGGATATAACTATTGGTATAAACCGCCCAGGAGGGGCCGGGTTATACCTATGGCGATTCATCATATGAAGCCCACGAGGATATTTGAAGATGGCGGTTCATGATAAGGGCCCAAGGCCCAAGGGTGACTTAAGGCCCGTAGAAATAAACCGCCTTATGTAAGACTTGTATTGTAAGGCAAGAATAGATAGTCACCGAGCCGAACACATTGTCTATGAGACGACCGGGACTCTGAGAGCCGCTGGGCGTCAACCTGTGTAAATAAAGGGACGACCCGACGGCGGTTCAGGACAAGAAACAACAGATCAAAAGCTAGGTCAAGCGGATTCGCTCCCTGGTAATCAAAACATAAGCAATACCATCTCAAACTGGATTAGGCCTTTACCTTCATCGCAACGGGCCGAACCAGTATAAACTCACGTGTCCTTTGTCCCGTTTAACCCCTTTAAGCTACCTAGTTGCGATGGCTACACGACTAAGTCCTTTTGCTAAGACATCTGCCGTGACCTTTCCACGACAAGGAGCATGAAGAATATTGTTTAAGTTCAAGGAACCAGAGGGAGTAGACAATACTGAATGACCAATATGTGCTATGTCCATACCTTGACCACTAGCCGTGTGGATTTGGTCGGTGCCGGTGTAGCGATCGCGAACGGCTAGCTTCTCCAACTCGCTGGTAACATGATCAGTGGCGCCGGTATCAAGATACCAGTTGGTATCCACGCCGTAGGAGTGAGCGGAGTTGGCCGAGCGGGGGTTGCCACCGTCGTCGCCGCCGCCGCCGCCGCCACTGCGCCCACCACTGCCGCGTCTGCCGCCACCACCGCCGCTTGCGGGATTGCGCATGTTGTTGTTGTAGCTTTTGTCGAACCGTTTCCTGCAGCGCCACGCACCGTGGCCTTCCTCCTTGCAGATTTGGCAACGCTCGCGGTCACCGCGGTCACCACCCTGTTGGCGCGGCTCACCACCGTTGCCCGAGTTGTCGGAGTAGTTGATGCTGTTGTAGCCACCGCGTCCACCACCCTGACCACCACGTCCGCCGCCGTAGCCACCATGACCACCTTTCGCAGCGAGGTTGGCGGAGTGGTGAGCGGTGTAGGTGGCGTGTTGGGCGGCGATCCTGGACTCCGCAGAGAGCGGCAGCGAGAAGGGTTCGCTGAGGCCGATCGGTTGATCAGTGACAGCGCGCGTGGAGATGGCGGTGATGAACCCGTTGTAGTCAGGCTCGTGCATGAGACCCTCCAAGATGTGTGACACGACATCATCTTCGTCGTGGGGTTTCCCTGCAGCAGCGAGCTTGTCCGCTAGCCCCTTCATCTTGATGAAGTAAGCGGCGGCAGAGAGGTCACCCTTGCGAGCGTTTTCGATCGCCGGTCGGAGCTGAATCTGGCGCGCCCTGGACTGCACAGAGAAGCTCTCGACCAGGGCTTGCCAGACACCCGTGGCCGTGGTTTAGGCGTGGATTGATCTCTGAGCTAACCAACAGGATCTTATCACAACGCCTTAACCTATCCTAACTAATTACAACGCACGCCACACAACCAAACTAGCACGGTTTATACATATACCGTGAATACAATGTTTAACAGCAGGCAGCCGCCAATCACTGAGTCGCTGCGATGCTTGTCGTTTCCTTGACGTACCAGGGGCACACCACCAGCTTCCCTACTGCGCTTCGGCTATAACGAGCTTCGTGCCTGCTATGTTGCCCTTTTTGCTGGAGGAGTACAAGACACCTACGTTCAGCGTTTTGTGACGATGCAGTCAACCCAATGACAGCTTTGCGGGCTCTTTTGTTTGATGGTGGAGCAGCGGGATGACCCGTCCATCTTGCAACCTGACACAAGGCCACGGCAGGCGCTGCTGGCCGGTGGCACGGGACGCGGAGGAGCTGTGGCATGCGGTCGCTTCGCTGTGAGTTTGTTGTTAGACATTAAGACTTGAAATGCACGTTTGTGTATTGTATATGTATTTTTGTGGCAGGAATCCGGGGGGAAGCTATATGAAGTGGTCTGGAAACGGATCTTTGCCGAGAGATGCTCTCGGCAAAGAGGCATGCGCTGGCAGTTGGCTGTGGCGGTTTTACCGAGAGCCACTCTCGGCAAAAAGCTGACTGAACCAGCCAACGTGAAGTCACTTTATATTGCTGGGTGGTACTGTTTGGTTCTCGGCAAACTCTTTGCTAAGTGTCCGTGTCCTGACTCTCTGCAAATTCCTATTTGTCTGAGAGGTGTACGACGGGTGGGCTTTGCCGGCGGTTATTGATCCTTTGCCGAATGTCCATGGCACTCGGCGTATAAGGCAATTCCAGTAGTGATGGTCTTTGAAAAATTGTCAAACTAGGCCTTAAGGTTTATCAGTATTTCTAGCTTTACAAAATCAGTATTTCTAGCTTTACATCAAACTGAACTTGGACATCAGCTAACTACCCGATCATTTGGCTTATTTCTGGGATCAAACTAAACTTACCGAAAAAGGTTTTACGCCCCGCTTTATAAATAAAGCACCAACCACGAGTACACGGCCGAATGATACAACGATGGAGAGGAAAGCCCTCAAAGAAAGCAGAACTTAGAAAATAACAGACAACAAACATCGGTCGGGATGACCGTGTCGCCGAAAACAAAAAACAGGAGGACCCAAAGACTACACGGCGACAACCACCAACTCCTGGGCTCCCTCGGCAATGCCCTCAAGTGGGGGAACGGCGACACGCGTCGCCATCACCGCATCCGACAAAACGGAACAAGGTTTTCACCTGGAACACTGACAGGGGATGCAACTGCGACGACGTCCTCCAGAGGAGAACGGCACCCACAGGTGTCGTCATCGTCGGTGTCGAAGCACAGAGCTTTCACCCAGTTGCATCCACCAACCAAACATGCACCAAGCCGGTCATCGCGGTGTAGCCAAAAACTCCAGAACCAGAACTGGGCACCTCCCCGGCCGCGCCGGAGAAGAAGCCAGAGCCTCCCTATGCTGCATTCCTCGCCGTCCGCACGACCGAGAAACGCAACCACCATCGCTACTCAGTGACCCGCCGGAGAGCCCACCGAGTAGCCCGCCATCTGGGGCTGCCGCCCCGGCATCCCTCTCCGAACAACTCCCTGACGCCACAACACGCAGACACCACCACCAGGCCAGGAAGCAACCACCTCCCCACCAGCCCATAGAGTCCCACCACGCAGTCGGCCGGAGGGGGGCCATAGCTGGGCAGCACCGCCGCCACAGCTGCCCAGCGGCAACGCACTAGGCCGCAGAACTGGAGAAAGCCCGGACAAGGCAGGGGACCGCACCCCTGCATCTAGGCCCGCGCCGCCGGCCACCTGCCAGCAGCACCTCGGGAGAGCAGTGGCAGCCAGTGCCCCGTCCGATCTGACGATTCCAGATCACGACAGGGAGCCGCCGGGAACCGGCAACTCCGGACGCCTGGCAGCCTAAGACGCACCAGCCACGGCCATCTCCACGTCTCCACGCCAGCGCTAGCCCCCACCGTAACCAACCACAGGCCGCCATCGAGCCCGCCAACCTCGTCCACGCGCCCGCAGAGAGTCGCGGAGCCCCGGCCACCGTCGGATGCCAACACCACGCCACCACACCCAAGGTCGTCGGCCTACCTCCACCGGCCACCACTGCCCCCGGAGCTACAGCGCCAGCCGGCCTGCGCCGCCACCTTGAACCGGGAGCCATATCTGAGGATCCAGCACCACGCCATGGCTCCCGATGGCGCGCCCCGCCATCCAGCAGCCCGCCACGCTGCAGAGCTCGCCGGCCGCCGTCGCCGGGCGGAGATCCGCCGCGTCGTCACGCCCCACCCAAGCGCGGCGCCCTGCGGCGGCGGCGGGGGGGAAGGGGATACGGGGGCGCGACCGGCAGCTAGGGCTCCCCCCGTCGCCGGCGGGGGCGAGGGAGGGAGGAGGTCGAGGAGGGACCTCGGTGAAACTTTAGATGACCATCAAACTGAACTTTGACAGAAGCTTAAACTGCACTTTAATTAACAGCTAAATGAAGCATTGAAGCTTGGCTTTTCCCCCGATCAAACTCAAGTTTAACTGACGAATTGGAGTCAGGTCACGACTGCCGGTCAAAGTGGCCGCCGCGATCAGGATCGAGTCGCAGTCATCGTCGCGCCTAACCTTGTCGTGGTAAACGCCGGCGCCTCCCAGCGGCGCAGCCCTCGATCTAGGTCTCGAGCGAGACAAGAGGTGGGGGAAAACGACGGGCCTAGGGTTGTGTCTGATCGTGGGAGTCTGACGGTTGCCGGATGTCCGGATTGGAGTCCGTGTCTACAAGGAGGATCTCACGTTTTTTTTCTTTGAGGGGTAGGAGGATTACACGTATATCTCCTCACGCGGCGTCCAATATATTTCCAATTGGATTCTGTGTCCATCTCCACCTCCCGTCGGCCCGTTCGATCCTTTATCAGCCGAGGCAGCGCCAAGCAGCAGATTGATCGATTCTTAATCAACATTCTTAATATATCCGTCATGGACCGACTGCTACCCGATGGCGTGCTCGCGGACATCCTCCGCCGTCTCCAGCCGCGCAGCCTCGCCCTTTCACGCTGTGTCTGCAAGTGTCTCCGCGACATCGTCGACGACCACCGCCTGCTTCATGCGGACCTTCTCCCGCTGTCGCTGGGCAAGATCGTCGCCAACTTCGAGGGTATGGAAATCTCAGAATTCTTCTATCCCGTCAAGGGTCCGGCGGCCATCTCACACAGGCACAGCACCCTCTCCGGCATAATTGTCGACCACTGCAATGGCCTTCTCTTGCTTAAATTCGTTGACGTCTATGTGGTGAATCCTGTCACGCTTCAATGGACACTTTTGCCCCCACCCCCGCCCCCGTTGGCGGAGATGAAGGCCTTCTACCTAATGAATGGGGTCAGGTATCTTGTGTTTGATCCTCTGGTCGCGCCGCACTATGAGGTTTTCTTGATTCCCCATGTTCCAAGGAGAGATGACTTGGGCCTTTTGTCACAGGAATTGGAGTGGCCACCATCGCCATTTATCTTGTTGGTTTATTCTTCAAGAACAAAGCATTGGGAGGAGAGGCCCTTTGTTCGCAAAGGGGATGCAATGGGGTCTATTGCCGATGTGCTGCAAGCCGGAAAGAGAGAGAAGCACTATGGTGTCTACATGCACGGAGCACTTTATGTGCATTGCCAAAATCATCACTTTTACAAAATATCACTATCGGATGGTCAATACCAAGTAATTAAACCTCTGCCGGGTATCGGGACAAGCGATCGCTGTCAAGTTTATTTGGGGAAATCACGGGACGAGGTGCGTTGTGCAATTGTAGACTGTCCGTATCAACTTCGGGTTTGGATGATGGATGAATCTTATGGACAATATGAGTGGGTGTTGAAGCATCATATTGACCTTATGCATGTGATGCAAAGACAAGACAATCAACAAGTCGACCGCCCATCTTCTTTACAAGAAGAGAGAGAATGTTATTATTATGATGATGATGATGTTGGCACTCACACCGTGAAAGGTCCAGAAGAGTCTGATTATGATTTCTTTATGAGAGCACACCTTAAGTTAGGACCAGCGGCGAAGAAAACTCGACGTGAATATTGTCACATTGCTTTTCTCGGATTCCATCCTTTCGACAAAGATGTCGTCTTCTTGACGGACGGATCACGACAAGGATTTGCCTATCATCTGGAGAGCTATAGAGTTGAGCACCTAGAAAAGATAACACGATGGACCGAACCTGTCTTTCACAACACACAAGCATTTGTAAATGAGTCTTTTCCTTTCACGCCTTGTTTGACCGGAGAATTGTCTAGAGATATGTAATTTGGTCTAATCTGCTCTGTCGGCGTTCGGCAATGCATGTAACTAGTAGCAAGTATATATGTTATTGGACATGATATTTGGTTCACTGTAAGTTTCAAGTGCAGAACGGGCCTTTTGTCTTAGGTTAAGTGGCGCTTTAGTAATTAAGCCAACCGTACTAAAGAGTGGGGACTAAAGGCCTCTCCTTTAAGACGGTTAAATCACGAACCCGCTAAAGAGCCACCACGCAGCCAGGCCGATGCGTGTAGGACATTAGTATCGGTTGGTAACACCAACGGTACTAAATGTTTGTGGTTTTTTTTTAATTTTTGCTTTAATTTTGTGTTTTCAATTTAATTTAGTAATTGTTTTACATTATAATGAGTTGTTAAATCATTAGGTGAAAGTACCGCGGATTAGTTTCGACTGGATGCATTGGATCTATAGCTACTAGCTAAGTGATCAAGTATATGCCATATCCATATTATACTTGATCACCTAATTAGGTGATCAAGTATAATAATATATATGGATATGGCATATATATACTTGATCACCTAATTAGGTGATCAAGTATAATAATATATATGGATATGGCATATATATACTTGATCACTTACGTAGGATCCATCCAGCTGAAACTAATCTATGATTTCTTTCATTAAATGATATAATAACTCATCATCATCATATAAAAACTCTTGCATCATATCATCAACATGAGTATATATATTCTAGCTAGCTAGCTAAAAATCATCGTAGTCGTCATTATCCCTATTTAATCATCATAGTCATTACCGCTATCTAATCACCACCAACAGTAGCTTAAATAAGAAACATTCACTTGTACCAGAAGCAAAAATATCATCGAGTTCAACATGATTGTCATGATATATTATAAGCGTTCATATATAACACCACAAAAGCAAATCACTCTTTGAGATTAAGTTCAGAACGAAGAACACGGACATGAAAGGACAATTACTAAGAACATGAACTAGCTAAATCACTCCTGCTACTCTCTCAGGTAAAATAGCATAGAACATGTATAGCTCTCCTGATTTATCATACTGGAGCATGCGGATGAACCTGTCTCCTAATCGTGAGCTGCGCTTCTCATTGCTGCCCCCTAGTACTTCTCTGCGATCGTTAACAATTTTCCTCCAATCTTTCACTATTAAGCATTCATCGCTTCTAGAAATCCTGAATGCACTCATGTGCAATGCAGGATATCTTGGCCGTAAGCTAACAATTGACATGCGACCTTTAGTCTCGATCCCTTGAGGCACAACTGTCATCGAGAGTCCCTGTTGAAGAACATCGTATAGTACTTAGTTAATATACTTAGCAATGAAAGTTTAGCAAAAAAAATATGTATGCAAAAATGCAGTGAGGACAAATAGTAAAAATCTTACCATCATTCCTAAATAGATGTGACCGTAGTTCAATACGATCACTATTGGTCGCACGTTTTGAGTACTAACATTTCTAAGTGCAGGAAGAAAATTTGTCTTGACAGTATGAAGATCCTCAAGCCATGAAACATAATGACTTATTTTCTCGCAGTTTAGTTCAGCTCCGGGACAGTAGTAGGTCATGTCTACCAGGCGCCGGACATGTTTGCTTGAATGGAAATAAGCTGTCAATAGAAATTAGTTGTCAATTATTTTTGAATAAGCAATATCAAAGACAAAAATATAGTTGAGAAAAACTCACATGATGGTAGAACTGGAGGCGTCTGCACATCGACCCATATGTCTCTATTACCTTCAATATCATCTTCCGGACGAATATCAAAGGTGATAACCATACAAGGCTCAAATGCATAAGCCTTGCATAGTGCTTGCCAAGTTTTGCATTCAAAATAGGTGTACGTGTTTGCATTGTATACTTTGACATTGAAAGTATAACCATGCTCAGTTTTCAGGTAAACTCTCTTTACCTCCATAGTTTCCATATCATTGAAACCTATCTTATCCAAGACAAAAATTCTTGCATGATAGGGGATGCGCTAGTAGAATAGTGAAAATTAAAAATTCTAAGTCAGGCAAATCAAGCATATATAATTCATGCTTAATTACGAAAACAGACTTGTCGTTGTGACTTACTGTATCGAATTCGAAGGTCTCATCCAGCTTGATGCTGAATCGCCTATCATCAACAAGGAAATTTACATGCATACGAGCGTCTTTGGTCTTCACAGTATTCGCACATAATGAAATTTTTTCCGTCGTCAGACCACATTTCCTATGTTCATATAGGTGAAACATTAAACACTTACTAATTCAATTAATTCAACTAATTTAACTAAGCATTTACTAAAAATAAACTAGTTATATTAATTCAAATAATCTCATATACCTAAATTTTAATTAGTTCAAATAATCTCATATACCTAAATTTTCTTGCTAAAAATAAACTAGTTCTATTAATTCAACTAGTTCAACTAAGCATTTACTAAAAATAAACTAGTTATATTAATTCAACTAGTTCAAATAATCTCATATACCTAAATTTTCTTACTAAAAATAAACTAGTTATATTAATTCAACTAGTTCAACTAAGCATTTACTAAAAATAAACTAGTTATATTAATTCAAATAATCTCATATACCTAAATTTTAATTAGTTAAAATAATCTCATATACCTAAATTTTTGTTACTAAAAATAAACTAGTTCTATTAATTCAACTAGTTCAACTAAGCATTTATTAAAAATAAACTAGTTATATTAATTCAAATAATCTCATATACCTAAATTTTAATTAGTTCAAATAATCTCATATACCTAAATTTTTCTTACTAAAAATGAACTAGTTCTATTAATTCAACTAGTTCAATTAAGCATTTACTAAAAATAAACTAGTTATATTAATTCAACTAGTTCAAATAATCTCATATATCTAAATTTTCTTACTAAAATAAACTAGTTCTAATTCATCTAACATTAACATTTCTAACATTCTAAAAATAAACTAATTATATTAATTAATTCATCTAAACAATAAAAATAGAAAATAAGTAAAAAAATATGTGTGTGTGTATGTGTGTACGTACATGTGTGTGTAGTGTGTGTGTGTGTGTGTGTGTGTGTGTGTATGTGTATGTGTATGCATGTATGTATATGTGTGTGTGTGTGTGTGGTACGATCGAGCGGGCGTATGGGCGGCGGGGGTGGCAAGGGCAGCGGGGACGGCGAGGACGGGCGGCGAAGCGGCGGCGATAATGACAGGCGGCGAAGCGGCAATGACGGGATGTGACGATGGGCAGCGGGCGGCGGGGACAATGACGACGTCTTGGCGGCGAAGCGGCGACGGGCGGCAGAAGCGACGACAGCGGCTCGGCGGCGTCGGCGTCGGCGCGATAGATCGATGTCGCGCAAGAAGTGGTCGACGATAACTGATTTTTCGTAAGTGCAGTATATATAGGAGGGGCCTTTAGTACCGGTTGGAGCCTCCAACCGGTACTAAAGGCCAATTTTGGCCAGCCCAAGCGGCGGGAAACGAGGGCCTTTAGTACCGGTTGGTGGCTCCAACCGGTACTAAAGGGCAACACATTAGTACCGGTTGGAGCCACCAACCGGTACTAATGGTCGTGCGCTGCCACCCGCAGTGCGCTATTTTTAGTCCCACCTCGCCGAGCGAAGGGCAGCCGCACTGGTTTATAAACCCAGCCGCGGCTGCCCTTTCGAACTCCTCTATATAGCAGGCTTCTGGGCATAACTAGGGCACGCTGCCCTGTGAGCCTGCTGTCCCTTCTGGGCCTGAATTTGCACACCCTAGGTCTAGCAGGCCCACCGGACAGCGCCCCAACAATTTTTTATATAATTTTTTTCTTTTTTGCATTATTAATTTTTTTCTATTTATTTTTGAGTAATTTTTTATATAGTTTTTCTTTTCTTCTTTATTTTTTTTCTTCTATTTATTTCTGAGTAGTTTTTTTGCTGTATTTAGTTTCTTTGTGAATATTTTTGCTTTATATAGTTTTCAGAGTTTGTTTTGTAGTGATTTTCATTTTCACGGTCATTTAGCTCTGATCTAAACAAATCAGTGACTGAAAAATAGCAAATGATGTCAGAACGTGTTGGAAATTGATGACGACGCTTCGAATGCTGCATAATGCCGGCTCAAAAAAAAGTCTGGAGTTCAAATAAGTTAAAAAAATGAAGTGTCCGTGTAACTGATGAGTTCTCGTCCGAAACCCTGATACTCCGAAAGAGATTGTCCAGTTTGTACACGATGTTCGTCTAGTTTTTGCCGTGACCCTCTCTACTCTTTCGCACATGCTATTGTTGGGGAACATTGCAGAAAATAAAAAAAAATTCTACGCTTTCACCAAGATCAATCTATGAGTTCATCTAGCAACGAGAGAAAGGAGTGCATCTACATAGCCTTGTAGATCGCGAGCGGAAGCGTTCAAGAGAAAGGGTTGAGGGAGTCGTACTCGTCGTGATCCAAATCACCAATGATCCTAGTCTTTGAACGGACAGCACCTCCGCGTTCAACACACGTCACGGTTGAGGAAGACGTCTCCTCCTTCTTGATCCGGCAAGGGAAGGAGAGGTTGGCGGAGATCCAGCAGACGACGGCGTGGTGGTGGATGCAACGATGATCTCTGCGAGGGCTTCACCGAGCTTCTCACGAGAGGAGAGGTGTAGCAATGGGAGAGGGAGGCGCCAAGAGCATGGGTGCGGCTGCCCTCCCTCCCCTCTTTATATAGGCCCCCTAGGGGCGCCGCCCTAGGAGATGGGATCTCCAAAGGCGGCGGGAGAGGCTTGCCCCCAAGCGGTGGGCGCCCCACCCTAGGGTTTCCAACCCTAGGCGAGGGGGCCAAAGCGCACCAACCCACCCGGGCTGGTTCCCCTCCACTTCAGCCCATGGGGCCCTCCAAGATAGGTGGCCCCACCGGTGGACCCGGGACCCTTCGATGGTCCCGGTACAATACCGTGACCCTGAAACTTTCCCGATGGCCGAAACCTGACTTCCTATATATAATTATTCACCTCCGGACCATTCCGGAACTCCTCGTGACGTCCGGGATCTCATCCGAGACTCCGAACAACTTTCGGGTTACTGCATACTAATATCTCTACAACCCTAGCATCACCGAACCTTAAGTTGTAGACACTACAAGAAATATGTCAACTAGTGACCTTCTGTCAGTGACCCTGGAAGAATTGGTCATAGATCTATGACCATTTCAGACCAATTGGTCAAAAGCTGTTCGGGGGGCTCCAAACCCTAAACCATTGCGACCATTTTGGTCAGAAAGGTCGTAATTTCCTTACACGAAATGGTCACAAAGCAAACAATGCTAGTCCGCTGCCTTATTTCTAGTTGTTAATGACCAATATAGATGGTCATAGCCTTGTAGATTGTGGTGGGTTGTGATGACTAGGCGCCATCTCATCAGTTTTGCCTATGTGTCATGTCCATGTGGCGTTTTTGCCCTAGGTTGTGAAGCAACCTATATTTCTGTTATTCCCAAAATTCCCAAAAAAATCTCATAAATGTTTTGGATCATATCTTCATCAAATATGTCAAAAATTCCTTGCCTAGTTCAAAAATAATTGAAAATATTCATTTTCCTATTACATTGAGCAGCACTTTGTGAAGGAAGTACCACTTTGGCATGTCCAAATGGTATCCATTTTCTACAGTGCTTTCCTATGCCCAAATAACCATACTCCACCAAATGCCAGCTCAATCCATTCATTATTTTGAGCCCAGCTTCAACATTCGTATTTATGTCCAGTGTGGTACTTTGTAAAGCAAGTACCACCTAGGCTCCTCCTTTTGAGGTGAAAATTTGTGAAGACGGTCTTCTTAGTAACTGATCATCCTCAGCCAAAACTCACGCCCATTAGCCATGTGCATTTCCCCTACCGCAAATCAAACACTTGGCAGCATATTCATGTTTGAGCATCGATCGGTCTCCTCGTGAGAGTCTTATGTTGTGATTTTCTTCCTACCACCTACCTAGGGAGTGCCCAACCCACTAGACATGCCTAGGCCGCCCAGAACACATGGCAACGCCACGGTCACGCGGTGACCACGCGGCGGGCATGCGAGCTTACGCGCTCTAGGGTTGGGGCCCTCGGCCACCGTCCAAACCTCGATGTCTCACCATCAAACCATGTATTTCTCATTAAATAGATACTTATTTACCTAGATATGATTTTTGGAAAAAATAAAGAGCAAACTATGAGGCAGCTGCAGTTCAAATTTGACCCGCTTCCAACTAAATCGACGGGAATTTGTCTTTTTCACCAGAGGTGGATCAAAACTTTTGACACCCAACCATTTTGTCAATTGTGCATTAAATATGTTCTAGTATTTTATAAAATTTATTAGGTCCAATTTTGCAACAAATATATGATAGGTCCTTCACAAAAAAAACTCATTTTAGGCACTCAGAAAATGGAAAATGGTTTTTTCGTCCAAAGAAAATGAAAACTTCCTTAAGCAACATTGTTTGCCATTCCAATATGCACCCTTGTGCACAATATGAGATCATTTTAACAAACTATGCCATGAATGTGACCATAAGATTGATCATTTGGCTTGAAAGCCATGAATCTTCACACTTCATAGCTCATTTCTGAGAACACTTTTTTAAAATAATTACCGTATTACAAGTTTATTATTTTTCCTGGAAACTTGGTCACATATAATGACACAATGCGAAGGTTTTCCAATTTTTTGATTTTTTTGAATTTTTTATGCCCGTTTCAAAATGTGGTCAAAACGACGGGCTTGACCGTTCCTAGCTAGTGGTTGAATCTTGGAATTTTTTTGGTGTTTCTATGATTAAATAGATACTTATGTACCTAGAAATGATTTTTGGAAAAAATAAAGAGCAAACTATGAGGCTGCTAAAGTTCAAATTTGACCCGTTTCCAACTGAATCGACGGGAATTTGTCTTTTTCACCAGAGGTGGATCAAAACTTTTTTCACCCAACCATTTTGTCAATTATGCATTATATATGGCCTAGTATTTTATAAAATTGATTTGGTACATTTTCGCAACAATTATTTGGTAGTTCCTTCACAAAAAAACCTCCTTTGGGGCACTCGGAAAATGAAAAATGAATTTTTCGTGCAAAGAAAATGAAAACTTCCTTAGGCAACATTGTTTGGAATTCCAAGATGCACCCTTGTGCACAATATGAGATAATTTGAACAAATTATGCCATGAATGTGGCCAAGAGATTGATCATTTGGCTTGAAAGCCATGAATCTTCATGCATGATAGCTCATTCCTGAGAACACTTTTTTAAAATAATTACCGTATTACAAGTTTATTATTTTTCCTGGAAACTTGGTCACATATAATGACACAATGCGAAGGTTTTCCAATTTTTTGATTTGTTTTGAATTTTTTACACCCGTTTCAAAATGCGGTCAAAACGGCGGGAATGGCCGTTCCTAGCTAGTTGTTGAATCTTGGAAAATTCTTGATGTTTCTCTGATTAAATAGATACTTATGTACCTAGAAATAATTTTTGGAAAAAATAAATAGCAATCTATGAGGCAGCTGCAGTTCAAATTTGACCCGCTTCCAATTGAATCGGCGGGAATTTGTCTTTTTCACCAGAGGTGGATCAAAACTTTTTACACCCAACCATTTGGTCAACTGTGCATTAAATATGGCCTACTATTTTATAAAATTGATTAGGTCCAAATTTGCAACAATTATTTGGTAGGTCCTTCACAAAAAAGCTCATTTGGGGCACTCGGAAAATGGAAAATGGCTCTTGTGTGCAATGAAAGTGAAAACTCCCTTAGGCAACATTGTTTGGAATTCCAATATGCACCCTTGTGCACAATATGATATCATTTGAAAAAACTATGCCATGAATGTGGCCATAAGATTAATCATTTGGCTTGAAAGCCATGAATCTTCACGCATGATAGCTCATTTCTGAGAACACTTTTTTAAAATAATTTCCGTATTACAAGTTTATTATTTTTCCTGGAAACTTGGTCATATATAATGACACAATGCGAATGTTTTCCAATTTTTTGATTTTTTTGAATTTTTTATGCCCGTTTCAAAATGCGGTCAAAACTACGGGAATGGCCATTCCTAGCTAGTGGTTGAGTCTTATAATTTTTTTGGTGTTTCTCTGATTAAATAGATACTTATGTACCTAGAAATGATTTTTTGAAAAAATAAAGAGCAAACTATGAGGTAGCTGCAGTTCAGATTTAACCCGCTTCCAACTGAATCGGCGGAAATTTGTCTTTTTCACCAGAGGTGGATCAAAACTTTTTACACCCAACCATTTGGTCAATTATGCATTAAATATGACCTAGTATTATAGAAAAATGATTTGGTGCAATTTTGCAATAATTATTTGGTAGGTTCTTCACAAAAAACATCATTTGGGGCACTCGAAAAATGATTAAAAATAGCTAGAAAGATGAGAAATGCGTACAAATTGGTCCTTATCCATAAAATGTGGTCTAACTCTAGTGAAAATTTGTGTGGTACCCTTTTGCAAAACATTTTTGATAGCTACTTCACAAAATCCCTCTAGTTTTTGTACTTGGAAACTCTTTTAAATCACTGATTTTCCGAACCAATCAGAACCATTCCCACGGATCGATGACATGGCACTCATCCATCCATCCATCCATCTCACCATCCGACATCCATCCGTCCATCCATCCGTCCATCCACCCCACCGCAGCACAAACCCTAGCTCACATCACACCCTTCCCCCATCGCACCCTTCTCCCCCATACGCTGCCCTTGCCCGCCACCTCCCGATCCAATCTCACCCCGCCGCCTCCCGATCCACCACCGACCTCGCCGTCCTCCTCACCCACCGCTGTCGACCTCGTCCCTCCCTCCCCTCACCATCTCTCCCTTGTCTCACCTCACCGCGAGCCCCGCAACCCAATCCATCGCCGCCTCCCTTCCAGATCCATCGCCGCCACCGCCACCTCCCTTCGGCGGAGCTCGCCGTCGTTCATGGCCTCCCCCACGCCCCCCTCCTCTCGCCCCTCCCCTTCCCTCACCACCCAACCAAACCAACCAGCCCACCAACCTGAAGAGAAAAGCGAGCAGAGGCGAGATGGCGACCGGACGTGAGGCCGGCGAGGCGGCGCTGGGGGAGGAGGAGGACCAGAGGGAGTGGGCGGATCTGACGTGGGGCTAGGGCTCGGGAGGCACCTCCGTGGTGGTGCCCTATGACACCCTCGCGCCCCCTCCCGAAGGTACCATCTCGTCTCAGATGCTTCTTCCTGTGGTCGATTCGGATTCGATTCGAATGTTCACTCAGTGTGTGTGTCTCTGTTTGTGTGGACACTGAACGCTGGATCTTGTGTGTGCTGCAGATCTCGACGCCATGAAGGCCCTGCTCGACAAGCTCGTGGTGCTCAAGCTCAACGGAGGCCTCGGCACCACCATGGGCTGCACCGGCCCCAAGTGAGCACCCAACCCCACCCATCCTCTTCACTGCTCCAGATCAATTGATTCACCTTGCATATGTGTGGATCGTGCTACTTTCAGTTAGATTCGTCCCAACACTGTAGTCTCGCAGCTTGCATATTTGTGGATCGAGCTTGCATATGTTGGTTTCTTCGTGCGATCATGCTGCTTATGATGGTCACGAGTTACTGTTGTTCGCTAGTGTCACGAGTTACATTGATCATTTGAACATGGCGTTTTGGTAGACTATGTACAGAACATGATTTACTTAGGTATTTATTTAGGTGTATGTTTGATGCAGCATGCCAATATTGGAAATATAGGGACTTGTATATTTCCGCTTCATTTTTAAGTTCTACCACCTTCAGCAGGTAATAACATAGCTCACTGCATGCAAGTCTGTCATTGAAGTTTGCAATGGGTTTACATTTCTTGACCTTATTGTGATTCAGATTGAGGTATTCTTAGTTTCTACTGATATTTTACGTAATTGACTTGATGTAGTGTGTAATGGTTTGTGTCTGACAAATTTCACTTGTATGCAGTCCTTGAACAAGAAGTATGGATGCAGTGTTCCTTTGCTTCTAATGAACTCTTTCAACACTCATGATGACACACAAAAGGTTGATATACCACGTGCCCTGTTTATTTTCTATTGAAAAGACAAGTTTCTAAATTTGGACTTACATACTTGCATAATGACCTCTGTTTTGTAGATGGTTGAGAAGTACTCCAACTCCAACATTGAAATTCACACTTTCAACCAGGTATGACATTAGTAGTACTTCATCTATTATATTTAATTGTATCACATTATACCCACTACTTGCGGTGTCAATTAACTGACACATGTTTCTCTCAGAGCCAATACCCTCGCATTGTCTCTGTTTGTGTGAACGCTTGAGCTACTGGATCGTGTGTGTCTGCAGATCTCGGCGCCATGAAGGCCCCGCTTGACAAGCTCATGGTGCTCAAGCTCAACGGAGGCCTCGGCACCCGACATGGGCTGCACCGCCCCAAGTGAGCACCCCACCCCACCCATCCTCTTCTTGCTCCGGATCAATTGATTCACCTTGCATATGTGTGGATCATGCTACTTTCAATTAGATTCGTCCTGACACTGTAGTCTCGCAACTTGCATATGTGTGGATCGAGCTTGCATATGCTGGTTTCTTCGTGCGATCTTGCTTCTTATGATGGTCTCTGCCTGCTTAGTGTAGCTGTATTAGGCTCACTATGAGATGTCCACTCTTGTTTAGTTAACAAACATGAACTGTTAAGTCATCTATTCATGGCTATTGCTTTTGTTCAGTATATATGTGTGCTTTCTGATTTGTATGCGTAGGTGGTTATAGGTTGTTGTGATGAATATAAATATTAACAAGTGCTCATGCATGCCGGTATACTAGAGCTAGTTGTATGTGCTCATTACCTTCCTGTTGTCACTTTGTCAGCATCAATCCAATCCAATCCAGCCCAATGAATCTAAGCTGCTCGTTTAGTTCACGCTGTCGGTGGTAGCCAACAACTAACCGATCTTAGCTGCTGCCGGCTGTTTGGCATCCTATGTATTTTTTGCTGCTAGTCTCAGAAATAATGCATGAATGGCATCAAAACTGCTTCATGCTATCTCTCGGGCAAAGTAGATGCTAGTTTGATTACCATCATACATCATCAGGTCTACTTGATGCAAGTCTCTATTTTTTGTTTGTCTCTCTTTGACATATTGCTTTTTCTTTTTGAATGTGCAGGTTATTTGCATCTTGATTAGGACATGATGGTGATCATCTTTTGTTGCGGGGACATGTTAGATAAAGTTTATGTGATTTGAACACGCAAGATCTGATTCTGTATAATGTTGTGTGAGATAAAAGTTGTGAACATAGGAGATAAGTTATTGATATGTGTTGGCCTGTCTAATGTTAGGCGAGATAAAGTTGCGAGAAAGTTTTCTATACTTGTGTTATTCTTGTGGGAAAGAAATCTGCATTACTATCTTGATTTGAGAATATTGGCTGTAAATAAAAGAGGGCTTGGCCCACTATTGTATTGTAAAAGGCCACATCTAGAATTTATATTGCACTCAATACTGGCTCTAAAAGGCCATGGCCCAAACTATGTTGGACTTGTTTATAAAAAGAGCAACATAAATTCCAGATTCTAAAAGGTTGAGGCCCAAAAAATGGATTGTAAAAGACTGCATCTCGAGAAAAAGTCCTAATTGTTGGGCTAGGCCTATTTAGCTAATCAAAGCACAGGGAAAAAATAAATTAAATGGGCTGAATTAATGGGCTCGGCTCATGTAAAACGCCGAATCGGACCGGGCTGAATCTTGTGCCACGTCAGCTTGCCACGCTGGATGCCTACGTGGCCTGGGGAGGTTGCTAGTGACCAAAACGCCACAGTGGACATATTTTGGTCATAAACGTCTTCGTCCATTCGGAAGAAAGGTCGCTATAGTCGGGTTTCATTTGCCGACTTTTGACCTTCTCTTTGTGGTCACAAAAAGGTCGCAAATGAAAAACCATGACCTTTCAGTGACCAATAGTCAAGGTCACAAGTTGACATATTTCTTGTAGTGAGACCCTACGGGTTCGGGAGACATGCAGACATGACCGAGACGCCTCTCCGGTCAATATCCAACAGCGGGATCTGGATACCCATGTGGGCTCCCACATACTCCTCGATGATCTCATCGGATGAACCACGATGTCGAGGATTCAATCAACCCCGTATACAATTCCCCTTGTCAATCGGTACGTTACTTGCCCGAGACTCGATCGTTGGTATCACAATACCTCGTTTAATCTCCTTACCGGCAAGTCACTTTACTCGTACCGTAATGCATGATCCCGTGACCAGACACTTGGTCACATTGAGCTCATTATGATGATGCATTACCGAGTGGGCCCAGAGATACCTCTCCGTCATACGGAGTGACAAATCCCAGTCTCGATTCGTGCCAATCCAACAGACACTTTCGGAGATACTAAGTAGTGCACCTTTATAGTCACCCGATTACGTTGTGACGTTTGGCACACCCAAAGCACTCCTACGGTATCCGGGAGTTGCACAATCTCATGGTCTAAGGAAATGATACTTGACATTTGGAAAAGCTCTAGCTAAACGAACTACACGATCTTTGAGCTATGCTTAGGATTGGGTCTTGTCCATCACATCATTCTCCTAATGATGTGATCCCGTTATCAATGACATCCAATGCCCATAGTCAGGAAACCATGACTATCTGTTGATCAACGAGCTAGTCAACTAGAGGCTTACTAGGGACATGTTGTGGTCTATGCATTCACACGTGTATTATGATTTCCGGATAACACAGTTATAGCATGAATAACAGAAAATTATCATGAACAAAGAAATATAATAATAACCATTTTATTATTGCCTCTAGGGCATATTTCCAACAGTCTCCCACTTGCACTAGAGTCAATATTCTAGTTACATTGTGATGAATCAAACACCCATAGCGTTCTGCTGTTGATCATGTTTTGCCCTAGGGAGAGGTTTAGTCAACGGATCTGTTACATTCAGGTCCGTATGTACTTTACAAATATCTATGTCTCCATCTTGAACATTTTCACGTATGGAGTTGAAGCGACGCTTGATGTGCCTGGTCTTCTTATGAAACACAGGCTCCTTGGCAAGTGCAATAGCTCCGGTGTTGTCACGAGAAGAGTGCGATTGGCCCGGCGCATTGGGTATGACTCCTAGGTCGGTGATGAACTCCTTCACCCAGATTGCTTCATGCGCTACCTCAAGGCTGCCATGTCTTGTGCTTCACATGTAGATCCCGCCACGACGCTTTGCTTGCAAATCGCACCACCATCGCCCCACCATTCAATATATACACGTATCCGGTTTGTGACTTAGAGTCATCGAGATGCGTGTCGAAGCTAGCATCGGCGTAACCCTTCTGACGAGCTCTTCGTCACCTCCATAAACGAAACATATCCTTAGTCCTTTTCGTACTTTAGGATGTTCTTGACCGCTGTCCGGTGTTCCTTGCGGGATTACTTTGGTACCTTCCTACCAAACTTACGGAAAGGTTTACATCAGGTCTGGTACACAACATGGCATACATAATAGACCCTATGGCTGAGGCATAGGGGATGACACTCATCTCTTCTTTATCTTCTGCCGTGGTCGGGCATTGAGCCGAGCTCAATCTCACACCTTGCAAAACAGGCAAGAACCCCTTCTTGGATTGATCCATATTGAACTTCTTCAATATCTTATCAAGGTATGTGCTTTGTGAAAGACCTATGAGGCGTCTCGATCTATCCCTATAGATTTTGATGCCTAATATGTAAGCAGCTTCTCCAAGGTCCTTCATTGAAAAAACTTATTCAAGTAGGCCTTAATGCTGTCCAAAAGTTCTATATCATTTCCCATCAAAAGTATGACATCTACATATAATATGAGAAATGCTACAGAGATCCCACTCACTTTCTTTTAAATGCAGGCTTCTCCATAAGTCTGCATAAACCCAAACGCTTTGATCATATCATCAAAGCGAATGTTCCAACTCCGAGATGCTTGCACCAGCCCATAAATGGATCATTTGGAGCTTGCATACCTTGTTAGCATTCTCGGTCGACAACAAAACCTTTCGGCTGCATCATATACTGTTCTTCCTTAAGATGTCCGTTAAGGAATGCCGTTTTGACGTCCATCTGCCATATCTCATAATCATAGTATGCGGCAATTGCTAACATGATTCGGACGGACTTCAGCTTCGCTACGGGAGAGAACTTCTAATCATAGTCAACCCCTTGAACTTGCCGATAACCCTTAGCGACAAGTCGAGCTTTATAGATGGTAACATTACCATCCGCGTCCGTCTTCTTCTTAAAGATCCATTTGTTTTCTATCGCTCGTCGATCATCGGGCAAGTCTGTCAAAGTCCATACTTCGTTTTCATACATGGATCCTATCTCGGATTGCATGGCTTCAAGCCATTTATTGGAATCTGGGCCCGCCATTGCTTCTTCATAGTTCGAAGGTTCACCGTTGTCTAACAACATGATTTCCGGTGACAGGGTTGCCATACCACTGCTGGTGTGGAGCGTGTCCGTGTGGACCTCTGAAGTTCAGTAGTAACTTGATCCGAAGTACCTTGATCATCATCATTAACTTCCTCTTCAGTTGGTGCTGGCACCACAGGAACATCTTCCTGAGCTGCGCTACTCACTGGTTCAAGAGGTAGTACTTCATCAAGCTCTACTTTCCTCCCACTTAATTCTTTCGAGAGAAACTCTTTTTCCAGAAAGGACCCGTTCTAGGCAACAAAGATCTTGCCCTCGGATCTTAAGTAGAAGGTATACCCAATGGTTTCCTTAGGGTATCCTATGAAGACGCATTTTTCCGACTTGGGTTCGAGCTTTTCAGGTTGAAGTTTCTTGACATAAGCATCGCATCCCCAAACTTTTAGAAACGACAACTTAGGTTTCTTCCCAAACCATAATTCATACGGTGTCGTCTCAACGGATTTAGACGGTGCCCTATTTAAAGTGAATGTAGTTGTCTCTAGAGCGTATCCCCAAATGATAGCGGTAAATCGGTAAGAGACATCATAGATCGCACCATATCCAATAAAGTGCGATTACGACGTACGGACACACCGTTACGCTGAGGTGTTCCAGGCGGCGTGAGTTGTGAAACGATTCCACATTTCCTTAAGTGCGTACCAAATTCGTGACTTAAATATTCTCCCCCATGATCTGATCGTAAGAAATTTATCTTTCGGTCACGTTGATTCTCTACCTCATTCTGAAATTCCTTGAACTTTTCAAAGGTCTCAGACTTGTGTTTCATCAAGTAGACATACCCATATCTACTCAAATCGTCAGTGAGAGTGAGAACATAACGATATCCTCCGCGAGCCTCAACGCTCATTGGACCGCACACATCAGTATGTATGATTTCCAATAAGTTGGTTGCTTGCTCCATTGTACCGGAGAAAGGAGTCTTGGTCATTTTGCCCATGAGGCATAGTTCGCATGTGTCAAATGATTCATAATCAAGAGACTCTAAAAGTCCATCAGGATGGAGCTTCTTCATGCGCTTGACACCAATGTGACCAAGGCGGCCGTGCCACAAGTATGTGGGACTATCGTTATCAACTTTACATCTTTTGGTATTCACACTATGAATATGTGTAACATTACGCTCAAGATTCATTAAGAATAAACCATTCACCAGCGGGGCATGACCATAAAACTTATCTCTCATATAAATAGAACAACCATTATTCTCGGATTTAAATGAGTAGCCATCTCGAATTAAACGAGATCCTGATACAATGTTCATGGTCAAAGCTGATACTAAATAACAATTATTGAGGTTTAAAACTAATCCCATAGGTAAATGTAGAGGTAGCGTGCGGCAGCGATCACATCGACCTTGGAACCATTCCGGCAGCGCGCCGTCACCTCGTCCTTCATGGGTCTCTGCTTATTCCGCAGCTCCTGCTTTGAGTTACAAATATGAGCAAGCGCAGCGGTATCAAACACCCAAGAGCTACTACGAGTCTTTGGTAAGGTACACAGCAATTACATGTATATCACATATACCTTTTGTTTTGCCGTCATTCTTGTCCGCTAAGTACTTGGGGCAGTTCCGCTTCCAGTGACCACTTCCCTTGCAATAAAAGCACTCAGTTTCCGGCTTGGGTCCATTGTTTGACTTCTTCCCGACAACTGGCTTACCGGGCGCGGCAACTCCCTTGCCGTCCTTCTTGAAGTTCTTCTTACCCTTGCCTTTCTTGAACTTAGTAATTTTATTCACCATCAACACTTGATGTTCCTTTTTGATCTCTACCTCTGCCGATTTCAGCATTGAATATACCTCAGGAATGGTCTTTTTCATCCCCTGCATATTGAAGTTCATCACAAAGCTCTTGTAGCTCGGTGGAAGCGACTGAAGGATTATGTCAATGACCGCGTCATCCGGGAGATTAACTCGGCTGAGTCAAGCGGTTGTGCAACCTGACATCTTGAGTATGTGCTCCTTGTGAGAACTATTTTCCTCCATCTTACAATTTGAAGAACTTGTCGGAGACTTCATATCTCTCGACCCGGGCATGATCTTGGAAAACCATTTTCAGCTCTTCGAACATCTCATATGCTCCGTGTTGCTCAAAACGCTTTTGGAGACCCGGTTATAAGCTGTAAAGCATGCCGCACTGAGCGAGGGAGTAATCATTAGCACGAGACTACCAAGCAATCATAACGTCTTGGTTCTCTGGGATTGGTGCTTCACCTAGCGGTGCTTCTAGGACATAATCTTTCTTGGCAGCTATGAGGATGATCCTCAGGTTCCGGACCCAGTCTGTATAGTTGCTGCTGTCAACTCTCAACTAAATTTTCTCTAGGAACATATCTAAAACAGTAGAACCAAAGCATGAGCTATGACATAATTTGCAAAGACCTTTTGACTATGTTCATGATAATTAAGTTCATCTAGTCACATTATTTGATGAACTCCCACTCAGATAGACATCCCTCTAGTCATCTTAAGTGATACATGATCCGAGTCAACTAGGCCGTGTCCGATCATCACGTGAGGCGGACTAGTCATCTTCGGTGAACATCTTCATGTTGCTCGTATCTACTATACGACTGATGCTCGACCTTTCGGGCTCTTGTGTTCCAAGGCCATGTCTATACATGCTAGGCTCGTCAAGTCAACCTAAGTGTTTCACGTGTGTAAATCTGGCTTACACCCGTTGTATGTGAACGTTAGAATCTAACACACCCGATCATCACGTGGTGCTTCGAAACAACGAACTTTCGCAATGGTGCATGATTAGGGGAACACTTTTCTTGAAATTATTATGAGGGATCATCTTATTTACTACCGTCGTTCTAAGTAAACAAGATGAAAAACATGATAAACATCACATGCAATCAAATAGTGACATGATATGGCCAATATTATATAGCTCCTTTGATCTCCATCTTCGGGGCTCCATGATCATCTTCGTCACCGGCATGACACCATGATCTCCATCATCATGATCTCCATCATCGTGTCTCCATGAAGTTGCTCGCCAACTATTACTTCTACTACTATGGCTAACACGTTTAGCAATAAAGTAAAGTAATTTACATGGCGTTAATCATTGACACGCAGGTCATATAATAATTAAGACAACTCCTATGGCTCCTGCCGGTTGTCATACTCATCGACATGCAAGTCATGATTCCTATTACAAGAACATGATCTCATACATCACATATATATCATTCATCATTCATCACAACTTTTGGTCATATCACATCACAAATCATATGCTGCAAAAACAAGTTAGACGTCCTCTAATTCTTGTTGCATGTTTTACGTGGCTGCAATAGGGTTCTAGCAAGAACGTTTTCTTACCTACGTAAAAGCCACAACGTGATTTGCCAACTTCTATTACCCTTCATAAGGACCCTTTTCATTGAATCCGCTCCAACTAAAGTGGGAGAGACAGACACCCGCTAGCCACCTTATGCAACTAGTGCACGTGAGTCGGTGGAACCTGTCTCACGTAAGCGTACATGTAAGGTCGGTCCGGGCCGCTTCATCCCACAATACCGCTGAAGCGAAATAAGACTAGTAGTGGCAAGAAAGTTGACAACATCTCTGCCCACAACAAATTTGTGTTCTACTCGTGCAAAGAGAACTACGCATAGACCTAGCTCTGATACCACTGTTGGGGAACGTTGCAGAAAATAAAAAAAATCTACGCTTTCACCAAGATCAATCTATGAGTTCATCTAGCAATGAGAGAAAGGAGTGCATCTACATACCCTTGTAGATCGCGAGCGGAAGCGTTCAAGAGAACGGGGTTGAGGGAGTCGTACTCGTCGTGATCCAAATCACCGATGATCCTAGTGCTGAAAGGACCGCACCTCCGCGTTCAACATACGTACGATTGAGGAAGACGTCTCCTCCTTCTTGATCCAGCATGGGGGGTGAAGGAAATATGCCCTAGAGGCAATAATAAAGTTATTATTTATTTCCTTATATCATGATAAATGTTTATTATTCATGCTAGAATTGTATTAACCGCAAACATAATACATGTGTGAATACATAGACAAGCAGTGTCGCTAGTATGCCTCTACTTGACTAGCTCGTTAATCGAAGATGGTTATGTTTCCTAACCATAGACATGAGTTGTCATTTGATTAACGAGATCACATCATTAGGAGAATGATGTGATTGATTTGACCCATTCCGTTAGCTTAGCACTTGATCGTTTAGTATGTTGCTATTGCTTTCTTTATGACTTATACAAAGTTCCTGCAACTATGAGATTATGCAACTCCCGTTTACCGGAGGAACACTTTGTGTGCTACCAAACGTCCTAGCGAATCGGGTGATTATAAAGGTACTCTTGGTGTCTCCAAAAGTATATGTTGAGTTGGCATAATTGAGATTAGGTTTTGTCACTCCGATTGTCGGAGAGGTATCTCTGGGCCTTCTCGGTAATACTCATCACCTAAGCCTTGCAAGCATTGTAACTAATGAGTTAGTTATGAAATGATGTATTACGGAACGAGTAAAGAGACTTGCCGGTAACGAGATTGAACTAGGTATTGGATACCGACGATCGAATCTCGGGCAAGTAACATACCGATGACAAAGGGAACAACATATGTTGTTATGCGGTTTGACCGATAAAGATCTTCGTAGAAAATGTAGGAACCAATATGAACATCCAGGTTCCACTATTGGTTATTGATCGAGAATAGTTCTAGGTCATGTCTACATAGTTCTCGAACTCGTAGGGTCCGCACGCTTAACGTTACGATGACGGTTTTATGAGTTTTGATGTACCGAAGTTTGTTCGGAGTCCCGGATGTGATCACGGACATGACGAGGAGTCTCTAAATGGTCGAGACATAAAGATTGATATATTGGAAGCCTATGTTTGGACTTTGGAATAGTTCCAGGTGAAATCGGGATTTTCTTAGGAACAGGGGTTACGGAACCCTCCGGGGTTAATGGGCCTTAGTGGGCCATGAGGGAGAAGAGGAGGGCTGGCGGAGGCAGGCGCGCCTCCCCTAGTCCGAATAGGACAAGGAAGGGGGGGGGGCCCTTTCTCTTTCCCTCCCCCCAAGTCCTAATCCAACTAGGAAAAGGGGGGGAGTCCTTATCCCGGTGGGAGTAGGACTCCTCCGGCGCGCCTCCTCCTAGGGCCGGCCGCACCCCCCCCCCTTGCTCCTTTATATACGGGGGCAAGGGGGCACCCTAGAACACACAAGTTGATCTACGGATCGTTCTTTAGCCGTGTGCGGTGCCCCCCTCCACCATATTCCACCTCGGTCATATCGTCGCGGAGTTTAGGCGAAGCCCTGCGCCAGTAGAGCATCATCATCGTCACCACGCCGTCGTCTTGTGGAACTCATCCCGACACCCCGCTGGATCGGAGTCCGGGGATCGTCATCGAGCTGAACGATGTGCCGAACACGGAGGTGCCGTCGTTCGGTACTTGGATCGGTCGGATTGTGAAGACGTGCGACTACATCAACAGCGTTGTCATAACGCTTCGCTTTCGGTCTCACGAGTGCGTGGACACACTCTCCCCTCTCGTAGCTATACATCACCATGATCTTGCGTGTGCGTAGGAATTTTTATGAAATTACTACGTTCCCCAACAGTGGTATCAGAGCCAGGTTTTATGCGTTGATGTTATATGCACGAGTAGAACACAAGTGAGTTGTGGGCGATACAAGTCATACTGCTTACCAGCATTTTATACTTTGGTTCGGCGGTATTGTGAGATGAAGCGGCCCGGACCGACATTACGCGTACGCTTACGCGAGACTGGTTTCACCGCTGCGATCACTCGTTGCTTAAAGGTGACTGGCGGGTGTCTGTCTCTCTCACTTTAGTTGAACCGAGTGTGGCTACGCCCGGTCCTTACGAAGGTTAAAACATCACCAACTTGACGAACTATCGTTGTGGTTTTGATGCGTAGGTAAGAACGGTTCTTGCTCAGCCCGTAGCAGCCACGTAAAACTTGCAACAACAAAGTAGAGGACGTCTAACTTGTTTTTGCAGGGCATGTTGTGATGTGATATGGTCAAGACGTGATGCTATATTTTATTGTATGAGATGATCATGTTTTGTAACCGAGTTATCGGCAACTGGCAGGAGCCATATGGTTGTCGCTTTATTGTATGAAATGCAAACGCCCTGTAATTGCTTTACTTTATCATTAAGCGGTAGAGGTAATCGTAGAAGCAATAGTTGGCGAGACGACAACGATGCTACGATGGAGATCAAGGTGTCGCGCACAAGATGATGATCATGATGGTGCTTCGGAGATGGAGATCACAAGCACAAGATGATGATGGCCATATCATATCACTTATATTTATTGCATGTGATGTTTATCCTTTATGCATCTTATCTTGCTTTGATTGACGGTAGCATTTTAAGATGATCTCTCACTAAAATTATCAAGAAGTGTTCTCCACAGTATGCACCGTTGCCAAAAGTTCGTAGTGCCCGGACACCACGTGATGATCGGGTGTGATAAGCTCTCGTCCATCTACAACGGGTGCAAGCCAGTTTTGCACGCAGAATACTCAGGTTAAACTTGACGAGCCTAGCATATGCAGATATGGCCTCGGAACACGGAGACCGAAAGTTCGAGCGTGAATCATATAGTAGATATGATTAACATAGTGATGTTCACCATGAAAACTACTCCATCTCACGTGATGATCGGTTATGGTTTAGTTGATTTGGATCACGTGATCACTTAGATGACTAGAGGGATGTCTATCTAAGTGGGAGTTCTTAAGTAATATGATTAATTGAACTTTAATTTATCATGAACTTAGTCCTGGTAGTATTTTGCAAATTATGTTGTAGATCAATAGCTCGCATTGTTGCTTTCATATGTTTGTTTTGATATGTTCCTAGAGAAACTGTGTTGAAAGATGTTAGTAGCAATGATGCGGATTGGATCCGTGATCTGAGGTTTATCCTCATTGCTGCCTGTAAGAATTATGTCCTTGATGCACCGCTAGGTGACGGACCTATTGCGGGAGCGGAATGCAGACGTTATGAACATTTGGCTAGCTCAATATGATGACTACTTGATAGTTTAGTGCACCATGCTTAACGGCTTAGAATCGGGACTTCAAAGGCGTTTTGAGCGTCATGGACCATATGAGATGTTCCAGGAATTGAAGTTAATATTTCAAGCAAATACCCGAGTTGAGAGATATGAAGTGCGCAACAAGTTCTATAGCTAAAAGATGGAGGAGAATCGCTCAACTAGTGAGCATGTGCTCAGATTATGCAGGTACTTCAATCGCTTGAATCAAGTGGGAGTTAATCTTCTAGATAAGATAGTGATTGACAGAATTCTCTAATCACCATCACTAAGTTACTAGAACTTCGTGATGAACTATAGTATGCAAGGGATGACAAAAACAATTCCCAAGCTCTTGGCGATGCTAAAATCGTGAAGGTAGAAATCAAGAAAAACATCAAGTGTTGATGGTTGACAAGACCACTAGTCTCAAGGAAAAGGGCAAAGGGAAGAAGGGAAATTTCAAGAAGAACGGCAAGCAAGTTGCTGCTCGAGTGAAGAAGCCCAAGTCTGGACCTAAGCACGAGACTAAGTGCTTTTGCTGCAATGGAACTGGTCCTTTGAAGCGGAACTACCCCAAGTATTTGGCGGATAAGAAGGATGGCAAAGTGAACAAAGGTATATTTGATATACTGATTATTGATGTTTATTTTACTAGTGCTCGTAGCAACCTCTCGGTATTTGATACTTTGGTTCAGTTGCTAAGAGTAGTAACTTCAACGGAGTTGCAGAATGAAGCGAAACTAGTTGATGGGGAAGTGACGATGAGTGTTGGAAGTAGTTCCAGGATTGATATGATCATCATCGCACACTCCCTATACTTTCGGGATTAGTGTTAAACCTAAATAAATGTTATTTGGCGCTTATGCGTTGAGCATAAATATGATTTGATCATGTTTATTGTAATACGGTTATTCATTTAAAGCCAAAGAATAATTGTTGTTCTGTTTACATGAATAAAACCTTCAATGGTCATACACCTAATAAAAATAGTTTGTTGGATCTCGATCGTAGTGATACACATATTCATAATATTGATGCCAAAAGATGCAAAGTTAATAATGATAGTGCAACTCATTTGTGGCACTGCCGTTTAGGTCATATTGGTGTAAAATGCATGAAGAAACTCCATCTTGATGGGATTTTGGAATCACTTGATTATGAATCACTTGATGCTTGCGAACCATGCCTTATGGGCAAGATGACTAAAGACTACATTCTCCGGAACAATGGAGCGAGCAAATGACTTATTGGAAATAATACATACTGATGTATGCGGTCCGATGAGTGTTAAAGCTCACGGCAAGTATCGTTATTTTTTGACCTTCACAGATGATTTGAGCAGATATGGGTATATCTACTTGATGAAACACAAGTCTGAAACATTTGAAAAGTTCAAAGAATTTCAGAGTGAAGTGAAGAATCATCGTAACAAGAAAATAAAAGTTTCTACGATATGATCGCAGAGGTAAAATATTTGAGTTACGAGTTTGGCCTTCAGTTGAAACAATGTGGAATAGTTTCACAGCTCACGCCACCTGGAACACCACCGTTATGGTGTGTCCGAACGTCGTAACTGCACTTTATTTGATATGGTGCGATCAATGATGTCTCTTACCGATTTACCACTATCGTTTTGGGGTTATGCATTAGAGACAGCTGCATTCACGTTAAAAAGGGCACCATATAAATCCGTTGAGGCGACACCGTATGAACTATGGTTTAGCAAGAAACCAAAGTTGTCGTTTCTTAAAGTTTGCGCTATGCGATGCTTATGTAAAAAGTTTCAACATGATAAGCTTGAACCCAAATCGGAAAAGTGCGTCTTCATAGGATACCCAAAATGTTGGGTACACCTTCTATCACAGATCCGAAAGGCAAGACATTCGTTGCCAAGAATGGATCCTTTCTAGAGAAGGAGTTTCTCTCGAAAGAAGTGAGTGAGAGGAAAGTAGAACTTGATGAGGTAATTGTACCTTCTCCCTTATTGGAAAGTAGTTTATCACAGAAATCAGTTCCTGTGATTCCTACACCAATTAGTGAGGAAGTTAATGATGATGATCATAAAACTTTAGATCAAGTTGCTACCAAACCTCGTAGGTCTTCCAGAGTAAGATCCGCACTGAGTGGTACGGTAATCATGTTCGGAAGTCATGTTACTAGACCATGATGAACCTACGAACTATGAGGAAGCGATGATGAGCCCAGATTCGGAAAATGGTTTGAGGCCATGAAATGCGAGATATGATCCATGTATGAGAACAAAGTATGGACTTTGATGGATTTGCCCGATGATCGGCAAACCATAGAAAATAAATGGATCTTCATGAGGAAGACGGACGTTGATAGTAGTGTTACTATCTACAAAGCTAGACTTGTCGAAAAAGGTTCTTGACAAAGTTCAAGGTGTTGACTACGATGAAATTTTCTCACTCGTAGCAAAGCTTAAGTCTGTCCAAATCATGTTAGCAATTGCCGCATTTTTATGAAATCTGGCAAATGGATAAACAAAACTACATTCCTTAATGGATTTAAAGAAGAGTTGTATATGATGCAACCAGAAGGTTTTGTCAATCCTAAAGGTCTCGACAAAATACGCATAGCTCAATGATCCATCTATGGACTGGTGCAAGCTTCTCGGAGTTGGAATATACACTCTGATAAGTTGATCAAAGCA
Source organism: Aegilops bicornis (assembly GCA_021605145.1). Lineage (NCBI taxonomy): Eukaryota > Viridiplantae > Streptophyta > Magnoliopsida > Poales > Poaceae > Aegilops > Aegilops bicornis. The sequence continues at coordinate 675,463,915 of CM038669.1, read as the reverse complement.
TATAGTTTTATACAGACTTGCGGTGAAGCCTATATTTACTAGAAAGTGAGTGGGAGCACTACATCATTTCTGATAAGTATATGTGAATGACATATTGTAGATCAGAAATAATGTAGAATTATTCTGCAAAGCATAAAGGAGTGTTTGAAAGGAGTTTTTCAAAGAAAGACCTCGGTGAAGCTGCTTACATATTGAGCATCAAGATCTATAGAGATAGATCAAGATGCTTGATAAGTTTTTCAATGAGTACATACCTTGACAAGATTTTGAAGTAGTTCAAAATGGAACAGTCAAAGAAAGAGTTCTTGCCTGTGTTACAAGGTGTGAAATTGAGTAAGACTCAAAACACGACCACGGCAGAAGATAGAAAGAGAATGAAAGTCATTCCCTATGCCTTGAGCATAGGTTCTATAAAGTATGCCATGCTGTGTACCAGATCTATTGTATACCCTACACCGAAGTTTGGCAAGGAGTACAATAGTGATCTAGGAGTAGATCCTTTGGACAGCGGTCAAAATTATCCTTAGTGGAATAAGGATATGTTTCTCGATTATGGAAGTGAAAAAGGTTCGTCGTAAAGGGTTACGTCGATGCAAGTTTTGACACCGATCTGGATGACTCTAAGTCTCGATCTAGATACATAATGAAAGTGGGAGCAATTAGCTAGAGTAGCTCCGTGCAGAGCATTGTTGACATAGAGATGTGCAAAATACATACGGATCTGAATGTGGCAGACCCGTTGACTAAACTTCTCTCACAAGCAAAACATGATCACACCTTAGTACTCTTTGGGTGTTAATCACATAGCGATGTGAACTAGATTATTGACTCTAGTAAACCCTTTGGGTGTTGGTCACATGACGATGTGAACAATGGGTGTTAATCACATGGTGATGTGAACTATTGATGTTAAATCACATGGCGATGTGATCTAGATTATTGACTCTAGTGCAAGTGGGAGACTGAAGGAAATATGCCCTAGAGGCAATAATAAAGTTATTATTTATTTCCTTATATCATGATAAATGTTTATTATTCATGCTAGAATTGTATTAACCGAAAACATAATACATGTGTGAATACATAGACAAACAGAGTGTCGCTAGTATGCCTCTACTTGACTAGCTCGTTAATCGAAGATGGTTATGTTTCCTAACCATAGACATGAGTTGTCATTTGATTAACGGGATCACATCATTAGGAGAATGATGTGATTGACTTGACCCATTCCGTTAGCTTAGCACTTGATCATTTAGTATGTTGCTATTGCTTTCTTCATGACTTATACAAAGTTCCTGCAACTATGAGATTATGCAACTCCGTTTATCGGAGGAACACTTTGTGTGCTACCAAACGTCACAACGAATCGGGTGATTATAAAGGTACTCTACAGGTGTCTCCAAAAGTATATGTTGAGTTGGCATAATTCGAGATTAGGTTTTGTCACTCCGATTGTCGGAGAGGTACCTCTGGGCCTTCTCAGTAATACTCATCACCTAAGCCTTGCAAGCATTGTAACTAATGAGTTAGTTATGAAATGATGTATTACGGAACGAGTAATGAGACTTGCCGTAACGTAGATTGAACTAGGTATTGGATACCGACGATCGAATCTCGGGCAAGTAACATACCGATGACAAAGGGAACAACGTCACGTTGTTATGCGGTTTGACCGATAAAGATCTTCAGAGAAAATGTAGGAACCAATATGAACATCCAGGTTCCACTATTGGTTATTGACCGAGAATAGTTCTAGGTCATGTCTACATAGTTCTCGAACCCGTAGGGTCCGCACGCTTAACGTTACGATGACGGTTTTATGAGTTTTGATGTACCGAAGTTTGTTTGGAGTCCCGGATGTGATCACGGACATGACGAGGAGTCTCTAAATGGTCGAGAAATAAAGATTGATATATTGGAAGCCTATGTTTGGACTTCAGAATAGTTCCAGGTGAAATCGGGATTTTACCGGAACACCGGGGGGTTACCGGAACCCTCCCGGGGGTTAATGGGCCTTAGTGGGCCATGAGGGAGAAGAGGAGCGCCGGCCAGTGCAGGCCGTGCGCCCCCTCCCCCCTACTCCGAATAGGACAAGGAAGGGGCGCCTTCTTTCCCTCCCCCAAGTCCTAATCCAACTAGGAAAAGGGGGGGAGTCCTACTCCCGGTGGGAGTAGGACTCCTCCGGCGCGCCTCCTCCTAGGGCCGGCCGCACCCCCCTTGCTCCTTTATATACGGGGGCAGGGGGGCACCCTAGAACACACAAGTTGATCTACAGATCGTTCCTTAGCTGCAGCGGTGCCCCCTCCACCATATTCCACCTCGGTCATATCGTCGCGGAGTTTAGGCGAAGCCCCGCGGTAGAGCATCATCATCGTCACCACGCCGTCAGGCCGACGGAACTCATCCGACACCCGCTGGATCGGAGTCCGGGGATGGTCATCGAGCTGAACGTGTGCTGAACACGGAGGTGCCGTACGTTCGGTACTTGGATCGGTCGGATCGTGAAGACGTACGACTACATCAACCGCGTTGTCATAACGCTTCCGCTTTCGGTCTACGAGGGTACGTGGACACACTCTCCCCTCTCGTTGCTATACATCACCATGATCTTGCGTGTGCGTAGGAAATTTTTTGAAATTACTACGTTCCCCAACAGGGGGAAGGAGAGGTTGACGGAGATCCAGCAGCACGACGGCGTGGTGGTGGATGCAGCAGTGATCTCGGCAGGGCTTCGCCGAGCTTCTACGAGAGGGAGAGGTGTAGCAATGGGAGAGGTAGGCGCCAAGAGCATGGGTGCGGCTGCCCTCCCTCCCCCCCTCTTTATATAGGCCCCCTAGGGGGGCGCCCAAGGCACCCCAAGGCACCCCAAGTAAATATTTCAAAGTATACTCAAGCATCTAAGCTTGGGGATGCCCCGGTTGGCATCCCATCTTTCTTCTTCAACAAATATCGGTATACTTCGGTTTTTGTTTTGTTCACATGATTTGTGTCCTTTGCGTTTTTCCTTTTCTTCAAGAACCATGCTAGCATGAGATAGCCCTTCATTGATTTATAGAATACTTCATGTGCTTCACTTAAACTTTTAAGTATGATCTTATAGAATTGCTCTTTATGCTTCACTTAATTAAATCTTTTGAGTATGGTTTTATAGAATGCTTCATGTGCTTCACTTATACATTTTGAGCTTGGATATTGGTTAGTTGTAGAATGCTCCATGAACTTCACTTATATCTTTTGGAGTATGAATAATACTATCATTTAAAGTGGGTTTGGAAGAATGTCAACTTTAGGAATAAGTGATCCCACTATTTTGGAAGATATTGAATCTTAGTGTGATATTTATGGAAGTGGATTTGGAAGAGTGTCAACTTTAGTTAGCAATGATTCCACTATTCGGAAGAGGTTCCAATTGAGTATGAGAACAAAGTTGTTATTCATGATGCCTCTGAAAATTATTGTGAGGGAGGAATACATGCTTGTAGGAGTTGCAATAATATTAAGTTTCCTCCCTATGTGCTTAAAGTTTTGAAAGTTATGCTTGTTTTGCCTTCCTATGCTAGTTGATTGTTGTTCTTATAAATTGTGTACTCACAAAATCCCTAGGCATAGGAAGTGTTTTATATTTAAAAGTGCTAGTCATATTCTTCAAGATGCTCTCATTGTGCTTTAATTCCTATCTTTTATGTGCGCATCATTGAAATCATCATGCCTAGCTAAAAGGCATTAAAGAAAAGCGCTTGCTGGGAGATAACCCAATATTTAGCCTTACTGTTTTCGTGTGTCTACATGATTAAGCTACTGTAGTAATCATGTTTTATAGCTTTTGTTTCAATAAAGTGCCAAGTAAGACCTTTGGGAAGACTTGGATGAAGGTTAAAGTGATCTTGCTTTAAAAAACAGAAACTTTGCGCTCACGAGAATAGATGTCATTTTTTTACAGAAGAGTGATTTTGAGTTTATTATTTTTTGAAGAAGATTAATAGACAAATTCCTCACGCCCACCAATTTATTTCATAATTTTTGGAGTAGCAGAAGTATGGTTATTGTTCAGATCATTACAGACTGTTCTGTTTCTGACAGATTCTGTTTTCATTGCATAGTTTGCTTGTTTTCTGGTTTCTATGACTTATATTTCTCAATATAAATTGTAGAAATTATATGTTACAGTAGGCGTTGTGTGAGAACAATCATGGACCTTGTCTTTGACAGTACCCAAGTGCATGGTTTACTCTTTATCATACTAACCTATCTCACGAAGTTTGGATGAGTTTTGTGTGATTGAAGTTTTCAAGTTTTGGGTAAGATATCGATATGAGGAGAATAAGGAGTGGAAGGACCCTAAGCTTGTGGATGCCCGAGGCACCCCAAGGTAATATTCAAGGAAGACTCAAGCACCTAAGCTTGGGGATGCCCTGGAAGGCATCCCCTCTTTCGTTTTCAAAACTATCGGTACACCTTACTCGGAGCTATATTTTTATTCGTCACATGATATGTGTTTTACTTGGAGCGTCATTTTCTTTTGTTATTATTAGCTAGGTGCTATTTAGAATAGTGTTTTGCATCTTTAGTTTCAATAAAAAAGTCAAGGATAGCCTTTGCCTTGCTTATTTTGCTTGTATACATGTTGCTGTTTGAAAACAGAAAGTTTACCGCTGTTGCAAAAATTTCCTAGAGAAATCAGAGCATGGTCTAACATTGAATCTTTTTGCATATTGAGCTCTGATAAATTTATTACAGTGGGAATTTTAGTTCATAATTTTTGGAGACAGGGAAGTATTGATACTCTTGCATTCTTTACAGGCTGTACTGTTTTGACAGATTGCTGTTATGTTTGCATTGTTTGCATATGTTTGCTTGTTTAATGATTCTATTTGAGGATAGGAGTATTAAATATGCAGAGGCATTTAGTATGCAATGTTGAATAATAATTCTAGTGTTTTGTTACAGTATAAAACGATAAGGTTTTGCATTGGTTTATACTAACCTATCTCATGAAGTTCTTGTTGAGTTTGTTGTGAATGAAGCTTTTGATAAAAAGAGAAACCGTGATATGAGATGAATTAAGGAGACACAAAAGTTCAAGCTTGTGGATGCCCGTGGCACCCCAAGATAAATATTTCAAGAAGTCTCAAGCTTCTAAGCTTTGGGATGCCCCATTAGGCATCCCACCTTTCTTCTTCAACAACTATCGGTTAGTATCGGTTGAGCCTAAGTTTTTGCTTCTTCACATGAGTTGTGCTATCTTTGCAATGTCATTTTTACTTGCTGTTTGAATAAAATAATTGGATCTGAAATTCTGAATAGAAAAGGAACCCTCCCATGGCTAGTTAATTATTTGCCTACTTAGTGTCTTTCACTCATATCTTTTGGAGTAGTTTGTCATTTACTCTTGCGCTTCATGTTTATCCTATGAGTAAATGGGGGAATGAATTGAATGTCATAAATCTGAATTTTTATATGTTTCATATGCTTATAACATGGTTAGTGATAACTTCACACATAGAAAGTATGAGGCATAAAAGTTGTTGAGACTTGGCAAACGTAGTTTTGGTCATCGTCGCAATTAATAGGAAGTAATAAGGAAAGAGAGGTTCACATACAATTATATTATCTTGGACATCTTTTATGATTGTGAAGCACTCTTTAAGTATGACATGCTAAAAGAGTTGGCGTTGGACAAGGAAGACAACGTAATGGTTTATGTTTTCCGACATCTCAGTTAAAGTATATTGTCATTAACCTTCCAACCATGTTGAGCTTGCCTTTCCCCCTCATGCTAGACAAATTCCTCGCACCAAGTAGAGATACTACTTGTGCTTCCAAATACACTTAAAACCCAGTTTTGCCATAAGAGTCCACCATACCTACCTATGGATTGAGTAAGATCCTTCAAGTAAGTTGTCATCGGTGCAAGCAATAAAAATTGCTCTCTAAATATGTATGACTTATTAGTGCAGAGAAAATAAGCTTTGTACGAACTTGTTGTGGAAGTAATAAAAGCGACATACTGCATAATAAAGGTCCACATGCAAGGGGCAATATAAAGTGACGTTCTTGTGCATTAAGATTTTGTGCATCAACCCTAAACGCGCATGACAACCTCTGCTTCCCTCTGCAAAGGGCTTATCTTTTACTTTATGCTTGAGTCGAGGTGATCCTCACCTTTCCCTTTTTCATTTATCCTTTGGCAAGCTCCTCGTGTTTGAAAGATCATGATATATATATCCAATTGGATGTAAGTTAGCATGGGCTATTATTGTTGACATCACCTAAAGGTGAATATGTTGGGAGGCAACACAATAAGCCCCTATCTTTCTCAGTGTCCGGCTAAAACTCCATAACCACAAGTATTGCGTGAGTGTTAGCAATTGTAAAAGACTATATGATAGTTGAGTATGTGAACTTGCTGAAAAGCTCTATTCTTGACTCTTTCTGATGTTATGATAAATTGAAATTGCTTCAATGTAACATCCCAAATTTTCAATTTGGAATGTTATACATTAGGTCATCATGCATATCATATTTTCTCGCATTTTCCGATCCTAGAAAATTTCACGCAACTCAAGGACCCTCGGAGAGAGTTGGAGATTTCATTATTTTCATATTTGGGATTTCTCAAATTTTGAAAATATAGGATCATTGGATTTATTTAATTATCTTCATAAGTTTTTCCGATAAAAAAAACTAAGAGAGGGAATAATATGACTTTCCCAACATTTAGGAAAAATGAAGATTTAATAAATAAATCTATTTTGGTTTTTGAAAGTTTAATTGCTTTAGGGAAAAATGAGTATTTTTAAAAATATGCATTTTTCCCCGTTTTAAAAAAAAGTTCATTTTGTTCGACTCATTTTTAGGAGTCGGGGAAAATTAATTTTATTTAATTTGGAGTTCGTTTGGTTTTATTTTTAATTCGTTTAGTTTTGTTTTAAAAACAAAAAAAAACGCGCCGCCCGCCTGGGCCAAGGGCCCAGCCGGCCCAACCGCCGCGGCCCAGCTCCCTCCCCTCGGCGCCTGGAGGAGACTTCGCCACGCCGCCGCCGAGTCCGGCTCGGCCACGCCCGCCGCTGCTGTTCTCCCCAAGGCAACCGGAGCCCCCTCCTTTATAACCCCGCCACCTCTCCTCATCCCGCCGCCACGACCTCAACCCGAGCCGCCCGCCGCCGGCCGCGCCGCCGCCGTCGCCCGGCGCCGCCCTCGCCACCCGCCGACCTCGCCGCCACCGCACCGTCGCCTGACCCGCCGCCACCCACCGCCTCGCCTCGACCCGCCGCCACCCACCGCCCGTCGCCCGACCCCGCCGGAGGCCGGAGCCCCGTCGGCGACTCGCCGGAGGTAGCACCCACCGCCCCCCTGGTCCGGTTTTTGCTTTAAAAATCGATCCGGTTTTTCGTTCGTTGTTCGGTTTTTTAAAAAAAAAAACCCTAGATTGGTTTATTTTTTTCGGTTTTATTAATTAGTGAACGTTCACCGACCCGTTCGTTTCAATGAACGTGTTCGTCGGTTAGTTTCTTGTAACGAACGTCCGTCGTTTTAACCGTTCGTCGTTTTTCTTTTAATCGGATTTAATCCGTTATTTTCCGATTTCGATTTCCGATTCGATTTTCAAATCTGTTTATTTTCTCGCTCGTTTATCGGAATCAGGTGATTCAAGCGCCTGGAGTTTCGTTACGAAACCGCCGTTCCGACTAACCTACTTAAACAAAGTTTTGCTACTGTAAAATTTTGACCTAGTTTCAAATTGCTAAAACTGAGTCGTTCTCTCTCGACTTTCGACTTTTGTTGCTTTATTTGATTCGATTCTTTTGCAACCAGGGTTCTTAAGTTGAACTCTCTGGTTAGATCTTTTATTCGAGATTTCCCTGTGCATTAGATGAGTACTTATTGTATGCTTGTTGTTTGTCTGCGTTAGATCACCCGGAGTGCGCCGCTTGTTACTTGAATCTCTAGGTCTCATGGATCATCGGCAAAGGCAAGTAACACTTGATCATACCTTTTCTACTACCCAGTTTTATGCATTAGATCAACCCTCAAACACTTGCATGTTTAGGATCAACTTAAATTGTGGGATGGGAAGTAGATTGAGGTAGTACCTATTACCTGTTTTACTTATGAAACCTTGGGAGTTACTTCTACGTTTGCTTATTATGCCATGTTATGCTAGTAGACATTGATTGTGTGAGTGAATATCCATGACAGATGTGAGATTGTTAATTAATGGTTTATCTAAGGTGGCAACTTAAATACACATCTGGGTGGATTGAGGCACCTGGTTTCTATCAGGACTTGCCTGTATTTCTTCGGACCGCCACCCAGTGTAGCGACCTGACCCAAAATCGGTCAAATCTCTGTGTCTGTACCATCCCAAGATCATGCTGGTACTCACAGTACATCGATAAAGTAATCAAAGTTCAATCACACCTGAATATCATTAAACGATTCTCATATAGAGTCTTTATTACAAGGGAATAAATTCGGCTCAAGGCCAACTCATGAGAAATAAACTAAAAGAGAAGAGGAAGCGTCGAAGATAAGCGAGTCCATCCGACTCCAAAGGGCAATCGCCAAGCGCGGAGCGTAGCCTCACTCCTGATCGGAAAATATCTCTGCAACATAATACGTTGCAGCCATGTAGGTCAGCTTTTGGAATAAGCTGGCAAGTCATGAAGAATAACAATAATAAAGTTACTAACTCTATATGCATTTTGGCTGTGGAGCTCTAAGTTTCATCATTTTGCGTAAAGCCAATTTTATCCTACTACAGTGGACTTATTTGCAAATTACTACAAATTGTTGGTAGTTATTGAGATGGTTCCGCCAACCAAAATCTCGTTCCCAAATTATTAAGTCATAAACCCTCAAATTAATTCATTAGTTTCAGTGTTGAGATATCCGAATACTTCCAAGGTCCAGAGGCTCAAATGTCCGTAACCGGGGACACGGCTAATCGATTAGGTTATAACTCTCTGCAGAGGTTTGCGCACTTTCCCCGCAAGAATCATTCCCTCCTTTAAAGTCTTCGCACTTCATGGTGTTTGAAGACGGGACGAATGAAACAGGGTCTTCCAAAGAGTTCTTCTGGCCACTGCCGGTACCCATCCAATCCTACCGTTCGTCTACTTCTCGTAGTACCGCCCGTGCAGCGTCACTACTAGGGTCAACCCAGCCAGAGCCCATAATGGCTTGCGGCTGCATGTGTAAGCTTCGGTCATGGGGCATCCATCCTTCTCTTCGTGGCTGGGTGAAGCTTTCCGCAGGATGTCATGGCGCTTCTCCATGCATCCCGCCACCACTGGGTGCTCCAGGTGCCCGGCCAACCGTCCTCCACCCAGTAGTGATTTTCCGAAGTCCATCTTGATCATTATAGTCCATGGGTTGTCATCATCATTGACTCTCACATCTTGCTTATGAATTTCACTCATCCCAAATCCCGTCTACGAGCATAGCAAAATAACCACTACGTCCCGGGGTCATGGTAACAAGGGGATTGGTTCATCCTACCACATGATACTACTCAAGTTTAATGACTTCAAGATTTCACTACTGCATACAATGGTGGGGTGGTGACAACTACTAATGCACAAAAACATAGGTATTGAAATAACATGATCAAAACTTGCCTTGCTGATGATCCTCGTAAGCTAAAGAGTCGTAGTAGCAAGCTTCGCACTCCGGAAACTCTACCGAGACAAACAATAACACAATAAGCACAAAGCAAGAGGATCACACAAGATAACAATAGTAACATAGCACAACAAAACAATCAAAACCAAATCCAAAAGAAAAACTCAAAGGAACCAATTCAAAGTTTTTCCCTACTCCAAACAATAACTAAAATAGTTTTTATATAGCAAAATTCCTTAATATAACCTAATCATGTTTTTGAGTTAACTTAACAGAAAAGGATTCACTAAGCAACTAGGAGCAAAAAGAATTAATTAAAAAGCTATTATAAAACTCATTTTAGGCCTAATCCAATTTCTATTAAGAAATATAATTTAAAACTTTTATTAATTATAAATAAAAGTTCATCTAATGGAGTGACAGAAACTAACCTAGAATAACTAATCACAAGTTAAAAATAAGTTAATTTACTAATTAATTAATTAGGAAAACAGGAACTAGTTAATTAATTAGGATTAATAGGATTCTGTCTAAAACTAATTGTTTATTAATCCTAAAATACCCAAATTAATTTCTAGGGTTTGGCAATGTCAAAATAAAGTGATGACAAAAAGAATCTTGCAAAAATAATTTTTCTAACTAAAATTATAGCAGATTTACTATTCTGGCTAAAACAATATTAAAGCATTTTTTATTATTTTTAACATAGCTAAATATATATTTTTCAGAAACTACATAAAATTTGCAATCCAACAAAAAAAGAATCACTCAAAAATATTAAACAGAATAAAAGATATACATTTTTGAAAACTGAAACTATTCGCTAAAACAGAAAATCAAAATAAAAGAAAAAGGCCTAATGGGCCTATCATCGTCTCTGTATGCGTTGGATAGGCTAAACGGGCTCTAGGGTTTAAACTAAAAGAACCGGGCCTAAAATAAAAACCTAAACTAAAAACTAAACCGATCGGACCGGCCGGTTTTATAAAATAAAACCTAACCCTTCGGGGTTCTAATCCTAGCCATCGATCTAAGATCGGACGATGGGGGGTGAGGCCGGTGACTTACCGGACTCACGGCGGCGGGCGGCGGGCGAAAAGTGCGTCATGTCTCAAGGCGTCGGGAGCTCGGCGACTCGTCGAGGTCTTGCGAGCACGTGGGGTGGTTCGGTGGTGTTGGGTGGGGGTGGACCAGGGCTCGACGGGCGGCAACAATGGCGGCGGAGGGCTCGGTCTCCGGCACGCCGAGCGGAGGAAGAGGGGGTGCGGCGAGCTCTCGGGGGGGGGGGGGAATGGGGTGCGGGGGCTCGGCCCTTTATAGCCCTGGGGTCGGGCTCGCTCCGGAAGGGCATCGGAGGCGATCGGGGATCCCGGATCCTTCGGGATCCGGTCGATCTCCGGCGAGGTCGGTGGCGTGGGCGAGGGGGAAAGAAGAGGGGCGGTGCCCACGGGTCAGCGAGAGGGAGAGAGGGGCGAGGGGATCGGGTGGCCGAGGCCTAGCTCCTTCGGGCGAGCGGGCGAGGGGGGTGCGGTGGCTGGCTGGTGGCGCCTGGCTGCCTGGGCCGGGCTGGTTGGCTTGGGCCAAATGAGGCTGAGGCGGCACTGGCTGGGCTGGTGGGCGCCTCGAGGGGTTTTTCTTTTATTATTTTAAATAAAACTAAAACAAAAATAATACCAAATCTAGAAATAGTTTATATAGGGTATATATATACCAAAATGATCAGGGGAATATTCCCTTTCATTTGAACATTTTTCCAAAGTCAAAATCCAAACTTCATAAAAATCTATTTTTTTCAAATTCAAATAAAATTCAGATTTGAATTCCAAATCTTTTGGCATTGTTTCCTCCGATATTTTTGGAGTGTCATGTTTGCTCCTCTCATACTTTTGATCAAGTATTTATCAGGCTTAGTTTTTGAAATGTTTCCCACATGCCAAAGTTTGAAATTCAAATTCAAAACTCAACTTGATCTGAAGCTTCAAATGGCATTCAAATTCAAACAGGATGCATAGGATGCTTATCTATAATTGTAAAACATTCCAAATAGGAAATTTGGGATGTTACAAACCTACCCACCTTAAGATGAATCTCGCCCTCGAGATTCGGGTTGGCTAGCAAATAGGTGCAGATGGTCTCGACGAAGATCTTCTTCGCGTTCCCAGGTGGCTTCTTCCTCGGTGTGGTGACTCCACAGCACCTTGCAAAACTTGATGACTTTGCTGCGGGTGACTCTGCTTGCAGTCTCGAGAATTTTGACGGGTTTCTCCTTGTAAGTTAGATCACTGTCCAGCTGTATGGCCTCTAGGGGCACTGTGTCTCTCAACGGAACATCGGCCATGTCGGCATGGCACTTCTTCAACTGAGAAACGTGGAAAACATCATGAACTCCGGACAATCCTTCCGGCAATTCCAACTTGTATGCAACTTCTCCACGACGTTCGAGGATTTTGTAGGGGCCAATGAATCGGGTGCTAACTTTCCTTGACTCCAAACCTCTTGATTCCACGAAGTGGAGACACACGAAGGTATGCTCGGTCTCCCACTTCGTAAGTCACCTCCTTGCGCCATCTTGTCGGCATAACTCTTCTGTCGTGACTGTGCTATCTTGAGCCGGTCTCGAATCAGCTTGACTTTCTCTTCGGAATCCTTGATAAGATCGGAACCGAAAAGTGATCGATCTCCAACACTATCCCACAGCAATGGTGTTCTGCACCTCCTTCCGTATAGAGCTTCGAAATGGGCCATCTTCAAACCGGATTGATAACTGTTGTTGTATGAGAACTCTGCGACGGCAAATTATCATCACAGCTAGACCCATAGTCTAGCACACAAGCTCTCAACATGTCTTCCGTAATCTGATTGACTCTCTCGGTTACGTCCATCCGTCTGCGGATGAAAATCATCTTGAATTCCAGCCTCGTACCCAAAGTTTCATGCAATTGCTTCCAAAACTTTGAGGTAAATCGCGTTCCTCTATCCGACACGATTTTCCTCGGAACTCCATGCGCATATACGATCCTGGTCATGTATATCTTGGCCAACTTGGCACTGGTATAGGTAGTCTTCACGGGAATGAAGTGAGGTACCTTGGTCAAACGATCAACTACTACCCAGATAGAATCATAACCTGAACGGGTCCTGGGTAATCCTGTGATGAAATCCATACCAAGTTTCTCCCATTTCCAATCGGGAATCGGCAAAGGTTGAAGTAACCCTGCTGGCTTCTGATGTTCTGCCTTTACACGTTGGCAAACATCACATACTGCTACGTACTCGGCAATGTCCTTCTTCATACCTGTCCACCAGAAACTTTGCTTCAAATCCGGTACATCTTGGTGTTGCCGGATGAATCGAGTACGTGAATCATGAGCCTCCTGAAGAATTAGCTTCCCGAGCTCGGGATCATTGGGCACATAAATACGATCCTCAAACCATATAGTTCCATGTTCATCCTTACGGAATCCTTTAGCTTTTCCTTCCTCCATCTTTTGCTTAATCTCATCAATTTCCTTGTCCGACTTACGTGCTTCACGAATCCTTTTCGGTCAAGGTGGACTGAACTTCCGTGGTTGCCACAAATCCTCTCGGAACTATCTCCGCCGGAGATCTACGAGGTCATCGACTAACTCTGGAGTAATCCTCCTGCTGTAAGAGTATTCACATAACTCTTACGACTCAAAGCATCTGCTACAACATTAGCTTTACCGGGTGGTAATGCAAACTCATGACGTAGTCCTTTATCAACTCTAGCCATCTCCTCAGCCATAGGTTCAATTCATTCAGCGAGAAGATATAATTCAAACTCTTGTGATCTGTATAGACATCACAACGATTTCAGATGAGGAAATGTCTCTGTGTTTTGAGTGCATGCACTACTGATTGCTAACTCCAAATCATGCGTGGCATAATTCATCTCATGAGGCCGTAGGCTGTCCGGAGGCATAAGCTACAACCTTACCTTCCTGCATCAATACTCCTCCGAGTCCTTGACGAGAAGCGCCACAATAAACCTGGTATTCCTTGTGTATGTCCGCAAAATCAACATCGGGCGGTGACCAACCGCTTTCTTCAATTCTGAAAATCGGCTTCACATTCCTCGGTCCAAACATACTTGGCTTCCTTCTTCAACAGCTCAGTCATGGACTAGGAAATCTTAGAGAAGTACTCAATGAACCACCGATAATATCCTGCGAGACCGAGAAAATCATGGATCTCCTTGATCGAGGTGGGTGATCGCCAATCGGTGACTGATTCGACCTTGGCGGGATCAACTGCTATTCCTTCTCCTGAAATAACATGTCCGAGGAATCCAACTTCCTTCAACCAAAATTCACATTTGCTGAATTTGGCATACAGCTGATGTTCTCGAAGTTTCTCCAGAACTAGACGCAAATGTTCCTTATGCTCTTCCTCGCTCTTGGAGAAAATCAATATATATTCGATGAACACCACGACAAACTTGTCCAAATATTCCATGAACACCTTGTTCATCAAATTCATGAAGTATGCAGGAGCATTAGTCAATCCAAATGACATGACGGTGTACTCATATAAACCATACCTGGTGGTGAATGTTGTTTTGGGTATATCCTTTTCACGAATCTTCAACTGATGATACCCTGATCGAAGATCGATCTTAGAGAATACCTTGGCTCCAACAAGCTGATCAAACAAGTCATTGATCATCGGCAGAGGGTACTTGTTCTTGATGGTTACTTCGCTCAAAGCACGATAATCCACAACCATCCTCAAGCTTCCATCCTTCTTCTCTACCAAAAGAACTGGGCTCCCCAAGGTGATGAGCTTGGGCGAATATATCCTTTCTCCAATAACTCATTAATTTGATCCTTGATCTCTTTCAACTCATTCGGTGGCATCCGATAAGGTCTCTTGGATATTGGGGCTGTGCGGGCAATAACTCGATCAGAAATTCAATGTCCCCGTCCGGTGGCATTCTCGGTAATTCCTCCGAAACACATCGGGAAAATCTTGCACCATCGGCACTTCCTCTGAACAACTCCCGTGAGGGAATGCACTGATTCTTCATCCGGTGTGCTGGCTACATACTTGATCCTCTTACGCCCGGGGTGGTGAGAGAATAGACTTCTTGGCACGATCAATGTTCCCTTCATACTTTGACAACCAATCCATGCCTAGGATTACATCCAAGGTCTGAGTTTCCAACACTATGAGTTCCACGGGAAATTTGTGGTTCCCGATGTTGAGGGTTGCGTGACAGCTTAAACCTGCCATCATTTCTCCTCCTGCGAATCGACGCCAAGGGGGCTTCTAAGGGTTCTAGTGCGTAATCCGTACTTTTCCACAACTACCCTTGATATGAATGAATGCGTTGCACCGTAATCAAAGAGAACCAAAACTGAACGTGAATTCAATAAAACTTACCAACCACGGTTCCGGCTGATCATAGACGTCCTCCACGTCGATGTGGTTCACCCGAGCACGAGGGAAGGGATTGGGCTTCTTCGTTGAGCCTCCATTGCCATTCCCGTTCCTCTGCTTGGCCTCCGGGCAGTCGGTGGCGTAGTGCCCTGTCTTCTGGCACTTGAAGCAGGTGATGTGGCTCAGATCCTTCGGAGCCGGGGCAGAACGGTGCTGATTGCCATTACCACTGCCATTGCCATTGCCATGGCCTGACTTGCTGTCCCGGCTGCGGTTGTTTCCATTTCCTCCATGGTTATGACCTCCATGGTTATGATGGGTGTGCCCTCCCGAGTACGGTGCATAACGGGGCTTCGCTGAGCTCCCGAGTTGTGCTTCCCACAGGCTGTACTTCCGCTTGCGGCTTTCTATCTGCTTCTTTGCTTGCCTTCCAGAATGGTGGCCTTGTCTACCAGCTCCTGGTAGTTGTTGAAAGTAGCCACAATAAGCTGCATGCTCTGTTCATCATTGAGTCCCTCAAGGAACTTCTCCTGCTTGGCGGCATCTGTGGCCACATCATCAGGGGCATAGCGAGCAAGCTTGCTGAATTCCTCCACGTACTGTGCCACAGTACGATTCCCCTGGCGCAAGTTTCGGAACTCACGCTTCTTCAGACTCATGGCTCCACCGAGACATGAGCAAAGGCGAAGGCCTCGCTGGAATTGATCCCAAGTGATGCCACCCATGGGAAAAGTGGCGGTGTAATTCTCCCACCAAGAAGCTGCAGGTCCATCCGGTTGATGCGCGGTAAAGCGCACCTTCTCAAAGATCCAGTGCATCCAACGGTGACTAGCTCTCTTCCAATCTTGCGGAGCCAATCATCAGCCACAATCGGCTCGGTGCTACTAGAGAACACCGGCGGATTCAACCTCGTAAATCGAGTCAAGTTGTCCACGATTGGGTGGTGGTGGTGGCGGTGGATTGTTGGCGGTGTTGTTCGATTACGAATCGAGGAGCTGCATCGGTGCATTACGCTGCTGGAGCGGCTGGGTGAGCTCCGCGGAAACCAAAGGTCACGCCCTCGAGGCATCTGGTGTTTTGGAGTGGGTGAGAAGATTAGAACAGAACAATGGTCTATGAGAATAACACTACCCATATGAATGCATAAACAAAACACACCAATCATTTATTCATTCCACTCAAACATGGTTCAAACTCGATTACAAAAGTTCATGACTAATCGAAGGAAAAACATCGGCCTAACTGATCGACGAAAAAGTAAAAGATAACATGGTGGTCGACTAAAAAGTCTTCATCGCTGGCGCCTCCTCTTGGGGTTTCCTTCGGTGGTGCTCCCTTCAAATCACGATCATTGCTCACGAGGGGTGCTTCATCTCCACTCGGGTAAAGGTCCTCTCCCAAGTCCATCTTTTCCTCAATCGCAGCAAGCTTCATCTTGGTCGTCGACTATCTCCATGAAGTCCGTGATTTCTTCCTCATGGCCAAGGAAGTCTGCGTGCCTTCTCCTCCAGTTCGATTCGCGGAACAAAAGCTTCCAGTGTGTCTTCGAAGTTACTGGCGAGCCCGAATCTCCCGTTTCACGAGAAGACACTCCAAGTCCCGAATGTACGAGAGAGTGGAATCGTCCTCAATGGTAATGGATGATATCTCCATTCCTTGCCCTGCGAGAAACCATGGCGAGGTCTCGAGTGATCGAGCTCGGCCTCAGCTCCTCTCGGAGATGTCCAAGTGCTCGGTAGATCGCCACGTCCCTTCCGATGATCCAGCTTGAACTCGGTGAACTCAAAGTTGATAGGCTCGGTGTGTCCTCCAAAGGTTCTCCTGGGATATGCACCTCAATCTCAGAGCGGGTGTCCGCCGGAAGTGCATTAGTGGGTTTCCGGTGATCGAGGGCGAGCAATCTTCAGCAGCTTCACCATCTGGACCAGCTTCCTTCCGAAGGGCATCGTCTCATCGGGCCGGCGTAACTCCGTAGCAAAACTGGGTGAACTCGACGGCCATCTAGAATGTTGCAAAGGGAGAAGAGTCGATTGAACAGGAAGAAATATAGAATGAAAAGGGGTTCAAAGTAAATGGTCTCGCTTATGGCTTTCTCGATCCTAGGGGTTACGATCCTCACGGTCATTGCGTGTGCTCGATACCATCTCTCATGGCGACCGACCCAAAATCGGTTAAATCTACGTGTCTGTACCATCCCAAGATCATCTTTGGTACTCACAAAGTACATCGATAAAGTAATCAAAGTTCAATCACACCTGAATATCATTAAACGATTCTCATATAGAGTCTTTATTACAAGGGAATAAATTCGGCTCAAGGCCAACTCATGAGAAATAAACTAAAAGTGTCATGAGCGTCGAAGATAAGCGAGTCCATCCGACTCCAAAGGGCAATCGCTAAGCGCCGGAGCGTAGCCTCACTCCCGATCGGAAAATATCTCTGCAACATAATACGTTGCAGCCATGTAGGTCAGCTTTTGGAATAAGCTGGCAAGTCATGAAGAATAACAATAATAAAGTTACTAACTCTATATGCATTTTGGCTGTGGAGCTCTAAGTTTCATCATTTTGCGTAAAGCCAATTTTATCCTACTACAGTGGACTTATTTGCAAATTACTACAAATTGTTGGTAGTTATTGAGATGGTTCCGCCAACCAAAAATCTCGCTCCCAAATTATTAAGTCATAAACCCTCAAATTAATTCATTAGTTTCGGTGTTGAGATATCCGAATACTTCCAAGGTCCAGAGGCTCAAATGTCCGTGAATCGGGACACGGCTAATCGATTAGGTTATAACTCTCTGCAGAGGTTTATGCACTTTCCCGCAAGAATCATTCCTCCTTTAAAGTCTTCGCACTTCATGGTGTTTGAAGACAGATTTAATGAAACAGGGTCTTCCAAAGAGTTCTTCCGCCACCGCCGTACCCATCCAATCCTACCGTTCGTCTACTTCTCATAGTACCGCCCAGCCAGCGTCACTACTAGGGTCAACCCAGCCAGAGCCCATAATGGCTTGCGGCTGCATTGTAAGCTTCGGTCATGGGGCATCCATCCTTCTCTTCGTGGCTGGGTGAAGCTTTCCGCAGGATGTCATGGCGCTTCTCCATGCATCCCGCCACCACCGGTGCTCCAGGTGCCCGTCAACCGCCCTCCACCCGGTAGTGATTTTCCCAAGTCCATCTTGATCATTATAGTCCATGGGCTGTCATCATCATTGACTCTCACATCTTGCTTATGAATTTCACTCATCCCAAATCCCGCTTCACGAGCATAGCAAAATAACCACTACGTCCCGGGGTCATGGTAACAAGGGGATTGGTTCATCCTACCACATGATACTACTCAAGTTTAATGACTTCAAGATTTCACTACTGCATACAATGGTGGGGTGGTGACAACTACTAATGCACAAAAACATAGGTATTGAAATAACATGATCAAAACTTGCCTTGCTGATGATCCTCGTAAGCTAAAGAGTCAGAGTAGCAAGCTCAAGACTCTAAACTCTACCGAGACAAACAATAACACAATAAGCACAAAGCAAGAGGATCACACAAGATAACAATAGTAACATAGCACAACAAAACAATCAAAACCAAATCCAAAAGAAAAACTCAAAGGAACCAATTCAAAGTTTTTCCCTACTCCAAACAATAACTAAAATAGTTTTTATATAGCAAAAATTCCTTAATATAACCTAATCATGTTTTTGAGTTAACTTAACAGAAAAGGATTCACTAAGCAACTAGGAGCAAAAAGAATTAATTAAAAAGCTATTATAAAACTCATTTTAGGCCTAATCCAATTTCTATTAAGAAATATAATTTAAAACTTTTATTAATTATAAATAAAAGTTCATCTAATGGAGTGACAGAAACTAACCTAGAATAACTAATCACAAGTTAAAAATAAGTTAATTTACTAATTAATTAATTAGGAAAACAGGAACTAGTTAATTAATTAGGATTAATAGGATTCTATCTAAAACTAATTGTTTATTAATCCTAAAATACCCAAATTAATTTCTAGGGTTTGGCAATGTCAAAATAAAGTGATGACAAAAAGAATCATGCAAAAATAATTTTTCTAACTAAAATTATAGCAGATTTACTATTCTGGCTAAAACAATATGAAAGCATTTTTAATTATTTTTAACATAGCTAAATATATATTTTTCAGAAACTACATAAAATTTGCAATCCAACAAAAAAAGAATCACTCAAAAATATTAAACAGAATAAAAGATATACATTTTTGAAAACTGAAACTATTCGGCTAAAACAGAAAATCAAAATAAAAGAAAAAGGCCTAATGGGCCTATATCATGCCTCGTATGCGTTGGATAGGCTAAACGGGCTCTAGGGTTTAAACTAAAAGAACCGGGCCTAAAATAAAAACCTAAACTAAAAACTAAACCCGATCGGACCGGCCGGTTTTATAAAATAAAACCTAACCCTTCGGGGTTCTAATCCTAGCCATCGATCTAAGATCGGACGATGGGGGGTGAGGCCGGTGACTTACCGGACTCCGGCGACGGCGGCGGCGGCGGCGAAAGTGCGTCGGGGCGTCTGGGCGTCGGGGAGCTCCGGCGACTCGTCGGGGAGGTGCGCACGAGCACGGGGTGGTTCGGTGGTGTTAGAAGTCGGGGTGGACCAGGGCTCGACGGCGGCAACAACAATGGCGGCGGGGAGGGCTCAGGTCTCCCATGACGCCGAGCGGGAGGAAGAGGTCTGGCGAGCTCGGGGAATGGGGTGCGGGCTCGGCCCTTTATAGCCTGGGTCGGGCTTGCTCGGAAGGGCATCGGAGGCGATCGGGGATCCGGATCCTTCAGATCCGGTCGATCTCCAGCGAGTCGATGGCGTGGGCGAGGGAAAGAAGAGGCGGGCCCACGGGTCACGAGAGGAGAGAGGCGAGGGATCGGGTGGCGAGGCCTAGCTCCTTGGCGAGCGGCGAGGTCTTGATCTTTGCTGGCTGGTTGCCTGGGCTGCCAAGGGCTCGCTGGTTGGCTTGGGCCAGCGGGGGCTGAGGGTGAGGCGGCATTTGGGCTGGGTGGCTGGCGCCCGAGGGGTTTTTCTTTTATTATTTTAAATAAAACTAAAACAAAAATAAAACCAAATCTAGAAATAATTTATATAGGGTATATATATACCAAAATGATCAGGGGAATATTCCCTTTCATTTGAACATTTTTCCAAAGTCAAAATCCAAACTTCATAAAAATCTATTTTTTTCAAATTCAAATAAAATTCAGATTTGAATTCCAAATCTTTTGGCATTGTTTCCTCTGATATTTTTGGAGTGTCATGTTTGCTCCTCTCATACTTTTGATCAAGTATTTATCAGGCTTAGTTTTTGAAATGTTTCCCACATGCCAAAGTTTGAAATTCAAATTCAAAACTCAACTTGATCTGAAGCTTCAAATGGCATTCAAATTCAAACAGGATGCATAGGATGCTTATCTATAATTGTAAAACATTCCAAATAGGAAATTTGGGATGTTACACCCAGGCTCCAAGGGATCATAAGATTATTCAAACTAGAAACTTCCGTGTGCAGCCACAAGCCAATATGGGCTCTGGCATAGTTGAGTAAGTTGTGCGAACTCTTACGGGCAGACTAGCTGATGTAGGGGATGTAGGTTGGTATGGTCTACCCACATGTAAGGTGCTAGCGCTTCTGAAAGGCTATGTCTCGGTCATCCGTTTCTCAAACACCCTGTAGTGCGAGATCCAAGCGGAGGCGATCGAGTCTTGTGGGGAAAAGTGCGCAAACCTCTGCAGAGTGTATAAACTAATCATGGTTAGCCGTGTCCCCGGTTATGGACGTTTTGAGTATCTAGTACTTGAATATCATGTGAATCTCAACATGTTACTTCTAATAATGTTATTGGGTTTTTGATGAGTACTTTTTAATTGGGATTGAGGATGTCATCAACCATTCTCAATGTTTAACAACCACCATGATAGTTAAACAAAATTATTCCTTTGTTGTAGGGAAAAATTAGCTTTATGCAAAAATGTGACCATAGAGCTTTACCACCAGCCATATATGCATGTAGTATAGGCTTATTCCTTCATTACTCTCTATGTGTTACATTGCCAGCATATTCCATGTGCTGACCCGTTTTCGGGCTGCAACTTTCATGTTGCAGACTTTTCAGACGACGAGTAAGGTGTTAGGTCGTGGTTCTATACTCAGTGATGCCGATGGAGTTGATGGACTCACTTATCTTCCAAGCCTTCCGCTGTTATTGTTAGATGGCCTTAAGCCATATTATTGTAATAAGTTCCCTTGTGGACAACGATGTAATAAGTGTGTGATTGCTACTCGCTATAAATCCTTGAAATCTTGTGTGGTGTCGACATTCTTGATCCGAGGATGACACTGAGCACAGAGACTTGATCCATTCGGGTCTGGTCGCTACAGAGATGGTATCAGAGCACACGCTGACTGTAGGACACGACCACTAAGATAAAGCCATAGATCACTACTCTCTTCTCATTTTCTAACTCCTCATCTTTTCTACTCTTTAGGATGACGGACGCGAAGATCAAGTACACCCAACCAGATGAAGGCACACCTTTTGGATTTCACTTGAAGGAAGTCACCAAGTACACGAACATTGGACTACCCAGTTTCACCGGAACTTTCAACGCCACTCTGCACGAAGAGGTATTTGGAAGATTCAAGCTCACGTTCGGGAAGGACATTCGCCCCAATCACCAAGCCTATAGATAGTGTTTTGATTGCACCAACTTGGAGTCCGGGAAAGAGCATGGCAGCTCATATCACCATGGGACGCATTGGAGAAGTTTATCAAGAAGACCTCAAGGACACTATCTACCAGATTTGTGGACGCCTTGAGATGAACAATGGGACATAGTCAACACCAAGAAGGATAGATCCATTGCAGCCTACATCCAGGAGTTAAACCAGCACATTCGACGCCAGGAGAACCAGATGTGCAATGATATGTTAGAGTTGCAGAAGACAAAGGGAAGGATCATCGAACTTGAAGAAGAATTAAAGACTACACGCAAGGACTACATGGACGAGATCGTAGCTCTAGCGAGACACAATAACGATCTTAAGTACGAGATCGAAGAACTCAAGAAGAAGTTGGCGCTCAGGAATGAAGAACAGTATGTCGGTTGCCCAAGCGACTACATCAACATCGACGACACCGATTCGGATCCAAGTGAACCCGACTTTGAAGACGAAGCTGGAGCAGACATCATGGAATCTTCCACCGGTTCAAATTAGTAGAAGTCCCCCATATATTAGTAGTATTACCTCCATGTAAACACTATAGTACACGCACTTTTGCGATAGTTAGATCGTTGTAAGCCCTTGTTTGATTGAATGAAGTGATTTTGTGTGTTTTTGCTCATGGGCATTTGGGTAGTGATTCCCCTTAGACCTCAATCTATTCTTAATTTCTCGTCTTTTCTAAACCCATCAGATGCCTCCGAGACGCGACCCCGGGTTTGTTTTTCCGCCAGAGATCACCCAATTGATTTAGCAGCAGAACACCCTGATTCAAACATTGGTGCAGAACCAGGGCAACAACAACAACAACCCACCACCACCACCACCCGCGGATCACTTGACTCGTTTCCTTAGACTAAATCCGCCGGTGTATTCCAGTAGCACCGAGCCGATTGTAGCAGACGATTGGCTCCGCAAGATAGGAAGGAGTTGACCAACTGCGGGATGCACAGATGGAGAAAGAGTGAAGTTTGCAAGACATCGGCTTGAAGGACCCGCAGCGGCATGGTGGGAGAATTTTGACCACTTACCCGATGAGACAACATCACATGGGATCAATTTCAGCAAGCTTTCCGCACTGCCCATGTTTCAGCAGGAGCCATGGCCATGAAGAAGCGTGAGTTTCGCAACTTACGCCAAGGAGGAAGGACTGTTGGCCAGTACGTAGATGATTACTATTAAGTTAGCACGTTATGCCCCAGATGACGTTGCTACAGACGCTGCTAAGCAGGAGAAGTTTCTGGAAGGACTGAATGATGAGTTCAGCATGCCGTTGATGGTAGCAAGTTTCAATAACTACCAGGAGTTGGTAGACCGAGCCCTCATGATTGAAGGAAAGCAGCAACAAATTGAGAACCGTAAAAGGAAGTATGGACAGGGAAAGTATTACTCTGGAGCCCAGCAGAAGCCTCGTTATACCCCTAAATCAGCAATTCAGTTTCAGCATACCCATGGAGGAGGTAATTCGCACAACCATAATGGCACTAAGACTGGAAACGGGAATGGAGGAAGCAATGGACAGAACCGCACCAACCCGTCAACACCATCCAAGGTAGACTGAGTCACATCACTTGTTTTAAGTGCCGCAAGATCGGGCACTATGCAAATGATCGCCCGTAAGGCGAACGGAAATGGCAATGGAAGCTACGAAAGAAGCCAAACCCTTTCAACAGGGGAGGTGAACCACATTGATGTGGAGGAGGTTGAAGATCAGCCCGATGCACGATGTCGGTAAGTTTTTGGTTAAGTCATTTCTGCAGTTGTTCTTTTCGAAATCTGGTGCATCGCATTCATACATATCAAAGGGATTTGTGGATAAGTACAAATTACCGACCCAAGCCCTTAGATCACCCATGCTAGTAACCTCACCGGAGCGAGAATACATGGCTAGTAAATGGTGTGATCGACCGCCATTAAGGATTGGACATTATGTTTTCCCCTCGGACCTAATAGTTACGGAATCCCAAGGATTGGATGTGATATTAGGTATGGATTGGTTATCGAAGTATGGAGGGAACATTGATTGCTCCACTAGATCAATTTTGCTCACCACACCAGAAGGAAGAAGGATCAAGTATGTATCACGGCATGAGCCTAGGAGAGCGCAAGTAAATTGCTTATCAGGAGTTGTGCAGGAAGAAGTACCAGTGGTGAAGGATTTTCCTGATGTATTTCCGGAGGAGTTGCTGTGAATGCCACGGATAGAGACATTGAGTTTTTGATCGAGCTGTTGCCGTGAACAGGCCCGATATCGAAGCGGCAGAGGATGCCCGCACGATTTGGCGGAAATCAAGAAGCAGATTAAGGAACTATTGGATAAGGGTTTTATTCGCCCAAGTTCTTCACCTTGGGGATCACCCGTACTGTTAGTGGAGAAGAAGGATGGATCGTTAAGAATGGTTGTTGATTATCGTGGATTGAATGAAGTAACAATCAAGAACAAGTACCCACTACCTATGATAAATGATCTGTTTGATCGCTTGCAAGGAGCTAAAGTGTTTTCCAAGATCGATTCTGATCGTGGTACCATCGATTGAAGATTCGGGAGCAGGACATACCCAAGACAGCGTTTACCACGAGATATGGACTATATGAGTATACCGTTATGTCATTTGGACTGACTAACGCACCAGCCTATTTCATGAACCTGATGAACAAAGTGTTTATGGGGTTTTTGGATAAGTTCGTCGTGGTGTTCATCGATGATATTTTGATTTTCTCGAAGAATGAAGAAGAACATAAGGAACATTTGAGATTGGTTTTGGAGAAACTGAGGGAACACCAGTTATATGCCAAGTTCAGCA
The DNA here is from genome assembly GCA_021605145.1 of Aegilops bicornis. Taxonomy (NCBI): domain Eukaryota; kingdom Viridiplantae; phylum Streptophyta; class Magnoliopsida; order Poales; family Poaceae; genus Aegilops; species Aegilops bicornis. The sequence continues at coordinate 675,439,319 of CM038669.1, read as the reverse complement.
AATGTGAGTTTTGGCTAAAGGAAGTTGGATTTCTTGGACATGCTATATCCGGAGAAGGGATAGCAGTTGACCCCACGAAGGTTGAGACCGTAACCAAATGGGAAGCACCAACGACAGTTGGAGAGATTCGGAGTTTCCTTGGACTCGCAGGATACTACCGAAGATTCATTGAGAATTTCTCAAGGATTGCCAAGCCTATGACAGAATTGTTGAAGAAGGATAACAAATTTATATGGACTGAGGACTGCGAGGCAAGTTTTTAGGAGTTGAAGAAAAGATTGGTTACCTCACCAGTGCTAATATTGCCGGATCAGACCAAGGATTATGAGGTGTATTGCGACGCTTCACGTCGAGGACTTGGAGCAGTGCTTATGCGGGAAGGAAGAGTTGTTTCGTATGCTTCACGACAGCTTAAGCCTCATGAGTTGAATTATGCCACACATGATTTGGAGTTAGCAGCCGTTGTACATGCCTTGAAGACATGGAGACATTTTCTCATTGGAAATCATTGTGAGGTATACACAGATCACAAGAGTTTGAAGTACATTTTCACACAGAAGGAATTAAATCTCAGACAGAGGAGATGGTTAGAACTTATCAATGATTATGATATGAGATTGCATTATCACCGGGAAGGCTAATGTCGAAAGCGAGCGCATTGAGCCGTAAGAGCCACGTCAATACCCTAATGATGGGAGGGATACCAAATGAGTTAGCCGAGGACCTTCGAGAGCTATGTTTGGAAATAGTTCCGAGAGGCTATGTAGCAGCATTGGAGATTCAGTCTACACTGATGGACAAAATCAGAGAAGCCCAAAAGGCAGATAAGGAAGTTGCCTCTATAAAGGAGAAAATAAGCAAGGGAAAAGCTAAAGGATTTCGTGAGGATGAGCACGATACCCTATGGTTTGAGGACCGTGTTTATGTGCCGAATAACATGGAGATCAGGAAGTTGATTTTGCAAGAAGCTCATGATTCACCCTATTCGATTCACCCAGGAAATACCAAGATGTATTTGGATTTGAAGAATACTTTCCGTGGACGGAATGAAGAAGGATATTGCGGAGTATGTAGCGATCTGCGATGTATGTCGAAAGTAAAGGCGAGAACATCGAAGCCGGTGGATTGTTGCAACCATTGCCAATACCGAATGGAAGTGGGATAAACTAGGCATGGATTTCATCACGGGTTTGCCAAAGACTCGTTCAGGCTATGACTCGATTTGGGTTGTAGTCGACCGTTTGACGAAGGTAGCTCATTTTATTCCAGTCAAGACTACCTATAGCAGTGCTAAGTTGGCAAAGACATACATGACCAGAATTGTGTGTTTACACGGAGTTCCGAGGAGCATCGTATCAGACAGAGGAACCCAATTTACCTCAAAATTTTGGAACCAGTTGCACGAGACCTTGGGAACCAGGCTGGAATTCAAAGATGCCTTTTCCACCCACGTAATCGATGGACAGACCGAGAGAGTCAATCAGATTTTGGAGGATATGCTGAGAGCTTGTGCACTAGATTACGGATCTAGTTGGGATGATAACTTGCCATATGCAGAATTTTCTTATAACAACAGTTACCAAACTAGCTTGAAGATGGCACCTTTCGAGGCTCTGTATGGAAGGAGATGCAGGACACCGTTGTCATGGGACCTAAACCGAGATCGTCAGTTGTTTGGACCAGATTTGATTAAGGAGTCTGAGCAGAAGGTTAAACTGATTTGAGATAGGCTCAAGGTAGCCCAGTCCAGACAGAAGAGCTATGCGGATTCAAAGCGCAAAGCGATTGAGTATGAAGTTGGAGATAGAGTATATCTTAGAGTATCCCCGCTTCGAGGAGTTAAGCGTTTCGGAGTTAAAGGAAAATTAGCACCCCGTTTCGTTGGACCGTATAAGATTTTGCAACGCATGGGGGAAGTTGCTTATAAGTTGGAACTGCCAGAAGGATTGTCAGGAGTTCATGATGTATTCCATGTTTCTCAGCTGAAGAAATGTCACCCTGAGATAGCAGAGATATCGTTAAGAGACACAGTGCCTCTGGAAGCAATTCAGTTGAAGGATGACTTAACATATGAAGAAAAACCAGTCAAGATTCTCGAATATGCCAGCAGAGTTACTCGCAGCAAGGTTATCAAGTTTTGCAAAGTTCGGTGGAGCCACCACATCAAGATGAAGCCACACAGGAAAGAGAGGAAGTTTTGCTCAAGGACCACCCTCACCTATTTTCTAGCCAACCCGAATCTCGAGGGCGAGATTCATCTTAAGGGGGTAGGTTTGTAACATCCCAAATTTTCAATTTGGAATGTTATACATTAGGTCATCATGCATATCATATTTTCTCGCATTTTTCGATCCTAGAAAATTTCATGCAACTCAAGGACCCTCGGAGAGAATTGGAGATTTCATTATTTTCATATTTGGGATTTCTCAAATTTTAAAAATATAGGATCATTGGATTTATTTAATTATCTTCATAAGTTTTTCCGATAAAAAAAACTAAGAGAGGGAATAATATGACTTTCCCAAAATTTAGGAAAAATGAAGATTTAATAAATAAATCTATTTTGGTTTTTGAAAGTTTAATTGCTTTAGGGAAAAATGAGTATTTTTAAAAATATGCATTTTTCCCCGTTCTAAAAAAAAGTTCATTTTGTTCGACTCATTTTAGGAGTCGGGAAAATTAATTTTATTTAATTTGGAGTTCGTTTGGTTTTATTTTTAATTCGTTTAGTTTTGTTTTAAAACAAAAAACGCGCCCGCCACTTTGGGCCAAGGGCCAGCCCAGCCATGACCCAGCTCCCTCCCCCTCGCGCCTTGGAGGAGACTTCGCCGCCGCCCTTGAGTCCGGCTCGGCTCTGCGCCGCCGCCCGCCGTGCCCCCTCCCAAGGCAACGGACCCCCTCCTTTATAAACCCGCGCACCCCCCCTCTCCCTCATCCCGCGCCGCCGCCCTCAACCCGAGCCACCGCCCGCCCCTTGGCCGCCGCCGCCTGCCGTCGCCAGCGCCGCCCCTCGCCACCCGCCGACCCGCCGCCACCCACCGCCCGTTGCCCGACCCGGGAGGAGCCCTCGCCGGCGACTTCATGGGAGTAGCACCTCACCGCCCCGGTCGGTTTTTGCTTTAAAAACCAATCCGGTTTTTCGTTCGTTGTTCGGTTTTTCAAAAAAAAAACCTTAGATTGGTTTATTTTTTTTGGTTTTATTAATTAGTGAACGTTCACCGACCCGTTCGTTTCAATGAACGTGTTCGTCGGTTAGTTTCTGTTAACGAACGTCCGTCGTTTTAACCGTTCGTCGTTTTTCTTTTAATCGGATTTAATCCGTTATTTTCTGATTTGGATTTCTGATTCGATTTTCAAATCTGTTTATTTTCTCGCTCGTTTATCGGAATCAGGTGATTCAACCGCCTGGAGTTTCGTTACGAAACCGCCGTTCCGACTAACCCACTTAAACAAAGTTTTGCTACTGTAAAATTTTGACCTAGTTTCAAATTGCTAAAACTGAGTCGTTCTCTCTCGACTTTCGACTTTCGTTGCTTTATTTGATTCGATTCTTTTGCAACCAGGGTTCTTAAGTTGAACTCTCTGGTTAGATCTTTTATTCGAGATTTCCCTGTGCATTAGATGAGTACTTATTGTATGCTTGTTGTTTGTCTGCGTTAGATCACCGGGAGTGCGCCGCTTGTTACTTGAATCTCTAGGTCTCATGGATCATCCAAGGCAAGTAACACTTGATCATACCTTTTCTACTACCCAGTTTTATGCATTAGATCAACCCTCAAATACTTGCATGTTTAGGATCAACTTAAATTGTGGGATGGGAAGTAGATTGAGGTAGTACCTATTACTGTTTTACTTATGAAACCTTGGGAGTTACTTCTACGTTTGCTTATTATGCCATGCTATGCTAGTAGACGTGGATTGGGTGAGTGAATATCCATGACAGATGTGAGATTGTTAATTAATGGTTTATCTAAGGTGGCAACTTAAATACACATCTGGGTGGATTGAGGCACTGGTTTCTATCAGGACTTACTGTATTTCTTCGGACCGCCACCCAGGCTCCAAGGGATCATAAGATTATTCAAACTAGAAACTTCCGTGTGCAGCCACAAGCCAATATGGGCTCTGGCATAGTTGAGTAAGTTGTGCGAACTCTTACGGGCAGACTAGCTGATGTAGGGGATGTAGGTTGGTACGGTCTACCCACATGTAAGGTGCTAGCGCTTCTGAAAGACTTTGTCTCGGTCATCCGTTTCTCAAACACCCTATAGTGCGAGATCCAAGCGGAGGCGATCGAGTCTTGTGGGGAAAAGTGCGCAAACCTCTGCAGAGTGTATAAACTAATCATGGTTAGCCGTGTCCCCGGTTATGGACGTTTTGAGTATATAGTACTTGAATATCATGTGAATCTCAACATGGTACCTCTAATAATGTTATTGGGTTTTTGATGAGTACTTTTTAATTGGGATTGAGGATGCTGTCAACCATTCTCAATGTTTAACAACCACCATGATAGTTAAACAAAATTATTCCTTTGTTGTAGGGGAAAATTAGCTTTATGCAAAAATGTGACCATAGAGCTTTACCACCAGCCATATATGCATGTAGTATAGGCTTATTCCTTCATTACTCTCTATGTGTTACATTGCCAAAGATATTCCATGTCTTGACCCGTTTCGGGCTGCAACTTTCATGTTGCAGACTTTTAGAACTGACAGTAAGGTGTTAGGTCGTGGTTCTATACTCGGTGATGCCGATGGAGTTGATGGACTCACTTATCTTCCAAGCCTTCATTTGTTATTGTAAGATGGCCTTAAGCCATATTATTGTAATAAGTTCCCTTGTGGACAACGATGTAATAAGTGTGTGATTGCTACTCTGCTATAAATCCTTCGAAGTACTGTGTGGTGTCAGCATTACTGATCCAGGGATGACACTGAGCACAGAGACTTGATCCATTCGGGTCTGGTCGCTACATTCAATGACTGAGATTATAGTTTTGTTAGCTCTCAATGAAGTTTCTGAACCATGCTTGACGTTGTGATTAGATTTTTACTTGATCATGAAAAGTTTTATGAGATAAGCTACTATTATGACACATTTTGATGCTAGAAAAAGTGATTGGAATTATCATTGATCAAACTTAAGCACTTACTAGCATTCCACAACAAAAATTATCTTTTTTATCATTTACCTACTCGAGGACGAGCTGGAATTAAGCTTGGGGATGCCTGACACGTCTCCAACGTATCTATAATTTTTGATTGCTCCATGCTATATTATCTACTGTTTTGGGCAATATTGGGCTTTATTATCCACTTTTATATTATTTTTTGGACTAACCTATTAACCGGAGGCCCAGCCCAGATTTGCTGTTTTATGCCTATTTCAGTGTTTCGAGGAAAAGGAATATCAGACGGAGTCAAAACGGAACGAAATCAACTGGAGAAGTTATTTTTAGAAGGAAAGCAACCCAGGGAACTTGGAGTGCACGTCAGAGGAGATACGGGCTACCGACGAGGGTGGGGGCGCGCCCACCCCCCCGGGCACGCCCCCCTACCTCGTGGGGCCCCCGTAGCTCCTCCGATGTACCCCCTGCACCCATATATACTCTCGTACCCTAAAAATTCCAGAAGGAAGATTAGATCAGAATTTCTGCCACCGCAAGCCTCCATAGCCACGAAAAACCAATCGGGGCCCTCTCCGGCACCCTGCCGGAGGGGGCCATCATCACCGGAGGCCATGGAGGAGTATCCCGGAGGGGTCTTCATCACCATGAAGGCCAAGTACCAGAAGGTGGAGGCCATGGAGGAGGAAGCACAAGGGGGAGAACCTCTCCTCCTCTCTTAAGGTGGTGCCGGAGTGCCATCGGGAGGGTAATCATCGCCACGGTGATCGTCTTCATCAACATCACCATCATCATCACCATCCTCATCTCTTTTACGCGGTCCACTCTCCCGCACCCCGCTGTAATCCCTACTTGAACATGGTGCTTTATGCCACATATTATGATCCAATGATGTGTTGCCATTCTATGATGTTTTGAGTAGATATCTTTTGTCTTTGGGTTGATTGACGATCTAGATTGGTATGAGTTGTATGTTTTACTTTGGTGCTGTCCTTTGGTGCCCTCCGTGTCGCGCAAGCATGAGGGGTTCCCGCTGTAGGGTGTTGCAATATGTTCATGATTCGCTTATAGTGGGTTGGTGAGTGACTGAAACACAAACCCGAGTAAGAGGGATTGTTGTGTATGGGAATAAAGAGGACTTGATGCTTTAATGATATGGTTGGGTTTTACCTTAATGATCTTTAGTAGTTGCGGATGCTTGCTAGAGTTCCAATCATAAGTGCATATGATCCAAGTAGAGAAAGTATGTTAGCTTATGCCTCTCCCTCATATGAAACTGCAATAGTGATTATCGGTCTTGTTAACAATTGCCTAGGACAATTCCGCACACCGATCCACCATTATGCCACACTCTCTATTTATATTATTTAGTATTATATTCTAACTTTATGATAACAGCACCTACTTTTATGTTTTAGCTCTCCGATACTATACAAAGTTATCCTCTCCATACCCACAACGTAGTTTTATTTCTCGTTGCTAGTTGGAAGCAAACGTGCGGTGCACGTAGAGTCGTATCAGTGGCAGATAGAGCTTGAGAGAATATTGATCTTACCTTTAGCTCCTTGTGGGTTCGGCAATCCATACTTATCACTTCCATCTTTGGAAAGTGCTACGATGATTCCTTGCACTTGGGGATTATCAATAACAGACAATTATCATGAACAAAGAAATATAATAACAACCATTTTATTATTGCCTCTAGGGCATATTTCCAACAGCTATGCGGGTGAAATGATGATACCATCAACATTTTCAGAGTTTGTTTTGTAGTGATTTTCATTTTCACGGTCATTTAGCTCTGATTTAAACAAATCGGTGGTGAAAAACAGCAAATGATGTCGAACGTGTTGGAAATTGATGACGCCGCCGAATGTTGCATAATGCGGCTCAAAAAAGTCTGGAGTTCAAATAAGTTAAAAAAATGAATTGCCCGTGTAATCGATGAGTTCTCGTCAAAACCACGATACACGAAAGAGATTGTCCAGTTTGTACACGAAGTTCGTCCAGTTTTTGCCGTGAGCCTCTCTACTCTTTCGCACATGCTATGCGGGTGAAATGATGATACCTTCAACATTTTTAGAGTTTGGTTTGTAGTGACTTTCATTTTCACGGTCATTTAGCTCTGATCTAAACAAATCGATGACTGAAAAACAACAAATGATGTCAGAACGTGTTGAAAATTGATGATGTCGCTCCGAATGCTGTATAATGCCGGCTTAAAAAAAGTCTGGAGTTCAAATAAGTTTAAAAAAATGAAGTGCCCGTGTAACTGATGAGTTCTTGTCCGAAACCGGTGAAGACTCATATTGAGTCCACAAATTATACACATAGAGTTCAATGAAGATCAAATGCTTGTGATAGTTTGAGAAGTAACATATCTAAATTGTGCATCTGAACGCAGAAAAAATACATTGATCAGTACCGCCTTTCAGCCAAAATGCGCTACTGCTACAGAGAAGTACATATAAAAAATACATTGATCATCAATGATCTTTTTGTATAGAATCTAAATTGTCAATAGGAATCTACCACCGATTTAAGAACCGGCGAAGACTCCTATTGCAGCCACAGATCCTACACATAGAGTTCAATGAAGACCAACTGCTTGTGATAGTTTGAGAAATAACGTATTTAAGGTGGTCAAAATCTTGCTAGGGGAGCGAGGTGGGACTAAAAATAGCCCTGCCACAACCTTTTTAGTACCGGTTCGTGCCACGAACCAGTACTAAAGGTGCTAGCCGGGCACCAGCATCTTTAGTACCGGTTCGTGGCACGAACCGGTACTAAAGATTCGCAATGAACTGGTACTAAAGATCTCCTCCCGCCTAGTCATTTGAACCGGCACTAATGGACACATTAGTGCCGGCTCATATGCAAACCGGTACTAATGTTTCTTAGATTTGACCCTTTTTCTACTAGTGATATTGTCACATTGCTTTTCTTGGATTCCATCCTTTCGACAAAGATGTCGTCTTCTTGACCGGATCACAACAAGGATTTGCCTATCATCTGGAGAGCTCTAGAGTTGAGCACCTAGAAAAGATAACACGATGGGCCGAACCACTTTTTCACAACTCACCAGCATTTGTAAACAAGTCTTTTCCTTTCACGCCTTGTTTGACCGGCGAATTGTCTGGAGAGATATGTAATTCGGTCTAATCTGCTCTGTCGCGTTCGGCAATGCATGTAACTAGTAGCAAGTATATATGTTATCGGACATGATATTTGGTTCACTGTAAGTTTCAAGATGTCAACTTTGCTATATTCATATTCTTTTTCCGTGCGAATTAGCATTGCTATTCATGCATGCTCGTGTAAGAAGGAAAAGAAAAAGATGGAACATGCTGATCCGTCCGTCTAGTCTAGTTGCTAGTGGGGCCAATGTGTGTGTGGCAGCGGCATCTTCCCTTGGATGTTTGGGGTTACCGACCGCTGCTAGTTTCTGAATTTCAACACCAAATATAGACTACTGTACCGCCAGAAGCCCCATATATATATAGACTTACCATGTACTGGCTGCTTGAACTTGACCAACCATGTCAATTCAGCATCTTGAACTTACATTGATACAACAATTATTTGATGCTTTGCAATATCTATGGTTCCTATGCTTTATCTGTTTTTCCGTCCATATAGTTTGCGGCAACAGAAAGATGTTTCTAAATTTGAACTTATTGCTACACTGTGAAGAGCGTTATTTGTATCTAAAAATTGTCATCATGCTTCCTACATTTCTCATATATGTTGCTTAATGATGCATGTCCACACCTTTCAGATTTTTTTTGTTTCCAAATGGGTACAGTCTGGTTGCAAATTTAGTTGTTGACTTGTTCTGTCCTACATTTCTCATATATGTTGCAAAGGATGCATGTCATTCCCTTCCCCATTTTCGACTGACACATTTAGGATGCCGAATTAGCTAGCTTTAAAATTCTTCTAATATTGCATATGGATTAGCTGTTCTCTACTACTTTTCCACTCCTATTCTCACACTAACTACATCCCATGGTTATATTAGCGCCATGGATTTAAAATTAATATGGTTTGGTTGTATTGAAATCTCATGTTAATTTACACAAATTTTATTGATGGAATTGGTTTACAAACCATTAATCTGTTTACCATACTCTTGGCGACAAGCTAGTAATTTTGCATGTTCAATTTTCTGTATTAACATGTGTGGCATATGCATTGTGATAGCATTATGATTTTTTCTAACTAGTTGTGCTTCCTTTGTTTATCATATATGCTTCTACTTTATATACGTTTTGTTTCACACAAATCATGCTTTGTTTGTCTGTTACTTATGCTTTTGCTGTACACCGTGACACGCATGATTTCTTCGTTTATTTGGATTGCTTCTGTACTTCCCACATATTACTTGCCCTAGACCGTCGGCATACCTCCATATATGCCCATGGGGGCCGTCGGCATAAGATAGGCTGTCGGGATTAGGGGTAATTCCGGTAGTGCGAAGCAGCCCCTATGACTGTGAACAAGGCAGCGACCCCTAGAACTGCCGAGGCAGAAGAAAGACGCTCTCTCTGTCGATCCGCGTCTTCTACGGCCATCAAAATCTATGTGGGTCATCTGCCCTATGAAGCGGACGACTCTCGGCTAAATCAGCTGTTCAGCAGGCATGGCGATGTGATGAATGTTGATGTTATCTAACTGTGGAGTAGGGGGGTTGGCACTCACGAGGGTTTGGTTTCGTCACAATGGCGAGACGGGATGACGCGGACGACAGGACTTGTACTTCGACAAACAGGTCAGTTTATGGCTAGACAGTGTAATGATGCTACACTTTTATCCTGGTTGAGTGTGTGATGAATTGATATAATTTTGTGTTTCCATTTTGAGTTGTGCAGGTGTGGAAGGGGCGCGAACTGCGTGTGGAAGTTGCCAGAGAGGAGAGGTGAGGAGTCCGGAACCCGTGAGACCTAGTCTCATAGAATTCTTTTCCGAAGAGTCCTATGTCATTTGTTTTTTCCCATGAATCCATGATCCGGAAAAGGATGACCACCTAAAATAAAACCATTAGGTTTGTTATAGGAAAAACATTTCAGTCTTGTAATTTCTATCGAATTAGGTATTTTGCTACCTATCCTTGTGTAACCAGAACCTGAACATATACATCTTACACTATATCAGTACCACACTAGGCGACAGGTTGCCCTGCCTGCGGCGGCGTGACAGCGGCGGTGATCACCAAATACAGATCACCATCGCGGTGCAGGAGAGCCCATATGTTCACCTCGTCCTTGAGTTTCAGGCCACTCATGCCGACGAACCTCTGGTGGTTCTTCCCGAATTTCAACACCGAGGTATGGCTCGAGTCCCACGTGGTCAGCTCAGCGTCCAACTGATGACCATCGCGGTTTACGACGACGTGCACGACGAGCCCGCCGTGCTTCTTCCCCAGCACCCTCGGCTTCTTCCCGTCACAACCGGACGGCTGCGGCGTCGGCTTCTTCTTCTTCTTCCGCGCCGGCTCTTCTTCGACCATGTTGGCCTCAAGGCGCTGCTTGTCAGAGAGGAGCGGGCGGAGACGGCCGATGGCCCGCGGGATGAGGAAGCGGCTTTGCTGTCTGTTCATGTCCGACTGCTCGACCACCTTGGTGGCGATGAAGTAGAGTGGGTGGTTGACGGGGAGGCCCAGCGTCTCGCGTACCCAGGCCGGCTCGGGAGGCCCGACGAAGTACGCCGCGCGCAGAGGGACGGCGTCGATGGGCTCGACGACCATTGCTGCCGTGGAAACGCCGTCACCGCCGTGTGTGCTCGAAGTCGAAGGTCCCGATGCCGCATCGTCGCCGTGGTGGATCACGATCGCCAGCGAGAGCGCCTGCGGCGAGCTGCTGGCCGGCACTGTCCCCGCCGTTTCTTGATAAACGCAGCCTGCAAGCTTACACTTCTTAGGTGGACATTGTTCGCAGTCGCCGCGTGCACGAGCGCCGCCGTTCGACGTCGTGGCGTCCACAGCCGCGGGATCGCTTGCTGCTCCTGGTTCCTCTTCATCCAAGGGCGCGAGCGAGAGCTTTAGGTAGTCAAGCAGCGCGTTTACATGCTCCAGCGTCACCTCTCCTGGTTGTTTCTGCCGCGGCAGCGGGATCCCGACGGGCGTGAGCGACAGCGTCAGGTACTCAGGCGGCGCCGCGTCAGGCCCCACCAGCAGATGGGCCAGGGACACTGCAGACGGACGGGGCTCGTCATCGCCGGCCGCCGTGCCCGATGCCGAGCAAGACCGAGCCATCGAAGTCGCCGGCGCAATCGATCTGCAATGTCGAAGTCGCTGTCCGTAACGTGAGTTCTTGATTTCTCCTGGCGTACGTACGTGTGAATATATAGTATTGGGAGCCTTCCGACTGTGGAATGGATTCGGATTCGCGTTTGAAGCTAGACTCGTCTCCGGCCGTCTCGGTGTTCGTGCGAACTTCTCGCGGCGAGCGGGTTAGATGAAGCCCAGCCCACTTATCCGTCTAGAACAACTGCTAAGCCTCTTTTATTGTATTCCTCCAAAACAGACCTCTTTTTTTCATAATAAGTATTTACATTCAAAAAAGTAAAAATGCTAAAAATCTGACATCAGATTTATAGGCATGACGAATATGATGTTTTTCATGGCAATTTATATTAACGTGATGGTAACAAATTTAGTTTGGAAGTATGGCAACTTCCTGGCCAAAAAATAAACTAAGACGAATTTGTCATGCTCGCCAACTAAACTTTTCATTCTCGGCAAACATAATTTTACCATGAAAAATGTTGATTCCACATGGTCAAAAATCTGATGTCAGATTACAATAGAGTTCAAAATGTATGCACTAAAAAGGTACAACTTTGCAAAAACACTCAAAACATATTTGAGCAAAAAAAGAATATTGTGTATGCAAAAATCATCATTTGTTGCAACATATTGTCGAGATGATTGATCATAGAAAATTCCACGTTGACCTGCACTACGACAACATGGCTACAAGGTCGGGGTTAGGGACATGATGTTGCCGCACCGGCAAGGAGGGAGGGGGAGGGGAGATGCACCACAAGGCATCACATCTATAGGGATTAGAGCAACTCTAGCGTGGAAAATCCCGCTCGAACAGACCCCGCAAACGCGACCGGCCCGCAAAATTTTTTGAGGGGCGAGGCAAAAACTCGGGCCCAACCCGCGTATTCGCGGGTTTCCGCCTCGCCCCCGAGGTGCCCCGTATCGCAGTGAAGCATTTGGCGGGAGGGACATTTCAGCCCGCGCTCCTTTCCCCTCCTCCTTCCGCCGCCGCCCGCCACAGCTTCCGCCCGTCCGCTGCCACCGATTCCGGCCAAATCAGCCAGCGGAATCGCGCCAGCGAGGCCTTTTGCACCCTTCACCACTGCTAGGCCGCACCGCCCGCGTGGATCCAGCGAAAAGAGCCGCCCCTCGTTGTTGTCGCCGCCAGGGAACGACCGCCCTCGAGACGCCCCTCGTCGCTGCTGGTTAGTGTTATTTTGCTTCGCGTCGATGGAATTTGAGCCCGGTTGGTTGATGCGACATGTGCTCCTCATTCATGTAGATGGAATTGACCCCGTGCAAGAAGTTTCTGCTCTCCGATTCGTCCGATTCGGACGACTTGGATGTTGAGATGATGCTCTCACACTTCCGACAGCAAACGTTAGTGATGGCTCTTGCCGTCAAGGAGCACGAAGACGAGAACCGCAAGAGGCGGCGAGGATCGACCATCGGGCGTCTTTGCATCCTTCGGAATCGCCGTCTCGGGAATGAGATGTTGATGCAAGACTACTTCGCGGAGAATCCAACGTATCCACCTCACCTCTTCCGGAGAAGGTACCGAATGCGCCGATTCCTCTTTGTTAGACTTGTTCAAGCTTGCAAGGCCAATAGTCGGTATTTTACGCAACAAAGAAATGCTGCGGGCTTGAAGGGATTTAGTGCATATCAAAAAATCTCGGCAGCTATGCGGGTCATTGCGTATGGGGTTCCGGCTGATTATGCCGATGAATATCTTCGCATTGGTGAAGATACAACAATTGAGTCGGTGCATAGATTTGCCAAAGTGATCGTCCGTGTCTTTGGTCCCGAATATCTTCGGGCACTGTGAAGGAAATATGCCCTAGAGGCAATAATAAAGTTATTATTTATTTCCTTATTTCATGATAAATTTTTATTAATCATGCTAGAATTGTATTAACCGGAAACTTAGTACATGTGTGAATACATAGACAAAATAAAGTGTCCCTAGTATGCCTCTACTTGAATAGCTCGTTAATCAAAGATGGTTATGTTTTCTGACCATAGACATGTGTTGTCATTTGATGAACGGGATCACATCATTAGAGAATGATGTGATGGACATGACCCATCCGTTAGCTTAGCATTATGATCGTTACAGTTTTATTGCTACTGCTTTCTTCATGACTTATACATGTTCCCCGGACTATGAGATTATGCAACTCCCGAATACCGAAAGAACACCTTGTGTGCTATCAAACATCACAACGTAAATGGGTGATTATAAAGATGCTCTACAGGTGTCTCCGAAGGTGTTTGTTGGGTTGGCATAGATCGAGATTAGGATTTGTCACTCCGTGTTTTGGAGAGGTATCTCTGGGCCCTCTCGGTAATGCTCATCACTATAAGCCTTGCAAGCAATGTGACTAATGAGTTAGTCACGGGATGATGCACTACGGAACGAGTAAAGAGACTTGCTGGTAACGAGACTGAACTAGGTATGATGATACCGATGATCGAATCTCGGACAAGTAACATACCGATGACAAAGGGAACAATGTATGTTGTTATGCGGTTTGACCGATAAAGATCTTCGTAGAATATGTAGGAACCAATATGAGCATCCAGGTTCCGCTATTGTTTATTGACCGAAAGTGAGTCTCGGCCATGTCTACATAGTTCTCGAACCCGTAGGGTCCGCACGCTTAACGTTCGATGACGATCGATATTATGAGTTTATGTGTTTTGATGTACCGAAGGTTGTTCAGAGTCCCGGATGTGCTCACGGACATGACGAGGAGTCTCGAAATGGTCGAGACATAAAGATTGATATATTGGATGGCTATGTTCGGACACCAGAAGTGTTTCGGAGAAGTTTTGGATAAAACCGGGGGTTACCGGAACCCCCCGGGGGTTATTGGGACTCATGGGCCAAGTGGTGGAAGAGAGGAGGCAGGCCAAGGTGGGGCGCGCGCACCCCCTAGCCCAAACCTAATTGGACTAGGGCCACCCCCCCCCTCCTTCTCTCCTTCCCCTCCTTCCTTCCCCTCCTAGTTGGACTAGGAAAGAGGGAACCCACTCCTACTTGGAGTAGGATTCCCCCCCTTGGGGGGCACCCCTTGAGGCCGGCCAGCCCCCTCCTCCACTCCTTTATATACGGGGGAGGGGGTCACCCCATGGACACACAAGTTGATCTTTTAGCCGTGTGTGGTGCCCCCTCCACAGTTACACACCTCGGTAATATCGTCGTAGTGCTTAGGCGAAGCCCTGTGCCGGTAACTTCATCATCACCGTCGCCACGCCGTCGTGCTGACGAAACTCTCCCTTGGCCTCAACTGGATCAAGAGTACGAGGGACGTCATCGAGCTAAACGTGTGTTGAACGCGGAGGTGCCGTGCGTTCGGTACTTGATCAGTTGGATCTCGAAGAAGTTCGACTACATCAACCGCGTTATTAAAACGCTTCCTCTTTCGGTCTATGAGGATACGTGGACACACTCTCCCCCTCGTTGCTATGCATCACCTAGATAGATCTTAAGTGATCGTAGGAAATTTTTGAAATTACCGCGTTCCCTAACACACCGAACGAGGATGACACAAAGAAATTGATGGCATCTAATGAGAGGAGAGGGTGGCCTGGCATGCTAGGTAGCATTGATTGTATGCATTGGACATGGAAAAATTACCCGAAGGAATGGCAAGGAATGTATTGTGGCAAGTCTCGTGATGCCACAATTGTGCTAGAGGCTGTAGCATCCGAGGATTTATGGATTTGGCATTGCTTTTTTTGGTATGCCGGGCGCCGGGCACTCTCAATGATATCAATGTGTTGCAACGGTCTCATTTATTTGCTAGCCTTGCTAGTGGTGATGCTCCTGATTGCAACTACACAATCAATGGGCATGAATATACAAAAGGGTATTATCTTGCTGTGGTATATACCCTCGGTGCACATTTGTCAAGAGCATCAAAGAACCAAAAACTAAAAAACAATGTGAGTTTGCAAGAGTGCAAGAGGCAGCCCGAAAAGACATTGAAAGAGCATTAGGGGTTTTGCAATCTAGGTTTGTCATTGTTCGTGGTCCTGCTCATTTTTGGGACAAGCGGACCTTGAAGAACATCATGACATGATGTGTTATTCTTCACAACATGATTCTCGAAGATGAGAGAGGCATGAATTTGAAATTCTTCTACGATAATGTAGGCAACCGTGTCAAACCAACTAGAGACCCTAATCACATTAGAGCTTTTCTTCAAATATACAAGGAGATTGAAAATGCAAACCCACTTTCAATTTCAGGAGGATCTCATTGAGCACCACTGGCAAAGGGCTAGACAGTAGCAAACTCATTTTTTTCATTCATTTGTATTTGTATTTGTACTTGGGACAAGTTTTGTATTGAATTATTTATATTTGTATTCGGTGATTTGAATAATTATTTGTAAGGTGGATGATTGTTGTATTGTGTTGGTATTGATAATTGGTGTGGTGTTCATATATTTACGGACCGGTGGGATGCGGGATGCAGCGGGCGCAAGAGCGGACTCCGCAAAGCCGGCCCGTAAAAAGGTATATTCCATGAATATGCTTTTTACGGATCCGTTTGGGGGGGGGGGGGGGTCTACATCTGCGGCCCTCCGCGCCGGTCCACAAAGACGTTTTTTCGCGAACTGCAAACGTGTATCGCGGGCCGCCGGGATGCGAGGTCTGCTAGAGTTGCTCTTAGGCATGAGAAGGATGTGGCTAGGGAAGCAAGAAGGATGTGCGGAGTCAAGGTGGAAGGAGATGATGGTCGGGTCTATCACTTTGAGGGAGAAGGTGACATAATGTTAAACGCAGAGAAAGGAGGCCGGCACATAGAAAAAAGGAGGAAGTGTAGGGAGGAGATTAAGCGTCGATGGCATGTACGACGACCTGACCAATCCATTTGCAATATTTATTATATAACTTACCAAAAATGTTTCATCGTACAAATAAATGTTTCATATGGAAACACATTTTTCAACTATATTCTGTGGTTGGATGGTTAGAGGGACTGTGGAATCCCCTGCCCACCAGGATTCAAGTCCCGGTGCTCGCATTTATTTCAGGATTTATTTCAGCATTTCCGGCGATGCGCATTCAGTGGGAAGAGACGTTCCCATCGACGACGAGACGCCTATGGTGACTTCGTAAATTTCAAGATGATATGCGGGCTCAATCTTTCGGAGGTGCTCATAGGGATAGGGTGTGTGTGTTCATAGGGGTGAGTGTATGCGTGTGTATGTGAGCATTTGCGTCTGTACTGATGTTCAAAAAAAAAACTATATTCCGTTATCAATAAAAAATATTGTGTGCGGAAAATGAAAGTTCATGTATGTATATTAAGAAAAATGTTCAGGTAACTTCTACATTTATTATACAGACAAAAAAAGTTTTGTACCATTTTTGTTACGGTGCTGCTAAATCTCAGTCGACTGTCGACGTGTTAACCGTCTGATTTGTATTCGCTTTAAGATTCGCGTTGGAAGTGGGTTTCTCACGTTTCAGCTGGTTTTTATTATTTTTTTGTTGAGGGAATCACGTTTCAGCTTGTTAACACGCGTGTCCAGCCCGTTCTTTATTCCCCATGTCTTTTGGTCGTTTGGGCTCTCTTTTTTGCGGGCTGGGGGTTTGCGTGGTGTGATGAGGATTTTTATGTGTCTTTCCTGTGACTTGTAGGGACGAAACATACCTTCCCTGGGCAGCCAATTGTGTGTCCAAATATTTGTCGAGGCTCCGTTGCCGATGCGCTTAATCAGGCCTTGCTGAAGTGTATCTTTGCCTTCGATGATGGCTCGCCATACTTGGCTCGGGTGACCCCCTAGTTCAGCCTCGAGGATGTCTGTACTTGGATAATAAATACTTTTTAACACACGAGCACTCAAGCTATCCGCACTCTGTAATAACCTCCATGCTTGTTTAGCAAGCATTGCTAGATTGAAAAACTCAAAGTCCTTGAAGCCCAGACCTCCCATGCTCTTGGGTTGTGTCATCGTTTTCCAAGATACCCAGTGAGGCTTCCTTTTTCCTTCCTTGCTCCCCACCAAAACTTTGATAAGTATGTTGAGGTGTTCGCATAATCCTCTAGGTAGCTTGAAACAGGACATGGAAAAGACCGAAACACTTTGAGCGACAGACTTAACTAGCACTTCCTTTCCAGCCGAAGAGATGGTACGCTCGATCCAGCCCTGGACCTTGCTCCACAACCGATCCTTGAGGTACTTAAAGGCACCATTCTTAGAGCTTCCCACGTCGGATGGCATACCCAAGTACTTCTCATTGAGCGTTTCATTAGGTACGTTGAGTACTTCCTTTATCTCTTGTCTCACCGAGTCAGGGACCCCCTTGCTGAAATAGATGGATGATTTTGCATGGTTGATGCGCTGACCCGTTGCTTTGCAGTAGGTATCAAGGACATGGTGCACCTCAGTTGCACCCATACCATTTGCCTTGAAGAACAGCAGGCTGTCATCTGCGAATAAGAGGTGGCTTACCGGTGGCGCCGTAGGGGCAACCTGTAGACCACTTAAGTTGGATGACTCACTTTTTGATTTTAACAGGCATGAAAGGCCCTCTGCTGCTAGCAAGAACAGGTATGCGGATATCGGGTCCCCTTGTCTGATGCCTCTTGAAGGTTTAAACTGTTGCAGTTTCTTCCCATTGAACATCACAGAAAAACTTACGGTAGTTACCAGGCTCATAACTACGTCCACCCATCTGTTGTTGAAACCCAGTTTATGTTGGGGAACGTAGTAATTTCAAAAAATTTCCTACGCACACGCAAGATCATGGTGATGGCATAGCAACAAGAGGGGAGAGTATTGTCCACGTACCCTCGTAGACCGTAAGCGGAAGCGTTATGACAACGCAGTTGATGTAGTCAGACGTCTTCACGATCCGACCGATCCAAGTACCGAACGTCACGGCACCTCCGAGTTCAGACACGTTCAGCTCGATGACAATCCCGGGCTCCGATCCAGCAAAGCGTCGGGGATGAGTTCCGTCGACCTGACGGCGTGGTGGCGATGATGATGCTCCACCGACGCAGGGCTTCGCCTAAGCTCCGTGGCGATATGACTCTACGGCGCAGGGCTTCGCCTAAGCTCATGACGATATGACCGAAGTGGAATATGGTGGAGGGGGCACCGCACGGCTAAGGAACGATCCGTAGATCAACTTGTGTGTTCAGGGGTGCCCCTGCCCCGTATATAAAGGAGCAAGGGGGTGCGGCCGGCCCTAGGAGGAGGCGCCGGACCCCTTTCCTAGTTGGATTAGGACTTGGGGAGGGAAGAGGAAGGCGCGCCCCCTCTCCTTGTCCTATTCGGACAAGGGGGGGAGGGGCGCGCGGCCTGCCCTGGCCGGCCCTCCTCTTCTCCCTTGTGGCCCATCAAGGCCCATTGATCCCCCGGGAGGGTTCCGGTAACCCCCCGGTGTTCCGGTAAAATCCCGATTTCATCCGGAACCTTTCCAAAGTCCAAACATAGGCTTCCAATATATCGATCTTTATGTCTCGACCATTTCGAGACTCCTCGTCATGTCCGTGATCACATCCGGGACTTCGAACAAACTTCGGTACATCAAAACTTATAAACTCATAATAAACTGTCATCGTAACGTTAAGCGTGCGGACCCTACGGGTTCGAGAACTATGTAGACATGACCTAGAACTATTCTCGGTCAATAACTAATAGCGGAACCTGGATGTTCATATTGGTTCCCACATATTCTACGAAGATCCTTATCGGTCAAACCGCATAACAACATACGTTGTTCCCTTTGTCATCGGTATGTTACTTGCCCGAGATTCGATCGTCGGTATCCAATACCTAGTTCAATCTCGTTACGGCAAGTCTCTTTACTCGCTCTGTAATACATCATTTCATAACTAACTCATTAGTTACAATGCTTGCAAGGCTTAGGTGATGAGTATTACCGAGAAGGCCCAGAGATACCTCTCCGACAATCGGAGTGACAAAACCTAATCTCGAATTATGCCAACTCAACATATACTTTTGGAGACACACAGAGAGTACCTTTATAATCACCCGATTACGTTGTGACGTTTGGTAGCACACAAAGTGTTCCTCCGGTAAACGGAGTTGCATAATCTCATTGTTGCGGGAACTTTGTATAAGTCATGAAGAAAGCAAAAGCAACATACTAAGCGATCAAGTGCTAAGCTAACGGAATGGGTCAAGTCAATCACATCATTCTCCTAATGATGTGATCCCGTTAATCAAATGACAACTCATATCTATGGTTAGGAAACATAACCATCTTGATTAACGAGCTAGTCAAGTAGAGGCATCTTGGTGACATCTTGTTTGTTTATGTATTCACACATGTATTATGATTCCTGTTAATACAATTCTAGCATGAATAATAAACATTTATCATGATATAAGGAAATAGATAATAACTTTATTATTGCCTCTAGGGCATATTTCCTTCAGTCTCCCACTTGCACTAGAGTCAATAATCTAGATTACACAAGAATGATTCTCACACCGATGGAGTCTTGGTGCTGATCATGTTTTGCTCGTGAGAGAGGCTTAGTCAACGGGTCTTCAACATTCAGATCCGTATGTATCTTGCAAATCTCTATGTCTCCCACTTGGACTAGGTCCCGAATGGAATTGAAGCGTCTCTTGATGAGCTTGGTCCTCTAGTGAAATCTGGATTCCTTTGCCAAGGCAATTGCACGATATTGTCATAGAAGATCTTCATTGGTCCCGATGCACTAGGTATAACACCTAGATTGGAAATGAACTCCTTCATCCAGACTCCTTCATTTGCTGCTTCAAGCAGCTATGTACTCCGCTTCACATGTAGATCCCGCCACGACGCTTTGTTTAGAACTGCACCAACTTACAGCTCCACCGTTTAATAAAAATACGTATCCGGTTTGCGATTTAGAATCGTCCGGATCAGTGTCAAAGCTTGCATCGGCGTAACCCTTTACGACTAGGTCTTTGTCACCTCCATACACGAGAAACATATCCTTAGTCCTTTTCGTGTATTTCAGGATGTTCTTGACCGCTGTCGATGATCCACTCTGGATTACTTTGGTACCTTCCTGCCAAGCTTATTGCTAAGCATACGTCAGTCTGGTACACAGCATTGCATACATGATAGAGCCTATGGCTGAAGCATAGGGAACATCTTTCATTTTCTCTCTATCTTCTGCATTGTGGTCGGGCATTGAGTCTAACTCAATTTCACACCTTGTAATCTGAGTAAAAATCCTTTCTTTGCACGATCCATTTTGAACTTTTTCAAAACTTTATCAAGGTATGTACTTTGTGAAAGTCCAATTAAGCGTATTGATCTATCTCTATAGATCTTGATGCCCAATATGTAAGCAGCTTCACCGAGGTCCTTCATTGAAAAACTTTTATTCAAGTATCCTTTTATGCTATCCAGAAATTCTATATCATTTCCAATTAACAATATGTCGTCCACATATAATATTAGAAATGCTCTGAGCTCCCACTCACTTTCTTGTAAATACAAGCTTCTCCAAAAGTCCGTATAAAACCATATGCTTTGATCACACTATCAAAGCGTTTATTCCAACTCCGAGAGGCTTGCAGGACCATAGATTGATCGTTGGAGCTTGCACACTTTGTTAGCTCCTTTAGGATCGACAAAACCTTCCAGTTGCATCATATACAACTCTTCTTCCAGAAATCCATTCAGAAATGCAGTTTTGACATCCATCTGCCATATTTCATAATCATAAAATGCGGCGATTGCTAACATGATTCGGACAGACTTAAGCATCGCTACGGGTGAGAAGGTCTCATCGTAGTCAACTCCTTGAACTTGTCGAAAACCTTTTGCAACAAGTCGAGCTTTATGTGATAACATTACCGTGCCGTCGGTCTTCTTCTTAAAATCCATTTATTCTCTATTGCTTGCCGATCATCGTGCAAGTCAACCAAAGTCCATACTTTGTTCTCATACATGGATCCCATCTCAGATTTCATGGCTTCAAGCCATTTTGCGGAATCTGGGCTCACCATCGCTTCTTCATAGTTCGTAGGTTCACCATGATCTAGTAGCATGACTTCGAGAATAGGATTACTGTACCACTCTGGTGCGGATTTTATTCTGGTTGATCTCTGATTCGGTGACAACTTGATCTGAAGTTTCATGATCATTATCATTATCTTCCTCGCTAATCTGGTGTAGGTGTCACAGGAACCGATTTACGTGATGAACTACTTTCCAATAAGGGAGCTGGTACTATTACCTCATCAAGTTCCACTTTCCTCCCACTCACTTCTTTCGAGAGAAACTCCTTCTCTAGAAAGGATCCATTCTTAGCAACGAATGTCTTGCCTTGGATCTGTGATAGAAGGTATACCCAATTGTCTCCTTTGGGTATCCTATGAAGACACATTTTTCCGATTTGGGTTCAAGCTTATCAGGTTGAAGCTTTTTCACATAAGCATCGCAACCCCAAACTTTCAGAAACGACAACTTTGGTTTCTTGCCAAACCATAGTTCATAAGGTGTCGTCTCAACGGATTTTGACGGTGTCCTATTTAACGTGAATGCGGCCGTCTCTAAAGCATAACCTCAAAACGATAGCGGTAAATCGGAAATAGACATCATAGATCGCACCATATCTAGTAAAGTACGACACTGACGTTCGGACACACCATTACGCTGTGGTGTTCCCGGTGGCGTGAGTTGCGAAACTATTCCGCAATGCTTCAAATGTAGACCAAACTTGTAACTCAAATATTCTCCTCCACGATCAGATCGGAGAAACTTTATTTTCTTGTTACGATGATTTTCAACTTCACTCTGAAATTCTTTGAACTTGTCAAATGTTTCAGATTTATGCTTCATTAAGTAGATATACCCAGATTCCGCTTAAATCATCTGTGAAGGTGAGAAAATAACGATATCCGCCACGAGCTTCAACATTCATTGGACCACATACATCTGTATGTATGATTTCCAACAAATATGTTGCTCTCTCCATACTACCGTAGAACGGTGTTTTAGTCATCTTGCCCATGAGGCACGGTTCGCAAGTACCAAGTGATTCATAATCAAGTGATTCCAAAAGTCCATCTGTATGGAGTTTCTTCATGCGTTTACACCGATATGACCTAAACGGCGGTGCCACAAATAAGTTGCACTATCATTATCAACTCTGCATCTTTTGGCTTCGACATTATGAATATGTGTATCACTCTTGTCGAGATTCAACAAGAATAGACCATTCTTCAAGGGTGCATGACCATAAAAGATATTACTCATGTAAATAGAACAACCATTATTCTCTGATTTAAATGAATAACCGTCTCGCATTAAACAAGATCCAGATATAATGTTCATGCTCAACGCTGGCACCAAATAACAATTATTTAGGTCTAAAACTAATCCCGAAGGTAGATGTAGAGGTAGCGTCCCGACCGCGATCACATTGACTTTGGAACCGTTTCCCACGCGCATCGTCACCTCGTCCTTTGCGGTGCTGCGCCTTATTCCGTAGTCCCTGTTTCGAGTTGCAAATATTAGCAATGTAACCAGTATCAAATACCAGGTGCTACTACGAGCTCTAGTAAGGTACACATCAATAACATGTATATCACATATACCTTTGTTCACCTTGCCATCCTTATTATCCGCCAAATACTTGGGGCAGTTCCGCTTCCAAAGGTGTCTAGTGCCTTGCGGTAAAAACACTCAGTTTCAGGCTTAGGTCCAGACTTGGGTTTCTTCTCTTGAGCAGCAACTTTCTTGTTGTTCTCTTTGAAGTTTCCCTTCTTCTTCCCTTTGCCCTTTTTCTTGAAACTAGTGGTCTTGTTGACCATCAACACTTGATGCTCTTTCTTGATTTCTACCTCCGCGGCTTTTAGCATTGCGAAGAGCTCAGGAATTGTCTTGCATATTATAGTTCATCACGAAGCTCTTGTAGCTTGGTGGCAGTGATTGGAGAATTCTGTCAATGACACTATCATCCGGAAGATTAACTCCCAGTTGAATCAAGTGATTATTATACCCAGACATTTTGAGTATGTGCTCACTGACAGAACTATTCTCCTCCATCTTGCAGCTATAGAACTTATTGGAGATTTCATATCTCTCAATCCGGGCATTTGCTTGAAATATTAACTTCAACTCCTGGAACATCTCATATGCTCCATGACGTTCAAAACGTCGTTGAAGACCCGGTTCTAAGCCGTAAAGCATGGCACAATCGAACTATGGAGTAGTCATCACTTTGCTCGCCAGACGTTCACAACTCCTGGCGTTGCTCCTGCAGCAGGCTGGCACCGGCCGGTGCTTCCAGGACGTAATTCTTACATGCAGCAATGAGGATAATCCTCAAGTTACGGACCCAGTCCGTGAAATTGCTACCATCATCTTTCAACTTTGCTTTCTCAAGGAACGCATTAAAATTCAACGAAACAACAGCACGAGCCATCTATCTACAGTAAAACATAGACAAGCAAAATACTATCAGGTACTAAGTTCATGATAAATTTAAGTTCAATTAATCATATTAAAAACTCCCACTTAGACAAACATCTCTCTAGTCATCTAAGTGATTACGTGATCCAAATCAACTAAACCATAACCGATCATCACGTGAGATGGAGTAGTTTTCAATGGTGAACATCACTATGTTGATCATATCTACTATATGATTCACGCTCGACCTTCGGTCTCCGTGTTCCGAGGCCATATCTGCATATGCTAGGCTCGTCAAGTTTAACCTGAGTATTCTGTGTGTGCAAAACTGGCTTGCACCCGTTGTAGATGGACGTAGAGCTTATCACACCCGATCATCACGTGGTGTCTGGGCACTACGAACTTTTAGCAATGGTGCATACTCAGGGAGAACACTTCTTGATAATTTTAGTGAGAGATCATCTTATAATGCTACCGTCAATCAAAGCAAGATAAGATGCATAAAGGATAAACATCACATGCAATCAATATAAGTGATATGATATGGTCATCATCATCTTGTGCTTGTGATCTCCATCTCCGAAGCACCGTCATGACCACCATTGTCACCGGCGCGACACCTTGATCTCCATCGTAGCATCGTTGTCGTCTCGCCAACTATTGCTTCTACGACTATCGCCATCGCTTAGTGATAAAGTAAAGCAATTACATGGCTTTTGCATTTCATACAATAAGCGACAACCATATGGCTCTGCCGATTGCCGATAACTTCGGTTACAAAACATGATCATCTCATACAATAAAATATAGCATCACGTCTTGACCATATCACATCACAACATGCCCTGCAAAAACAAGTTAAAAGTCCTCTACTTTGTTGTTGCAAGTTTTACGTGGCTGCTATGGGCTGAGCAAGAACCGTTCTTACCTACGCATCAAAACCACAACGATAGTTTGTCAAGTTGGTGATGTTTTAACCTTCGCAAGGACCGGGCGTAGCCACACTCAGTTCAACTAAAGTGAGAGAAACAGAACCCGCCGGTCACCTTTAAGCAACGAGTGCTCAAGCGGTGAAACCAGTCTCGTGTAAGCGTCACGCGTAATGTCGGTCCGGCCGCTTCATCTCACAATACTGCTGAACCAAAGTATGACATGCTGGTAAGCAGTATGACTTATATCGCCCACAACTCACTTGTGTTCTACTCGTGCATATGACATCAACGCATAAAACTAGGCTCGGATGCCACTGTTGGGGAACGTAGTAATTTCAAAAAATTTCCTACGCACACGCAAGATCATGGTGATGGCATAGCAACGAGAGGGGAGAGTATTGTCCACGCACTCGTGAGACCGTAAGCGGAAGCGTTATGACAACGCGGTTGATGTAGTAAATGCGTCTTCACGATCCGACCGATCCAAGTACCGAACGTACGGCACCTCCGAGTTCAAAGACACGTTCAGCTCGATGACGATCCCGGGCTCCGATCCAGCAAAGCGTCGGGGATGAGTTCCACAAGACGACGGCATGGTGACGATGATGATGCTCCACCGACGCAGGGCTTCGCCTAAGCTCATGACGATATGACTCTACGGCGCAGGCTTCGCTTAAGCTCCGCGACGATATGACCAAGTGGAATATGGTGGAGGGGGCACCAGACACGGCTAAGGAACGATCCGTAGATCAACTTGTGTGTTCTGGGGTGCCCCTGCCCCGTATATAAAGGAGCAAGGGGCGTGCGGCCGGCCCTAGGAGGAGGCGGCCGAGGAGTCCTACTCCCACCGAGTAGGACTCCCCCCTTTCCTTGTTGTATTTGGACTTGGGGGTGGGGGAAGTGGACGGGGGGCGCCGCCCCCCCCCCCCCCCTCTCCTTGTCCTATTCGAACTAGGGGGGAGGGGCGCGCGGCCTGCCCTGGCCGGCCCTCCTCTTCTCCCTTGTGGCCCATCAAGGCCCATTGATCCCCCGGGAGGGTTCCGGTAACCCCCCGGTGTTCCGGTAAAATCCTGATTTCATCCGGAACCTTTCCGAAGTCCAAACATAGGCTTCCAATATATCAATCTTTATGTCTCGACCATTTCGAGACTCCTCGTCATGTCCGTGATTACATCCGGGACTTCGAACAAACTTCGGTACATCAAAACTTATAAACTCATAATAAACTATCATCGTAACGTTAAGCGTGCGGACCCTACGGGTTCGAGAACTATGTAGACATGACCTAGAACTATTCTCGGTCAATAACCAATAGCGGAACCTGGATGTTCATATTGGTTCCCACATATTCTACGAAGATCCTTATCGGTCAAACCGCATAACGACATACGTTGTTCCCTTTGTCATCGGTATGTTACTTGCCCGAGATTCGATCGTCGGTATCCAATACCTAGTTCAATCTCGTTACCGCAAGTCTCTTTACTCGCTCTGTAATACATCATTTCATAACTAACTCATTAGTTACAATGCTTGCAAGGCTTAGGTGATGAGTATTACCGAGAAGGCCCAGAGATACCTCTCCGACAATCGGAGTGACAAAACCTAATCTCGAATTATGCCAACTCAACATATACTTTTGGAGACACCTGTAGAGTACCTTTATAATAACCCAGTTACGTTGTGACGTTTGGTAGCACACAAAGTGTTCCTCCGGTAAATGGGAGTTGCATAATCTCATAGTTGCAGGAACTTTGTATAAGTCATGAAGAAAGCAAAAGCAACATACTAAACGATCAAGTGCTAAGCTAACGGAATGGGTCAAGTCAATCACATCATTCTTCTAATGATGTGATCCCGTTAATCAAATGACAACTCATGTCTATGATTAGGAAACATAACCATCTTCGATTAACGAGCTAGTCAAGTAGAGGCATACTAGTGACATACTGTTTGTTTATGTATTCACACATGTATTATGTTTCCTGTTAATACAATTCTAGCATGAATAATAAACATTTATCATGATATAAGGAAATAGATAATAACTTTATTATTGCCTCTAGGGCATATTTCCTTCAGTTTAAGCATAATAGCTTTGAGGTACTGCCACTCCACCCTATCGTAGGCTTTCATCATGTCGAGCTTGAGAGCGCATGACTGATGTTTCTTAGCTTTATTCCTCTTCATAAAGTGCAAACATTCATAAGCTATGATGATGTTGTCTGTGATCAACCTGCCTGGCACAAAGGCTGACTGCTCCTCTGAAATTATTTCAGGTAAAACTACCTTCAATCTGTTGGCGATCATCTTCGAAGCAATCTTATACAGGACATTACAAAGGCTAATTGAACGGAATTGGGAGAGGAGCGTGGGTTTTTTTACCTTTGGAATAAGAACCTGGACAGTGTCGTTTAAGCATTCGGCGGACTCTGTCCCTTCCACAATCCTCAGAACTGCCTTAGTGACGTCCTCCCCACAAGTATCCCAGTGATGCTGAAAAAAATGTGCTGGGAATCCATCCGGCCCCGGGGCTTTTGTAGGGAACATCTGGAAGAGAGCTTTTTTTACCTCATCTTTGCTATATGGAGCATTCAACTTTTCATTCATAGCTGCACTTACTTTGGTTGGAACGGTTTCAAGGACCAGTTCCATCCCCTGGACTCCCTCTGATGTGTACAAGTCCCTATAAAAGTTATTGGTCATGTTCTCCATCTCCGACACATTATCCGTTACTTGACCATCCGGCTTTTGCAGAGCTTTGATCTGATTCTTCCTTCTTCTCCGGCTAGCTCTGAGATGGAAGAAATATGTATTCTTATCCCCATGCATTAGCCACTCAACGCGAGCACGCTGGCGCCACATAATTTCCTCTCTGTGGTATAATTCAGTCAGCCTGTCAACAATTTTTATCTCGACGTGCATGGGCTCGGATCTGTTTGGGAGTTCTCGTAGTTCCTGTAGCTGCCTTTTTAACTGCTGAATCTCGCGCTTGACGTTGCCAAAATGTGTCCTATCCCAGTTCGTCAGGTCCGAAGAGAGAGACTGGAGCTTTGCACTGATTTGACCGAGTCCGTCGCTGCAGCCGACCACGCTGCATGCACCACCGGCTGCAGCCCAGGATCACGTTCCCACGCCAATTCATATTTAAATGACCTCGGGGCCCGCCTACATGCAGCTTCATGCACCACCTTTACGTAGATTGGTACGTGATCGCTGGAGGCTGCTGTTTTGTGCTCACGAGTAGTTGATGGAAACGCTAAGTACCAGGCCGGGTTCACCACCCCACGATCAAGTCTGACTCGAGTATAAGTACCTCCTGCTACTTTTTTCTCAAATGTCCAATCCGTTCCAGTGTATCCTATATCCATCAGGCCACATGTGTCTAGTGCATCTCTGAACGCATCCATCTGCGCTTGGCTTCTGTTACCCACTCCATCATGTTCGTGAGCGTGTAACACTTCATTAAAAGCTCCCAGTACCATCCATGGCACATCACTTGCACCCACAATTCCACGAAGCATGTCCCATGTCTTGCGTCTTTCACTCACTTGAGCTTCTCGATAAACAAAAGTAACCCTCATTTTCACATCAACAAGTTCATAGATAAGTGTATCAATATGGTACTGCGAATAACCAACAATCTCGAGCTTTATTTCATCATTCCAAAAAATACCTAGACCACCACTTCTCCCCGAACTACTAACGGCAAAACTTTTATTAAAACCAAGGGATCCCACCATATTCTCAACTCTCGTTCCCTCTATTTGAGTCTCAAGAATGCAAAGTACAGAGGGGGCATGTTGCTTCACTAGATCGCGAAGCTCTTGAACTGCCGCGGGTTTGCCAGCCCCACGGCAGTTCCAACAAAGTAGATTCATTGCGCATGGCGCGACCCCCCCTGGAGGCCCGCCAATCGTGCACAGGATCCCCCCACCACAGTATCGGAGCTCATTATAAGCACCACAACATCATGGAACAGGCCGCTGATCCAACAGGTGTTCATGCCAATAGATGCACAAGTCATTATGGAAATCCCTTTGTGCACCCGGAACATAGCCGACTTTTGGGCATGGCACTACGAGAAACATGGTTCTTTTTCTGTTAAGTCAGCCTACAATATGCTAGTTGTTGGGAAACGTAGTAATTTCAAAAAATTTCCTACGCACACGCAAGACCATGGTGATGGCATAGCAACGAGAGGGGAGAGTGTCTGTCCACGTACCCTCGTAGACCGAAAGCGGAAGCGTTATAACAACGCGGTTGATGTAGTCGTGCGTCTTCACGATCCGACCGATCCAAGCATCGAACGTCACGGCACCTCCGTGTTCAGACACGTTCAGCTCGATGGCGATCCTCGGACTCCGATCCAAAGAAAGTGTCGAGGATGAGTTCCGTCGGCCGCGACGGCGTGGTGACGATGATGATGCTTCACCGACGCAGGGCTTCGCCTAAGCTCCGCGACGATATGACTTCTCCGGCGCAGGGCTTCGCCTAAGCTCTGCGACGATATGACTGAAGTGGAATATGGTGGAGGGGGGCACCGCACACGGCTAAGGAACGATCCGTAGATCAACTTGTGTGTCATGGGGTGCCCCCTGCCCCCGTATATAAAGGAGCAAGGAGGAGGTGGCCGGCCAAGGGAGGAGGCGCACCAAGGGGGGAGTCCTACTCCCACCGGGAGTAGGACTCCTCCTTTCCTAGTAGGAGTAGGAGAAAAGGAGGGGGAAGGGAGGAAGGGGTGCGGCCCCTCCCCTAGTCCAATTCGGACTAGGCCTTGGGGCGCGCCTGCCCTAGGCAGCCCTCTCTCTTTCCCGCAGGGCCCAATAAGGCCCAATACTTCTCCCGGCGAATTCCCGTAACTCTCCGGTACTCGAAAATACCCGAATCATTGGAACCTTTCCGAACTCCGAATATAGTCGTCCAATATATCGATCTTTACGTCTCGACCATTTCGAGACTCCTCGTCATGTCCCCGATCTCATCCGGGACTCCGAACTCCTTAGGTACATCAAAACTCATAAACTCATAATATAACTGTCATCGATACCTTAAGCGTGCGGACCCTACGGGTTCGAGAACTATGTAGACATGACCTAGAACTATTCTTGGTCAATAACCAATAGCGGAACCTGGATGCCCATATTGGTTCCTACATATTCTACGAAGATCTTTATCGGTCAAACCGCATAACAACATACGTTGTTCCCTTTGTCATCGGTATGTTACTTGCAGAGATTCGATCGTCGGTATCCAATACCTAGTTCAATCTCGTCACCGGCAAGTCTCTTTACTCGCTACGTAATGCATCATCCCGTAACCAACTCATTGGTCACATTGCTTGCAAGGCTTATAATGATGTGCATTACCGAGAGGGCTCAGAGATACCTCTCCGAGCAATCTGAGTGACAAAACCTAATCTCAAAATACGCCAACCCAACAAGTACCTTTGGAGACACCTGTAGTACTCCTTTATAATCACCCAGTTACGTTGTGACGTTTGCTAGTACCCAAAGTGTTCCTCCGGTAAACGGGAGTTGCATAATCTCATAGTTACAGGAACATGTATAGGTCATGAAGAAAGCAATAGCAACATACTAAACGTTCAAGTGCTAGGCTAACGGAATGGGTCATGTCAATCAGATCATTCTCCTAATGATGTGATCCCGTTAATCAAATGACAACTCATGTCTATGGTTAGGAAACATAACCATCTTCGATTAACGAGCTAGTCAAGTAGAGGCATACTAGTGACACTTTGTTTGTCTATGTATTCACACATGTATTATGTTTCCGGTTAATACAATTCTAGCATGAATAATAAACATTTATCATGATATAAGGAAATAAATAATAACTTTATTATTGCCTCTAGGGCATATTTCCTTGATCTCCCACTTGCACTAGAGTCAATAATCTAGTTCACATCGCCATGTGATTTAACATCAATAGTTCACATCTATATGTGGTTAACACCCATAGTTCACATCGACATGTGACCAACACTCAAAGGGTTTACTAGAGTCAGTAATCTAGTTCACATCGCTATGTGATTAACACCCAAAGAGTACTAAGGTGTGATCATGTTTTGCTTGTGAGATAATTTTAGTCAACGGGTCTGTCACATTCAGCCGTAAGTGTTTTGCAAATTTCTATGTCTACAAAGCTACGATCGGAGCTACTCTAGCTAATTGCTCCCACTTTCAATATGTATCCAGTTGAGACTCGAGTCATCTAGATTAGTGTTAAAACTTGCATCGGCGTAACCCTTTACGATGAACCTTTTTTCACTTCCATAATCGAGAAACATATCCTTATTCTACTAAGGATAATTTTGACCGCTGTCCATTGATCTACTCCTAGATCACTATTGCACTCCCTTGCCAAGCTTAGTGGTAGGGTATGCAATAAATCTGGTACACAGCATGACATACTTTATAGAACCTATGGCTGATGCATAGGGAATGACTTTCATTCTCTTTCTATCTTCTGCCGTGGTCGGGTTTTGAGTCTTACTCAATCTCACACCATGTAACACAGGCAAGAATTCTTTCTTTGACTGTTCCATTTTGAACTACTTCAAAATCTTGTCAAGGTATGTATTCATTGAAAAACTTATCAAGCGTCTTGATCTATCTCTATAGATCTTGATGCTCAATATGTAAGCAGCTTCACCGAGGTCTTTCTTGAAAAAACTCCTTTCAAACACTCCTTTATGCTTTATGGAATAATTCTACATTATTTCCGATCAACAATATGTCATTCACATATACTTATCGAAAGGTTGTAGTGCTCCCACTCACTTTCTTGTAAATACAGGCCTTTCCAAAAGTCTCATATAAAATCATATGCTTTGATCAACACATCAAAGCGTATATTCCAACTCCGAGATGCTTGCACCAGTCCATTGATGGATCGCTGGAGCTTGCACATTTTGTTAGCACCTTTAGGATTGACAAAAATCTTCTGGTTGCATTATATACAACTCTTCTTTAATAAATCCATTAAAGAATGTAGTTTTGACATCCATTTACCAGATTTCATAAAATGTGGCAATTGCTAACATGATTCGGACAGACTTAAGCATCGCTACAGTTGAGAAAATCTCATTGTAGTCAACACCTTGAACTTGTCAAAAAAACCTTTTTGTGACAAGTTGAGCTTTGTAGATAGTAACACTACTATCAGCATCTATCTTCCTCTTACAGATCCATTTATTTAATATGGCTTGCCGATCATCGGGCAACTCCATCAAAGTCCACACTTTGTTCTCATACATGGATCCCATCTCAGATTTCATGGTCTCAAACCATTTCGCGGAATCTGGGCTCATCATCGCTTCCTCATAGTTCGTAGATTCACCATGGTCTAGTAACATGACTTCCAGAACATGATTACCGTACCACTCTGGTGCGGATCTTACTCTGGAAGACCTACGAGGTTTTGTAGCAACTTGATCTGAAGTTTCATGATCATCATCATTAACTTCCTCACTAATTGGTGTAGGAATCACTGGAACTGATTTCTGTGATGAACTACTTTCCAATAAGGGAGAAGGTACAATTACCTCATCAAGTTCTACTTTCCTCCCACTCACTTCTTTCGAGAGAAACTCCTTCTCTAGAAAGGATCCACTCTTAGCAACGAATGTTTTGCCTTTGGATCTGTGATAGAAGGAGTACCCAACAGTTTCCTTTGGGTATTCTATGAAGACGCACTTTTCCGATTTGGGTTCGAGCTTATCAGGTGAAAACTTTTTCACATAAGCATCACAACTCCAAACTTTTAAGAAACGACGGCTTAGGTTTACTGCTAAACCATAGTTCATACGGTGTCGTCTCAACGTATTTAGATGGTGCCCTTTTTAAACGTGAATGCAGCTGTCTCTAATGCATAACGCCAAAATGATAGTGGTAAACCGATAAGAGACATCATAGATCGCATCATATCCAATAAAGTGCGGTTACGACGTTCGGACACACCATAACATTGTGGTGTTCCAGGTGGCGTGAGCTGTGAAACTATTCCACATTATTTTAATTGAAGACCAAACTCGTAACTCAAATATTCGTCTCCGTGATCAGATCGCGGAAACTTTATTTTCATGTTATGATGATTTTTCCACTTCACTCTGAAATTCTTTGAACCTTTCAATTATTTCAGACTTATGTTTCATCAAGTAGATATACCCATATCTGCTCAAATCATCTTGTGAAGGTCAGAAAATAACGATACTTGCCACGAGCATCAACACTCATTGGATCGCATACATCAGTATGTATTATTTCCAACAAGTTTGTTGCTCGTTCCATTGTTCCGAACAACGGAGTTTCAGTCATCTTGCCAAAAAGGCACGGTTCGCAAGCATCAAACGATTCATAACCAAGTGATTTCGAAAATCCATCTTTATGGAGTTTCTTCATGCGCTTTACACCGATATGACCCCAAACGGCAGTGCCACAAATAAATTGCACTATCATTATTAACTTTACATCTTTTGGTTTCAATATTATGAATATGTGTATCACACGATCGAGATCCAACAAACCATTTTCATTGGGTGTATGACCATAGAAGGTTTTATTCATGTAAACAGAACAATAATTATTCTCTAACTTACATGAATAACCGTATTACAATAAACATGATCAAATCATATCCATGCTCAACGCAAACGCCAAATAACATTTATATCCCGATAGTATAGGGAGTGTGCGATGATGATCATATCAATCTTGGAACTACTTCCAACACTCATCGTTACTGCCCCTTCAACTAGTTTCTGTTTATTCTGTAACTCCTGTTTCGAGTTACTAATCTTAGCAACCGAACAAGTATCAAATACTCAGGGGCTACTATAAACACTAGTAAAGCACACATCAATAACCTGTATATCAAATATACCCTTGTTCACTTTGCCATCCTTCTTATCCACCAAATATCTCGGTATTTCCGTTTCCAAAGTGACCATTTCCTATGCAGTGTAAGCACTTCAGTTTCAGGCTTTGGTTCAGCTTTGGGTTTCTTCGTGGGAGTGACAACTTGCTTGTCATTCTACTTGAAGTTCCCCTTTCTTTCCCTTTGCCCTTTTCTTGAAACTAGTGGTCTTGTCAATCATCAACACTTGATGTTCTTTCTCGATTTCTACCTTCGTCGATTTCAACATCACGAAGAGCTCGGGAATCGTTTTCGTTATCCCTTGCATACTATAGTTCATCACGAAGTTCTAGTAACTTAGTGATGGTTACTAGAGAATTCTGTCAATCACTATCTTATCTTGTAGATTATCTCCCAGTTGATTCAATCGATTGAAGTACCAAGACTATCTGAACTCATGCTAACTAGTTGAGCGATTCTCCTCCATCTTTTAGCTATATAACTTGTTGGAGACTTCATATCTCTCAACTCGGTATTTGCTTGAAATATTAACTTCAACTCCTGGAACATCTCATATGGTCCATGACGTTCAAAACGTCTTTGAAGTCCCGATTCTAAGCCGTTTAAGCATGGTGCACTAAATTACCAAGTAGTCATCATATTGAGCTAGCCAAACGTTCATAACGCCCGCATCTTGCTCTTGCAATAGGTCTGTCACCTAGCGGTGCATCAAGGACATAATTCTTACGTGCAGCAATGAGGATAAACCTCGGATCACGGATCCAATCCGCATCATTGCTACTAACATTTTTCAACATAAATTTTCTCTAGGAACATATCAAAACAAACATATAAAAGCATAGGGAAGCAACAACGCGAGCTATTGATCTACAACATAATTTGCAAAATACTACCAGGACTAAGTTCATGATAAATTAAAGTTCAATTAATCATATTACTTAAGAACTCCCACTTAGATAGACATCTCTCTAGTCATCTAAGTGATTACGTGATCCAAATCAACTAAACCATGTCCGATCATCACGTGAGATGGAGTAGTTTCAATGGTGAACATCACTATGTTGATCATATCTACTATATGATTCACGTTCGACCTTTCGGTCTCCGTGTTCCGAGGCCATATCTGTTATATGCTAGGCTCGTCAAGTTTAACCTGAGTATTCCGTGCGCAACTGTTTTGCACCCGTTGTATTTGAACGTACAGCCTATCACACCCGATCATCACGTGGTGTCTCAAAGACGAAGAACTTTCGCAACGGTGCATACTCAGGGAGAACACTTCTTGATAATTTTAGTGAGAGATCATCTTATAATGCTACCGTCAATCAAAGCAAGATAAGATGCATAAAGGATAAACATCACATGCAATCAATATAAGTGATATGATATGGTCATCATCATCTTGTGCTTGTGATCTCCATCGCCAAGCACCGTCATGATCACCATCGTCACCGGCGCGACACCTTGATCTCCATCGTAGCATCATTGTCGTCTCGCCAACTATTGCTTCTACGACTATCGCCACCGCTTAATGATAAAGTAAAGCAATTACAGGGCGCTTGCATTTCATACAATAAAGCGACAACCATATGGCTCCTGCCAGTTGCCGATAACTTCGGTTACAAAACATGATCATCTCATACAATAAAATATAGCATCACGTCTTGACCACATCACATCACAACATGCCCTGCAAAAACAAGTTAGACGTCCTCTACTTTGTTGTTGCAAGTTTTACGTGGCTGCTACGGGCTGAGCAAGAACCGTTCTTACCTACGCATCAAAACCACAACGATAGTTTGTCAAGTTGGTGCTGTTTTAACCTTCGCAAGGACCGGGCGTAGCTACACTCGGTTCAACTAAAGTGAGAGACAGACACCCGCCAGTCACCTTTTAAGCAACGAGTGCTCAAGCGGTGAAACCAGTCTCGCGTAAGCGTCTGCGTAATGTCGGTCCGGGCCGCTTCATCTCACAATACCGCTGAACCAAAGTATGACATGCTGGTAAGCAAGATGACTTATATCGCCCACAACTCACTTGTGTTCTACTCGTGCATATGACATCAACGCATAAAACCTGGCTCGGATGCCACTTTGTTGGGAAACGTAGTAATTTCAAAAATTTCCTACGCACACGCAAGACCATGGTGATGGCATAGCAACGAGAGGGGAGAGTGTCCGTCCCACCCTCGTGAGACCGAAAGCGGAAGCGTTATAACAACGCGGTTGATGTAGTCGTGACGTCTTCACGATCCGACCGATCCAAGCACCGAACGTCACGGCACCTCCGTGTTCAAAGACATCGCTCAGCTCGATGACGATCCTCGGACTCGATCCAGCAAAGTGTCGAGGATGAGTTCCACAAGACGACGGGCAGGACGATGATGATGCTCCACCGACGCAGGCTTCGCCTTAAGCTCCGCGACGATATGACTTCTCCGGGCAGGCTTCGCCTAAGCTCCGCGACGATATGACCGAAGTGGAATATGGTGGAGCGGGGCACCGCACACGGCTAAGGAACGATCCGTAGATCAACTTGTGTGTCATGGGGTGCCCCCGTGCCCCCGTATATAAAGGAGCAAGGAGGAGGTGGCGGCCAAGGGAGGAGGCGTGCCAAGGGGGAGTCCTACTCCCACGGGAGTAGGACTCCTCCTTTCCTAGTAGGAGTAGGAGAAAAGGAGGGGAAGGGAGGAAGGGTGCGGCCTCCCCTAGTCCAATTCGGACTAGGCCTTGGGGGCGCGGCCTGCCCTAGGCAGCCCCTCTCTCTTTCCGCAGGGCCCAATAAGGCCCAATACTTCTCCCGGCGAATTCCCGTAACTCTCGGTACTCAAAAATACCCGAATCATTCGGAACCTTTCCGAACTCCGAATATAGTCGTCCAATATATCGATCTTCACGTCTCGACCATTTCGAGACTCCTCGTCATGTCCCCGATCTCATCCGGGACTCCGAACTCCTTCGGTACATCAAAACTCATAAACTCATAATATAAGCATCGCCGATACCTTAAGCGTGCGGACCCTACGGGTTCGAGAACTATGTAGACATGACCTAGAACTATTCTTGGTCAATAACCAATAGCGGAACCTGGATGCCCATATTGGTTCCTACATATTCTACGAAGATCTTTATCGGTCAAACCGCATAACAACATACGTTGTTCCCTTTGTCATCGGTATGTTACTTGCCCGAGATTCGATCGTCGGTATCCAATACCTAGTTCACTCTCGTCACCGCAAGTCTCTTTACTTGTTCTATAATGCATCATCCCGTAACCAACTCATTGGTCACATTGCTTGCAAGGCTTATAATGATGTGCATTACCGAGAGGGCTCAGAGATACCTCTCCGACAATCGGAGTGACAAAACCTAATCTCGAAATACGCCAACCCAACAAGTACCTTTGGAGACACCTGTAGTACTCCTTTATAATCACCCGATTACGTTGTGACGTTTGGTAGTACCAAAGTGTTCCTCCGTAAACGGGAGTTGCATAATCTCATAGTTACGAGGAACATGTATAGGTCATGAAGAAAGCAATAGCAACATACTAAACGATCAAGTGCTAGGCTAACGGAATGGGTCATGTCAATCAGATCATTCTCCTAATGATGTGATCTCGTTAATCAAATGACAACTCATGTCTATGGTTAGGAAACATAACCATCTTCGATTAACGAGCTAGTCAAGTAGAGGCATACTAGTGACACTGCTTTGTCTATGTATTCACACATGTATTATGTTTCCGGTTAATACAATTCTAGCATGAATAATAAACATTTATCATGATATAAGGAAATAAATAATAACTTTATTATTGCCTCTAGGGCATATTTCCTTCACTAGTGGCTACAAAACTGCGAAGGGAGGCTTGGTTGGAAGGGACGACTGGTTCCTCTACCGCCATTGCTGAAGAAGGAGCGTGGAAAAGGTTGTGGAAAACGGAAGTGCCCGGGAAGATTCGTATGTTTCTTTGGCGACTCTCCAAACACTCTCTGCCAACCAACGATGTGCGAGCCCATCGTCATATGACAGACTCTGAGCAGTGCGGGCTGTGTGGCTCTAGGGACTCATGGCGCCATTCCTTGCTTGAGTGCACATCATCCAGAAGTGTGTGGGCTTTGATCGAGGAGGAGACTACTCATAAAATCATTGGCAATATTGAGCCAAGTGCAAGACAGTGGTTGTTTACACTGATGCAGCTGTTAACGCATGACCAGTTTGTCTTAATGGCAGTCACGCTTTGGGCCATTTGGCATGCCCGCCAGAAAGCTATCCACGAGTCCATATTCCAAAGCCCCCACGCTAAGCATAACTTCATTACCAGATTCATGGGAGATCTGAACATCATAAAAGGCAGGGAGATCAGTCCGACCGCTCAAAGTGGAGGTGCAGCACCGGTCCAACGGGGGCCAAAGAGACCACCTGCGGGTTACTTCAAGATACATGTTGACACGGGAGTGATTACCAGAAGGGGAGGATCAGCAGCAGCAGTATGCAGAGATGAAGGGGGCAACTATATGGGCAGCTCCGCCTTAGTGCTGGAAGGACTGGTGGATCCGGCCACTCTCGAGGCTATAGCATGCAGGGAAGCTTTGGCACCGGCAGAGGATCTGGGCGTTCAAAATTTCATTGTCGCATCGGACTGCAAGCAAGTCATCTCGGACATCAACAGAAACTCGCACGGGTTGTATGGAGCGATCATCACAGAGATTCAACTTAGATCATCTATTTTTCAGTGTACTTTTTCTTTTGAGAGTCGTGCTGTTAACTATGAAGCACATAGCTTAACCAAGTTTTCGCTCTCTAGAGATCCGGGACGCCATGTTTGGCTTGGCGTGTCTCACGACCAGATATGTATCCCACATCATGTGGACTTCCATGAATAAATTTGGTTTTACTCCTGTGACTTGTTCCATTTTTTTATTTCAATTTTGCATTGTTTGTGATGCAGCGGTGGGTACTGGTTGTGAGCTTTGCTTTTTTCTCTTTGCCTACGTTGTTATGTTTTAGGGGAGACAAAAAGCATACGTTCATTTCTTTGCACGTGTTGTTATGTTTTTTTATTTCTTCCTTTCTAAAGATTTTTTTTTGTAAATGTATGACTAATTAGAATAATATGAAGATTTTCGTATAAATATTTTTCTTCTTGTGAAATTACATGCTTTATAAATAATAGAAAACCTTGATATTACACGGATATTTATGTAATTTCTCTTGGGCGTAACAATAGTTGAACTGTCGTTGGCTATCAACTGGATATGCATAGTTCCGGTGAATTTTTTTCAAAAAATTATTCAATATAATTAGTTTTTAATATATTTTTATTTTTCAGGTTATATTCTTAGAGGGTGTTTGTTCCAGGGATTTATTGGCTTAGGGACTTAAAAAAGTCCCTATAAGTCCCATCTAAACCAAACAGGAGGGACTTATAGGGACTTAAAGTGGGCATTTGGGACTTATGAAATAAGACTCTCAAGTAGGGACTTATAGGGACTTATAGTTGTAATATGGTCTTATAGGGACTTATAAGTTCCAGGAACCAAAAAAGTACGGACTTTTTAGGGACTTGGGACTTATAAGTTGGGACTAAAAAAAGTCCTAGGACTTATTAACCAAACAGGGCCTTAATTGTATTCCTAGTTTCTATCTTTTCCCTGTATTGGGTTTTTTCGCTTTTGTTATGCACACACGTGCCATTTGCACACAGTCCACATTAGCCATTTATGTGTAAGATATCGTTCATTTTTCTATTTCTTAATTTTACATGGTGATTGCAAGTGTGAGCTCGCCGAAAAAAATAGACTGCAAGTGTGAGCTCGCCGAAAAAAATAGACTGCAGGTGTGGACAGTTGCATGTCTGCCATTAGGCACACTACTGCAACCAACTACTGCAAATTTATGTCTTCAACGTGACTGCAACTTGATGGTGTTTTATCCGGGAGAGGGGTTGTTGCATGTTTGCCATCAACACACAACTACAAGTATCTGCCCCGACTGCAATTGCATGTCTTCAACGCGGCTCTAACTTGGTGGTCTTTGTCGAGGGGAGAGGGCAGTTGCATGTTTGCCACAAAACATGCAACTTGCCCTTGACTGCAATTGCATGTTTTCAACACAACTATAACTTAGTGATGTTTCGTACGGGGGAAGGACAATAGTTGCATGTCTGCCACCAACACACAACTGCAAATGTCACCCCCGATTGTCATTCCATGCCCCGACATGCTCCTTTGGCGTGGCCTCCATGGGAATCGAGCAGATTCCATCGGAGGTAAGGTTGAGCTAAGAGCAGGAAGATAGGAGAAAAGAAGCGGTTCGCTAGGAGATGGACAATATGCCAGGTAACGATTCACTAGAAGATGGCTTAGTCAAGTAAAGCCCAATGAAAGGTAACGATTCGCTAGGAGATTGCCCAGTCAAGTAAAGCCCGATGAATTACGAGATGAGCCCATTATTTTGGTATATGGAGACTGAGTTTGATGTTTCAATTCCAATCGACATTATGAAACCAACCTGTGTCATGTAATCACGGACTCCACCTCCACCTTGATGTGGTGGTCTCCACATCTGCCTTGTCGCGGCGCTGTCGACGTCCCTCCAAGTACTTGTTGGAGGAGAAAGGAGTCCACATACTTCTGGCGTTGTCTGTACGAGAGGCGGCATCGCCGCCACCACTCGCCTCGAGCAGCCAACACAAGCAACTTATTGGTAAAATTTTGTCTTCCCTTTTGTTTCAACAAGTGCCATGTTGTGCTAAGATTTATATTAATCTGTTTTGTTTACATGTTCTAGGTAGATAATAGTTTTGAGGATTAGACATTTTGGGATAAATAATGGAAGTTTCAACCAGCGAGAGTCCAGTTTAGACTTTATATGAATTTCTGCGTTATAAATTTCTCACCTAATTCTTAAGAACGAAACTATTTTGAACAATTAATTGTGTATCGTGTTGCCCTGCATGTATACTACTTGACCAATTAATTTTATTGATTGTCTTTTTGATTATATCATTCCTTCGATTTTTCATTTTCAATGTTCGCCTCGGGTAATTTCAAATCCTAGATCCATCACTGGCAAACTTGGTGGTGTTTTGTCGGGAGAGGGGGGGGGGGGGATGTACAAAAGAATCAAATGCAATGTTGCAAACAAGTTTCTGTTTAAGATTCTTTCTTTTATGTTTTGTTCAAGTGTTATGATTCAAACCCTCAAAACAAAATCTGCGAGGTTCCTAGCTAGTACTAGTATGAATCAAAGAAACTCTACACCGGAGTGTGAAATCAATGATCTACCCACCAACCAAGATAATGGTGCGGTGGTCATCACTAGTCTCGACATGCTGCACTATCTTAGTGGGACCTACCTGGCAGCCTCACGTACAGGACGGGCATCAGCTATAATGCAAACATCTACTGTAGCAGGCCGGAGAGGAGCCCCGTCGTCACGCGCGTCACATGCACTGCACTCTGCAGCAGCCTCCAGTCCACAGTGCATCACTGCACCGCGGCAGCAGCAGCCTCCATTATTGATACGCAGTCCCATTGTCACTGCTCTGCTCCCCCTGCAAAGGCCAACCAGCCATGGATGCGGCTGGCCACTTGCTCAGCAGCTTCTTCGTCTCTTCCTAAGCTATTAGCCCGCCGAGACATGATCTAGAGGGAACACCGGCGGCCCTTGTGGGAGGGAGATCTAGGGATGGCGGGGGTGAGCGCCGGGACGGGGGCAATGTGGGTGAAACCGTCGGTGCGCGAAATCAACGACCCACTCATCACGCGCCTACTTGGAGACCAAATGGTCTGTGCGTGGGCACTCACCACCTTCGTCGGTATTCTCGAGATTCCGCGTGGGACCTGGTCGGCAGCCTCACACAACGTGCAACTTCGTCCCACCAGCCACACAGCAAGCAACAGTGCATCGTGCAGCAGCTAGCTTAATTATTAGCAAGGACAAGTCTCGTCGTCACGCGCCTTCACAGACCAGTGTCCCCAGCCCCTCTCTTTCTCTCCCCACGGCAGCGCTGCACAAGCGTGCTCCATTATTGGTGTCCCCAGCGCCATTGCTCCTCTTCCTCCGCCACCAAACACCAATCACTCAGCTGCTTCTTCTTCACCAGAGAGCAGAGCAGAGCAGATCCAGAGTCAAGGCGGCGAAGGGGAGAGACGGGGTCGGGTAGCGATGGCGGGGGTGGGCGTTGGGACGGGGGCGATGAACTCGCTCCTCGGCAAGCTCACAGCCTTGCTCAGCGACGAGTACAATCTGCTCAAGAGCGTCCGCAAGGAGATCCGGTTCCTTGAGCGCGAGCTCAGCGGCATGCGAGTCGTGCTGGAGAGGCTGGCGGACATGGAGGAGAAACTCGATGGCCTGGCAAAAGGCTGGAGAGACAGAGTGCGTGACCTCAGCTACGACATAGAAGACTGCATCGACCGCTTCATGGACCGGCTTGGAAGCGGAGATGCCAAACCAAAGTTCATGAAGAGGACGGCGCGCCGGCTCAAGACTCTATGGGCGCGCCACGACATCGCGACCCAGATCAAGGAGCTCAAGGCTCGCGTCATGGAGGAAAGTGAGCGACGTGACAGGTACTACATTTTTCCTAACTCTGGCACATTTTTTTTTTCGCTGTTGTTGTTGAGGATCTTAACTCTTGCACTT
Source organism: Aegilops bicornis (assembly GCA_021605145.1). Classification (NCBI taxonomy): domain Eukaryota; kingdom Viridiplantae; phylum Streptophyta; class Magnoliopsida; order Poales; family Poaceae; genus Aegilops; species Aegilops bicornis. Next base: position 675,397,031 of record CM038669.1, on the reverse strand, counting down.
GTATGTACTTCTGGATGATGCAACATGAGATTAAATAATTTTTTACTGTAAAAATGATGCTAGGTACAAGCTTGAAGAGAGTTACTACAGTGCAACGAAGACGGTGGAGATAGACCCGCGGATAACTGCCATCCACGAGGAGGTCAAGGGCTTGGTGGCAATGGACGGCCCAATGAAGCACGTCATTGCCTTGCTGATGGACGAGAGTAAAGAGTTGAAAGTGGTGCCGATTGTCGGATCAGGAGGGTTGGGGAAGACGACCCTGGCCATGGAGGTCTATCGCAAGATTGGATCAGGAGGGGACTTCCAGTGCCAAGCTTGCGTGTCAGTGTCGCGCACACTTGATCTGGTGAAGCTCCTAAAAGATATCTTGTCTCAGATCGATAAAGACGCGTACAAAGAATGTCAGAGTTGGGAAAAGGAACAGCTAATCCGTGAAATCAAACATATCTTGACAGGAAAGAGGTGCGGAGTATATAGATGATTTGCTTTAATTTGTTTTATACCCCTGTTTATACAAGCACCTAGAATTAATTGATTCATATATTTGGACTATTGAAACAATTATTATTATTATTATTATTTAAACTTAGCTAGTTTGAAGTTTGAACCAGGCTAGATCAAATGGTCATCTCTAGTTGTCTTGAGTATGTTTAGTTCCTTGAACATATATATTGCTTTCGCATTACCTCAAACTAGCATATCGATTAACTGTTGGTCGTAAACGCACATTCAGTAAATACTTTTAATCTTACATTTTAGCTTCACACAACAGGCACACATAAAAAAAGTCCACGTTCATCCCTCCATGTAATGATAACCCAAAAAGATGTAGTGTTGCTACAAACTTCACAAATACTGGATAAGCCTGATTTACTTCACAAGACTAGACGCTAGAGCTAGACAACAGTCAATGCAAGAATAGTGCAAGCAAATCAGAAACGGGGTCAGCTACATTATGAATCCTTGCTATAGTTGTCCAACTAACAAAATGAATTGCTATACTTCTACGATTTAACCCAAGCATCCTGAACCAAGAAGCATGTGTGCAATCTTTGTGTGTCATGCCATGAGATAAATGGATGATGATAGAAAATAACCACCACCGGAATAAATCTTCAAACCACCATAACCATTTGCTCAATGGTGTCGATCCAAGCCATGTAAACATAGCACTTTGAGACAGAATGAGGCCAGGAAACCATTAAAACAGAGTATACCTTTTAACATCACCTAAATGTGCACCAGAAAATGCAATTGAAACTTTACTCATTCCCTTTAACGAGGATAAAAGAAGTAACAGTAAATGCACCTACGCAAGATATCAAATTACAAAGGTGTGAAAGAAACGAATTTTGTAAACAAACCAAACATTCTTGACTAAGCTAGCAAAAACATGGCTGCAGCTAGTACGCTTGTCTGTCTCAATCTGAATGATCCTAATGACCCGCTGAGAGTTGTAATTGTTGGATAAGTGAGCAACTGTATTCTCAGAAGGGCCAAAGGCCAATACATATACAGGTGTGTGGTAAAGTGCAAGAGACCCCTTATACAATGGGGATAAACCGAAAAGGGCTATACACATCTAACACCCCCCCTCAAACTCATGGCGGGTCAACAACACCGAAGTTTGGAGAGAAGAAAACTATCTGCGCCGAGTCTGGGCCTTCGTGAAGAAGTCCGCCATATCAGTAACTTCGGAGGGCACATAGTGAAGGGCGAGAGTCCGATCTCGCACAAAGAAGACGCACAAAGTGGGCATCCACACCGATGTGCTTGGTGAGCTCATGCTTCACCGGGTCACGCCAATCTTGATAAGCGCCCGATCTTGTCGATAATAAAGGAGTCGATGTAGGGCAGACACACCAAAATCCTCAAGTAACCACCGTAACCAGGATCACCTCGGCCGTCCAACATAGCCATGGCTCGCAACTCACCCTCTGTACTCGGCGAGAAGCTGCGATCGCTTCTTTGTCTTCCGTGCAATCAGAGAGCCACCAAGAAAGACACGATGGCAGACAATGACGTCGATCCGAGGGATCACTAGCCTGTAGCATCGAGTAGGCACGGAGCTCAAGAGAGGCTGAGCGGGGAAAGAAAAGCGGCGAGAGATCGTGCCACGAAGATATCGTAGAACACGGAGGAGATGACTATAGTGGACATTGGTGAAATTTGAAACAAACCGACTCGAGGATGTGGGCGGGATAGGAGATGTCGGACGCGTAATGACAAGATAGACGAGGCGCCAACAAGATTACGATAGCGAGTGGGATTAGAAAGTGGTTCACCATCGGTGGCACGGTGAACGTTGAGCTCCATAGGAGTCACAACCGTCGCTCATCACCAAGAGCAACATGAGCAAGAAGATCTGAATATATTTCTCTTGGGAGATGTAGAAGCCATCGAGAGATCGAGGAGATCTCAATCCCAAGAAAATAGCGAAGTGGACCAAGATCGGTCATAAGAAACTGGTCGAAAGGCGAGCCTTAACAAAGGCGATGTAGTCGGTGTCGTCACCAAAGTGATGATCATGTCATCAACATAGAGAAGGAGAAGAGTCCGACCACGAGGAGACGTGTGAACAAACAGTCTGGGATCATGGTCATCGGGCAAGAAACGTGGCGGTCACCACAGAGGCGAAGCGCTCAAACCAGCGCGAGGGCCTGCTTTGAGACCATATAGAGAGCGGCGAAGTCTGAGACCATACCATCGGGAGCATAGTACCCACATGGTGGCTGCATATAAACCTCCTCACGCAACTTCGCCCGTTGAGAAAAGCGTTACGAACATCAAGTTGAGAGATAGACCAGCAGCAGATGAAGCTACTGACAAGAAGAGTGCGAGCAGTGGTCATGTGGGCCCACGAGGCGAAAATCTCATCATAATCTCGCCCTGCTCTGCTGAAATCCACGGGCCAAGAGGCGAGCTTTGTAGCGCTCAAGAGAACCATCGGAGCGAGTCTTAAGCTTGTAGACCCACTTACGGTGATGGGACGGACACCGGAAGGGAGGGGAACGAGATCCCATGTGCGAGGCGCTCAAGGGCAGCAAGCTCCTCGGCCGCCATCGCAAGTTGCCATTCATTTGAGTCATGGCGGCAAGCGATAGGAGGTGGGCTCGATTAATCTGAGAGACCGCACTGATCGGGGAGAAGCGATCAAAGTGAGGGCGAGGCCGAAATCTGAAGGTTATGAACCGGAGGGATGGGAGAGGAGGTGCACGGAGGTGGAAGGCTCGTCAGAGGCAATATCCTCGGCCAGAAGCGAGAACGCCGAGTATAGTGGAGAGGAAACGGTGAGAGAGGGCGATTGGACCGGAGAGGATGGGGAGAGGTGGAGGAGGAGGAGGAGAAGTCGAGGATCGTGGGTGAAGGAGAAGGAAGGAGAGGTGCAGCAGGAGGAAAGACATGAGGAGGCACATAGCGGGGTGTATCGGAGAAGAAGAAAGGAAAGATCATCCGCAGAAGCTCGAGGTAGAAGGGCGTGGGTAATAAGAGCGAGACTCGTCGAAAGGTCACATCACGCGAGATGCGCAACCGACGCACCAACAGGATCCCAATGACGATAGCCCTTATGCTCATCATCAGTAGCCAAGAAAAACACACTCAACCGTGACGATCGGTTTAGTGCGTTCTCATGAGGCAAGAAGGACATAGCACACACATCCAAACATACGAAGAGCGGAGTAGTCGGAGAAGCGACCAATGAGACACTCCATAGGAATACCACCTGCAGAAGCGATCGATGGCTATATGTTGATGAGGTAGGTGGATGCTGAAACAGCCTCGGCCCAAAAGTGGGGTGGAAGAGAAGCGGCGATCATCGAGCACGAGCCGTCTCAAGTAGATGGCGATGCTATGCGTTCGCAACGCCATTACGAGCATGAGCACCGGGACACGAGAATCGGGCAAGAGTACCTGTTCCGCAAGAAAACCACGCATAGCAGTGGGAGATAAACTCACCCGGTAGTCGGCCACGAAAAGTGCGAATGGGCGTGGAAAACTGGGTGTGAACCATGGCAGCAAAACGTTTGTATATAGAGAGAACCTCGCTACGAGATTTCATGAAGTAGAGCCAAGTGTATCGAGAGAAATCATCAATAAACAAGATATAATAACGATGGCCACCTTTCGAATCAAAGGGAGCGGGACCCCAAACATCAGAATGAACTAAGTCAAAAGGACGCTGAGATACCGACTCACTGGTAGGATAAGGCAACTGGGTCTGCATTTGCCAAGTCTCGCAACCATTACAATGTAAAGAAACATCTCGGAATCTGAGACCCTAAAAGGCCCTGACGAACTAAAGAAGACAAGCGAGAGCCCTGAGAGGTGACCAAGGGGATGATGCCCTTTGTTGGAAGGGCAGCAGATGAAGAGGCAGCAAGAGCATGGGAGCTGGCAGGGGTGGTGGCAGCGGAAGGAACACGAAGCCAGTCAACCTCCCAAAGGCCCTCGGACTCACGGCGCCTGGGGCCAGCACCAACCAAAGCCTTGGTGCGACGATCCTGGATGGAGCAAGAGTCGGTATCAAGAATGACACGACAACCAGAATCAGTAAGTTGGGAAGCGGAGAAAAGATTCATGGTAAGGCGAGGAACATGTGAAACACTTGGAACAGAAAAAGATGGAGTGGAAAGAATACCATGACTAGCAACAGGAAGAGATGTGCCATCGGTAGTAAGAACATTTACAGGCGAATCAAGGGGTCGGAGAGAAGCCAACACGGAAGCATCAGGAGACATATGAAAAGAGGCTCCAGAATCCAGAACCCACGAAGATGTACTGTTGTGTAGATGCACATGGTGATGGAGAAGTGGGCTGCGATCACAAAGAACTGAACCAATCGAGGACGAGCTGAGGAAGCCAGAGGCGTTTGAGCCTCACAATGTCTGGTCGATGAGTGACGGAGTCGAGGAAGACACGGAGTCCCGGCTGGAGGAGGAGCGCCTCGATCTCGCTTCTTCGGCGGCATCGGACTGGGTGACTGACCGAGCGATAACCACAGACGGTGTCACGGGCGCGGCGTGCCCTTCTCGGCATAAGAAGGACGGCTCACCCCTGGAGGAGTAGGCGGGGAGCGGAGGCGGTGAGGCGAGCAGACGACACAGGAGTCCGGGCAGCCAAGACTGACGGGAGCACCAGCAAACCAGCAGAGCGAAGACGGGTCTCTTCAGCACGAAGCTCCGCAAACACCTCCGAGATAGGAACACGGCCACGAGCAAGCAAGTGAGCACGGCGCGGTTCAAACTCAGAGCGGAGACGCGATAAGAACTCATGGATCCGCTGAAACTCCAGATCGTAATCGAGTAGTTCGACAAAGAACGATGGTTCCACAAACAATCGTCCGAAGAGAGTCAAGTGACGCCAGATGGCAGAGCACTGTGAATAAAACTCATCAACAGAGGAATCACCTTGCTGGAGGGCGTGCTCCTGACGTACCACAGAGAGATAGAGAGCGTCACCAGTGGGCTGATAGCGCTGACAAAGATAAGACCACATCGCTGCAACTGTGCCAAGTCCCATGAACTCCGAAGCAAACAAGCGAGGAGGACAACTGGCAAGAAGAACAGAAGAAAGACGAGCATCGTCATTGCACCACCGAGTGTAAGCGGATAGATCATCCGATGCGCCGAAAGAGCATCGAGTAAGCGAGACCTGGCGATCATAGGCATCAACTGCGGCATCATCAAGGGTCTTGGCAGCATCCGGTCGGTAGGGAAGCCTCGGGAGCAAGAACCGGTGGCACCGGTGGGATTGGGGCCACAGTATAGCAGGGCATGGCGGGCGAGGAACCTCGCCGGAAAAGAACACCCAGAGAAGAAGACCACGCATATGGATGCGCATGAATCCCACAAACTCAGCATAGTTGGTGCCATCGAAGATCACTGAGCACCGAGGAACAGCAACATAGCCCGAAGAAGACATGAGGGAACTCTGTTTGCTCCTTTTTTTTTTTTTGGAACTCAGGAGGTCCGAACGAAATCTGGACTGGGGAGGCCCGAAGCGCTCACGAGAAGGAAGTCAACGAGCGGGGGGTCGGGAGCGACGCAAACCTCGCGAGACAGAGGACAGCGGGTCCGAGATGCGTGGCCCGTCCGCAGCAAAGCGAGGGAAGCCCGGACGATGGCTCGAATCCAGCTAACGCCGCTCGGCTTCAAGCGCCGCTGGAGGGGAAGCAGCAGCTTCCGTAGCAGGAGCCGGATCGACGCCGCCCGACACTTGCCCGACTGGATCGGGTTGCGCAGAGAAGCGGCCAAGGGCGAGGCAGCGGAGCAGCGAGGAGGACCGGGGCGCCCGGATCCGCGGCGAGGAGAGCCGGGACGGACAGATCCGCGGCGAGGAGAGCCGGGGCGGACGGATCCGCGGCGAGGAGAGCCGAATCTGGCAGTGGATGGAGCGGGAGAAGAGCTAGCACGGAGTTGCAGCGTGCGGGAGTGAGGGGAACCTAACATCTGATACCATGTTGGATAAGTGAGCAACTGTATTCTCAGAAGGGCCAAAGGCCAATACATATACAGGTGTGTGGTAAAGTGCAAGAGACCCCTTATACAATGGGGATAAACCGAAAAGGGCTATACACATCTAACAGTAATCAATTTCATGCAAGGAAATAAACTTTATATTACAACTTTCAGTGTGTTTTATTTCATTAAAGAAAATACACAAATATATCAGCTGTAGCCTATTGATGGTCTCAGCTTATAATGACATTGAGCAGGAGAGAACTAGCAAGTATACCAAATAAATATAAAAACACACAAATACTAGTAACACTCAAACACCTTGTACATTCGCAATTTTCGAATTTAATCGTTGGCTTGGGCACCACCTCCTCAATCCTTGTTTCCCCCATAGTGGCTGATAAAGAATTCCATTGCTACAGGGCAGTAGGGCTCCCCATGCACACAACAATAGCAGGGAGAGCAGAGGAAACATGGATACAATACAAGCCTACAAATATCTTATCCTTATATAATGAATCATCAATTAGATGCCATTTTGGGTGGGCTGGACGAACACGCACCCACCGGGTGGTTAGGGTCTAGAAGGTAAAATACAATGTTAATAGTTAAGGATTTGTGGTTTAAACGGTACTAAATTCCAGGGTTGAAACTTAAAGTAGAATTGATCTTTCTTCTACCAATGGAAAGTCGTTTATCCGTTGATATGATTTAGATACTTTTGTTTTCATTTACCATGGGGATGTAGTGAGATACTTCTAATAAGTTTGATTGATACAAAAAAAGTTACTGGAAAATTAAGTGTGCCACATTTATGTATCTGTTTGCCATTATCAAATTAATTGCTAGTGCAAGTCTCATAGTTAATGAGAATGCTTAACAACGCACACTACTCAATGCAGGTACTTCATTGTTATTGATGACGTATGGAAAGAACAAGATTGGAAATTGGTCAAGGCAGCATTTCCTGAGAATAATAATGGTAGCAGAATAATTGCTACTACACGCATTACAGGTGTAGCCAATCTATGTTGTTCGGTCTCAGATGAGCAACCCTATCAAATGGCACCTCTAGATGATGTTGATTCTCAAAGATTGTTCTTTAAGAGAATTTTCTACTCAAATGATTCATGTCCTTCTGAACTGAAAGAAGTTTCTGCTAGGATTTTAAAAAAATGTGGCGGACTGCCACTGGCTATAATTACATTTGCAAGTTTGCTTGCCAGTAAGAAACATAACAAGGATGAATGGGAGAGACTGCAAGATTCCATTGGTACTGGTTCTTCGTTTGATAAGGATGGGAACTTAAAAGGGATGAAAGATATATTGTTACATAGTTACCTGGATCTTCCCCACCACCTGAAGACTTGTTTACTGTACTTGTGCATATATCCAGAGGACTCCGTGATCAATATTAAACTGCTGAAATGGAAATGGATAGCAGAAGGATTCATTGCTACACAATGGGGAAGTTTGGATCAAGTAGCAGAGAACTGTTTTAATGAGCTCGTTAATAGAAATATGATCCAGCCAGTTTATGGTAATTATGAAAGTTCGGTGAAATATTGTAGGGTCCATGATATGGTGCTTGACCTTATTATATCTTTATCGGATGAAGAGAATTTTGCCACTGTCTTAAATGGGCGTATATGCAATTCTTTCCCAAATAAGATACGTCGTCTGTCCATGCAATCTAGTGGCAAAGAGCATAAAGGGGCAGTTGGGGCAATTACAGAGACCAAGATACATGTTCGCTCAGTGACTATCTTTTGGCAAGTTGAGCAGATGCCCCACCTTGTGGACTTCCATGCTTTGCGGGTGTTGGATCTTGGAGATTGTAAATGGTTGGAAAACAAGCATGTAAAACATATAGCTAGTTCGCGTCAGCTGAGGTATTTGAGAATTGGCCGTTCTGAGATTACTGAGCTTCCTGGTGAAATCGGAAAGCTTCAGCACTTAGAGACTCTGGATTTGAGATATTGTTATTTACTTCCAAGACTGCCATCAACGGTGGCGCAGTTGCGGAAATTGGTGCGCCTATTTGTTAGCTATAGAACACAATTACCTGCAAGTGGGTTCCGTAGTCTGCAGGCCTTGGAGGAGTTACACTTGCAAGAAACTGACGACCCAGTGAGATTTGCGGAGGAAGTAAATGAGTCGGGAAAATGCAACCTTCGCTATCTTCGTACTGGTGGAGACATAGCCGAGCGTCTGTTCTGTAACCCATGCTGCACATACCCGTGCCTCCAAGTTCTTAAAATTCAATCAGGTATTGGAATGGTTCCCTGGGGAATGGCCTCCCTCGAGAATCTCGTGAAACTACGCATATGGGTCAGGGAATTTGATAAGGAAGATCTCCAAGTTCTCATGGGCATGCCTTCTCTGGCCCATCTGGAGCTTGAGATAATGAGAAGGACCATTAATGAAAAGCTGATCATTGGTGGTGATGGATTCAAACTGCTAAAGGTCTTCCACTTCCGTTATTCATCACTCTTCCGTTCTACTGTTGAAGTGAAACCAACGGGTGGACTGCGGCTAACATTTGCACCAGGTGCTATGCCAGCACTCCGTTGTCTCCATTTTGAGTTGAACCCAATGTGGATCGCGTCCGACTTTTTTGCAGACTTGGGTGTCGAGCATCTTCCAGGCCTTGCACAGCTCGAGGTCGAAATCAATTGTTTCGAAGCAGCTCCAGACAGGGTGGAGGCTCTGGAGTCTTCCGTTGAAAAGGCAATCAGCTTGCTCCCCAAGTGCAGAATCCGTGTCAGCAGAGACCTTGAATATCTCATGTTTAAGGATGACAAGGAGTGGGAAGAGTACGTCGCAAAAAGAATCTCAGCGAAGAAAGGACACCAGAAGAATGAGAGAGTGACCACCAAGAACTAGCCACCTAGCTTAATCCTGGTAACTCAAATGATGGTGATTTCTACTCACTCCTATGAGTAGCAATTTTTTATAATATGTCCTACGCCCATCTTGAACAGCAGTTCGTGGATCCAAGTCAAGTCATGCATCTCAAGAATCCAGTCCTGCTACTTACTGCAAAGTCTGCAACTCAACTGGCTAGCTATCAGCATTTGGTTCCAAAAGTGACTTTGTTGAGCGGATCACATGTATTCAAGGTGATTTATGTGTAGTGTGAGCTAGTATTTTTACACAGCCCGTCATGCATTATTTACTCAGGCCGAACTGAGCTGTGCATCTTCTGTGGTATTTCTACAATTGATTGGGTTGTTGTGTGTAGTATACGTGCTGGCTGGCAAAAGTTGGCAGCTGTTTGATTGAGCTATATTTACACACGTCTGGAGTGCAGTCCCCTGTGACTGACTGCTATGCTACCTACTGCTGTCCTCGGTAACATTCAAGCTTCTCTACCAGCACCTACTCATTTCTCTCGATTAATTGGGGTCAGTAATGTATGACGGTATCACTAGTTGGTTGGTTGGTTGGTTATTTTGTCCGGATGCTCGAAGCCTAACTAACGTGCTTGAGCTTATACTACCGATCTCGTGAGTGCATATATGCATGTTCTTGTAATCTCAACTATAGTGAGTAAGCTGGCCCTGTCAAAGCGAGACTTGATAAACATGTCATCTGTTGAGGCAAGCGACGGCAGGCACAGTTGAAACCAATGCTTCCTCTTCCACACCATCTCCGTTACAGCAGGACAACACGGCAAGGAGTACAGACACATAACAAAACTGGACTTGGCTATTTGTATGTCAGACTGAATTTTCTTTTGGTGTAAGTTGATTTTTTTGGCCTTTGGATATGAGATCTTCATCAGACGGTTGTGTCTTGTGTGTCTCCTATCTCCAACCTTTTTTTTTTTTAATAAAACCTACCTCCAACCTGATTGAGTCTTGTGGTAAGTTGGCCCGTCAAAATTCAGACATTCAATGTCGACCCGTGGCCACATATTCCTGTTATCTCGACCAAAATATAGGTGAAGTGCACTTGTAGAACAGCATCTGGAGGATGTGATGTCGGCTATCTGAATTTTATCCAACTCAGCGCCTGCACTGAAACGACCCGGCACATGAGCTTGTAATTTCGGAAGCGATTTCTCTCTTCAGTAGACGGTCGTTGTTGATATGTAGTGCATTCAGCTATCAGGTGTGTCCGTTGGTTGCTCACCGTGTTTGTGTCCTCTTGATTGGTTGGTTAGTAGCACAGCACGACACATCGTACCATCCTAATCGCACCACCGGGAAAATGATTCTATGTCCCTTGCTGTTGGTAAGAGTTGGAATTTCACGACCACAACAGTCAGAGCAGCTCTGCACTGGGACTGAACATGCTACTCTTGCAAATTCTTGCACCATGAAGGGCATCTTTTACCTGCTGCCTATTGCACAGCTATCACACGTTACGAGTCTGATGGATAGCAGACATAAGAATGAGAAACAGAAGTACACTGAAACCACTGAATGTCTCAACATGACTGGAGAGTGATACTGAAGAAACAGAGTTGGTGTAGCAGAAATGAAATCACTGATCTCAACATGACTGAAAAATAATAATCTCTAGCTTAGATAGTAAAAACAGAAACTTAGAACGTACAAAGTTGGTCATCTATTTTGGAACGGAGGGAGTAGTCTCTAGCAAGAAATTTAGAACAGCGCCGGCGGATCCTGTAGGCCGTCGACGCGGACGGGGCCGTGCCTGTCGAGGATGGCCGCCGCCGCGTCGTCCATTGCCGGCGGTTGGCACGCACGAGGGTTTGTTTGGTAGGGGAGGGGAGCGCGGACTGTGGACCTGTGGGGGGTTTGCGAGAGCGTGTAAACGGCCCGCGGGCGGCGGCACAACACAGCCCAGGCCCAGCCCAAACGGACGAGGCACAACGCAGCCAAGGCCCAGTCCAAGCCAGTTCGTGCGGTCGTCTTCATCTTAAAAACAAATTGCTGTTTCTAAAAAAAAGACTCTCCGGCTATAAAATGGAAAGTGTAGGAGCCATGCTATTCTAGTATCTTCTTTCTTTAAATTTTCCATTAAAAAGAGCTCCTCCTTTTTTAAAATAGAGGCAAAAGACTTGTCTCATTATTAATTAACATGTGAACTGTTCAGGCAAGCAACGAGGTTTGTACTCTACTTCCTATAACTCTGCTTCTCTGAACCTTGCCACATCTTACTTCCTCCTCCTCTCCATCTCTTTTACAGCGTCGGATGACAAACATTTCTTCAGATACCATCCCAGCCCACAGATGAGGTTTGCTTATTTCCATGAATACATCTTCATCACCATCGTCATGCTCATCTCTGGAACCAGGACCGCAGAAGCACACCACTCGCCAACGATGAGCACCGCGGATTTTCTTATCCATATGCAACCCCTTTATACTGTTCAAGAAATTATGTTCCTTCCCTTCAAGATATCATATATCGCCAACCTTTGCCATGATCAGGTAACCGGGTCTTGCCGATTGCTTTCCTGGCTACTAGTACAACGTACGCGCTGACCCTCAACTGTTGCTTAATAGACTAGAGCTACACAGTGAATGAAAGAATCGGCAAACAAATCAAATACGGGTCCCTGCTATATTACACGAAATAGAGTTTTCCCCCGTTTTATATTACAAAGCAAACATCACCGAACAACCAGATAGGTGCTGGGGCGAAAGCAGCACAGGCACGCCCAAAAGAAACGAAAGAGAAAAAGAAAAGAAATAAGTGCCGACACCGGCGGATCAACAAAAACGAAGAAGCTTCGCGACCGCCGCGCCCACCAGGATCCTCCACTAAGCTCCTATACTCCGAAGCGCCAGTACCAATCAACACCTTCAAGAAGGCAGCGGCGATGGCGATCTTTGCGCAAGGGTTTCCCGATGCAGACGCGGGGAGAGAGGAAGGGTACCTCCGACGCCTTCCAGGAAGGTTCGGTGGCACCCTCAGGCACCACCACGTCGGAGTCGGCTCGGCCGACAGGGATTTCTCCCGATCCCAACCTTCAACTCGGGCGATCCGGAGCACGCCACCGGACAAACCACCACTCTGCACCAAAACGGTCTTGAAGCTTCCGCGCCGTCTCACCACGGCACACCGCGAAGGAGCAGGACTCGGGGCGATAGCATCGCCGTCGGACGCTGGAGGGCCCAACCTCCACCGTCAGCAGCGGTAACCAGCCGGACGTGGCGGGAGCATACCGGTCCGTGGGCCCACATGTCCGGGTCGCAGATGCCGTCAGAAGCTCCCGCCTTCCACGCTGCGAAGGCATCTTTGTCGGCGCCACCACCTCAGTCTGAGCCGCACTCCTCCGCGCGCAAGGCGTCCGGCCACGCCAATGGCCAGCCCGCTAGGACCAGGATGGGGCGGCCACGGACACCGCCGTCACGCCACCACGCCACCGCCAAAGGCGCGCCGCCAGTCGCCGTCAGCGGCACAGCTGCCGTCACACTGCCGGGGCGAGGAGCGCAATGAGACAGAAGGGCCGCCGCCCTTTCACCACCCGGCCAGCAGGGGCATCCGCTAAGCGGCAGGGGAGATCCAGCGGAGGGCGAGAGGAAGGGAGGCGCCGCCCGACCACCTCCCGGGGAGGCAGCCTTGAGCGAGGAACAGGAGGCCGGGAGGAGGAGGAAGAGGCGAAGAAGGGCCAAGGCGCCCGTGAGGAGGGCTAGGGCGCCCGGCGGGTGAAACCCTAGCGGGAGGGAGCGGGTCGGGAGCGGGCCTCATAAAACTATTTCCATTCCCTGCTATATTACGAGTTGTTGCTATGGTTCTTTCAACTAACAAAATGAATTGCTATACTTCTGCAGTTTTATCCAAGCATCCATGCTGTATCCGTAGAATCCTAGAAATATCCACTCAAGTACTTGTGAAAATTTCAGAGATTCAGATAGGCTGACTTGCAGAAATCAGCACAAAGGAATGAAACTATTTATCACGTAGAAAGATTCTGAAGGAAAATTGCCCTGATTTTTCCTCCAAAAGATTGATTTTACATGAGAAAAATTCACTATTGGTCCCAAAACTTGAGCCGGATGACACTTTAGTCATTGTACTTCAAAATACCCTAAATACCATTCATATACTTGCTCTAGGGGTTCATTTCGGTCCATATATATGATTTTGTGTACGTATACGCTGATCTGGCCGCGTCAACGCTCGCCACGCGTGCTTTGACTGCCACGTAGTTAGGGAAGAAGGAATACTCAGCAATTCAGAGGGGGATCCGGGGGTGTTTTTGCAAAAATGACCTACACAGCTCGCCGTTGCTGCTAGTCCTGCTGCTGGGCGTCGCGCGGCCACGCGACGCAGCTCGCCGTGGCGCTTAACCAGACGGCGTCTTTGCTCCTCTCCTTCAAGTCCTCCTCCTTGCCGACCACCCGGCTCCATCTCGGTGAGGCTACGCCCGGACGCCACGCCTGCGAACAGCGTCGTCTGCATGGCCTTCCCCGCCACGTCGTCGTCGGACCAGATGAGGTCGTCGGCGTCGTCGCCTAACGAGCGGCTCGTCGGCCCCATCTCGCCGGAGCTGGGCCGGATCGAGCACCTCCGCCACCTCGATCTCTCTGGCAGCACGCTCAACGGCACCCTCCCCGTCGACCTATTCCGCGTGCTGGAGTTCCACATCCTCTCGCTCGCCAGCAACGGCATCATGGGGGCGCTGTCGGAGCACGTCGCCCTGCTGCGCAGCCTCTGCGCCCTCAATCTCGTCGGCAACGCGCTCTCCGGCGCCATACTGGGGAACCTCATCGCTGTCTCCCTCGCCAGCAACTACTTCTCCGCAAAGTGCTCTGTGTATATTAGTGCATTTAAAGTTCGGATTTGCTAAAACTCATTCAAATGAGAAACTAATTGGTCTCATTCACTTTTTCGACCATCCGATCGAGCCGCGCCGCGATTAGTGCTTCCTCTAGGTGGATAGCTTCGCACGGCCCATCTGTTATCTCGCTCGTGGCCCGTTTTCTTTTTTTTTTGTCACACGTTTGTTTTTCTTTTTCTTTTTGCTGACTAAGCCCAGCCCGTGTCTTATCACCCATCTGTTGTCTCGCTCGCGGCCCTTTTTTTTGTTGCACATTTGTTTTTCTTTTTCTTTTCGCTGACTAAGCCCAGCCCGTGTCTTATCGCCCATCTATTCATTTCTCTGTTGCTCAAAAAAAAAATCATTTCTCTTCGTGTCTTATTGGTGGCGGCTGAGATTCGGGAGAGGCCGCTGCGGGAGATCGGCGACGGCGGCGTCTACCTGTACGGGATTTCGGCGGCGGCGGCATTTAGAAGTAAGAGTCTGCCCGTCCTCCAATCCTTTTCTTTGTTATTTGTAGAGATTCATGTTCTAGTGTTTTCTTTTAGAGCTGTTCTTTTCTAGCCAGATCCGTAGGAACTGTATATGTTTTTGGCGGCTTCGAATCAAGGATGTTGGTGGCTGTATTTATGGATGTGGATTTTTTGCGTCGGATCTGTGTTGGGGCGGTTCAGCCAAATAGGAGAAATGGGCGTGGAGTAACAGTAGGATCTGTCTTGGAAATGGGCGTGGAATGTGTTCAGTGATGTATCCAACCAGGTTTTTTGTGTGTTTTTTTTCTTTGTATGTAGATGAATGTGTAAAGGATGATGTTGCAATACAGATTTTTCGTTTTGTCTTGCGCAGCCACACCAATTCACTCTGCCTTTATCCTTCAGGCGTTGATGATTTTTTGATAGTAAAAATGTGATCCCTTTTTTTCTTGTTAGAACTGGACTATGTTTCCTGCTCTTGTGGTTGTCCAGGTTGTTATATACACAGTATTTTCACCATGCATTAGGACACACCGATTTTCGAAGTGACATTTTAATCAAGTAGAAGTTTGTCTACACTAGTGCAGTGTTTTTTTAGTTGATTTTTCATTGTAATCAAGTAGAAGTTTGTCTCGGCTACTATAGAACTGCAGTAGTGAATGGCCAGTGTAAACTGATTGTGGAATATATTTTTATATGTGAGTTTATACTCTGCAGGATGTTGTGTCCAGATTGCCATCCATTCCGTCAGAATGACGATGAGCTGGACTTTAGCATTTTCATTCGCGACGGGTCTCGAGATTTTGCGGTAATCTATTCTGCTTTTGTTAGATGTTTTTTTTCAACGCCTTTTCCTTTATGATAGGATTCTTCTTTTTGCTAATTGTTTTGATTGTTTTCTCCTTTTTTATGAGCAGAACATCCCATGCACCGCAAGGAACCGGTTCAACCAGATGAGTGGTCTGAAGTTTAAAGCACATGGTCGTAGATACGTTGTTGATGTGTTCATTGGACATGAAACAACATTGATTGGAGGTGATGATTGGGCGAAGTACAAACACGACTTCAACGTGTGCCAGGGCAAAAAAAGTGGTGTTCGACATGTCTGGATGGGTACCCGAGGCTTTTGTGTGTTCTGTTGGAAGTAGTCATGCAATAGATCGCAGGGGTGTAGCACATGACATGACAGGACATAATGTTGCACAAGGTGGGGGGGGGGGGGGGGGGCTGGCAACTTTGATGCACTTGGAGTGGAAGAAGTCATTTATACCAGAGATCTTGTTCTCAGCGATGGTGAAGCACAAATGCTGGGACTGTTAAGAACCATTGAAGATGGATACATTGGACCACATTTTGTGCACTGCCACACGCCCATGAACATCACAAGCAAGCTTATGGTACATCTTCTCAATCTTCATACCTTTTTTGTTACTTTTTCTTTTTTGCAAATATGTTTTGCGTTTTTCCTCTTCTTTTCTAACACAATTTTCACCTTCTTTCCTTTTTGTTTGTATTTGTTGATATCACATAGAAAATCCCGAAGAAAATCGTTCAACCATTGAACTTGGCTCCAGAAGGGGTTGTTGAGTTTTGCTTGGGTGTAGGAGATGTAATGCAGCTTGGATATCACATGGATCGTGATGGACGAATGGTCTTCCACAAAGATTGGGGTGTTTTTGTAGCCCAGAACCACCTCCGGGCGGATGATGTTGTCGTTTTCAACTTCAAGCATAGCAATGCACAGGGCATCAACATTAAATGCGTCGTTATCGGTTTGAGGCCGGCAGAAGAATAAGAGTTTTTAGTGCTACAAACAGTGTAATGGCACTTTCCTAGGTTAGCCCTTTTTGGTGACTTGGGCTATCCAGCTACCTTCACTTTTCATGTCTTTTTGTTTTTCTGAACTATGTAAGCACTCGGATGAATGTTTTTAGTCTTTTTCCATGTGGTTTTACTGCAGTAACTTTTTGCGGCAGGAGTGTTTTCCCATGCAAGCCCATATGCTTCTTTTTATATACAATGTCATGTGTTGGCAGACGTTTATTATCCTTAAGTTGTTGTTTTTTATCTCTTTCTTTGTAATTGTAGTTGCACCCGCTCCACATGAGCGCAACTACAACACCGTAGCACAATTGCAACACCTAAATATGACCGCGCCCGGGTGTCGAGGGGAGTGTTTGTCTGCAACAGTGAATTCGGTTGCATTTTAAAAAAAATAGTTTTTTTGTTTGTAGTTGCAATGGCTCAGACCCGAACACATGCAACTCAGCACACCCAAGCGCAATCGTAAGACAAATAATGTGATGGCAACCAGGGTGTTCATGGGGAGGACCGTCGGCGCCAATGAAATATGTTTCATTTTTTTCCCGTTCGGTATTTTGTTGTAGTTGCAACCGCCCCAACCTGAATGCAATTGCAACTCAGCACACCCAAGCGCAGCTCCATAACATATGATGTGATCGCAAACCATGGGGTCGGGGCAATGCCACTTGCAAGTCAACCATAGACTTGCATTTGGTGTTTTTTTTTTGTTGTGTTATTTTTCGTAATTGTCTCAGTTGCAAGTCCATCATCGACTCGCAACTGTGGGGCACACATGCCTCTTTGCAACTCGACCATCGACTTGCAACTGGGAGTGTTTTACTCGATGCCACTTGCAAGTCGACCCTCAACTTGCGAATGGTCTTTTTTTGTGTCATGTTTTTTGTAATTGCCCCAGTTGCAAGTCCAAGGTCAAATCGCAACCGCGAGGGTCGCTTCTCACTTGCAAGTAGACAGTCGACTTGCAAGTAGGGGTGTTTTACTCGATGCCACTTGCAACTCGGCCATGGACTTGCAACTGGTCTGTTTTTGTTTGTAGTTTTTGCAATTGCCCTGCTTGCAAGTCCAACATAGACTCGCAACTGTGGAGGCCCGCATGCCACTTGCAAGTAGATCATCGACTCATAGCTAGGGTTGTTTACTCAATGCCACTTGCAACTCGACCATCAACTTGCAACTGGTCAGTTTTTGTATGTACTTTTTGCAATTGCCCTAGTTGCAAGTCCACCATTGACTCGGAACTATGGAGGGCCCGCATGCCAATTGCAAATAGACCCTTGACTCGCAACTGGTCTGTTGTTTTTTTGTAGTTTTGTAATTTCCATAGTTGCAAGTCCACCATCGACTCACAACTGTGGGTGCCCGCATCGACTCGCAACAAGGGTTGTTTACTTGATGCCACTTGCAAATCGACCATCAACTTGCAACTTAGCTTTTTTGTTGTTGTTTGCAATTGCCCTAGTTGCAAGTTCACCATCGACTCGCAACTGTGGGGGCCCTCATGCCACTTGCAAATAGACCCTCCACTCGCAACTGGTCAGTTTTTGTTTTGTAGTTTTGTAATTGCCCAAGTTGCAAGTCCACCATCGACTCGCAACTATGGGTGCCCGCGTGCCACTTGCAAGTAAAACATTGACTCGCAACTAGGGTTGTTAACTCGATGCCACTTGCAACTCGACCATCAACTTGCAACTCGGCCTTTTGTTGTTATTTTGCAATTCCCTAGTTGCAAGTCAATCATCGACTCGCAACTGTGGGGGCCCGCATGCCACTTGCAAATAGACCCTCGACTCGCATCTGGTCTGTTTTTTGATCGGATTTGCTAAAACTCACTCAACTGAGAATCAAATTGGTCTCATTCACTTTTCTGGCCGTCTGATTGAGCTGCGCCACGATTCGTGTTTTCCTCCTGTAGAGCTTCATAATGATGGGAGGCACGGCCCATCTATTGTCCCACTCGTGGCCTGTTTTTTTTTTGTCGCGTGCTTGTTTTTCTTTTTTTTTTGCTGACGAAGCCACTTGCCTTGGATATAGGAAGCCCGTGTCTTATCGTCCCTCTTTTCATATCTCTTTGTGTCTTCTTGGTGGCGGCTGAGACTCGGGGAGAGCCTACTGCGGGAAATCGGCGGCGGCGGCATTTTTCGAAGTAAGAATCCGACCGTTATATTGGTCCTCCAATCTTTTTGTTGGCGCCGATGAAATCTTTTTTGTTTTTTGTTTAGGGGTTTTTTGTTGTTCTTGCAACCGACCCAGTCCGAGCGTAATCGCAACTCAATATATCCAAGCGCAACTGCAGGACATATAATATGACCGTAACCGGGGGCCGAGACGGGAGGAGTTGTCGGCGCCGATGAAATCGGATTCCTTTTTTTTTGTTACGTATTTTTTTGTAGCTGCAACCATCCCACCCCGAGCTCAATCGCAACTCAACACACCCAGGCGCAACTGTAAGCCATATAATGTGACCGCAACCGGGCGTCGGGCGAAGGTTTGTGGGCGTCGATGAAATTGGTTCCATTTTTTGTTAGGTTTTTTTGTTGTAGTTGCAACTGCCCAACACGAGCGCAACTGTAACTCAGCAACCACAGGACATATAAGGCGAATGCAACCGGGGTCGGGGGCAGAGGGCTTTTGTCGTCGCCGATGAAATCGGTTTTATTTTTTTAGTTTTTTTTGTTTTAGTTGCAACCGCCCCAACCAGAGCGCAATCACAACTCAGCACACCCAGGCGCAACCAGACGTCAAGGTGGAGGGTTTGTCGGCGCCAATGAAATCAGTTCCATTTTTTTATTTTATTTTTGTTGTAGTTGCAAGTGCCCATCCCGAGCACAATCGCATCTCAACACAACCAAGCCCAATCGCAAGACATATATAAGGCAACTGCAACTGGTGGGTCGGGGGAGGGCTGTCGACGCCAATACAATAGGTTTCCTTTTTTGTTAGTTTTTTATTGTAGTTGCAACCGGCCCAACCTGAGCGCAATCGCAACTCGGCACACCCAAGCGCAACCCGTGGTCGGGGCGGAGGGATGTCGGCGCCGATGAAATCGGTTCCATTTTTTTGTTCACAATTACTTCCTTGTAAATACAAGCAACTTTGGTTTCCCCGATGAAATACAAGCAATTGTGGGTCCCGCATGCCACTTGCAACATGATCATCTGCTCGCAATTGGCTAGTGTTTGCTCGATGCCACTTGCAACTTGAACGTGGATTCGAAACTTGTATGTTGTTTTTGTCTCGTAATTGCCCCAGTTGCAAGTCAACCATCAAATCGCAACTGCGAGGGCCCGAATGCCCCAGTTGCAACTCAACCATCGACTCGCAACTCGGGGGGGGGGGTGTTTTACTCGATGCCACTTCCAACTCGACCATTGACTTGCAGCTGGTCTGTTTTTTGGCTTTTCTTTTTTTTGCCATAATTGCCCTGGTTGCAAGTCCACCCATCGACTCGCAACTGTGAGGGCCCAAATGCCCCAATTGCAACTCGACCATCGACTCGCAACTCGAGGGGGTGTTTACTCGATGCCACTTGCAACTCGACCTTGGACTTGCAACTGGTCTATTTTTTTGTCTGCTTTTTTGCCATAATTGCCCCAATTGCAAGTCCAGCATCAACTCGCAACTGCGAGGCCCCGAATGCCCCAGTTGCAACTCGACCATCGACTCACAACTCAGGGGGTGTTTACCCAATGACACTTCACAACTTGACCTTGGACTTGCAACTGGTCTGTCTGTTTTTGTTGTTGTTGTTGTTGTTGTTGTTGTTGTTGTTGTTGTTGTTGTTGTTGTTGTTGTTGTTGTTGTTGTTGTTGTTTGTTGTTCTTTGTTGTTGACAATTACTTTCCTTGTAAATACAAGCACTTTTTAGTTTCACCGATGAAATACAAGGACCAGTGGGCTCCGCATGCCCTAGTTGCAACTCGACCATCGACTTGCATTTGGGGTGTATACTCGGTGCCACTTACAACTCGACCTTGGACTTGCAACTAGTATGATTTTTTTGTCTTTTCTTTTATTGCCATAATTGCCCCAGTTGCAAGTCCACCATTGAATCGCAACTATAGGGCCCACACGGCACTTGCAACTCGACCATCGACTCGCAACTCGGGGGGGGGGGGGGGTTACTCGATGCCACTTGCAAAACGACCTTGGGCTGCATGGCTGGTCTGGTTTTGTCTTTCTTTTTGCCATAATTGCCCCAATTGCAAGTCCACCATCAACTTCATAGCGCAAGGCCCCAAATGCCCAGTTGCAACTCGACCATTGAGTCGCAACTCAGGGGGGGGGGGTGTTTACTCAATGCCACTTCACAACTCGACCTTGGACTTGCAACTGGTCTGTTTTTGTTGTGTGTTGTTGTTGGTTGTTGGTTGTTGTTGTTATTGTTGTTGTTTGTTGTTTTTGTTTGTTCACAATTACTTTCCTTGTAAATACAAGCAACTTTTTGGTTTCACCAATGAGATACGAGGAACTGTGGGCCGTGCATGTACGAGTTGCAACTCAACAATCGACTTGCAATTGGGGGGTGTTTACTCGGTGCCGCTTTGCAACTCGACCTTGAACTTGCAAGTGGTATGTTTTTTTGTTTTTCTTTTTAGCCATAATTGCCCCAGTTGCAAGTCTACCATCGACTCGCAACTGTGAGGGACCGAATGCTCCAGTTGCAACTCGGCCCCCGACCCGCAACTCCGGGGGGGGGGGGGGGTGTTTACTCGATGCCACTTGCAACTAGACCATCGACTCACAACTGGTCAATTTTTTTTCTTCTTTTTTGCCATGATTGCCCTAATTGCAAGTCCAGCATCGACTAGCAACTGCGAGGGGACCACTAGTTGCAACTCGACCATCGACTCGCAACTCGGGGCGGTGTTTACTCGATGCCACTTGCAGCTCGACCGTGGACTCGCAACTGGTCTGTTTTTTTTTCATAATTGTCCCAGTTGCAAGTCCACCATCGACTCACAACTATGACGGACCGAATGCCCTAGTTGCAACTCGACCCCCGACCCGCAACTCCGGGAAGTGGGTGTTTACTCGGTGCCACTTGCAACTAGTTTGTTTTGTCTCTTTTTTGCCATGATTGCCCCAATTGCAAGTCCACCATCGACTAAGAATAGCTGCGAGGGCGAATGCCCCAGTTGCAACTCGACCATCGACTCGCAACTCGGGGCGGTGTTTACTCGATGCCACTTGCAAGTCGATCTTGGACTCGCAACCGGGGTCAGCGGAGGGTTGTCGGCGCCGATGAAATCGGTTCCTTTTTATTATTATTATGTTAGGTTTTTTGTTGTTGTAGTTGCAACCGCTCCAACCCGAGCACAATCGCAACTCAGCACACCCAAGCGCAGCCGGGCGTCGGGGAGAGGGTTGTCGGTGCCGATGAAATCGGTTCCATTTTTTGATAGGGTTTATTGTTATAGTTGCAACCGCCTCATCCCGAGCGCAATCGAAACTCAACATACCCAAGCACAACTGTAAGCCATACAATGTGGGTTGGCGGTTGAATGTTTTTTTAGCATCACATAGATGGGTTTTCTATCATTTCCCCTCACGGTGGGTACATACAAGCAATTCTTTTCATTTTGGCTACTTTTTTGTGTTTTATATATATACACACACACACTTGATCCTAGTTTCGCATTGTTGAACGCTTATAGTTGTATCTTCGTTGGACATACATAATGTTTCCAAAAAAATATCACTCCAATGTCTTAGCTTTTCATCTTATATCATTTTGTTTTGGTTTACTCTTTGTTTCCATTTTAAAACTCGTCAGCTTGTGGCCAGCTCATTTGTCCTGACGTTGTGCAGCCCGAGTAAATTAACAAGAAGGACAAGCGAAAGGGAAGACAAGGCCAGCCCAAAAAGAAATAAAAAATAAAAAAGACAAGCAGGCCAGACAGGGAAACGAACTGGACTTTGGCATGCAGTGTGACGTCAGGTGACATCAGGTGACTGAGACATAACTATGTCTCAGTCAGCTGAGTTCCAGTCGATCCCTTTAAAGTTTGCTCGAAATGATGTTCAGATTCATCCATAGTTTACCCAAATTCTTCCCGGTGCACGACGCACCATCTAGGAGAAACGGGCGGCCGGTCTTGCATGCATCTATGTGTTAATTTTTTTGTCTTCTAGTGCATGTGGTTGTTAGTATTAAATGCGAATACTGTTTGATTCTGGCGTTACGAAAGAAACAGATCCACACACATTTATTTTGGAGTTCTGAATTTTAAAAGCCATATCTTTCAAACCGCTCGTCGAATTCAGATCCGTTTTCACTTCTTTGGAACTCTTGCGACGAGATCTTTAAAACTAGATCCCGCATGGGTATATTTCGACGAAATTTTTCGATGCCAACTTTTGTGCTATATGTTGTGCAACTTTAAGATCTTGTATTGACAGACTTTAGTACTACATCGTGCAACTTTTTCCATAACTAATTTTTGGATCTGTATGATTCAACTTCCTATGTGATTGCAATCTAGCAACCACGACAAGTTTGTTGTGCAACTAGTCTATTGTCCCGACCAACTACCTAGTAGTCGATGTGCAACCCTCGTTCGTTGATTTGTAATGTGATACAGTTGCACACATTGTATCTTCGATTGGCTTGTAATGTAGTACAGTTACACACATTAATATTTAGTTGGCAGGACTATTGGCACGCACATATCCTCGATTGGCTTGTAATGTAGTCTACAGTTGCATACATATTGATGTTTAGTTGGTAGGACACTAGTTGCACACATATGCCCGATTGGCGGCAATGTAGTCTAGTTCTTGCACATTGATGTTTAGTTGGCGGGACTATTGGCACACACATATACTCAGTTGGCTCGGAAATGTAGTCTACAGTTACACACATTGATGTTTAGTTGGCGAGAATGACTATTGGCACGCATATGCTTAGTTGGCGCGGCATGTAGTCCTAGTTCACATATTCGTATTTAGTTGGCAGTAAGACTAGTTCGTCGAAACATCCTCATATGGGATCTACTTTTAAAAAGCACGTCGCGTGGGTTCCAACGGTGAAAACGGATCTTAATTCCGAAGCGTGATCTAAAAGTTATGACTTTTTAAAAATTTATAAACCCAAAATAAATGCGTTTATATCTGTCCTTTATAGTACTAGTACGTGATACTTTTTCTAACTAGAATTGTTTTATCAATTGGAAAGGACAAATTACCTTTTATGGATTAGGGACCAAAATTGCCTGTTTTAGACCGGCCGCTCGGAACGACTAGCGAGCAGCCGGCCGCTCGCTAGATCGGTCCCATAGTTTATAGGGTAGTAGTACGTGCGTGCTAGTGATCAGTCGACGACCATGCATGTGTGTCTGTGTGAGATGTGCTTAATCATGCAGGGTATCATCGGCGTCCTCCGCACTGCCAATCTGCTCCTCGTCGGCCTCGCGTGCTGTAGTGTGCTAGTCGCCACCGCCGGCGGGGTGGACGGCGTGTTCAACGTCGAGGACTACGGCGCTCTCAGCGACGGGACCACGGACGACACCAAGGTACGCAGGCGCCCGCTCTCCGTCGATAATACTGGCGTATACCTGATGGCCGGATGTGTGTTGACTATCTGTACCGTGTGCGAAGGCGTTCGTGGACGCATGGGCGGCGGCGACGACGCTGCTCGTGCCGGCGGCAAAGTCATTTCTCGTCGGCCTCACCAGGTTCAGTGGGCCATGCGCCTCCACCAGAATCACCGTCCAGGCACGCACCGCTCATCCGTCCTTCCTGATCTGGGCCGTGTTTTGGCTTTCATCTGACGGTCTGGAAAACTTGCTTTGGTTGTCCCAGGCCATGGGCACGATTACGGCGCCGCCGGCGGGCGCATGGAGCGAGAAGAACTATTGGCTGATGTTCTACCAGATCGACGGGCTCACGGTTACCGGCAACAGCACCGGCTTGCTGGACGGCAGAGGCGAGACGTGGTGGAGCGATAAATGCAAACACGGTGATGATGTGAGAAGCCCAAGTCAACTCTTAAGAAATTTCTTTAATTCCTCCTTGCATTTGGCAAGTGCCTTTTGATTTATCAATCTTCTTCGGAGAGAAAGTATTTAATGGTCGATATTTTCTTTCAGGATTGTGTAACCTCCTCCTCGACGCCGCCGGCGACCCTGCTGCGCCTGCACCTCCGCCGGTGAGCCGCAGCAGCCGGTGCCGCCTAGTGCTCCGCAACAGAAGCTGCCGCGTGAGCCCCGGCGAGCTGCTCGCCATCGTCGGCCCCTGCACCGGCAAGTCCACGCCGCTCGAGATCCTCTCCGGCCGCCTTAAGAGCAGCTCCTCCCCTCCTACTGATCTCCGCGTCAATGGCTCGCCTGTGGACGCCACGGGCTGCGGCCGTGCGCCGCCTCTGCGGCTACGCCACCCAGCGCGACGTCGTCTTCCCGCTGCTCACAGTGCGCGAGACGCTCCACTTCAGCGCGCGCCTCCGCCTCGGCCTGGAAGCATAGGACCCCGCCGCGGTTGACGCGCTCGTTGATGACCTTGCACTCGCTCGCGTCGCCGATGCCAGGGTCAAGGACCTCTCCGGTGGAGAGCGCCGGCGCGTGTCCATCGGCGTCGAGGCCGTGCGCGACCCCGCCGTGCTGGTGCTCGACGAGCCCACGTCGGGCCTCGACAGCGCGTCCGCTCTCCAGATCGTGGGCGCGCTCCGGGCCAAGGCCGAGTCGCGCGGGCGCACCGTAGTGCTCAGCATCCACCAGCCCCGCGCGCGCATCGTCAATATGTTCGACGCCGTGCTCCTGCTCGCCGCCAACTCCGTGCTCCATCACGGCTCCGTCGATGCGCTCCACTCGCTGCTCGCTGGCGCCGGCCTTGGCTCCATCTTCTACGACCTCGGCGACAACAAGGCGACAGAGCGGGTGGGCCAGGAGCACGGCGCGTGCGATGGGGGTGTGCGTGGCGACCGACGATGAGGTGCTCCGGCGGGAGTGGATCGGGGAGGAGTGTCGGTGGGAAGCAACTGTTTTATCATTAGCAACTTGCAATAAAAACCCTGCTTCCCTGCGTATTCAAGCGGCTTAGAGGACCTGGCAGTCAACGCCCTGTGGCTCGAGTTGACCACCGCCAAATCAGCGAATACGTACACAAAATCGTTTATATGGACCGAAGTGAACTCTTAGAACAAGTATATGAATGGTATTTAGGGTATTTTGAAGTACAGTGACTAAAGTGTCAGCCGGCTTAAGTTTTGGGACCTATGATGAATTTTTCTCGTTTTACATTTTCTCACGGAATCCTGGAACGCTCTTTCTCCATACAGCACTTTGTTCAACTCTTTATCCAGTGAGTTGCCTAACCAGAACCAAGAAACACGTGTGCAATCTTTATTTTCCATGCCATCAAATTAATGGACGAGGGTAGAAAATAACAACAATCAAACTTCAAACCGCTCTAACCAGTTGCTCCATGGCATCGATTCAAGCCATCTAAACGTAGAAGTTTGTGACACAACGAGGCCAGGAAACCATTAAAAACAGAGCATGCCTTTTCACACCACCAAATTATGCAGATGGAGATATAATTTAAACTTTACTTGCATTCCTTTTATGAGAATGATTTGTTGTTATATGATATAATTTTAACACCACCAAATTATGACTTGTTGTTATATGATATAGGTTTTGAGTTTGATTCTGTTGCTGAACAAGGATGGTACAAGTTTGAGGAAGGAAATAAAAAGAAAATCTTTGATTATCTGGACTTAGAGAGTTCTGATGCACAAAAGGAGAATGAGATACAGAAAAAAAAAGCAGACAATCTGAATCTGCAAAGCCATTAGTTAGTCTGGGGAGTTTGGGACTAAAACAATATGAGCATGTGATTTTAAAAGCAGGTGAAATGCCTCAGAAGAATGAGTTGATCAAGGATAAGGCAGGGGTAGGGACTGCTGAAGAAGGGCAAAGAGAAGAAGAAAGCCTGAAAGCTAGATTACAGAAAGCAGAAGAGCTGGCAGCAAGGCAGACTGCTCAGCTTATGTTGGAGGAAAAGAAAAGAAAAGAAATGGACATTATTAGGAAATCACTGGAAAGGGAAGTTAAGAGACAGCATGAACTTTTGCAGCTAAATATGAAAGCTAGTGAAGAAGTGAGAGGGTCACAGTCTGGGGAAAAACAGGTAGGGAGTGAAGATGAAAAAGAGAATTCTGGAGAAGAAGCAGCAGCAGAAGACAAAATAGAAGGGGAGGAGGGGATGACAGAGTTGGAACTAATGGAACAGGCAGTGGGCCTAGGATATATGGAGCCTGTGGATTACACTACCAGTCAGGAAACTGAATCTTTTGAGACCAAAATCAAAAAGGCTGGTATAGGGGAGCTGGAATCCCAGGAAGAGGAAGAGTTGAGAAGATGCACTAGATTGAAAGGCAAAGAAGACAAAAAAATTACTGATCTGGCTAAAGAGAGAGTTGCACAGAAGAACAATTATGGTGAGTATACTCCTCCTGATATCATTTCTAGACCTAATAACATTTTACAGCAGATTGCTGAGGGGGTTGGGGTTAGTCTAGGATCTAAACCTGACATTATCAATCACAATTTGGAATTGATCAAAATGGCTGAACAGGCTAGGATTGATATGTGGTTGACTGATTATAATAACAAACAGAAGCAAAACTCTATGCCTGAGGAACATAACTTTATTGATACTGGAGAACATTCTCTATTAGATCTACTAGAAGATGAGGAGAATGAAGAAGAGGAGGGAGAGAATGAGGATTGGGATTTAGTGAAAGAACTTTTCTCATCAAAAAAAGAGAAGAAAAGAGGCAAAACTACCAGAGGTTCTGGAGTTAAAATTGCCTCTGCTGTCAAAAATCTAGAATCCTCAGATAGGAAGAAAAAGGAAAAAAATGATGGGTACTTTTTGGAATATGAGAGGGTTTGGGGGTGATATTAAAAAAATATTTTTGAGGGAGATGATCATGGATATGAGAGTTGACTTTTTGGGTCTACAGGAGACCATGAGACAACAATTTTCGAGAAGTGATTTACAACAATTTTGTGTAGGAAGGGACTTCCATTGGCATTTCACCCCAGCCAGGGGGAAATCTGGTGGACTTCTGTTGGGGGTGAATTATACCACACTAGATATAGTTTCTCAAGATGAGGGGGATTATATATTAAAATGACAGTCCAAGATATTGAAAAAAGGTTCATTTGGGACCTAGTAGTGGTATATGGAGATGCACAACCAGAGAGGAAAGCTTTATTCCTGGCTGAGCTATCTAGAGTTTTTCAAAGTTCTGTTAATCCCATTTTGATTGGAGGGGACTTCAATATTATTAGAAAAGATAGTGAGAAAAATAAGCCAGGCTCCCCTGGACATTGGAGCTTTCTTTTCAATGCCATTCTGGAACAGGCTGGAGTGAGAGAGTTGGATTTGAATGGGAGAAAATTTACTTGGGGCAGCAGTATGCAGAATCCCACTTTTGAGAAATTAGATAGGATCCTCTGTAGTACTGAATGGGAAGAGGTATACCCCTTAACCCAAGTAACAGCTCTAACTAGGGAGAAGTCAGATCACACTCCTTTGTATTTAGATTCTAGTGATTTCCAAAAAACAGAACCAATCTTCAGGTTCGAAAATGCATGGTTTATGAGGGATGGGATTGATGAAATTGTACAGAAAGTCTGGAATGATCCTACGTAGGGGGACAACATAGACAGATTGTTGGGGAAATTTAGAATGTTGAGACCCAAACTTAAAGGGTGGAATAGAAATATGAATGCTTGGTATGTTGAGTTAAAGAAAGATATCCTACTTAAATTAGATATTATTGATAAGAACTGTGAGACTAATGGCCTTACAGCTGCTGATAGAAAAGAACAGATTGCTTTGAGAGCCCAGCTTGACAGATTGCTTATGAAGGAAATATACCCTAGAGGCAATAATAAAGTTATTATTTATTTCCTTATATCATGATAAATGTTTATTATTCATGCTAGAATTGTATTAACCGGAAATATAATACATGTGTGAATACATAAACAAACAGAATGTCACTAGTATGCCTCTACTTGACTAGCTCGTTAATCGAAGATGGTTATGTTTCCTAACCATAGACATGAGTTGTCATTTGATTAACGGGATCACATCATTAGGAGAATGATGTGATTGACTTGACCCATTCCGTTAGCTTAGCACTTGATCGTTTAGTATGTTGCTATTGCTTTCTTCATGCCTTATACAAAGTTCACGCAACTATGAGATTATGCAACTCCGTTTACGGAGGAACACTTTGTGTGCTACCAAAGCGTCACAACGTAATCGGGTGATTATAAAGGTACTCTACAGGTGTCTCCAAAAGTATATGTTGAGTTGGCATAATTCGAGATTAGGTTTTGTCACTCCGATTGTCGGAGAGGTATCTCTGAGCCTTCTCGGTAATACTCATCACCTAAGCCTTGCAAGCATTGTAACTAATGAGTTAGTTATGAAATGATGTATTCTGAGCAGGTAAAACGACTTTTCCGAACGAGATTGAACTAGGTATTGGATACCGACGATCGAATCTCGGGCAAGTAACATACCGATGACAAAGGGAACAACGTATGTTGTTATGCGGTTTGACCGATAAATATCTTCGTAGAAAATGTAGGAACCAATATGAACATCCAGGTTCCACTATTGGTTATTGACCGAGAATAGTTCTAGGTCATGTCTACATAGTTCTCGAACCCGTAGGGTCCGCAACTTAACGTTACGATGACAATTTTATGAGTATTGATGTACGAAGTTTGTTCGAGTCCGGATGTGATCACGGACATGACGAGGAGTCTCGAAATGGTCGAGACATAAAGATTGATATATTGGAAGCCTATGTTTGGACTTGGAATAGTTCCGGGTGAAATCAGGATTTTAGGAGCACCGGGGTTACGGAACCCTCCGGGGTTAATGGGCCTTAGTGGGCCATGAGGGAGAAGAGGAGGGCCGGCCGGGGCAGGCGCGCCCCCTCCCCCTAGTCCGAATAGGACAAGGAGAGGCGGCGCCCCCTTCCTCTTCCTCCCCAAGTCCTAATCCAACTAGGAAAGGGGGGAGTCCTACTCCGGTGGGAGTAGGACTCCTCGGCCGCCTCCTCCTAGGGCCGGCCGCAGCCCCCCCCTTGCTCCTTTATATCTGAGGCGGGGGCACCCCATGACACACAAGTTGATCTACGGATCGTTCCTTAGCCGTGTCTGGTGCCCCCTCCACCATATTCCACTTAGGTCATATTGTCGCGAGCTTAGGCGGCGCTGCGTCGGTGGAGCATCATCATCGCCACCACGCCCGTCGTCTTGTGGAACTCATCCCCGATACTTTGCTGGATCGAGTCCGGGATCGTCATCGAGCTGAGCGTGTCGAACTTCGGAGGTGCCCGTCGTTCGGTACTTGGATCGGTCGGATCGTGAAGGCGTGCGACTACATCAACAGCGTTGTTATAACGCTTCGCTTTCGGTCTCACGAGTGCGTGGACACACTCTCCCTCTCGTTGCTATGCCATCACCATGATCTTGCGTGTGCGTAGGAAATTTTTGAAATTACTGTGTTCCCCAGCGGTGGCATCCGAGCCTGGTTTTATGCGTTGATGTCATATGCACGAGTAGAACACAAGTGAGTTGTGGGCGATATAAGTCATCTTGCTTACCAGCATGTCATACTTTGGTTCAGCGGTATTGTGAGATGAAGCGGCCGGACCGACATTACGCGTACGCTTACGCGAGACTGGTTTCACCGCTTCGAGCACTTGTTGCTTAAAGGTGACCGGCGGGTGTCTGTTTCTCTCACTTTAGTTGAACCGAGTGTGGCTACGCCCGGTCCTTGCGAAGGTTAAAACAGCACCAACTTGACAAACTATCGTTGTGGTTTTGATGCGTAGGTAAGAACGGTTCTTGCTCAGCCCGTAGCAGCCACGTAAAACTTGCAACAACAAAGTAGAGGACGTCTAACTTGTTTTTGCAGGGCATGTTGTGATGTGATATGGTCAAGACGTGATGCTATATTTTATTGTATGAGATGATCATGTTTTGTAACCAAGTTATCGGCAATGGCAGGAGCCATATGGTTGTCGCTTTATTGTATGAAATGCAACGCCATGTAATTGCTTTACTTTATCACTAAGCGGTAGCGATAGTCGTAGAAGCAATAGTTGGCGAGGCGACAACGATGCTACGATGGAGATCAAGGTGTCGCGCCCGGTGGCGATGGTGATCATGACGGTGCTTCGGAGATGGAGATCACAAGCACAGGATGATGATGGCCATATCATATCACTTATATTGATTGCATGTGATGTTTATCCTTTATGCATCTTATTTTGCTTTGATTGACGGTAGCATTATTGTTGGGGAACGTAGTAATTTCAAAAATTTTCCTACGAACACGCAAGACCATGGTGATGGCATAGCAACGAGAGGGGAGAGTGTCTGTCCACGTACCCTCGTAGACCAAAAGCGGAAGCGTTATAACAATGCGGTTGATGATGTAGTCGCACGTCTTCACGATCCGACCGATCCAAGCACCGAGCGACGGCACCTCCGAGTTACACACGTTCAGCTCGATGGCGATCCCGGACTCGATCCAGCAAAGTGTCGGGGATGAGTTCCGTCGGCCTGACGGCGTGGTGGCGATGTTGATGCTCCACCGACGCAGGGCTTCGCCTAAGCTCATGACGATATGACTTCTCCGGCGCAGGGCTTCGCCTAAGCTCTCTGACGATATGACCGAAGTGGAATATGGTGGAGGGGGCACCGCACACGGCTAAGGAACGATCCGTAGATCAACTTGTGTGTCATGGGGTGCCCCCCTGCCCCCGTATATAAAGGAGCAAAGGGGGGGTGCGGCCGGCCCTAGGGAGGCGCGCCTGGAGGAGTCCTACTCCCGGTCCTACTCCCACCGGGAGTAGGACTCCCCCCCCTTCTCCTAGTTGGAGTAGGATTGGGGAGGGGGAAGAGGGAAGTGAAGGAAATATGCCCTAGAGGCAATAATAAAGTTATTATTTATTTCCTTATTTCATGATAAATGTTTATTATTCATGCTAGAATTGTATTAACCGGAAACATAATACATGTGTGAATACATAGACAAACAGAGTGTCACTAGTATGCCTCTACTAGACTAGCTTGCTAATCAAAGATGGTTAAGTTTCCTAACCATAGACAAAGGAGTTGTCATTTGATTAACAAGGTCACATCATTAGTTGAATGATCTGATTGACATGACCCATTCCATTAGCTTAGCATCCGATCGTTTAGTATGTTGCTATTGCTTTTATCCATGACTTATACATGTTCCTATAACTATGAGATTATGCAACTCCGTTTACGGAGGAACACTTTGGTACTACCAAGCGTCACAACGTAATCGGGTGATTATAAAGGAGTACTACAGGTGTCTCCAAAGGCAGATGTTGGGTTGGCGTGTTCGAGATTAGGATTTGTCACTCCGATTGTCGGAGAGGTATCTCTGGGCCCTCTCGGTAATACACATCACTAAGCCTTGCAAGCATTACAGCTAATGAGTTAGCTGTGAGATGATGTATTACGGAACGAGTAAAGAGACTTGCGAAGTGAGATTGAACTAGGTATTGGATACGGCGATCGAATCTCGGGCAAGTAACATACCGATGACAAAGGGAACAACGTATGTTGTTATGCGGTCTGACCGATAAAGATCTTCGTAGAATATGTAGGAGCCAATATGGGCATCCAGGTCCCGCTATTGGTTATTGACCGGAGACGTGTCTCGGCCATGTCTACATTATTCTCGAACCGTAGGGTCCGCACGCTTAAGGTTTCGATGACGGTCCCGGATGTGATCACGGACATGACGAGGAGTCTCGAAATGGTCGAGACATAAAGATTGATATATTGGACGGCTATATTCGTGTTGGGGAACGTTGCAGAAAATTAAAATTTTTCCTACGGTTTCACCAAGATCCATCTATGAGTTCATATAGCAACGAGTATTCAGATTGGATAGCATCTACATACCACTTTGTAGATCGCATAGCGGAAGCTTCGGAGTGAGCGTGGATGAGGTAGTCGAACTTGCCGTAATCCAATTCACCGATGATCTAGTGCGAACGGACGGCACCTCCGCGTTCAACACACGTCACGGTCAGCGTAACGTCTCCTTCTTCTTGATCCAGCAAGGTGAAGGAGAGGTTGAGGAAGATGGCTCCAGCAGCAGACGACGGCGTGGTGATGGTGGAACTTGCAAGATACTCGGCAGGGCTTCGCGTGCACTACGGAGGAGGAGGATGTGTTGGAGAGGGAGAGGGAGGCGTCCAGGGCAAGGTGCTGCTGCCCCTCCTCCCCCCTTTATATAGGTGCCAAGGAGGGGAGGGCGCAGCCTTGCCCCCTCCTCCAAGGGAGGAGTGCGGCCAAGAGGGGAGGTGTCCACCTCCCCAAGGCACCTCGGAGGTGCCTTCCCCTTCATGGACTCTTCCCTTTTTCCACCCTAGGCGCATGGGCCCCTTGGGGCTGGTTCCCCTTGGCCCATGTGGGCCTAGGCGCACCACCTAGGGCCCATGTGGCCCCCTGGGGCTGGTGGCCCCACTTGGTGGACCAAGGACCTCTCCGGTGGTCCCGGTACAATACCGATATCACGAAACTTGTCCCGATGGCGAAACAGCACTTCCTATATATAATTCTTTACCTCCGGACCATTCCGGAACTCGTCGTGACGTCCAGGATCTCATCCGGGACTCGAACAACATTCGGGTTACTGCACATACATATTCCTACAACCCTAGCGTTCACAAGAACCTTAAGTGTGTAGACCCTACGGGTTCGGGAGACATGCAGACATGACCGAGACGGCTCTCGGGCAATAACCAACAGCGGGATCTGGATACCCATGTTGTCTCCCACATGCTCCACGATGATCTCATCGGATGAACCACGATGTCAAGGATTCAATTAATCCCGTATACGATTCCCTTTGTCAATCGGTATTTTACTTGCCCGAGATTCGATCGTCGGTATACCAATACCTCGTTCAATCTCGTTACCCGGCAAGTCACTTTTCTCGTTACCGTAATGCATGATCCCGTGATCAAACACTTGA
Organism: Aegilops bicornis; assembly: GCA_021605145.1. NCBI lineage: Eukaryota > Viridiplantae > Streptophyta > Magnoliopsida > Poales > Poaceae > Aegilops > Aegilops bicornis. The sequence goes on along the minus strand of CM038669.1, from coordinate 675,363,477 downwards.
TCACATTGAGCTCATTGTGATGATGCATTACCGAGAGGGCCCGTGATACCTCTCCGTCAAGCGAGTGACAAATCCGGTCTCGATCCATGTCAACCCGAATGACACTTTCGGAGATACCTGTAGCATACCTTTATAGTCACCCGATTACGTTGTGACGTTTGGCATACCCAAAGCACTCCTACGGTATCCGGGAGTTACACGATCTCATGGTCTAAGGAAAGGACACTTGACATTGGAAAACTCTAGCAAACGAACTCATGCGATCTTATGCTATGTTAAGATTGGGTCTTGTCCATCACATCATTCTCCTAATGATGTGATCCCGTTATCGATGACATCCAATGTCCATAGTCGAGAAACCATGACTATCGTCGATCAACGAGCTAGTCAACTAGAGGCTCACTAGGGACATGTTGTTGTGCATTATTCACACATGTATTACGATTTCCGGTTAACACAATTATAGCACGAATAAAGACAATTATCATGAATAAGGAAATATAATAATAATGCTTTTATTATTGCCTCTAGGGCATATTTCCAACAGTCTCCCACTTGCACTAGAGTCAATAATCTAGTTACATTGTGATGAATCGAACACCCATAGAGTTACGGTGCTGATCATGTTTTGCCTTAGGGAGAGGTTTAGTCAGCGGATCTGCGACATTCAGATCCGTGTGCACTTTACAAATTTCTATGTCTCCATCTTGAACATTTTCACGAATGGAGTTGAAGCGACGCTTGATGTGCCTAGTCTTCTTGTGAAACCTGGGCTCCTTTGCAAGTGCAATAGCTCCAAGTGTTGTCACAGAAGAGCTTGATTGGCCCCGACGCATTGGGTATGACTCGAGGTCGGTGATGAACTCCTTCACCCAAATTGCTTCATGTGCTGCCTCCGAGGCTGCCATGTACTCCGCTTCACATGTAGATCCCGCCACGACGCTTTGCTTGCAACTGCACCAGCCATCGCCCCACCATTCAAAATATACACGTATCCGGTTTGTGACTTAGAGTCATCGGATTCGTGTCGAAGCTAAGCGTCGACGTAACCTTTTACGACGAGCTCTTCGTCACCTCCATAAACGAGAAACATTTCCTTAGTCCTTTTCGGTACTTCAGGATATTCTTGATCATTGTCCAGTGTTCCTTGCCGGGATTACTTTGGTACCTTCCTACCAAACTTACGGCAAGGTTTACATCAGGTCTGGTACACAGCATGGCATACATAATAGAACCTATGGCTGAGGCATAGGGGATGACACTCATCTCTTCTATATCTTCTGCATGGTCGGACATTGAGCTGAGCTCAATTTCACACCTTGTAACACAGGTAAGAATCCCTTCTTAGATTGATCCATATTGAACTTCTTCAATATCTTATCAAGGTATGTGCTTTGTGAAAGACCTATGAGGCGTCTCGATCTATCTCTATAGATCTTGATGCCTAATATATAAGCAGCTTCTCCAAGGTCCTTCATTGAAAAACTTTTATTCAAATAGGCCTTAATGCTGTCCAAGAGTTCTATATCATTTCCCATCAAAAGTATGTCGTCTACATATAATATGAGAAATGCTATAGAGCTCCCACTCACTTTCTTGTAAACACAGGCTTCTCCATAAGTCTGTGTAAACCCAAACGCTTTGATCATCTCATCAAAGCGAATGTTCCAACTCCGAGATGCTTGCACCAGCCCATAAATCGAAGCGTTGGAGCTTGCACACCTTGTCAAAGACATTCTTAGGATCGACAAAACCTTCCGGCTGCATCATATACAATTCTTCCTTAAGGAAACCATTAAGGAATGCCGTTTTGACGTCCATTTGCCGTATCTCATAATCATAGTATGCGGCAATTGCTAACATGATTCGGACGGACTTCAGCTTCGCTAACGGTGAGAAAGTCTCATCGTAGTCAACCCCTTGAACTTGTCGATAACCCTTAGCGACAAGCCGAGCTTTATAGATGGTCACATTACCATCCGCGTCTGTCTTCTTCTTAAAGATCCATTTATTTTCTATGGCTCGCCGTTCAACGGGCAAGTCAGTCAAAGTCCATACTTCATTTTCATACATGGATCCTATCTCGGATTTCATGGCTTCCAGCCATTTGTCTAATCCGGCCCGCCATTGCTTCCTCATAGTTCGAAGGTTCACCGTTGTCTAACAACATGATTTCCAAGACAGGGTTGCCGTACCACTGCAGTGCGGAACGTGTCCTTGTGGACCTTCGAATTTCAGTAGGAGCTTGATCAGAAGCATCTTGATCATCATCATTAATTTCCTCTCTAGTCGGTGCAGGCTCCTGAGAAACGTTTTCTTGAGTTTCGCCATTTTCCGGTTCAAGAGGTAACACTTCATCAAGTTCTACTTTCCTCCCACTTACTTCTTTCGAGAGAAACTCTTTCTCCAGAAAGGATCCATTCTTGGCAACAAAGATCTTGCCTTCGGATCTGAGGTAGAAGGTATACCCAATAGTTTCTTTCGGGTATCCTATGAAGACGCATTTTTCCGACTTGGGTTCGAGCTTCTCTGGTTGAAGTTTCTTGACATAAGCATCGCATCCCCAAACTTTTAGAAACGACAGCTTAGGTTTCTTCCCAAACCATAATTCATACGGTGTCGTCTCAACGGATTTCGACGGAGCCCTATTTAAAGTGAATGCGGCAGTCTCTAAAGCATAGCCCTAAAAAGATAGCGGTAAATCGGTAAGAGACATCATAGATCGCACCATATCTAATAGAGTGCGATTACGACGTTCGGACACACCATTACGCTGAGGTGTTCCAGGCGGCGTGAGTTGTGAAACTATTCCACATTTTCTTAAGTGTGTGCCAAATTCGTGACTCAAGTATTCTCCTCCACGATCCGATCGTAGAAACTTGATCTTTCTATCACGTTGATTTTCAACCTCACTCTGAAATTCCTTGAATTTTTCAAAGGTCTCAGACTTGTGTTTCATTAAGTAGACATACCCATATCTACTCAAGTCATCGGTGAGGGTGAGAACATAACGATAGCCACCATGAGCCTCAACACTCATTGGACCGCACACATCGGTATGTATGATTTCCAATAAGTTGGTTGCTCGCTCCATTGTTCCCGAGAATGGAGTCTTGGTCATTTTACCCATGAGGCATGGTTACTTGACGTGTCAAATGATTCATAATCAAGAGACTCTAAAAGTCCATCTGCATGGAGCTTCTTCATGCGTTTGACACCTATGTGACCAAGGCGGCTGTGCCACAAATATGTGGGACTATTGTTATCAACTTTAACTCTTTTGGTATTCACACTATGAATATGTGTATCATCACGTACGAGATTCATTAAGAATAAACCATTAACCATCGGAGCATGACCATAAAACATATCTCTCATATAAATAGAACAACCATTATTCTCGGATTTAAATGAGTAGCCATCTCGAATTAAACGAGATCCAGATACAATGTTCATGCTCAAACTTGGCACTAAATAACAATTATTGAGGTTTAAAACTAATCCCGTAGGTAAATGCAGAGGCAGTGTGACGGCGATCACATCGACCTTGGAACCATTCCCGACACGCATCGTCACCTCGCCCTTCGCCAGTCTCCGTTTATTCCGCAGCTCCGCTTTGAGTTACAAATATGAGCAACTGCACGGTATCAAATACCCAAGAGCTACTACGAGTAATCGGTAAGGTACACATCAATTACATGTATATCACATATACCTTTGGTTTTGCCGGCCTTCTTGTCCGCTAAGTATTTGGGGCAGTTCCGCTTCCAAAGTGACCACTTCCCTTGCAATAAAAGCACTCAGTTTGGGCTTGGGTCCATTCTTTGGCTTCCTCCGGAAACTTGCTTATCGGGCGGCAACTTCCTTGCCGTCCTTCTTGAAGTTCTTTTACCCTTGCCCTTCTTGAACTTAGTGGTTTTATTCACCATCAACACTTGATGCTCCTTCTTGATTTCTACCTCTGCTGATTTCAGCATAGCATATACTTCAGAATGGTCTTTACCATCCCCGCATATTGTAGTTCATCACAAAGCTCTTGTAGCTAGGTGGAAGCGATCGAGGATTCTGTCAATGACCGCTTCATCCGGGAGATTAACTTCCAGTTGAGTCAAGCGGTTGTGCAACCTGCATATTTTGAGTATGTGTTCACCGACAGAGCCATTTTCCTCCATCTTACAGCTAAAGAATTTATCGGAGACTTCATATCTCTCGACCGGGCATGAGCTTGGAAAACCATTTTCAGCTCTTGAACATCTCATATGCTCCATGTCTCTCAAAAGCGCTTTTGGAGTCCGGCTCTAAGCTGTAAAGCATGCCAGACCGAACGAGGGAGTAATCATCGCAGCGTGATCGCCAAGCGTTCATAACGTCTTGTTCTGCAGGAGAATAGGTGCGTCACCCAGCGGTGCTCTTAGGACATAATCTTTCTTGGCAGCTATGAGGATAATCCTCGTGTTCCGGACCCAGTCCGTATAGTTGCTACCATCGTCTTTCAGCTTGGTTTTCTCTAGGAGCAGCGTTGAAGTTGAGGACTACGTTGGCCATTTGATCTACAAGACATATTGTAAATATTTAGACTAAGTTCATGATAATAAAGTTCATTTAATCAAATTTAATGAACTCCCACTTAGATAGACATCCTCTACTAGTCATCTAAGTATTACATGATCCGAGTCAACTAGGCCGTGGTCCGATCATCACGTGAGACGGACTAGCCAACATCGGTGAACATCTTCATGTTGATCGTATCTTCTATACGACTCATGCTCGACCTTTCGGTCTTACGTGTTCCGAGGCCATGTCTGTACATGCTAGGCTCGTCAAGTCAACCTAAGTGTTTTATGTGTGTAAATCTGTCTTACACCCGTTGTATGCGAACGTAAAGACCTATCACACCCGATCATCACGTGGTGCTTGAACGATTTAACCTTAGCAACGGTGCAGTTAGGGGAACACTTCTTGAAATTATTATGAGGGATCATCTTATTTACTACCGTCGTTCTAAGTAAACAAGATGCATAAAACATAATAAACATCACATGCAATTATATAAAGTCGTGACATGATATGGCCAATATCATATAGCTCCTTTGATCTTCATCTTCGGGGCTCCATGATCATCTTGTCACCGCATGACACCATGATCTCCATCATCATGATCTCCATCATCGTGTCTTCATGAAGTTGTCACGCCAACGACTACTTCTACTTCTATGACTAACGTGTTTAGCAATAAAGTAAAGTAGTTTACATGGCGTTCTTCAATGACACGCAGGTCATACAAAAAATAAAGACAACTCCTATGGCTCCTGCCGGTTGTCATACTCATCGACATGCAAGTCGTGATTCCTATTACAATAGCATGAACATCTCATACATCACATATAGATCATTCATCATTCATCACAACTTACGGCCATATCATATCACAAAGCACTTGCTGCAAAAAACAAGTTAGGCGTCCTCTAATTGTTGTTGCAAGTTTTACGATGGCTGAATTAGGGTTCTAGCAAGAACGTTTTCTTACCTACGTTCAAACCACAACGTGATTTGTCAATCTCTATTTACCCTTCATAAGGACCCTGTTCATCGAATCCGATCCAACTAAAGTAGGAGAGACAGACACCCGCCAGCCACCTTATGCAACTAGTGCATGTTAGTCGGTGGAACCGGTCTCACGTAAGCGTACGTGTAAGGTTGGTCCGGGCCGCTTCATCCCACAATACCGCTGAATCAAGATTGACTAGTAACGTCAAGAAGAATTGACAAAATCTACGCCCACAACAAATTGTGTTCTACTCGCGCAAGAAGAACTACGCATAAACCTGGCTCTGATACCACTGTTGGGGAACGTTGCAGAAAATTAAAATTTTTCCTACGGTTTCACCAAGATCCATCTATGAGTTCATCTAGCAACGAGTATTCAGATTGGATAGCATCTACATACCACTTTGTAGATCGCAACGGAAGCTTCGGAGTGAACGTGGATGAGGTAGTCGAACTTGCCGTAATCCAATTCACCGATGATCTAGTGCCGAACGGACGGCACCTCCGCGTTCAACACACGTACGGTCAGCGTAACGTCTCCTTCTTCTTGATCCAGCAAGGTGAAGGAGAGGTTGAGGAAGATGGCTCCAGCAGCAGCACGACGGCGTGGTGATGGTGGAACTTGCAAAGATACTCGGCGGGGCTTGGCCCGTGCACTACGGAGGAGGAGGATGTGTTGGAGAGGGAGAGGGAGGCGTCCAGGGCAAAGGTGCTGCTGCCCCTCCCTCCCCTTTATATAGGTGCCAAGGAGGGGAGGGCGCAGCCTTGCCCCCTCCTCCAAGGGAGGGGTGCGGCCAAGAGGGGAGGTGTCCACCTCCCCAAGGCACCCTGAGGTGCCTTCCCTTCATGGACTCTCCTTTTTCCACCCTAGGCGCATGGGCCCCTTGGGGCTGGTTCCCCTTGGCCCATGTGGGCCTAGGCGCACCACCTAGGGCCCATGTGGCCCCACAGGGGCTGGTGGCCCCACTTGGTGGACCCTCGACCTCTCCGGTGGTCCCAGACAATACCGATATCACCTAAAACTTGTCCCGATGGTCAAAACAGCACTTCCTATATATAATTCTTTACCTCCGGACCATTCCGAACTCGTCGTGACGTCCAGGATCTCATCCGGGACTCCGAACAACATTCGGGTTACTGCACATACATATTCCTACAACCCTAGCGTTATCAACCTTATGTGTAGACCCTACGGGTTCGGAGACATGCAGACATGACCGAGACGGCTCTCGGGCAATAACCAACAGCGGATCTGGATACCCATGTTGTCTCCCACATGCTCCACGATGATCTCATCGGATGAACCACGATGTCAAGGATTCAATTAATCCCGTATCGATTCCCTTTGTCAATCGGTATTTTACTTGCCCGAGATTCGATCGTCGGTATACCAATACCTCGTTCAATCTCGTTACGGCAAGTCACTTTTCTCGTTACCGTAATGCATGATCCCGTGATCAAACACTTCGATCACATTGAGCTCATTGTGATGATGCATTACCGAGAGGGCCCGGTGATACCTCTCCGTCAAGCGGAGTGACAAATCCGATCTCGATCCATGTCAACCCAATGACACTTTCGTGAGATACCCGTAGCATACCTTTATAGTCACCCGATTACGTTGTGACGTTTGGCATACCCAAAGCACTCCTACGGTATCCGGGAGTTACACGATCTCATGGTCTAAGGAAAGGACACTTGACATTGGAAAACTCTAGCAAACGAACTGCGATCTTATGCTATGTTAAGATTGGGTCTTGTCCATCACATCATTCTCCTAATGATGTGATCCCGTTATCGATGACATCCAATGTCCATAGTCAGAAACCATGACTATCTCGTCGATCAACGAGCTAGTCAACTAGAGGCTCACTAGGGACATGTTGTTGTCTGTTATTCACACATGTATTACGATTTCCGGTTAACACAATTATAGCACGAATAAAGACAATTATCATGAATAAGGAAATATAATAATAATGCTTTTATTATTGCCTCTAGGGCATATTTCCAACAATTCGGACACCGGAAAGGTTCCGGAAGTTTCCGGAGAAAACCGGAGTGCCGGAGGGGTTACCGGAACCCCCCGGGGAAGTAATGGGCCCTATTGGGCCAAGAGGGGAGAGAGAGGGCTGCACCAGGAGGTGGCGCGCCCCATGGGGAGTCCGACTGGACTAGGAGGGGGGCGCCCTTCCCTCTCCCTCTCCCTCTCTTTCCTTCCCCTTCCTTCTTCCTAGTAGGACTAGGAAAGGAGTCCTACTCCTACTAGGAGGAGGACTTCCCTCCCTGGCGCGCGCCTCCTAGGGCTGGCCGCCCTCCCCTTGCTCCTTTATATCAAAGGTGGGGGCACCCTAGAACACATAAGTTGATCTTCGTGATCGTTCCTCAGCGTGTGCGGTGCCCCTCCACCATATTCCTCCTCGGTCATATTGTAGCGGTGCTTAGGCGAAGCCTTGCAACAAGAACATCAAGATCGTCACCACGCTGTCGTGCTGACGGAACTCCTCCCCGAAGCTTTGCTGGATCGGAGCCCGGGGAGCGTCATCGAGCTGAACGTGTGCCAAGAACTCGGAGGTGCCGGAGTAACGGTGCTTGGATCGGTCGGACTGTGAAGACGCATTTACTACATCAACCGCGTTGATTTAACGCTCGCTTTCGGTCTCACGAGTGCACGTGGGCGGACACTCTCCCCTCTCGTTGCTGTGCCATCACCATGGTCTTGGCGTGTTAAGAGGAAATTTTTTGAAATTACTACGTTACCCTCTGATGGCATCCGAGCCAGGTTTTATGCGTTGATGTCATATGCACAAGTAGAACACAAGTGAGTTGTGGGCGATATAAGTCATACTGCTTACCAGCATGTCATTCTTTGGTTCGGCGGTATTGTGAGATGAAGCGGCCCGGACCGACATTACGCCAGACGCTTACGCGAGACTGGTTTCACCGCCACGAGCACTAGTTGCTTAAAGGTGACCGGCGGGTGTCTGTCTCTCTCACTTTAGTTGAACCGAGTGTGGCTACGCCCGGTCCTTGCGAAGGTTAAAACAGCACCAACTTGACAAACTATCGTTGTGGTTTTGATGCGTAGGTAAGAACGGTTCTTGCTCAGCCCGTAGCAGCCACGTAAAACTTGCAACAACAAAGTAGAGGACGTCTAACTTGTTTTTGCAGGGCATGTTGTGATGTGATATGGTCAAGACGTGATGCTATATTTTATTGTATGAGATGATCATGTTTTGTAACCGAGTTATCGGCAATCGGCAGGAGCCATATGGTTGTCGCTTATTGTATGAAATGCAACGCCATGTAATTGCTTTTACTTTATCACTAAGCGGTAGCGATAGTCGTAGAAGCAATAGTTGGCGAGACGACAACGATGCTACGATGGAGATCAAGGTGTCGCTACGGTGACGATGGTGATCATGATTGCTTGAGATGGAGATGACAAGCACAAGATGATGAGGGCCATATCATATCACTTATATTGATTGCATGTGATGTTTATCCTTTATGCATCTTATCTTGCTTTGATTGACGGTAGCATTATAAGATGATCTCTCACTAAAATTATCAAGTAGTGTTCTCCTGAGTATGCACCGTTGCCAAAGTTCGTCGTGTCGAGACACCACGTGATGATCGGGTGTGATAAGCTCTACGTCCATCTACAACGGGTGCAAGCCAGTTTTGCACGCCAGAATACTCAGGTTATACTTGACGAGCCTAGCATATGCAGATATGGCCTCGGAACACGAGAGACCGAAAGGTCGGCGTGAATCATATAGTAGATATGATCAACATAAGATGTTCACCATTGAAAACTACTCCATCTCACGTGATGATCGGTTATGGTTTAGTTGATTTGGATCACGTGATCACTTAGATAACTAGAGAGATGTCTGCCTAAGTGGGAGTTCTTAAGTAATATGATTAATTGAACTTAAATTTATCATGAACTTAGTACTGATAGTATTTTGCTTGTCTATGTTTCTTGTAGATAAATGGCTCGTCTTTGTTGTTCCGTTGAATTTTAATGTGTTCCTTGAGAAAGCAAAGTTGAAAGATGATGGTAGCAATTACACGGATCGGGTCCGTAACACGAGGATTATCCTCATTGCTGCACGTAAAAGTTACGCCCTGGATGCACCGCTAGGTGCCAGGCCGGGCCGATGTAACCGACGACGTTAAGAACGTCTGGCGAGCAAAGCTGATGACTACTCTATAGTTCAGTGTGCCATGCTTTACGGCTTAGAACCGGTCTTCAACGACGTTTTGAACGTCATGGAGCATATGAGATGTTCCAGGAGTTGAAGTTGATATTTCAAATGTAATGCCCGGATTGAGAGATATAAAGTCTCCAATAAGTTCTATAGCTGCAAGATGGAAGAGAATGGATCTGTCAGTGAGCACATACTCAGAATGTCTGGGTATTACAATCACTTGACTCAACTGGGAGTTAATCTTCCGGATGATTGTGTCATTGATGTAATTCTTCAATCAACGCCACCAAGCTACAAAGGCTTCGTGATGAACTATAATATGCAAGGGTTAGTAAAGACTATGCTCGAGCTCTTCGCAATGCTAAAGGTCATGGAGGTAGAAATCAAGAAGGAGCATCAAGTGTTGATGGTCAATAAGACCACTAGTTTCAAGAAGAAAGGTAAAGGGAAGAAGAAGGGGAACTTCAAGAAGAACAGCAAACAAGTTGGCGATCAGAGAAGAAACCCAAGTCTGGACCTAAACCTGAAATCGAGTGCTTCTACCGCAAGCGCATCGTCACTTTGGAAGCGGAACTGCCCCAAGTATTTGGCGGATAAGAAGGATGGCAAGGTGAACAAAGGTATATGTGATATACATGTTATTGATGTGTACCTTACCGAGCTCGCAGTAGCACCTGGTATTTGATATCGGTTCTGTTGCTAATATTTGCAACTCAAAGCAGGACTACGGATTGCGAACACCGGCAAAGGACGAGGTGACGATGCGCGTGGGAAATGGTTCCAAAGTCGATGTGATCGCAATCGCACGCTACCTCTACATCTACCTTCGGGATTAGTTTTAGACCTAAATAATTGTTATTTGGTGCCGTTTGAGCATGAACATTATATCTGGATCTTGTTTGATGCGAGACGGTTATTCATTTAAATCAGAGAATAATGGTTGTTCTATCTATATGAATAATATCTTTTATGGTCATGCACCCTTGAAGAGTGGTCTATTTTTAATAAATCTCGATAGTAGTGATACACATATTCATAATGTTGAAACCAAAAGATGCAGAGTTGATAATGATAGTGCAACTTATTTGTGGCACTGCCGTTTAGGTCATATCGGTATAAAGCGCATGAAGAAACTCCATCTTGATGGACTTTTGGAGTCACTTGATTATGAATCACTTGGCACTTATGTAACCGTGCCTCATGGGCAAGATGACTAAAACCCCGTTCTCCGGTACTATGGAGAGAGCAACAGATTTGTTGGAAATCATACATACAGATGTATGTGGTCCGATGAATGTTGAAGCTCGTATGGATATCGTTATTTTCTCACCTTCACAGATGATTTAAGCAGATATGGGTATATCTACTTAATGAAACATAAGTCTGAAACATTTGAAAAGTTCAAAGAATTTCAGAGTGAAGTTGAAAATCATCGTAATAAGAAAATAAAGTTTCTACGATCTGATCGTGGAGGCGAATATTTGAGTTACGAGTTTGGTCTACATTTGAAACAATGTGGAATAGTTTCAACTCACGCCACCCGAACACCACAGCGCAATGGTGTGTCCGAACGTCGTAATCGCACTTTCTTTGGATATGGTGCGATCTATGATGTCTCTTACAGATTTACCGCTATCGTTTTGGGGTTATGCTCTTGAGACGGCCGCATTCACGCTGAATAGAACACCATCAAAATCCGTTGAGACGACACCTTGTGAACTATGGTTTAGCAAGAAACCAAAGTTGTCGTTTCTTAAAGTTTGGGGATGCGATGCTTATGTGAAAAAACTTCAACCTGATAAGCTCGAACCTAAATCGGAGAAATGTGTCTTCATAGGATACCCAAAGGAGACAGTTGGGTACACCTTCTATCACAGATCCGAAGGCAAGACATTTTGTTGCTAAGAATGGATCCTTTCTAGAGAAGGAGTTTCTCTCGAAAGAAGTGAGTGGGAGGAAAGTAGAACTTGATGAGGTAACTGTACCTTCTCCCTTATTTGAAAGTAGTTTATCACAGAAAACGGTTTCTGCGACATCTACACCAAATAGTGAGGAAGTTGATGATGTTGATCATGAAACTTCAGATCAAGTTGCTCTGTAACCTCGTAGATCAACCAGAGTAAGAACCGCACTTGAGTGGTACGGTAATCCTGTTACGGAAGTCATGCTACTAGATCATGATGAACCTACGAACTATGAAGAAGCGATGGTGAGCCCAGATTCCGCAAAATGGCTTGAGGCCATGAAATCTGAGATGGGATCCATGTATGAAAACAAAGTGTGGACTTTGGTTGACTTGCCCGAGGGTCGGCAAGCAATAGAAAACAAGTGGATCTTCAAGAAGAAGACGGACTGACGGTAATATTATCTACAAAGCTCGACTTGTCGCAAAGGGTTTTCGACAAGTTCAAGGGATTGACTACGATGAGACCTTCTCACCAGAAGCGATGCTTAAGTCTGTCCGAATCATGTTAGCAATTGCGCATTTTATGATTATGAAATTTGGCAAATGGATGTAAAGACTGCATTCTGAATGGATTTACGGAAGAAGAGTTGTATATGATGCAACCAGAAGGTTTTATCGATCCAAAGGAAGCTAACAAAGTGTGCAAGCTCCAAATGATCCATTTATGGACTGGTGCAAGCATCTCGGAGTTGGAATAAACGCTTTGATAGTGTGATCAAAGTATTTGGGTTTATACAGACTTTTGGAGAAGCCTGTATTTACAAGAAAGTGAGTGGGAGCTCTGTAGCATTTCTGATATTATATGTAGATGACATATTGCTAATCGGAAATGATATAGAATTTCTGGATAGCATAAAGGGATACTTGAATAAGAGTTTTTCAATGAAGGACCTCGGTGAAGCTGCTTACATATTGGGCATCAAAATCTATAAAGATAGATCAAGACGCTTAATTGGACTTTCACAAAGCACATACCTTGACAAAGTTTTGAAGAAGTTCAAAATGGAACAAGCAAAGAAAGGGTTCTTGCCTCGTTACAAGGTGTGAAGTTGAGTAAGACTCAATGCCCGACCACCGCAGAAGATAGAGAGAAAATTAAAGATGTTACATATTCCACAGCCATATGCTCTATAAAGTATTCAAATCTGTTTACCAGAACAGATGTGTTCCTTGCTATAAGCTTAGCAGGGAGGTACCAAAGTAATCCAGGAGTGGATCACTGGACAACGGTCAAAAACATCCTGAAATACCTGAAAAGGACTAAGGATATGTTTCTCATATATGGAGGTGATAAAGAGCTCATCGTAAACGGTTACGTTGATGCAAGCTTTGACACTGATCCGGACGATTCTAAATCGCAAACCGGATACGTATTTACACTAAACGGAGGAGCTGTCAGTTGGTGCAGTTCTAAACAAAGCGTCGTAGCGGGATCTACATGTGAAGCGGAATACATAGCAGCCGAAGCAGCTAATGAAGGAGTCTGGATGAAGGAGTTCATATCCGATCTAGGTGTCATACCTAGTGCATCGGGTCCAATGAAAATCTTTTGTGACAATATCGAGCAATTGCTTTAGCAAAGGAATCCAGATTTCACAAGAGAACCAAACACATCAAGAGACGCTTCAATTCCATCCGGGACTTAGTCCAGGTGGGAGACATAGAGATTTGCAAGATACATACGGATCTGAATATAGCAGACCCGTTGACTAAGCCTCTTCCACGAGCAAAACATGATCAACACCAAGACTCCATGGGTGTTAGAATCATTACCATGTAATCTAGATTATTGACTCTAGTGCAAGTGGGAGACTGAAGGAAATATGCCCTAGAGGCAATAATAAAGTTATTATTTATTTCCTTATTTCATGATAAATGTTTATTATTCATGCTAGAATTGTATTAACGGAAACATAATACATGTGTGAATACATAGACAAGCAGTGTCACTAGTATGCCTCTACTAGACTAGCTTGCTAATCAAAGATGGTTAAGTTTCCTAACCATAGACAAAGGAGTTGTCATTTGATTAACAAGGTCACATCATTAGTTGAATGATCTGATTGACATGACCCATTCCATTAGCTTAGCATCCGATCGTTTAGTATGTTGCTATTGCTTTTATCCATGACTTATACATGTTCCTATAACTATGAGATTATGCAACTCCGTTTACGGAGGAACACTTTGGGTACTACCAAAGCGTCACAAGCATGGGTGATTATAAAGGAGTACTACGGGTGTCTCCAAAGGCAGATGTTGGGTTGGCGTATTTCGAGATTAGGATTTGTCACTCCGATTGTCGGAGAGGTATCTCTGGGCCCTCTCGGTAATACACATCACTAAGCCTTGCAAGCATTACAGCTAATGAGTTAGGCTGTGAGATGATGTATTGAACGAGTAAAGAGACTTGCCCGATGTGAGATTGAACTAGGTATTGGATGCGATCGAATCTCGGGCAAGTAACATACCGATGACAAAGGGAACAACGTATGTTGTTATGCGGTCTGACGATAAAGATCTTCGTAGAATATGTAGGAGCCAATATGGGCATCAGGTCCCGCTATTGGTTATTGACCGGAGACGTGTCTCGGCCATGTCTACATTATTCTCGAACCGTAGGGTCCCTGCAACAAGGTTTCGATGGCGGTTATATTATGAGTTTATGTATTTTGATGTACCGAAGGAGTTCGGAGTCCCGGATGTGATCACGGACATGACGAGGAGTCTCGAAATGGTCGAGACATAAAGATTGATATATTGACGGCTATATTCGGACACGGAAAGGTTCCGGAAGTTTCCGGAGAAAACCGGAGTGCCGAGGGGTTACCGAACCCCGGGGAAGTAATGGGCCCTATTGGGCCAAGAGGGAGAGAGAGGGCTGCACCAGGAGGTGGCGCGCCCCCCATGGGGAGTCCGACTGGACTAGGAGGGGGCGCGCCCCTCTCCCTCTCCCTCTCTCTTCCTTCCCCTTCCTTCTTCCTAGTAGGACTAGGAAAGGGAGTCCTACTCCTACTAGGAGGAGGACTCCCCCTCCTGGCGCGCCTCCTAGGGCTGGCGGCCCTCCCCTTGCTCCTTTATATACGGGGGCAGGGGGGCACCCTAGAACACATAAGTTGATCTTCGTGATCGTTCCTTAGCCGTGTGCGGTGCCCCCCTCCACCATATTCCTCCTCGGTCATATTGTAGCGGTGCTTAGGCGAAGCCTTGCAACAGTAAAACATCAAGATCGTCACCACGCCGTCGTGCTGACGGAACTCCTCCCCGACGCTTTGCTGGATCGGAGCCCGGGGATCGTCATCGAGCTGAACGTGTGCCAAGAACTCGGAGGTGCCGGAGTAACGGTGCTTGGATCGGTCGGACTGTGAAGACGTACGACTACATCAACCGCGTTGATTTAACGCTTCCGCTTTCGGTCTACGAGGGTACGTGGACGGACACTCTCCCCTCTCATTGCTGTGCCATCACCATGGTCTTGCGTGTTCGTAGGAAATTTTTTGAAATTACTACGTTACCCAACAGGAAGGGGGCGCCGCCCCCCCTCTCCTTGTCCTATTCGGACTAGAGGGGGAGGGCGCGCGCCTGCCCCTGGCCGCCCTTCCTCTTCTCCCTTGTGGCCCATTAAGGCCCATATACCCCCGGGGTTCCGTAACCCCGGTGTTCAAGAACTTCCTGCTTTCATTCGAACCCTTCCAAGTCCAAACATAGGCTTCCAATATATCAATCTTTATGTCTCGACCATTTCGAGACTCCTCGTCATGTCCGTGATCATATCCGGACTCCAAACAACCTTCGTACATCAATACTTATAAACTCATAATGAACTCGCCATCAAGCGTTAGCGTGCGGACCCTACGGGTTCGAGAACTATGTAGACATGACCTAGAACCATTCTCGGTCAATAACCAATAGCGGAACCTGGATGCTCATATTGGTTCCTACATATTCTACGAAGATCTTTATCGGTCAAACCGCATAACGACATACGTTGTTCCCTTTGTCATCGGTATGTTACTTACCCGAGATTCGATCGTCGGTATCCAATACCTAGTTCAATCTCGTTACGGTAAGTCTCTTTACTCGCTCCGTAATACATCATCTCACAACTAACTCATTAGTTGTAATGCTTGCAAGGCTTAAGTGATGTGTATTACCGAGAAGGCCCAGAGATACCTCTCCGACAATCGGAGTGACAAAACCTAATCTCAAAATACGCCAACCCAACAAGTACCTTTGGAGACACCTGTAGTACTCCTTTATAATCACCCGATTACGTTGTGACGCTTTGGTAGTACCCAAAGTGTTCCTCCGGTAAACGGGAGTTGCATAATCTCATAGTTACAGGAACATGTATAGGTCATGAAGAAAGCATTAGCAATATACTAAACGATCAAGTGCTAAGCTAACGGAATGGGTCATGTCAATCACATCATTCTCCTAATGAGGTGATCCCATTAATCAAATGACAACACATGTCTATGGTTAGGAAACACAACCATCTTTGATTAATGAGCTAGTCCAAAGAGAGGCATACTAGTGACTATCTGTTTGTCTATGTATTCACACATGTATTATGTTTCCGGTTAATACAATTCTAGCATGAATAATAAACATTTATCATGGTATAAGGAAATAAATAATAACTTTATTATTGCCTCTAGGGCATATTTCCTTCAGTCTCCCACTTGCACTAGAGTCAATAATCTAGTTCACATCGCCATGTGATTTAACATCAATAGTTCACATCTATATGTGGTTAACACCCATAGTTCACATCGACATGTGACCAACACCCAAAGGGTTTACTAGAGTCAGT
Organism: Aegilops bicornis; assembly: GCA_021605145.1. Taxonomy (NCBI): domain Eukaryota; kingdom Viridiplantae; phylum Streptophyta; class Magnoliopsida; order Poales; family Poaceae; genus Aegilops; species Aegilops bicornis. Next base: position 675,346,931 of record CM038669.1, on the reverse strand, counting down.
AATCTAGTTCACATCGCTATGTGATTAACACCCAAAGAGTACTAAGGTGTGATCATGCTTTTGCTTGTAAGATAATTTTAGTCAACGGGTCTGTCACATTCAGAGCCGTAAGTATTTTGCAAATTTCTATGTCTACAATGCTCTGCACGGAGCTACTCTAGCTAATTGCTCCCACTTTCAATATGTATCCAGATTGAGACTCAGAGTCATCTAGATTAGTGTTAAAACTTGCATCGACGTAACCCTTTTACCTAACCTTTTTTTCACTTCCATAATCGAGAAACATATCCTTATTCTACTAAGGATGATTTTGACCGCTGTCCATTGATCTACTCCTAGATCACTATTGCACTCCCTTGCCAATCTTAGTGGTAGGGTATGCAATAGATCTGGTACACAACATGACATACTTTATAGAACCTATGGCTGATGCATAGGGAATGACTTTCATTCTCTTTCTATCTTCTGCCGTGGTCGGGTTTTGAGTCTTACTCAATCTCACACCTTGTAACACAGGCAAGAACTCTTTCTTTGACTGTTCCATTTTGAACTACTTCAAAATCTTGTCAAGGTATGTATTCATTGAAAAACTTATCAAGCGTCTTGATCTATCTCTATAGATCTTGATGCTCAATATGTAAGCAGCTTCACCGAGGTCTTTCTTTGAAAAACTCCTTTCAAATACTCCTTTATGCTTTGCAGAATAATTCTACATTATTTCCGATCAACAATATGTCAATTCACATATACTTATCAGAAATGCTGTAGTGCTCCCACTCACTTTCTTGTAAATACAGGCTTCTCCAAAAGTCTGTATAAAACCATATGCTTTGATCACACTATCAAAGCGTTCATTCCAACTCCAAGATGCTTGCACCAGTCCATAGATGGATCGCTGAAGCTTGCACTTTTTGTTAGCTCCTTTAGGATTGACAAAACCTTCTGGTTGCATCATATACAACTCTTATTTAATAAATCCATTAAAGAATGTAGTTTTGACATCCATTTGCCAGATTTCATAAAATGTGGCAATTGCTAACATGATTCGGACAGACTTAAGCATCGCTACAGTTGAGTAAATCTCATTGTAGTCAACACCTTGAACTTGTCGAAAACCTTTCTGCGACAAGTCGAGCTTTGTAGATAGTAATACTACTATCAGCATTTGTCTTCCTCTTGAAGATCCATTTATATAATATGGCTTGCCGATCATCGGGCAACTCCATCAAAGTCCACACTTTGTTCTCATACATGGATCCCATCTCAGATTTCATGGTCTCAAACCATTTCGCGGAATCTGGGCTCATCATTGCTTCCTCATAGTTCGTAGGTTCATCATGGTCTAGTAACATGACTTCCAGAATAGGATTACCGTACCACTCTGGTGCGGACTGTACTTTGGAAGACCTACGAGGTTTTGTAGTAACTTGATCTGAAGTTTCATGATCATCATCATTAGCTTCCTCACTAATTGGTGTAGGAATCACTGGAACTGATTTCTGTGATGAACTACTTTCCAATAAGGGAGAAGGTACAATTACCTCATCAAGTTTCTACTTTCCTCCCACTCACTTCTTTCGAGAGAAACTCCTTCTCTAGAAAGGATCCATTTTAGCAACGAATGTTTTGCCTTTAGATCTGTGATAGAAGGTGTACCCAACAGTTTCTTTTGGGTATTCTATGAAGACGCACTTCTCCGATTTGGGTTTGAGCTTATCAGGTGAAAACTTTTTCACATAAGCATCACAACTCCAAACTTTAAGAAACGACAGCCTTAGGTTTACTACTAAACCATAGTTCATACGGTGTCATCTCAACGGATTTAGATGGTGCCCTATTAAACGTGAATGCAGCTGTCTCTAATGCATAACCCAAAACGATAGTGGTAAATCGGTAAGATACATCATAGATCGCACCATATCAAAATAAAGTGCGTTTACGACGTTCGCACACACCATTATGTCGTGGTGTTCCATGTGGCGTGAGCTGTGAAACTATTCCACTTTGTTTTAATTGAAGACCAAACTCGTAACTCAAATATTCATCTCCACGATCAGATCGCAGAAACTTTATTTTCTTGTTACGATGATTTTCCACTTCACTCTGAAATTCTTTGAACCTTTCAACTGCTTTAGACTTATGTTTCATCAAGTAGATATACCCATATCTGCTCAAATCGTCTTGTGAAGGTCGAAAATAACGATACTTGCCACGAGCATCAACACTCATTGGATCGCATACATCGGTATGTATTATTTCCATTAAGTCAGTAGCTTGTTCCATTGTTCCTTATTACGGAGTTTTAGTCATCTTGCCTAAACGGCACGGTTCGCAAGCATCAAATGATTCATAACCAAGTGATTCCGAAAATCCATCAGCATGGAGTTTCTTCATGCGTTTTACACCAATATGACCTAAACGGCAGTGCCACAAATAAGTTGCACAATCATTATTAACTTTGCATCTTTTGGCATCAATATTATGAATATGTGTATCACTACGATCGAGATCCAACAAACTATTTTTCATTGGGTGCATAACCATCGAAGGTCTTATTCATGAAAACAGAATAACAATTATTCTTTAACTTCAGATGAATAACCGTATCGCAATAAACATGATCAAATCATATTCATGCTCAACGCAAACGCTAAATAACATTTATTTGGCTTTTAACACTAATCCCGAAAATATAGGGAGTGTGTGATGATGATCATATCAATCTTGGAACTATTTCCAACACTCATCGTCACTTCCCTTCAACTAGTTTCTGTTCATTCTGCAACTCCGTTTCGATTTACTACTCTTAGCAACTGTACCAGTATCAAATACCGAGGGGTTGCTATGAACACTAGTAAAATACACATCAATAATCTGTATATCAAATATACCTTTGTTCACTTTGCCATCCTTCTTATCCACCAAATATTCAGGGCATTTCCGCTTCCAGTGACCATTTCCTTTGCAGTGTAAGCACTCAGTTTCAGGCTTTGGTCCAGCTTTGGGCTTCTTCGCAGGAGTGACAACTTACTTGTCTTTCTACTTGAAGTTCCCTTTCTTTCCCTTTGCCCTTTTCTTGAAACTAGTGGTCTTGTCAATCATCAACACTTGATGCTCTTTCTTGATTTCTACCTTCACGATTTCAACATCACGAAGAGCTCGGGAATCGTTTTCGTCATCCCTTGCATACTATAGTTCATCACGAAGTTCTAGTAACTTAGTGATGGTGACTAGAGAATTCTGTCAATCACTATCTTATCTGGAAGCTTAACTCCCACTTGATTCAAGTGATTGAAGTACCCAGACAATCTGAGAACATGCTCACTAGTTGAGCGATTCTCCTCCATTTTTTTTAGCTATAGAACTTGTTGGAGATTTCATATCTCTCAACTCGGGTATTTGCTTGAAATATTAACTTCAACTCCTGGAACATCTCATATGGTCCATGACGTTCAAAACGTCTTTGAAGTCCCGATTCTAAGCCGTTAAGTATGGTGCACTAAACTATCAAGTAGTCATCATATTGAGCCAGCCAAACGCTCATAACGCCTGCATTTGCTCCTGCAATAGGTCTGTCACCTAGCGGTGCATTAAGGACATAATTCTTCAGGCAGCAATGAGGATAAACCTCAGATCACGGATCCAATCCGCATCATTGCTACTAACATTTTTCAATACAATTTTCTCTAGGAACACATATAAAAACATAGGAAGCAAAACATAGGGAAGCAACAACGCGAGCTATTGATCTACAACATAATTTGCAAAATACTACCAGGACTAAGTTCATGATAAGTTAAAGTTCAATTAATCATATTACTTAAGAACTCCCACTTAGATAGACATCTCTCTAGTCATCTAAGTGATTACGTGATCCAAATCAACTAAACCATGTCCGATCATCACGTGAGATGGAGTAGTTTTAATGGTGAACATCACTATGTTGATCATATCTACTATATGATTCACGCCGACCTTTCGGTCTCTCGTGTTCCGAGGCCATATCTGTTATATGCTAGGCTCGTCAAGTTTAACCTGAGTATTCCGTGTGCAACTGTTTTGCACCCGTTGTAGATGGACGAGAACTTATCACACCCGATCATCACGTGGTGTCCGGGTACTACGAACTTTGGCAACGGTGCATACTCGAGGAGAACACTTCTTGATAATTTTTAGTGAGAGATCATCTTATAATGCTACCGTCAATCAAAGCAAGATAAGATGCATAAAGGATAAACATCACATGCAATCAATATAAGTGATATGATATGGTCATCATCATCTTGTGCTTGTGATCTCCATCGCTGAAGCAATCATGATCACCATCGCCACCGGTAGCGACACCTTGATCTCCATCGTAGCATCGTTGTCGTCTCGCCAACTATTGCTTCTACGACTATCGCTACTACTTAGTGATAAAGTAAAGCAATTACATGGCGTTGCATTTCATACAATAAAGCGACAACCATATGGCTCTCGCCGATTGCCGATAACTCGGTTACAAAACATGATCATCTCATACAATAAAATATAGCATCACGTCTTGACCACATCACATCACAACATGCCCTGCAAAAACAAGTTAGACGTCCTCTACTTTGTTGTTGCAAGTTTTACGTGGCTGCTACGGGCTGAGCAAGAACCGTTCTTACCTACGCATCAAAACCACAACGATAGTTTGTCAAGTTGGTGCTGTTTTAACCTTCGCAAGGACCGGGCGTAGCCACACTCAGTTCAACTAAAGTGAGAGACAGACACCCGCCGGTCACCTTTAAGCAACGAGTGCTCGGAGCGGTGAAACCAGTCTCGCGTAAGCGTCTGGCGTAATGTCGGTCCGGCCGCTTCATCTCACAATACCGCTGAACCAAAGTATGACATGCTGGTAAGCGGTATGACTTATATCGCCCACAACTCACTTGTGTTCTACTCGTGCATATGACATCAACGCATAAAACCAGGCTCGGATGCCACTGTTGGGGAACGTAGTAATTTCAAAAATTTCCTCACGAACACGCAAGACCATGGTGATGGCATAGCAACGAGAGGGGAGAGTGTCCGTCCACGCACCTCGTGAGACCGAAGCGGAAGCGTTATAACAACGCGGTTGATGTAGTCGTGCGTCTTCACGATCCGACCGATCCAAGCACCGAACGACGGCACCTCCGAGTTACGCACACGTTCAGCTCGATGGCGATCCCGGACTCCGATCCAGCAAAGTGTCGGGGATGAGTTCCACAAGACGACGGCGTGGTGGCGATGTTGATGCTCCACCGACGCGAGGCTTCGCCTAAGCTCCATAACGATATGACTTCTCCGGCGCAGGCTTCGCTAAGCTCTCTGACGATATGACCGAAGTGGAATATGGTGGAGGGGGCACCGCACACGGCTAAGGAACGATCCGTAGATCAACTTGTGTGTCATGGGGTGCCCCCCTGCCCCCGTATATAAAGGAGCAAAGGGGGGGTGCGGCCGGCCCTAGGGAGGCGCGCCTGGAGGAGTCCTACTCCCACCGGGAGTAGGACTCCCCCCCTTCTCCTAGTTGGAGTAGGATTGGGGAGGGGGAAGAGGGAAGGGGGCGCCGCCCCCCCTCTCCTTGTCCTATTCGGACTAGAGGGGGGAGGGGGCCGCGCGGCCTGCCTGGCCGGCCCTTCCTCTTCTCTCTTGTGGCCCATTAAGGCCCATATACCCCGGGGTTCCAGTAACCCCGGTGTTCCGTAACTTCCTGCTTTCATTGAAACCCTTCCAAGTCCAAACATAGGCTTCCAATATATCAATCTTTATGTCTCGACCATTTCGAGACTCCTCGTCATGTCCGTGATCATATCCGGGACTCGAACAACCTTCGGTACATCAGTACTTATAAACTCATAATGAATCATCGAAGCGTTAAGCGTCACGGACCCTACGGGTTCGAGAACTATGTAGACATGACCTAGAACCATTCTCGGTCAATAACCAATAGCGGAACCTGGATGCTCATATTGGTTCCTACATATTCTCTGAAGATCTTTATCGGTCAAACCGCATAACGACATACGTTGTTCCCTTTGTCATCGGTATGTTACTTACCCGAGATTCGATCGTCGGTATCCAATACCTAGTTCAATCTCGTTACGGTAAGTCTCTTTACTCGTTCCGTAATACATCATCTCACAACTAACTCATTAGTTGTAATGCTTGCAAGGCTTAAGTGATGTGTATTACCAAGAAGGCCCAGAGATACCTCTCCGACAATCGGAGTGACAAAACCTAATCTCGAAATACGCCAACCCAACAAGTACCTTTGGAGACACCTGTAGTACTCCTTTATAATCACCCGATTACGTTGTGACGTTTGGTAGTACCAAAGTGTTCCTCCGGTGGCGGGAGTTGCATAATCTCATAGTTACAGGAACATGTATAGGTCATGAAGAAAGCATTAGCAATATACTAAACGATCAAGTGCTAAGCTAACGGAATGGGTCATGTCAATCACATCATTCTCCTAATGAGGTGATCCCATTAATCAAATGACAACACATGTCTATGGTTAGGAAACACAACCATCTTTGATTAATGAGCTAGTCCAAGAGAGGCATACTAGTGACTATCTGTTTGTCTATGTATTCACACATGTATTATGTTTCCGGTTAATACAATTCTAGCATGAATAATAAACATTTATCATGGTATAAGGAAATAAATAATAACTTTATTATTGCCTCTAGGGCATATTTCCTTCAATTATAAGATGATCTCTCACTAAAAATTATCAAGAAGTGTTCTCCCTGAGTATGCACCGTTGCTAAAAGTTCGTAGTGCCCAGACACCACGTGATGATCGGGTGTGATAAGCTCTACGTCCATCTACAATGGGTGCAAGCCAGTTTTGCACAAGCGGAATACTCAGGTTAAACTTGACGAGCCTAGCATATGCAGATATGGCCTCGGAACACGGAGACCGAAAGGTCGAGCGTGAATCATATAGTAGATATGATCAACATAGTGATGTTCACCATTGAAAACTACTCCATCTCACGTGATGATCGATTATGGTTTAGTTGATTTGGATCACGTGATCACTTGGATGACTAGAGAGATGTCATCTAAGTGGGAGTTCTTAAGTAATATGATTAATTGAACTTAAAATTATCATGAACTTAGCACCGATAGTATTTTGCTTATCTATGTTTGTTGTAGATAGATGGCTCGTCTTTGTTGTTCCGTTGAATTTTAATGCGTTCCTTGAGAAAGCAAAGTTGAAAGATGATGGTAGCAATTACGAACTGGGTCCGTAACTTGAGGATTATCCTCATTGCTGCTGAAGAATTACGTCCTGGAAGCACCGCTGGGTGCCAGGCCACAGGAGCAACGCGAGAAGTTGTGAACATCTGGCGAGCAAAGCTGATGACTACTCCATAGTTCAAAGTGTGCCATGCTTTACGGCTTAGAACCGGGTCTTCAACGACGCGTTTTGAACGTCATGGGGCATATGAGATGTTCCAGGAGTTGAAGTTAATATTTCAAGCAAATGCCCGGATTGAGAGATATGAAGTCTCCAATAAGTTCTATAGCTGCAAGATGGAGGAGAATAGTTACATCGGTGAGCACATACTCAAAATGTCCGAGTATAATAATCACTTGATTCAACCGGGAGTTAATCTTCCGGATGATAGTGTCATTGATGAATTCTCCAATCATCGCCACCAAGCTACAAGAGCTTCGTGATGAACTATAATATGCAAGGGATGAACAAGACACTTCCCGAGCTCTTCGCAATGCTAAAAGTTGCGGAGGTAGAAATCAAGAAGGAGCATCAAGTGTTGATGGTCAACAAGACCACTAGTTTCAAGAAAAAGGGTAAAGGAAAGAAGAAAGGGAACTTTAAGAAGAACAGCAAGCAAGTTGCTTCTCAAGAAAAGAAACCCAAGTCTGGACCTAAGCCTGAAACTGAGTGCTTCTACTGCAAGCAAGCTGGTCACTGGAAGCAGAATTGCCCCAAGTATTTGGCGGATAAGAAGGATGGAAAGGTGAACAAAGGTATATGTGATATACATGTTATTGATGTGTACCTTACTAGAGCTCGTAGTAGCACTGGTATTTGATCTTGGTTACATTGCTAATATTTGCAACTCAAACAGGGGACTACGGAATAAGCGGCTACGGCAAAGGACGAGGTGACGATGCGCGTGGGAAACGGTTCCAAAGTCAATGTGATTGCGGTCGGCACGCTACCTCTACATCTACCTTCGGGATTAGTTTTAGACCTAAATAATTGTTATTTGGTGCCGCGTTGAGCATGAACATTATATCTGGATCTTGTTTAATGCGAGACGGTTATTCATTTAAATCAGAGAATAATGGTTGTTCTATTTATATGAGTAATATCTTTTATGTTCATGCACCCTTGAAGAGTGGTCTATTCTTGTTGAATCTCGACAGTAGTGATACACATATTCATAATGTCGAAGCCAAAAGATGCAGAGTTGATAATGATAGTGCAACTTATTTTTGGCACTTTCGTTTAGGTCAAAACGGTGAAAAACGCAAGAAGAAACTAAATACTGAAGGACTTTTGGAAACACATGATTATGAATCACTTGGTACTTATGAACCGTGCCTCATGGGCAAGATGACTAAAACACCGTTCTCCTGTTATATGGAGAGAGCAACAGATTTGTTGGAAATCATACATACAGATGTATGTGGTCCGATGAATGTTGAAGCTCGTGGCGGATATCGTTATTTTCTCACCTTCACAGATGATTTAAGCAGATACGGGTATATCTACTTGATGAAGCATAAATCTGAAACATTTGAAAAGTTCAAAGAATTTCAGAGTGAAGTTGAAAATCATCGTAACAAGAAAATAAAGTTTCTACGATCTGATCGTGGAGGAGAATATTTGAGTTACGAGTTTGGTCTACATTTGAAGAAATGCGGAATAGTTTCGCAACTCACGCCACCGGGAACACCATAGCGTAATGGTGTGTCCGAACGTCGTAATCGTACTTTACTAGATATGGTGCGATCTATGATGTCTATTTCCGATTTACCGCTATCGTTTTGGGGTTATGCTTTAGAGACGGCCGCATTCACGTTAAATAGGACACCATCAAAATCCGTTGAGACGACACCATATGAACTATGGTTTGGCAAGAAACCAAAGTTGTCATTTCTGAAAGTTTGGGGTTGCGATGCTTATGTGAAAAAGCTTCAACCTGATAAGCTTGAACCCAAATCGGAAAAATGTGTCTTCATAGGATACCCAAAGGAGACAATTGGTATACCTTCTATCACAGATCCGAAGGCAAAACATTCGTTGCTAAGAATGGATCCTTTCTAGAGAAGGAGTTTCTCTCGAAAGAAGTGAGTGGGAGGAAAGTAGAACTTGATGAGGTAACAGTACCAGCTCCCTTATTGGAAAGAAGTTCATCACAGGAATCGGTTCCTGTGACACCTACACCAGTTAGCGAGGAAGTTAATGATAATGATCATGAAACTTCAGATCAAGTTGTTACTGAACTTCGTAGATCAACCAGCATAAAATCCGCACTGTGAGTGGTACGGTAATCCTATTCGGAAGTCATGCTACTAGATCATGGTGAACCTACGAACTATGAAGAAGCGATGGTGAGCCCAGATTCGCAAAATGGCTTGAAGCCATGAAATCTGAGATGGGATCCATGTATGAGAACAAAGTGTGGACTTTGGTTGACTTGCCCGATGGTCGGCAAGCAATAGAGAATAAATGGATTTTCAAGAAGAAGACTGACGCTGACGGTAATGTTACTGTTTACAAAGCTCGACTTGTTGCAAAAGGTTTTCGACAAGTTCAAGGAGTTGACTACGATGAGATCTTCTCACCCGTAGCAATGCTTAAGTCTGTCTGAATCATGTTAGCAATCGCCGCATTTTATGATTATGAAATATGGCAGATGGATGTCAAAACTGCATTTACGAATGGATTTACGGAAGAAGAGTTGTATATGATGCAACCAGAAGGTTTTGTCGATCCTAAGGGAGCTAACAAAGTGTGCAAGCTCCAACGATCAATCTATGGTCTGGTGCAAGCCTCTCAGAGTTGGAATAAACGCTTTGATAGTGTGATCAAAGCATATGGTTTTATACAGACTTTTGGAGAAGCCTGTATTTACAAGAAAGTGAGTGGGAGCTCTGTGGCATTTCTAATATTATATGTGGACGACATATTGTTGATTGGAAATGATATAGAATTTCTGGATAGCATAAAAGGATACTTGAATAAAAGTTTTTCAATGAAGGACCTCGGTGAAGCTGCTTACATATTGGGCATCAAGATCTATAGAGATAGATCAAGACGCTTAATTGGACTTTCACAATGCACATACCTTGATAAAGTCTTGAAAAAGTTCAATATGGATCAGGCAAAGAAAGGGTTCTTGCCTGTATTACAAGGTGTAAGATTGAGTCAGACTCAATGCCCACCACCGCAGTAAGAAGATAGAGGAAAAATGAAAGGAGTTCCCTATGCTTCAGCCATAGGCTCTATCATGTATGCAATGCTGTGTACCGGACCTGATGTGTGCCTTGCTATTAGCTTAGCAGGAGGTACCAAAGTAATCCGAAGTGGATCCTGGACAGCGGTCAAGAATATCCTGAAATACGAAAAGGACTAAGGATATGTTTCTCGTTTATGGAGGTGACAAAGAGCTTGTCGTAAAGGGTTACGTCGATGCAAGCTTTGACACTGATCCCGACGATTATAAATCGCAAACCCGATACGTAATTTTATTAAACGGTGGAGCAGTAAGTTGGTGCAGTTCTAAAAAAATCGTCGTTGAGGGATCTACATGTGAAGCGGAGTACATAGCTGCTTCGAAGCAGCAAATGAAGGAGTCTGGATGAAGGAGTTCATTTCCGATCTAGGTGTTATACCTAGTGCATCGGGACCAATGAAGATCTTTCCGTGACAATACTTGGTGCAATTGCCTTAGCAAAGGAATCAAGATTTCACAAGAGGACCAAGCACATCAAGAGACGCTTCAATTCCATTCGGGACCAAGTCCAAGTGGGAGACATAGAGATTTGCAAGATACATACGGATCTGAATGTTGCAGACCCGTTGACTAAACCTCTCTCACGAGCAAAACATGATCAGCACCAAGACTCCATGGGTGTTAGAATCATTACTGTGTAATCTAGATTATTGACTCTAGTGCAAGTCGGAGATCAAGGAAATATGCCCTAGAGGCAATAATAAAGTTATTATTTATTTCCTTATATCATGATAAATGTTTATTATTCATGCTAGAATTGTATTAACCGGAAACATAATACATGTGTGAATACATAAACAAGCAGAATGTCACTAGTATGCCTCTACTTGACTAGCTCGTTAATCGAAGATGGTTATGTTTCCTAACCATAGACATGAGTTGTCATTTGATTAACGGGATCACATCATTAGGAGAATGATGTGATTGACTTGACCCATTCCGTTAGCTTAGCACTTGATCGTTTAGTATGTTGCTATTGCTTTCTTCATGACTTATACAAAGTTCCTGCAACTATGAGATTATGCAACTCCGTTTACGGAGGAACACTTTGTGTGCTACCAAACGTCACAACGTAATCTGGGTGATTATAAAGGTACTCTACAGGTGTGTCTCCAAAAGTATATGTTGAGTTGGCATAATTCGAGATTAGGTTTTGTCACTCCGATTGTCGGAGAGGTATCTCTGAGCCTTCTCGGTAATACTCATCACCTAAGCCTTGCAAGCATTGTAACTAATGAGTTAGTTATGAAATGATGTATTACAGAACGAGTAAAGAGACTTGCCGGTAACGAGATTGAACTAGGTATTGGATACCGACGATCGAATCTCGGGCAAGTAACATACCGATGACAAAGGGAACAACGTATGTTGTTATGCGGTTTGACCGATAAAGATCTTCGAAGAAAATGTAGGAACCAATATGAACATCCAGGTTCCACTATTGGTTATTGACCGAGAATAGTTCTAGGTCATGTCTACATAGTTCTCGAACCCGTAGGGTCCGCACGCTTAACGTTACGATGACAATTTTATGAGTATTGATGTACCGAAGTTTGTTCGAGTCCCGGATGTGATCACGGGCATGACGAGGAGTCTCGAAATGGTCGAGACATAAAGATTGATATATTGGAAGCCTATGTTTGGACTTGAATAGTTCGGGTGAAATCAGGATTTTACCGAGCACCGGGGTTACCGGAACCCTCCCGGGGTTAATGGGCCTTAGTGGGCCATGAGGGAGAAGAGGAGGGCGGCCAGGGCAGGCCGCCCCTCCCCTAGTCCGAATAGGACAAGGAGAGGGGGCGGCGCCTTCCTCTTTCCCTCCCCGATCCTAATCCAACTAGGAAGGGGAGTCCTACTCCCGGTGGGAGTAGGACTCCTCCGCGCCTCCTCCTAGGGCCGGCCGCACCCCTTGCTCCTTTATATCTGAGGCGGGGGGCACCCCATGACACACAAGTTGATCTACGGATCGTTCCTTAGCCGTGTGCGGTGCCCCCTCCACCATATTCCACTTCCGGTCATATCGTCATGAGCTTAGGCGAAGCCCTGTGCGGTGGAGCATCATCATCGTCACCACGCCCGTCGTCTTGTGGAACTCATCCTCGATACTTTGCTGGATCGGAGTCCGGGATCGTCATCGAAGCTGAACGTGTCTTGAACTCGGAGGTGCCGTGACGTTCGGTACTTGGATCGGTCGGATCGTGAAGACGCACGACTACATCAACCGCGTTGTTATAACGCTTCCGCTTTCGGTCTACGAGGGTACGTGGACACACTCTCCTCTCTCGTTGCTATGCCATCACCATGATCTTGCGTGTGCGTAGATTTTTTTTTGAAATTACTACGTTCCCTAACAGCTTAAACAAGAAGAGACTAAATGGAAACAGAGAGCCAAAATTTATGAGCTGCTAGAGGGAGATAGCAATACTAAATTCTTTCATGCCAAAGCGAATGGAAGACTTAGAAGGAATAGAATTTCTAGGTTAGAACAAGATTAGGGGGTGGTAGATGGAGACAAGAGCTTGATGGAGTATATCACTACTTTCTATAAAAATTTATTTGGTCCACCAGATAATTCCTCTGTTTCTCTAAATATTGATAATCCTAGTAGGATCCCAATGGAATATGCTAATATTTTAGTGGAGGATTTTTCCTTGGAAGAAATTAAAAAGGTTGTCTTTAAAATGGCACACAATAAATCTCCTGGGCCAGATGGTTTCACTGCTGAATTTTACCAACACTATTGGGAGCTGGTGAAATTTGATCTGAAAGCTTTATTAGATGATTTTGCCAATAGGAAAATTGACATTAGTAGACTAAACTATGGGATTATTACCCTGGTTCCAAAAGGTATTGGTGCTAATCAAATTCAGAAGTTCAGGCCTATCTGTTTACTAAATGTATGCTTTAAAATTATCACCAAGGTCTTGATGAACAGACTTAATTTGGTAGCTGCTAAGGTCATCTCCCCTGTTCAAACTGCCTTTGTTAAAGGCAGATATATCATGGAGGGGGTTCTGATCTTACATGAGGCTCTAAATAGCATTAAAAAGAATAAACAAAGTGCTATACTTCTGAAAATTGATTTTGAAAAGGCTTATGATAAAATCAAATGGTCCTTCCTTTTCCAAATGCTCAAACTAAAAGGATTTCCAGACAAATGGATTGACTGGGTTATGGAAACAGTTAGAGGAGGGAAAGTTTGTGTCAAAGTTAATGAAAATTTGGGAAAATACTTTTGCTCTTATAAGGGCCTGAGACAAGGTGATTCTTTATCCCCTTTAAACTTTGATCTGGCTGCTGATGCCCTAGCAATTATGTTAAATAAAGCCAGAGAGAATGGATTGGTCAAGGGGGTTTTAAGTGATTACACAACAAATGGGGTTAATATGCTGCAATATGCAGATGACGCTATATTTTTGCTGCAAGATGATATGGACAGTGCAGACAACTTGAAATACATCCTATGTTTGTTTGAACAAATGTCTGGTTTGAAGATTAATTTTCATAAAAGTGAACTTTTCCTATTTGGTGAAGCAATTGATAAGAAAGATGAATATGCTAAAATATTTACATGCCCAGTGGGCGATTTACCCATGAAATATTTAGGGTTGCCCATTGATAAAAATAGGATCAGAAATAAGCATTGGAAGCCTCCAGAGACTAAGATGGAAAAAAATGTGAAACTTGGCAAGGTAGACTACTAGCTAGTGCAGGGAGAGTTACTTTGATCCAATCAGCCCTTACAGGCATACCATACTTCATGATGTCCTTTTATGGGCTCCCAGTGGGGGTCGAGAAGCGTATGGATTTTTTTTAGGGCTAGATTATTATGGCAAGAAGATGATCAAAAGAGAAAATACCATCTGGTGAAGTGGTCTGAGGTGTGCAGGCCAAAAGACATGGGGGGTTTGGGGATTCAAAATTTGGCCTGTATGAACAAGGCTTTGCTATGTAAGTGGTGGTGGAAAATTTATACAACTGAGGGATTGTGGCAAGATATAGTTCTTGAAAAATATGTTAAGAACAGAAGTATGGGTAATGTTCAGGCCAAACAGGGAGATTCCCAGTTCTGGAGGGAAATATTAAAACACATAGACCATTTTGTCTCCCTGTGTAAGTTTAAAATTGGAAATGGAAAAAGAGCTCGATTCTGGGAGGATTGGTGGATTGGCAATGCTCCATTAAGCAAGAATTTCCCTAGGTTGTATGATCTATGCTTTGATAAAAAGAAAACAGTTAAAGAAGTTCTTGACAACGGACTAGATAATGTCCAGTTTAGAAGAACTTTATTAGGAGATGCAAGAGAATTGTGGGGGCATGTTAAAGAGGCATGTAGTGTGGTGATATTGAATGAAGATAGAGATGAGATAAAATGGACCCTCAATAAAAAGGGAGTCTATACTGTTAAGTCCTTTTATAGACACCTGATTGAAAACGGTGTCAAATATCCACATCTATATATGTGGAAGATCAAGATGCCACCTAGAATCAAGGTTTTCATGTGGTTAACCCTTAGGGGGAGTATTCTCACAAAAGATAATTTGATTCGTAGGGGGTGGAAGGGAGATGATAAATGCCCTTTTTGTGGGCAAAAAGAGAACATAAATCATCTTTTTCTGACTTGTTCGGTTGCTAGATTGTTATGGAACATTTTAAAGTGTGCTTTCAATCTTAGAGATATTCCAGATACGTTAGATGCTGTTATGAAACCTTGGGTTAATACTTTTGGTAAAGATGAAAAAAGTCTGGTCATGATAGGAGTATCGGCGACTTGTTGGACTATTTGGAAACTCAGAAATAGTGTGATATTTGAAAACAATAGGGTGAATGATCCCTGTGTTCCTGTTACTCTGTTTCTTAAAAACCTAAATGATTGGAATATTTTGCAGACAAATCCCGCAAGAAGTAAGCTGATGGAGGCTGGAGTGAAGCTTGTGAGTGAGGTGGCAGAAGAAATCTTCAAAGCAGCTTATGGGTGGCGCCTGAAGACTGAGAGGATCGAAGGGTGACTGAAGCCCTCCCTGCTGCGATGAAGAAAATCTTGCTCCTGCCATTTCATTCTGGCTTTGCTTCGTTTTGCTGATGTTCAGACTCTGGATGATCCTGTAATAATGCTTATGCTAAGAACCAGTAGTTTCTCTCTGTAGCCTCTGTTCTTATAACAGAGTTGTTGCCGCTCTGGGGCTGGATTCTCCTGTATCTAGACCTCGGACCACTCTCGTAGATTCTCTCCATTGCCTTTGGGGCTTCGGGGAGGAGAAGGGATGGCTTCTCCTTCCTCCGCAATTCGGCAGTAGATTGATTTGCTAGGAGAGTGGAATATCGTGTTGAGGGGAGTGTTATTCCTTTTTCTTTTTCTGTAGCAAGACTTGGTGATTTCTGTTAATGGAAATCAGAGAGAATGCTCTCTTTTATCAAAAAAAAATTCCTTTTATGAGAATAAAAGAAGAAATGATGAATATAACTATGCAAGTTATCAAACTTCAAATGTTGTTCAGGAGGCCTGTGCAGCAGTGTTAGGCTAGGGGAGGGGATTTGGGTCGAGAGAGATGGAGACCGTATATACTACGGCGGGCGAGCGTAGGTACAATATAAACCGAACGATGAAAGGTATATGCGCCACTTGCAACTCATCAAAATACTAGTACACGTGAAACTAGCTTCATCACAAGATCTATAAGCGAATCCGGTGATACATGATTTCAACATATTTGATGGCATGTATTGGTGAAAATAAACAAGGAGGGGCGTTAGTAATAATACATGCATGTCCAGTGCAGATAATGGCAACTGCTTAAGAGCAAAACTCCAGACAGGGTTCCATCATATATGCTTCAACTTCTGCGCAACTTTTTGCTGCACGGCGTCGATGGAATGGAAAAAAGTGAACCTCCAATGCTTCCAGAAAAATAATGTTCCAAACCATAGCCAGAAACCAAAGACAATTCCAGCGACCAGTGAGTAGTACAACCAGACAATATCAAGTTCTTGGTGATGCTCCCTTACCCCGTATAGTGTTGTTGTACCACTTGAACCATTGATACATGCAACGCTCAAAGGGCGGCCGCAGAGCCCTTGGTTCTGGCTATAAATCGATGGGTCATTAAGCATTTGAAGCTGATTACCATCAGGTATTTCTCCTGAAAGAAGGTTGTTGGAGAGATTAAGTGAGCTCAAGTACATCAAATCTGATATGCTTGATGGAATGGGACCTGCGAGCTTATTCCAAGAGAAATCAAGGGACTCCATATCTTTCATGTTGCCAATGTTGTTTGGGATACCACCGGATAAGTTATTTCTAGACAAGTTGAGGAACCGAATTTCTTGAAGATTAAGTAGTTCTGCGGGGATCTCACCGGAAAGAGAGTTGCTTGATAGATCAATGCCAGTCATAAGCCTAATTGTTCTATGAAAAGTATAATCTTGCCCCTTCCAGATTATGTCAAGCTGACCATCAGTTGAGTAGGACGCATAGCTCAGATCCATCGATAGCAAGGTCCGTTCTGGCCATTTCCTGTGAGTAAAGCTGGCAAAACTAACTGGTACACAGCCTGTCAAATTGTTTTCAGCTAGGTCAAGTATTTGGAGACGAGTTAGTTGCGTAACCTCGTGAGGAATACTTCCATGGAACATATTTGATCGTAGTCGAAGAACCCGTAGTAAAGGATTGCTTGCCCCTATCCAAGTAGGAATTACCCCGGAAAACTTGTTGCCACCAAGATCTAGAGTTATTAGGTTTCTGAAGTTCCTTACAACAGAGGGAAAGCACCCGGTGAAGTGATTGTTAGATAGATGTAGTGAACACAGTGGAGAAATATTGTGTACTAAGATTGGAACTTCTCCATCAATAGCATTGCTTGACAAATCCAGGTGCGCAAGATTTGGCAAGCTCCAAAGGCAATTAGGGATAACTCCAGACAACAGATTGTCTGATAGATCCAAGAACTGTAAATTAGGTAGCTGACAAAAATTCCAGTCAATAATGCCTGTGAATTTGTTTCCAGACAAGGAGATTAGACTAGTGTCGGGGTTCATAGTAGGAATCTTGCCCTCCAACTGGTTGGAGCTAAGGTCCAGGATTACTAAACTTGACAAGTTGCCAATCTCTGATGGTATCACACCATTAAGATGATTATTGGACAGGTCCACCATATTCAAGTATTTCATGCTTACTAGCTCAGTGGGGATCATGCCAGTGAAAAAGTTGCCAGACAGGGACAACCAACCAAGATTCTCCCACCGAACAATCTCCGGTGGGATGCTTCCGGTGAAAGTGTTGTTTGCTATATCGAACCTTGTGAGGGAGTTGGTCCAGTTTGTGAAGAAGTCTGGTGGAATAGTGCCGTCGAGATTGTTGTTCCCCATCACAAACGATTCCAGGTGCCACAACCTGGAAAAGGTTGTGGGAAAACCTCCACAAAGCTTGTTCCAGGACAGGTCTATGTTGACGAGCCGAGTAAGGTTGCCTAGCTCGGAAGGGATGGTTGAACCTAAATGATTTCCACTTATGTCTAGATATTCTAGCAACCGAAGCTGCCCAAGTGACGCTGGGATCGGTCCGAAGAACGAGTTGTTGTTCAGTTCAAGCTGAGCCAAACTATGCAGCATCCCGAGCTCCTCTGGGATTCCTCCTATAAGATTGTTTTGTCCAAGGTTCAGAGACTCTAGTGTTGTGAGCACCGAGAGCGGACGTGGTATCAACCCAGATAGCCTATTGCTAGACAAATCAAGGTACGTCAAGTACTTGAGTTTGCTGAATTGGTAAGGTATGGGCCCAACAAGGTTGTTGCTAGCCAGATCAAGGAATGTCAAGTGCTTGAGCTTGCTGAACTGGTACGGTATTTTTTTTTTTTTTAGAAAAGGAGGATGACCCCCGGCCTCTGCATCTGGGAGATGCATACGGCCACTTTATTAATTATTCTCGAGGACCTTACAAAGTATTACAAACAATATACCTGAATCCACCATCTTGGCAACATATGCCGCTACTCTTATCCATATGATGAAGGGATGCTAGCTGGGCCCCTACCCAAACCACTCACCTAAACCTAACATCAAAAGCCGGAAGCCCCAGCCGAGCCACATACCGGGTCTGGGGCACAATCCGGTCAGACGCACTCTTGCGTCGTCGCCGCCATCTTCCACAGGTCCGTCTTCAGATGATATTGAGTCTTCTACCTTGTGAAGGCCATATCAGCCATCGACGTCACCATGACGCCAGACAGCTACCTCCTCCTGTGCGAGTCCATCTCTGCGCATCGGACGCCGCCATCAATGAGTGAGATGAAGTACGGCTCCACCACGGCAAGTACAAGGTGAGGAAGGAGAGATGAACTGGTACGGTATGGAACCAACAAAGTTGTTGGTGTCCAAGTTCAGAATGGTGAGGTTGTGAAATAGGGAGATGTTCACCGGGATGGCGCCGACGAGGTTGTTGTGGCAGAGGTCGAGTACGGTGAGGCTCCCAAGCGCGGCGGAGTACAAGGCGTCAAGCGCACCATTGAGGTTGCACTCTGTAAGACTGAGCTGGGTTGCATGGTCGTGGTCGTCACATGTTACACCATCCCAGGAACAGGTCGGTGCGGCACGCGACCACGAGGACAAAGAGGAGGAGTTGAGCAGTGTGGACTTCCATCGGATGAGTGCCTGTGCTTGTGCTTCTTCGGCGTGGCCAGCGGCGGCCTCCGCCGCCCATAGATGCAGCAGAAGGCTCAAATACACGAGGATGAGCATGCGATGGATTGCCATGACATTGACTGCAGGCTAGGGTTCTGGACTAGTGATGGCTGGATGAATGTGTTTGGATGGATGTGTGTATTATGGGAGATTTTTTTCAGAATGCGTTGGTCAATCATATCTTTCTTCCGTTGAACCGTGAAATGTTAGGCCAAGAAAAGCTTGCAACTGTTGGTGCGGGTGGAACGACATTACATGCCCACTAATTTCTCCACAAATCAGGGGTAGTGCACTAATTTCTTAGGCCTATTATATCATGAAAAGCACAACATGCACTTATAAAATCCAATATGGTGTAGTGAAGTGCAGTGCACCATACATCAGCTTTGCCTCACGCCCGCGTGCTCAAGCTCAACACGGAAACATCATATGACCAAGGCAAAAAGGCTGTAATAACATTTAAATCACCAGAACATTGCTGTGAATTCTGTTTCTCTGAACTTGCCACATCTTACTTCCTCTCCGTTCTCCGTTCCAGCAGGACTCCAACCCTGATTTGCACTACTGGTAACATAACTGACGACCGTCTGTGGAATATTAAACATTGATGGCCTAATGTACATACTTGGGCCGGTTCTTTCGTAGCCTTCACCGTTTAATAATCCACAGACGGAATCATCAGTGAATTTTATTTAACTTTCATTGTGGCACAGCTCTGTCACTTCCTGCATAAAATTAATTTAAACAAACTATGACAGATAAATAAAAATAACGTGACTAGTTAGATGTTACTGTATGTATGGAGTTGTCACTTGTGAGTTTGGTTGTGTATGTACACTAGGCCCTGCTTCTGCTTGCTTGTTGCCTGACAGTTGGTTGGTTGTTTGTTTTGTCACTTGGGACTGAACAGCAGCAAGCCTGAAACTGCACTCGGACGTTCAGAGTTAGAACTCCCACCAATCTATCTGTCATTATTTTTCATATGAACATGAGCATGGAATGCAGTCCAGTCCCCTGTGAGGCTGTGACTGTGGGTGGTACCTGCTGTGCTGCCGTCTTGAGTTTGCTAGCTACTGTATTTAGCACGGCAGGAGGTTCCGCTCAGAATGTGAACTACCCCAAAATAATCGAGGCAAAATAACATGTGGTTGTGTCAATTGTGCTTGGCTTGGGTTATTCAGTCAGGGCGATCGACCGATGGAGTCTTGCGGTAAGATGGCCCGTCAAAATTCAGACATTGATGCCGATCTGTGGCTGCATATTCTTGTGATTTCGACTAAAATCTAGGTGCTGCATTCTTGTAGAACAGCATCAGGAAGATGTGATTTCGGCTGAATTTTGTCAGAATTCAGCCCCTGCGGCGAAAGCATGCAGGTCGATCGGAACACATTAGCCTGTATACATTTGCATTCAGCCGTCAGCTTGGTCCCTTGGTTGGTTAGTTGCAGAGCATAGCGCATCATTCCATCCTAATCGCAACACTGATCTGCCATTTTTCACATGAACTGGGTTGGAATGCAGTCCCCTGCCCCGTCCTTCAACTAATCGCTGCAGTAGATACGGAAGGTGTACAAGTCAACAAGAACATAAGGCTTGCCCTTGTGCAAAGCACATTACACTACACGCTGGTGTTAGTCCAACATATTTTCTCTATTAGAAATACTGCGGGCTGTATCACCTATTTCTCTTGATTAATTGTAGTCAGCAATGTCGACTGTATCACCAACTCCCTCCGTTCACAAATATAAGCCCTTTGAATGTACTAACTTGCATAGAATTATGACTATCTATATCGAAACACACACATTTTCAGCCATACACTAGGTGTCAGACACCCAGGCTTGATGAACATGTGATTTGTTCAGGCAAGCAACAGCAGGCATAGTTGAAAGGCTACCTGTAAATTCTGCTTGCCTCAACTTGTCACATCTCGCTTCCTCTTCCTCTTTCTCCCCATCACCATTACAGCAGGACACTTAACACTGACGGCAGGGAATACAGACACATAATAAATTTCAGGGATAGCACTGACGATTATCGACTTGAGCGTGAGACTGGAATGAAAAGCGTTTCTTCAGACACCGTCCCAGCCAAGATAAGATTTTACTGGTTTCCATCTTCATCGCCATCGCCTGCCTTGAGTTTACATTCTCATCTCCAGTTCCCAATGGTGATCACTGCTGACTTTCTTATCCATATGCAACCCCTTTATACTGTTCTGGAAATTGAGTTCGTCCCCTTCAGATGTGCTGACTCTCAAGTGTTGGTTAATAGACTAGAGCTAGACAGTGAATGAAAGAATCATGCAAACAAACCTATAAAATATACTGATGGAAATCTCACTAAAGTGATAGAGCTAGACTGCTTCAAACTAATCCTAGAAATATTCACCAAAGTACTTACGGAAATTTCAGAGATTCTGATAGACCAACTTACAGAAATCAACACAAAGGAATCAGACTACTTATATCAGGCAGACATTCTTGACTAAACTAGCAGAAACTTGGCTGCAGCTAGTACGCTTGTCTGTCTCAATCTGAGTGATCTTAATGACCTGCTGAGAAGTTGTAATCAATTACATGCAAGGAAATAAACCTTATACGACATACTTTCAGTGTTTTTTCATTAAAGAAAATACACAAATATACCATCTGTAGCTTATATATAGATGGTCTCATCTTACAATGACATTGAGCAAGAGAGAACTAACAAGTACTCCCTCCGTCCGGAAATACTTGTCATCAAAATGGATAAAAATGTGTGTATCTAGAACTAAAATATGTCTAGATACATCCCCTTTTATTCATTTTGATGACAAGTATTTCCGGACGGAGGGAGTACCAAATAAACATAAAAACACACAGATACTAGTAACATTCAAGCACCTTGTACATTTGCAAGTTTCGAATTTAATCTTTGGCTTGGGCACCACGCCACCACCTCCTCAATCCTGGTTTCCTCCATAGTGGCTGACAAAGCATTCCATTGCTGAAGTGCGTAGACCATTTTGCAGAGCGTTATAAGGGTGTGACAACACTAGACAGACAAGCAAAGGCAGTCATTTTTTTTTTTGACTTTGGACAAAGGGCAACACTTGGAGCATCCACATACGAATCAGTCAAAGGGATCAGCCATTGAGAAATCATGGGTATGTACGTGGCGAGTGAATATATTTCTGTTTACTTCAATTCGCGCATCTTGAGAAGCTCCATTCCCCACTTGTAGCAGCCTTAAATAACAGTCGTCGTTGCGGTAATAAGAGCCTCCAATTTCCATTTTATTCAGCACTTTGGCATTCAAAAGAAAGAACTTGGCAAAGTCAAAAAATGGCCTATAACCACCGCAGTAATTCTTGAGAACCACTTCTTTTAGATGGAGTTCAAGGCATTCAATTGGATCAAGTTGATCATACTTCCGCACAATATTCATATTCTTTCCTGCATTCAACTGGGGATAGAAAAAAGAAATGATATTAAGGCAGATGATAACAAATTAGCACCTAAAACAGAGGGAGTACATCATAAATCTGAAACCATAATGTTTTGACATTTCTAGCAACAATATGAACACTCACAATGACATAGAGCTTCGCCAAGCAGGGGAAGCACACGAGGAAGTCAATTACTAAATCCAGATTAGGACTAGATTCAAGAACCAAAATCTTCATTGAGCGCATTTTGGTTGTCATGGTGACAGCAATCATTTTCTATAGAAAAAAAATCAAGTGTGTGATATAAGGATAATAGGCTGCATATAGGAAAGCTGAATGTGTGTCTGCCCTTGCTACTACCTGAAAGACTGTGGTTCCAAGGTGGAGTGTAGATATGCCTTCAGACAAAAAACCAAGTACCTCCAATTTAGGAGCCCGGATGACTCGTATGGTCACCGGACCATCATCTGGATAAATCGGTAGCAACCTCTCAAGGCAAGGTGCATCGGCAATGACCAGCTCCTGGAAGGTGATGGCATCTTTGGCACGAGGAGCATAGAAACCGATGCTCTTGAGAGTGGGCGAGCTAATGCAAAGGCTACCAAAGCCCATATTATGTAGTGAGACACTTTCCAGAACAACACATCCGGAGATCATGTTTTGCAAAGAGTCCTCCGAGATGCCAACATCGAACAGGATGAGCTGCTTGAGGTGCGAAAAACTTGGTAGCGGAGACAGGACAGGGAATTGGCAGCCGCCAAGCCTAAGCACAGACAGTGTGGGCGCGAAGCGTGTCAGCGAGTGCGGAGGTAGCGGGTAGTGGTTCGTCCTCTTCAAGTTGGTGACCTCGAGGTCTTGGAGGCCAGTGAGCGCCCTGGAGTGAAACCAACCGTCGACCTCGCCTAGGATGTTGGGGAAGAAGATGAGGTGCAACGAGATTCGACGGGCCGGGCCGGGATGGTTAGAGAGGATCCTGGAGACCAGCGCGACACGCGAATTGCTGTCACAAAGATTATTATCTGCACCAAGGTTGAGAGGCGCATTGGAGGAGCGCCAGAGAGGACACCACCGACGAGAGATGGCTTGCGTGCGGGCACCATCCTTGGTGGGAAGGAGGGAGATGATGGTTCCAAGCAAGAAATCTGGGAGGTGGCTAATGAGATCTAGGTCGTCAAGACTTCCCCGCTCCTTGTTGTTGACCCTTGGTGGTACTTGCTGGTCAGCAATTCCCACAGATTTGTGCCTCTTGGGAGCACGAATTACCTCCACCTCCGCGGCCTCCTCCTCCATGGCCGAACACTCGCAAGAAGGAAGATTTTAGGTTGGTAGTGATGTGGTACGAAATCGAGGAATAGGGATCTAGATCTATTTTGCTTTCACACAAAGGAATATGAACAAATGATGTGGTATGAGATTGGGGAATGGGGATCTAGATCTGGCTTGCTTCACACAATGGAATATGAGAGAGGGGCGAGGCGGGGGGAGGGAGAGAGGGAGGGGGAGGAAGACGGAGAGAGATCTTTATTTCACGAGAGAGAGAGAGAGGGAGGGAGGGAGGGAGAGAGAGCGAAAATGCCTTTCGGTGGACGAGCACTCTGTGGACCATATCCTCACCATCCGTTTTCCATATTAGTAGAGATTCCTCCCAGATTTACGCTGTCACAGAATCTTTGCCGCCACAGATCCGGCTGTCAGCGCTAGCTTTTCTGACAGAATCTAGGCGCCGGAACAGAGCTGAGTTGCACCAATTTCAAATTGCCCTCTGGCACGTGGAAAAGTCAAGATGTACCGGAGCGACACGTTCATGTGGGCAGATGACGACTCCTCTCACGTGAGAGCATAGAATAATTACCCGCCATTTTAAGGCCGTGCCGTTAGCCAGTGTGGTTACAGAGATTATGATTAATGCCCGGGCTGCTGTTTCAATTGCATGCAGCCGGTTTAGATTAATTAATAATTTGACCGACGCTTTTGTTTTCCTAAGCCGTAATATAATCAAATGCTATTCACTGCCACAAATCATATTAGCCTGCATAAAAATTTCTCTACTCATACTTACCGGTCTTCTTTACTATTTATCCATGCGTTACTATCCATCATATTGAAATTGCTATTTTATTTTTGCTAATTAGTCTTGATCAGTTCTCCGGTCCAATGTTTCGATAGGTGCACCAATGATAAATTCGCGATGTGCAAGATGGAACATCAGCCTGGCCATTTTTTTCTCACGTCTCGACGTGCAAAAAATTGCTCTATGCCCCACCACCATCAAAGCAATTCCAGTATTTATTTGCAGTGTTTCAAACTTGCATTCGTCATTTTTGTAGTTGACCACGTTCTTGCCCCATCAGCCAAACATGATTATATGACAATAGATTTCTGGGCTGCCTTCAATTATGTTAGCAAAATCAGAAAATGGAACTGGCGTAGCTACCTCAAGCATCTTCTCCATGTTGTAAGAAAATTCAAGGCAGATGTAACCAAGCGAAACCCCACCATTGACATTGTGGGATGCCATCTCTTCTTGCAGGTATGACAAACCGTGCAAATCAAGCCTCCTGAACCCCAAAAATTTAGATTTTTGCATGCTATTATCCCAATCTAAGCATGTAAGCTGCCATTTGTTCCAGGTGTTCGTACTGGACAGTCTCGAGCTTGAACAAATGAACAAACCATGCGCAATGTACCGAAGGATAGCACTTTCTTGAGAATGAGTCCATGAAGAAGATGATTGATAGGACTGGTAGGTCTCATCCAATGAATCGAACGATGTGCCGACAGCTCGGTTGACAACATTGCCATCTCGTTTTGTTATGAACACCCTCATGGATAGTTCAAGGGCACTTTTCCGGGTAGGGTTGAGCTCATGCTCTGCAGGAGCTTTCCTGATCCTTACTCTACTAAATGGTGGAGTAATAATTTCAGTAATTTGCAAAAATAATAATAATATTCATATAACACAAGAGATAACCATGGCACTGCCTGCTCCTAAATCTTCTAAGATACATGCAGATAACATTGACACGATTACTACCTGACCCTATAACTACAATGTCCACACCTCAGGTAATTGGAAACAAATCTCTAAAGATGCATTAGCCCGTGTATTCACACACGTTTTTTTTACTAACTTCGTTTACAATGCAAAACTGCAAGCTAAACAAATGTTTACTGACTAACAATCCACATGCCCACGCATAGAGAGATTCGACAGTAAAAAACATAATTTTCTAATTTAGTTACCCCCAACAACCACCCCACACCCAGTTGAAAAAGTACACAGTAAACAAAATTACTGAAATTATTAGTACAAATCAGCTAGCTAGATAAGCCTAAGATTACACATCCACATATGACCAGCAAGAATTACCAGGTTGGGTACGAATACCTGCGTGTCCAACCACTTGTAGCCTCCGAACACACTTGCACGAGCTGTTCTTCATCAACAAATCCCGCACGGCAAATCCTGCCGCCGCTGCATTGGTCTCCGGCACGGCAAATGTCCCCCTCGGGCCTCGGCGATGCTGATAGAAGCCTGGGATTCAAATTCAACAGGCCGCGCCGCAGCAACACCACCCAACTGCCCATGGCTAATCCTGCATACAAAATCTGACCTAGAGAATTTAGGAATCCCCGTTGACCTCAACTGGTAAACATGAAGATCTGATACTAAGTTTAGCTTGAGGGCGATAAAATTGGAGCTTTGCTAAGTGGGATTTTAAATACCTGTCTTCCGCATCGACTGCGCTTGCATGAACACGTCCATGGAGCAAAAGTAGCCGAGAGAGGAGCAGGACGCGCCGTATGGATCTGAAGGAGGAAGACAAGATGGAGAGAGGAGCAAGGGACGCGGTCTGGATCTGGGGCAGGCTCGGCCAGTGCTTTGCAAAAGGAAAAGCCCACAACCTGACATGTGGGCCGAGAGGGTCACGTGATTTCCAGCTGTCCCAAATGAGCTGCTCCGGTGAACGCTGACTCTGTACTAGTACACCGCGTCCTGCTCCTCTCTCCAGCTAGCGCAGTTGTCAGCTGCAAGCGAAGGAAACATTTGTGCCAAGCACATACGCCTAGGACACCTAGTCCCTATTCCTAGGAAACGATCACGGGGGACATCGAACTGACGTTTGAGCATCTTGAGAAACTGTTTGATGGCCAGGATACAGTCCACACGAGCCGCCGTCCACCGAAAAGTCGCTTCCTATTCGACCCTAGATAAAAATGCGTTTCCCTATTTGCCCCTGAAAAATTTCATCCCTATTTGACACCAAGTCTAAACTGCATGTCTTCATTGACACTGCTATTAAATTTTGCTTCTAACAGTGTTATATGAGACATCAAAAGATGGTTTTCCCCGAGGTGCAATATATGACCAAAATTGTTTACATCTCCAAAAGCAACAAAAACGTGATATATTTTTCATGCTTACATGACCAAATGAGAAGCAAACCTGTTGTGGTATCACATCCACTGAACAGATTTTAATTCAAAAAACACACACAAACTTCACCACATCATCAGATTTGTTAAAAAAGATTGGGCATGACCTCCCATGTATTTCGATGCCATATCTACTCCACACATTTCACCAGAGTGCTAGAGCTTGACTAGAGCTAGATGCTTTCTGTAATTCCTAGAAATATTCACCTAAGTACTTCCGGAAATTTCAGAGATTCTGATAGACCAACTTACAGAAATCAGCACACAGGAATGAACCTATTTATCAGGTAGAAAGATTCTCAGTGGAGATTGAGCATTTGAAGCAGAATCCTGGAAGATTGCCTTCACATTTTCTCACAGAATCCTGGAACAGTACTCTTTGCATACAAAACATCGTTAAGCTCTTTACCCAGTGAGTTGCCTAACCAGAACCAAGAAACATGTGTACAATCTTTATGTGCCATGCCATCAAATAAATGGACAAGGATAGAAAATAACAACCAGCAGAATCAATCTTCAAACCGCTATAATCAGGAAACAATTAAAAACGGAGTATAACTTTTAATGCCGCCTAAATGTGGACAGGAAAAATGCAATTTGAACTTTACTTGCTTCCATTTTATAGAATAAACGAAGTAAAAGTAAATGCAACTACGCAAGATATCAAATTTCAAATGTGTGAAAGAAATGAATTTCATAAACCAACCATATGTTCTTGATTAAATAAAGTCAGTCTCAGTTTGAGTGATCTTAATGACCTGCTGAGAAGTTGTAATCAATTGCATGCAAAAAAATAAACTTTATACCAAAACACAAGACCCTGTTTTTCAATTAAAGCATATGCGCAAATATATCAGTTGTAGTCTACAGATGCTATCAGCTTACAATGACATTGAGCAGGAGAGAACCAACTATAAGCCTAAAACACACAAATACTAGTAACAATCAAGCGCCTCATACATTCGCAAGTCTCGATTTTAATCTTCTGCTCATCACAACACTAGTAACACATAAAATTCAGAGAATAAACTTCTGCTCATCGCAATGCTAGTATGGGTGAAATTGGCTTCATCATAAGATCTAGTATAAGCCAATCTTGTGCACACAGGGTTGATAATTGTACTTCATTGGCGATATTAAAGGAGGGGCATCAGTAACAATACATGCATGTTCATTGCAGATAATGGCGATTGTTTGAGAGTAAAACTCCCGGCAGGGTTCCATCAAATATACTTCATCTTCTTGGCAACTTTCTGCTGCTATAGGGCATCGATGGAGTGGAAGAAAGTGAACCTCTAACGCTTCCAGGAAATTAATGTTCCAAACCATAGCCAGAAACCAAAAATAGTTGTACCACTTGAACCATTGGTACGTGCAATGCTCAGAGGGCGGCCACAGAGCCACTGGCTGTGGCTATAACTCGATGGGTCATTGAGCATTTGAAGCTGATTACCATCAGGTATCTCTCCTAAAAATAACAGTGCTCCCCTCCCCTCCATACATTCAGGTACGTTTTATGATTAATTTGTAGCAAAAAGGGGATGATTCAAAACAGAGTCCCGTTACATTGCGTGCGTGGATACTGGTTGACTCATTGGACTAAGAACACAACTGAATCACCCAACACCACCTCCCTCCCTCCATCTCATGCATCTGATTACCGTAAACTTTGTCAGATGTTCAGTGACTCATACAAACACACCTAGACGGATGGCACAGACATGAAACGCTAGTCGCAACAGAAAAAAACAGAACTGAAGAAGGCAAAAAAAAGGAGGGAGCACAACCAAAGAGTGAAGATTTACCCTGTCCGCCAGTGGCAACCGCTGCTTTCACATACATCACCCTCTCCATGCACATCCTAGAGGAGTCGCCACTCGTCTTTCCACCCTGCTTCTATCTCCAGAAAAGCGAGACACTCTAAATAAGAAAAAATTGAAACGCGGCACAGACGCACTTGAAAAATCCAGTTAAAAAAACACAACACTTCCAGGCATGGAAACACAAACAGGACCCTGCCGAAAATGATTAGGAACCCGCCCAACCGACCCGAGGAGATCCGGTTCGTTTGAACTGCAGCCCCTCGTGCTGGGTTAGATGACCGGACGACCAGGATAACTGACTGATGGCGAATTCGAAATCAGCTGACTACAAAATAATAAAAGTGCATTCGGGATTTCATTAAAGCAAGTGGTAATTACACAAATATATTAGCTGGAGCTTGTAGGTGCTACCAGCTTACAATATGACACCAATCAGGAGAGAAAATCCAAGCAACTAAACAGGACACACGAATCCTAGTAACCCTCTAACATCTTATACATCACAAGTTTGGACTGGAATCTTGAGCTGCTGCACAACCTCCTAAATCCTGGTATGCTCCAGAGTGCGCAAGAAAGCATTCCATTGCTGCATTAAGTAGATCATTTTGTAGAGATCACAACGGTGAGATAACCTTAGACAGGCAAACAAGGGAAGCCGGCTGCGACACGATCTCTGGAAAGACTACCTAACACAACCGTCTCAAGTGTCAACATGAGGACATGTCAAAGGGATCAGCCTCGGAAAAACCATGGTATTTGAAGCTCTTCTTTGTATCCCATTTTAGTTCAATCTGTGCATCTCGAGAAGCTCTATTCCCCACTTGTAACCGTTTACGTTGAAAGCGCATCCATTTGCTGTTGCAGCGGTTGACAACTCCAATTTCCATTTCCTTGAGCACTTTTGCATTCAAAACAAAGAACTGGGCAAAGTGAATAACTTGTGTCCGGTTACCATCGTAGTTCTTCAATACCACTTTTTTTAGATGGAGTTCTAGGCATTCAATTGGATCCAGTGGGTCATACTTGCGCACATTATTCATATCCTCCTGTGGGTGCGACTGCAGACAGAAGAACGAAATAATATAAAGGCAGTCACTAAAGAACTGAATTAGTAACACATACACAACAGTTCAGCGGGTCGTGATTAAGTCTAACCCAATGTTGATTTCCATATCTAAAGACAGAAGAAGTTTGAACACTCACAATGACGTATAGCCTCTCTAAGAAAGGGAAGCACTTGAGTAGGCCGACAATTGCATCTAGATTGGGACCAATAGAGTCAACAACCAAAATCTTCACTTTATGCATTATGGTTGTCAAGCTGACATCAATCGTTTTCTGGAGGAAAACAAAACAAGTGTGAATAAGAATGATAGCTTGTAGTATATAGGAATGTCGAATGCGCCATTGGCCTACCTGGAGAACTGTGGTTCCAGGCTTAAGTGTAGATATGCCATGAGACAACAACCCCAGCAGCTCCAGTTTAGGTGCCCCGGTTATCCGGATGGTCGCCGGACCAATGTGTGAATCATGTAGTATTAACCTCTCAAGGCATGGGACATCCTGGACGAGCAGCTCTTGGCAAGTGACGATACCTTGTTTGTCCCGATGAGGCGAGAAGCTGAAGCGCCTAACCGTCGGGGAGCTGATGCAGAGGCGACCGATGCCGATGTTCCGGTCCAGCGATAGGCTTTCCAAGGCAATGCAGCCGGAGAGCATGCCGTGGAGAGAGTCCTCCGAGATGCTGACGCGGCACAGGGTGAGCTGCTTGAGGCGCGGAAACTTCGGGGACGCGGTCAGCTCGGGGAACTCACAGCCGCCGAACTTGGCCGCGCGGAGCGTCGGCGCGAAGCAGAGCGCGGACGGCGGCATCGGGTGGCATGCGTCCCCGTGCACCTTGGCGTAGGCGATTTCGAGATCCTGCAGGCGGGCGAGCGACCCGGACCGGAGCCAGCGGTCGATCTGGCCTGGCGGGAAGGCCCGGCGGAGCGAGAACCGGCGGGCGGGGCCGGGGTGGTCGGAGAGGATCCGGGAGACGACGGCGACGTGCTTGCGGGCGTCGCCCGCGCAGAAGCGGCGGTCGATCGACAGGTTGAGCGGCGCCGCGGACGAGCGCCAGAGGGGGCGCCACCGGCGCGAGAGGACCTGCGTGCGCGCGCCGTCCTTGGTGGGGAGGAGCGAGACGACGGCGCCGAGGACGTCGTCGGGGAGGTGGCTGATAAGATCGTCGAGGCTCCTCTGCTGCTCCCGGGGGCCGGGACTCCACAGCGGCACTTGCCGGTCGTCGGATCGGCGGCTCGCCGACGCGTGCGCTCCTTGGGCGGCTGCCGCCGCCGCCGCCGCGTCCTCCATGGCCGGCGGTTGGCGCGCACGAGGGGTTGGGGTGGTTGCTGGGAGTGTGGGGGATTTCTGGATGGACTTGGGAACGTGTTTTTCTTTCTTCTGGATAAAAGGAGAATTGGGGAACGTGTTTTTTTTTCCTCTGGAGAGAGGATGTGACGGAGATGCAGAGGGCGGTAGACCCAGCCCAGCGTTGACCCTGTCAGCGTTGTAAAAAGAATGTTTATACAACAATGTAGAAACAATTTTTTTATAGTATTTTTTTAACACAGTACAATCGAAATCGCGCACATAAAAGCATACGCTCACCCTATAAACACACGCACACACACCTCATCCCTATGAGCACCTCGATAGACTGAGCCAACATAGTATATTGAGATTTACGAAGTCACCATGGCACCGCATGATCGAGGGAACGTCTACAATGTGAGCACCAATATAAAGTCTATGAATAAAACCTAGTGGGATGGGATATCACTGTCCTCCTAATCACCTGACCACATGTTGGTTCGCAACTATGTTATATGCTTATAGAAAACGTTTCATACTATCCAAAAAAATGGACGTGTTATAATGAATAAAATTCATTTTCAAAAATATTTATTTTCAAAAAATATTCGTGATTTTTTAAAAATGTTTATACACTGTAAAAATGTTTTCAACGTGTATTTGAAAAATATTTTACATGTATACGTAAAAAGTTTAAAATATACATCATTTATTTGAAAAATATTCCACATGTATAGTAAAAATTTACATTGTGTATTGAAAAAGTAAACATGTGTTAAAAAACAAAATAAAAACATTTAGAAAAGCAAAAAAATTCTGTGAAAAAATGAAGAAAAAAACCAAAAAATAAAGAAAACTAATGAAAGACCGTTCCAAACAGAACAAAGAAACAAAAGAGAGAGAATATCATGAGGAACGAGCTGGTCTTTTCTTTCTTGCCGCCACTTTAACAGATGCCGCTGCAATGAGAGCGTAACTTGCGAAGTTTTTTCTGAATTCTTTTTTTGGTGCGCTCCTCCTTTTTTTGGATAGAAAGAAGGGTTCAGTGAGAGGGCAAGGGGTAGTTAAGTTTTAGGTTGACTTTTGTTTTTTACAGACTTTTTTACGGAACAGCGTTGGCCCATCGCCAGAGGTAAAGCACTACTGAAATATTTTCTTTGCTTGGTTTGTTGGCAGTTACTTTCTTTTTGAATTGTGTTGACTAATTTTTTTCTTCAAACTAACAAAAAAGTTTAGAAATTTACAAAATGCTCGCGAGTTCAAAAAATTGTCATATTTTTCAGAAATATTCATGAATACAAAAACAGTTCATGAATTCAAAAAATATCCATGATTTCCAAAATTGTTTGACTCAATTTTTTTTTGACGATTTCAAAGAAATATCGCGACTCAAAATATTTCATGGATTCAAGAAAATGTTAGTGAGTTCAATAAAAGTTAGAAATTTAAAATATTCTTAAATTCAAAAAATAATTCTCAAATTTGTGAAAAATTCCTGAAATCAAAAAAATATTTGCAAAATAAAAAAATCTTCATGAATGTCAAGAAAATTTCCGGGGATTCTAAAAATGTTCACAAATCCAAATAAATATTTACTAATACGAAAATGTTTGAAAATTTGGAATAAAAATATGAATTTCACAAAATGTTCACGAAATCAAAATGTTTGCAGTTCGCAAAAATATAGAAATTCATGAA
Source organism: Aegilops bicornis (assembly GCA_021605145.1). Taxonomy (NCBI): domain Eukaryota; kingdom Viridiplantae; phylum Streptophyta; class Magnoliopsida; order Poales; family Poaceae; genus Aegilops; species Aegilops bicornis. Next base: position 675,313,999 of record CM038669.1, on the reverse strand, counting down.
TTAAATAATGTTCACGGGTTTCAAAAAATGTTCATGAAATGAAAAAGTGTTTTTGGATGTAGAAAATATTCGTGAATCTTAAAAATGTTTGCGGAATAAAAAACATCCATGAATTTTAAAAAATGCTCGTGGGTTCAAAAATAATTATGAATAAGAAAAATGCTCAAGAATTCAAAATATGTTCATGAAAAATATTCACGAATTTGATAATGCGAAAATGAACAAGGAAAACGGAAAACGAAAGAAACAGCAGAAAACCGAAAGAAAAATAGTTTAATCTGGGAAAATTTGGTATGTGAAGGTACTGGAAAAGGGAAATTACTCGAAAGGATGTGGTAAGTGGTCGGCCCATCTTTGCGCAGTGGCACGTAGCGGCATGTAGCGAATTACGCGCCAAATAAGAATTGCTACCAGCAAGTGGCTTGTTCCTCAAAAAACGATAGAGCATACATTGTCGTCGAGAAGGACTCGGATCAAAACTTTTCCCTTATGTTTCTCTCCCGACCCTTCCATTGAGAGTCCAAGATGAGCTCTCGGTTCGTTCGCCTTCCCTCTCTGCCGACCTTGCCGGCAAAGCATGTATGGGAGAAGAGCGTGGGGCTACTGATGTATATAGTAGCCTAGGTGTAGTGTTTGCCTTAGTGGTGTTTTATTTTATGCTCGTTGGAATATCCTGTTGGTGTGTGTGAGTTGCAACCCCTGTCGGGCGGTGAAGATACCCCTGTTCATGGTGATCTAGCAGGAGGAGCCAGTGGCGACATGAAGATTTCTTGTGGTAAACTCCATCAATAAGCTTACTAACTCGCTAGATTTGGAGGTGTACTCTTTATCAGTCCATTCTTAGGGCTCATCATCAGCGGAGGTTGGGTTGAAGTCGTGACACCTGCCAGAGCTTCCTTCTTCTTGGAAGGAACGGGTCAAGGTGGTCAAGGGCGAGTCTTCGCCGCTTTGTCGCCCTTTACTATTCTAGTGGAAAGGCACTCCTTCCGGACTGGGTGCCAAATGGGAGGCAACAGTGATCCCGCTAGGCATCAACTTTTTCCTACAGCAACACTCCACCAGTGGTTGAGCAGTGATGAGTTCATTGCCACAAGTGGCGTAGTCCCTTATGAGGATGATTTTGGACTATTTTGAATTCACTTTTCAGCATCGAATTGCAACCTAAATCTGCGATCAGGGATCGTCTTTGTAAATCATGGACTTGGTTGTTACTTTCGGTTTCTGTTGTGTCCTAGTGGGAGTTATACTAGTGGTTTAAATGCTGCAAAGAGCATGAGCATGATCTCAGGTGTGTGAGTGGCTGCGCGTGGGAGAAGCGATGTTGTTATCGCATGCGGGGGAGAGAGGATATGTGACTTGTACCCGGTTCTCCCTAGCATTACGATTTTTCTAGGGATTTCATGTTGTGGTGTTCGCTAATCTAGCCCAGGGAAGAGGACATGGTGAGAAGATGTTTTAAAATTGTTACATATTTCGCTTTATCCTAATGTTGAATTAAACTAGAGTGATACTTTTCGAGCACAAATCCTAAATATGATAGACTCAACACCAAAAACCTATGTTAAAGAAGATAAGCACTTAAAAGAACTAACAAGCACAAACTATATCACACGGTATGAAAATTGAAAGATACAACTAAGCAATTAAAACTAGCACATATTAGTCCTATACATGATGCCGGAGTACCCACCTCCTGGGGGCTTGACGATGCAAAATACCATCAGATCCCTCGACAGGGGTTCGACGCAGTTGGAAGTGTTATATCGGAGATCACACGAGGAGTTATCCAGGTTCAGACCTTCGAGAGTAATACCCTACGTCCTGCTACTTATTTTTGTTATTCAGGGTGGAGGGATACCTCGTGTGAGGGATTAAAATGGTATATGAGATTGCTACCGAGAGTTTCTATTGGGGAATAGATGGGAATGAGAGTTCCCCTGGCCTCTCCTTATATACATCGAGGAGGCTAGGGTTTACATGAACGTGGATGCGATCTTGGTTGTCGACGCCCTTGACTTGTAGGGCAAGAAGGCCTCTGGCGCCCTGCTACTCTTTGTAGATTTGTTCGACTTTCTTGAAGAGGAACGGTGAAGTAGTATAGTAGCAGATAGTATTTCCCCCGGTTAAGAACCAAGGTTTATCGAATCAGAAGGAGACGACACACAAACAACATGAATAGTACCTACACACACAAGTCAAATGCTTGCACCCAGCGAAGGCAAGAGGGTTGTCAATCCCCTTGTTCACGCCAATTGCAAGGATTAAATCTGATAGTGATAGGTATTGATACGTCTCCAATGTATCTATAATTTATGAAGTATTCATGCTAATATATTATCATTCTTGTGTGTTTTACAATCATTTTATAGAAACTTTATATCATTTTTTGGGACTAACCTATTGACCCAGTGCCCAGTGCCAGTTGCTATTTTTTTGCTTGTTTTTTACATCGCAGGAAATCAATATCAAACGAAGTCCAAACACCGCATTACTTTTTGGAGATTTTTATGGACCAGAAGACCAACCATTGTTCAAGAACTCGGCCGAGTTACCATTTAAATGCCCATTTAATCGCTACTCAGTGCCTAACTGAGGCGAATAGCACATGCTCGGTTCATTAAATGGTCAAGCCGATTAACAGGCATTTAATCAGTTGTCAGACGATTAACTGGTTGTCAAATCATGTGGAAGAGTGAGAGAACTACATGATGTTGAAGAATTTGTTTCCGATGATGATGAATCTGATCATGCGGGGGGGGGGGGGGTGGATCTGGTGGAAGACATTGATTTCGAGTCTGATGATGATGGTGTGATGGCAACCAAAGATGATGATGAGGATGAGGACACCCAGCAGCCTTGAACCATTTATGATCCATAAGAATAAGACCTTATTTCGCTACTTTATTATGCACTTATGCACTTATGCTTGTCATGCGACTATGTGAGTTGTGATAACTATTTGAGTATTTGTGGTCTGTGAACCTTATTACCTATTATGCTATTTGTGTTGAACTTGAACCTTGTAGTGAATTATTCCATGTTCACATGTGTGGCTGCTATTTATCTTGTTATGTATGGCTGCATATTGCCAAGTTGTGTGGCTTTCATCTTAATTTATCTTATCATGTCTCATGTGTGGCTGCTTGTTGTCACATGTATGGCCTACGACATTATATTTTAGTATAAATGTATAATACGTAGCTGTGAGCATTGGATTATGTGGTACAATACGTGAAAAACTAGTTACATGTTGCCAATATATTCTCTTGTGCAGCCGATTAATGATCGACCGATTAATTCAGTTAAATGGCCGATTAACCGATTAATCACTAATCAATAGTCGACCGAGCAGTTACCAGTTACCGAATTCCCGAACAATGAGACCAACAATGGGCCAAAGAAGCACCTGGGGGTGCCCCGAGGGGGGCACAACCCACCAGGGCGCGCCCAGGTGGGTTGTGCCCACGTCGGTGGCCTCCCATGCCCCTTCTTTGCACTATAAATTCCCAAATATTCTGAAACCCTTCGGGGTTAACGTAGATCAGAAGTTCCACCGCTTCAAGGCCTCAATATCCACGCGATCTAATCTAGACCCCGTTCCGGCACGCTGCCGGAGGGGGGAATCATCTCCGGTGGACATCTTCATCATCCCGGCGGCCACCACGATGAGGAGGGAGTAGTACACCCTCGGGGCTGAGGGTTTGTACCAGTATCTATGTGTTTGATCTCTCTCTCTCTCTCTCTCTCTCTCTCTCTCTCGTGATCTATATCATGGGCTTTGTTAATATAGTCGGATCATATGATGTTTCTCTCCTCTATACTCTTGTTATGATGAATTGAATCTTTACCCTTCAAAGTATTGTCTTGTCGGATTGAATATTCAGAGATGGGAACACATGATATATGTCTTGCAATATGAATACTTGAGGTGAAAATGAGGTACCTTACTGATTCACTTGATATGCGTTATTGCATTCAACTCGCGGATTCCCGCGGTGATATTGGGGTAATCTATGCATAGGGGTTGATGCATGTTTTTCTCCGACGGAAACTTTGGGGTCTCTTTATAGTTCTTTGTGTGGATTGAGTATTATGAATTTGAATTTGCTTTGGTGTTATTCTAGTACGAACTCTAAGATAGATCGAACGGAAAAAATAGCTTTGTGTTATTTTAGTACGAACTCTTGAATAGATCGAACGGAAAGAATAGCTTTGAAGTGGTTTCGTGACCTACAAACAATTCCTATCTTTTGTTCTCCGCTAATAGGAACTTGGGAGTGAATCTTTATTACACTTTGAGGGATAATCATATGATCCAACTATGTTAGCATTGTTGAGAGGTTGCACTAGCGAAAGTACGGACCCTAGGCCTCATTTTTAAGCATTGCAACACTGTTTTTGTGCCCGTTTACTATTTGCTACCTTGCTGTTTTTATTTAGTCTGATTATAAAAATATATTTCTACCATCCATATTACACCTTTATCACCATCTCTTCGCCGAACTAGTGCACCTATACAATTTTCCATTGTATTGGGTGTGTTGGGGACACAAGAGATTTCTTGTATTTGGTTGTATGGTAGTTTGAGAGAGACCATCTTCATCCTAAACCTCTCACGGATTGATAAACCTTAGGTCATCCACTTGAGGGAAAATTGCTACTGTCCTATAAAACTCTACGCTTGGAGGCCCGACACGTGTCTATAAGAATAAGTTGCGTAGTAGACACCAAGCTCTTTTCTGGCGCCATTGCCGGGGAGGTTATGTAAACGACACTCACATCCCGTCAACGAAGCTCTTTTCTGGCGCCGTTGCCGGGGAGGTGAGTGCTTGAAGGTATATCTTTAGAAGTTGCAATTGAATCTTTTAGTTTCTTGTTTTATCACTAGTTTGGTTTATAAAAGAAAACTACAAAAAATGGAATTGAGGTTGCATCATATTATTGATCATCTTTATAATATCTTTCTTGAAAATGATGGTTCGGAAAATTGTGCTCAATTGATAGAAGAAGAATCTAAAAAAATTATTGGCATGAATGATGAGCATGATTGCAATGTTGTTAGTGTGAATTCTTTGAATATCCAAAATGCTAATGATGAGTGCACTAGCCATGATAATGATGTCTCCTATAAGAATGTCAATTTTTGCAGAGTAAATTGGGAGTGCACACACACACCAAAAAGGGAAGGTAGATTTGCTAGAGGCATACGTATTTAGAAACTAAATGGTTGCAAGAGAGGCTAGATGTTTGTGCTGAAAATTTAAATTTTCTTAGCCATCCTTGTGAACTTTGCAATGAACGTGGTCATTTAAATACCCAATGCAAATTGTTTCATGATCGAATCGTGTCCAAAAATTGCGATGACTTGATTTCCCTTGCACATCATAATGAGCTTAGTTTACTTCTGGGCTATGAAGAAATGAAACGTATAACTAAGGATATTCCAGAATTTGCCCTTGAGAGAGTTCTTGATTTTGATCTAGAGGAAATTTATATGTTTTGTGCGGTAATTTGCATTGAGAATCCTTATATTGCCAACTATCTAAAGACAAGAAAACAAATAGAGCATGAAGAGAGTACTAATGAAAGGGAAAATATTTCCCAATACCCTCCTAGTGTTTATGATGAATCAGGTAACGAGGAGGAGCTTCCTATCCAATCAATCTCTTCAACAAGATGCTTGGAAAAAATGATTAAACCCACACGTGAGGTGGTGAAGAAGAAAAAGAAAAGAAGAAAAAGTAGAGGTAAAAAGGTAACTCTCCCAAGTAATATTTCTCCTATCACCATTGCTCCTCATGAGAGTGAATCAAATATGTTGATGGAGGATGATGATATTGAGTATGATTTTGTGATGCCTACTACCCGTTGTGATGATTATGATTGGGAAGACAATGATGTCTCTTATGACCTTGAAGATCTTTTTGGAACTTGCTTGGAAGAATATGATAATAATGTTTGCTATACTATTTGTGCCATTCATGCTATTGATAATAATGATTATGATGATATGCAAAACCACAAGCTTGGGGATGCTATGTTTGTTGAGTATGAAATGTTTGAAGATTTATTTGCTGAAAATAATGCTTGTCCCAAGCTTGGGGATGCTTTGCATAATGAATATGATCCTTTAATTCCTTCTACTTTCGATAAGAAAATTTATTACGATGATAGCATGCCTCCTATTTATGATGATTACGATTGTGAAAGTGGGTTTGGAAGAGTGTCAACTCTAGGTAGTAGTGATCCCACTATTTTGGAGGGTGTTGAATCTTATTACAGTATTGATGAAAGTGGATTTGGAGAGGTCATGACTTTATTTAGTGATACATCCACTATTTTGGAAGATGTTTCAATTGACTATGACAATAAAGTTGCTATATATGATGATTATTATGATGACATGTATGCTATAAAGATTAATAAATCTTCTACGCTTGTGCATCATGAAAAGAGTGCTGTATATGATAGTTATATTATTGAATCCATTCATGATGCCTCTGAAAATTATTATTAGAGAGGAACTTGTGCTCTCACATATCTCAGTAATATCAAATTGCTTCTCTATGTGTTGATTGTTTTGAAGTTGCACTTGTTTTGCCTTCCTATGCTAGTTGATTCTTGTTCCCATAAGTTGTTTGATCACAAAACCCCTATTCATAGGAAGTGGGTTAGACCTAAATATGCTAGTCTTATGCTTCATGATGCTCTTGTTATGTTTCAATTCATATCTTTTATGCGAGCATCATTGAAATCATCATGCCTAGCTAAAAGGCATTAAAGAAAAGCGCTTGTTGGGAGACAACCCAACACTTTTATCTACTGTTTTTGTGTATTCACATGATTATGCTACTGTAGTAATCATGTTTTATTGCTTTTTTATCAATAAAGTGCCAAGTAAAGCCTTTGGGATCATGTGGGGTGATAGTTGATTTGATCTTGCTGAAAAACAGAAACTCTTGCGATCACGAAAATAGCTCTAATTTTTAACAGAAGAGTGATTTTGAGTTGATTCTTTTTGAAGATATTAATATACAGATTTCTCACGTGGTCCAATTTATTGCATAATTTTTTGAGTGGCATAAATATGCTTTGAGTACATATTACTACAGACTGTTCTGTTTTTGACAGATTCTGTTTTCAATGCATAGTTTGCTTGTTCCCTAGTTTCTATGTCATATATTGCTCAATATAAATTGTAGAAATGATATGCTACAGTAGAATTGTGTGGAAACAATTATGAATCTTGTCTTTGACAGTACCTAAAGTGAAATGGTTTGCTCTTTATCATACTAACCTATCTCACAAAGTTCCGTTAAGTTTTGTGTGATTGAAGTTTTCAAGTTTTGGGTGAGATGTCGATATGAGGAGAATAAGGAGTGACAAGACCCTAAGATTGGGGATGCCCAAGGCACACCCAAGGTAATATTCAAGGAAGATCCAATCAACTTAGCTTGGGGATGCCCCGGATGTCATTTCCTCTTTCGTCTCCAACATTATTGGTAACCTCACTTGGAGCTACGTTTTCATTCGTCACATGATATGTGTTTTGCTTGGAGCATCAATTTATTTTTCTAGGATTTGCTTGCTGTTATTTATAATAATGTTTTTCATCTTTTATTTCAATAAAAATGGCAATGATAGCCTTTGCCATGCTTATTTTGCAAGTATACTTGTTGCTGTTTCAAAACAGAAAGTTTACCGCTGTTGCAAAAATTCCCTAGAAAATTAAGAATGTGATAAATTGTTGAAACTTTTTGCAAAATAAGTTATTATAAATTTTCTACATTTTAGTATTTTTCTCATAATTTTTGGAGTTAGGGAATTATGATGAATCTTGCATTCTTTACAGACTGTACTGTTTTGGCAGATTGCTGTTATGGTTGCATTGTTTGCATATGTTTGCTTGTTTGATGATTCTATTTGAGGATAGAAGTATTAAATATGGGGATACATTTAGTATGCAATGTTGAATAATGATTTTAGTGATTTGCTATATTAGAGGATGATACGGTTTTGCATTGGTTTATACTAACTTATCTCACGAGTTCTTGTTGAGTTTTGTGTGGACGAAGCTTTTGAGATTTAGGAAAACCGTGGTATAAAAGGAATTAAGGAGACACAAAAGCTCAAGCTTGGGGATGGCCAAGGCATCCCAAGCTAATATTTCAATAAGTCTCAAGCATCTAAGCTTGGGGATGCCCCGGTAGGCATCCCACATTTCTTATTCAACAATTATCGGTTAGTATCGGTTGCGCCTAAGTTTTTGCTTCTTCACATGAGTTGTGCTACTCTTGAAATGTCATTTTATTTTCATTTTGCTTGCTGTTTTAATAAAATACTTAGATCTGAAAGATTTTGAATAAGAGATAGTCCTCAAATAGGTACCTATTTACTTAACTACTCGCATGATCTTCACTTATATCTTTTTGGAGTAGTTTGTCATTTACTCTTGTGCTTCACTTATATACTATGAGTAAATTGTTGAATAAATTGAATGTCATGAAGTTGAAATTATATCATGCCCAGTGGTAGCTTCACATTGGGTTTACGAAGTGAAAGATTTTGAAGCTTGACAATCACAATATTGGCCATACAAGCAATTCACAAATAATTAGTATAAGGAAGAGAACTTTCACATGCAAATATACTATCTTGGAAATATTTTGTGATTGTGAGCCCCCATCAAAATATTATATGCCAAAATTGTTGACGTTGGACAAGGAAGAAAACATAATGATTTATGTTTGTTCATATTCACATAGAATTTGTATTGTCATAGATCCTTCAACATGTGGTGCTTGCCCCCCATCTTTGCTAGCCGAAAATTCCGCACCAAGTAGAGATACTACTTGTGCATCCAAAAACCCTTAAACCCAAATCTTATTTTCAAGTGTCCACCATACCTACCTAAGGATTGAGCAAGACCCTTCACGTAAGTTTTCTTTGGTGCAAAAAGGGCAATAAAAATTGCTTCTAAAAGTGTTAGATCATTTAGTGTAAGAGAAAACTAAGCGTTGTATGTACTTGTGATGGCAAGAATAAAAGCGACAGACTACATAGTAAAGGTTGCTATCATAAGGGGCAATATAACATGACGTTCTTTTGCACTAAGGGATTGAGCATACAAACAAATAAGTGCATGCCAACCTCTCCTTCCCTCTGCGAAGGGCCTATCTTTTACTTTTTAGTATTTACTTTTATGCAAAGAGTCAAATTTTTTCTCTGTATTCCTTTTTATTTTTCTCTTTTGGCAAGAATCATGTGGTGAGGAAAGATCTAGGCACATATGTCCAGTTGAATATGGGTAGCATGAGTTATTATTGTTGACATCACCCAAAGGTGAATACGTTGGGAGGCGAAATTATAAGCCCCTATCTTTCTATGTGTCCGGTTGAAACGTTTTGCTCATGTGTATGCGGTGAGTGTTAGAAATCATAGAAGACTATAAGATGGTTGAGTATGTGGAGCTCTTATTTAGACTCTGTTGAATAAGTTGAATTGCAATTGCTTGGTGACTGAGAACATAGGTTGTTGAGTTTCAAGAGAGTCCATTGTTTGAACCTTAACATGTGAATTGGTTGCTACTATAACATGAGAAGTTCTATAAGAAAGAATTGCTGTTATGATGCTAGAAAAAGTGATTGAAATTATCATTGATCAAACTTATGCACTTTGCTAGCATTCACACTTCATAAATTATTTCTTTTATCATTTACCTACTCGAGTACGAGTAGGAATTAAGCTTGGGGATGCTGATACGTCTCCAACGTATCTATAATTTATGAAGTATTCATGCTAATATATTATCATTCTTGGGTGTTTTACAATCATTTTATAGCAACTTTATACCAATTTTTTGGACTAACCTATTGACCCAGTGGCAGTTGCTGTTTTTTGCTTGTTTTTTACATCGCGGGAAATCAATATCAAACGGAGTCCAAACAACGCGTAAATTTTTGGAGATTTTTTATGGACTAGAGGACTAACAATGGGCCAAAGAAGCACCTGGGGGGGGGGGGGGTGCCCCGAGGGGGGCACAACCCACCCCGGCGCGCCTGGGCCACCAGGCGCGCCCAGGGGGGTTGTGCCCACCTCGTGGCCTCCCGTACCCCTTCTTTGCACTATAAATTCCCAAATATTTTGAATCCCTTCAGGGTTAACCTAGATCAGAAGTTCCGCCGCTGCAAGGCCTATGTATCCACGAGATCCAATCTAGACCCCGTTCCGGCATGCTGCCGGAGGGGGGAATCATCTCCGGTGGCCATCTTCATCATCCCGGCGGCCACCACGATGAGGAGGGAGTAGTCCACCGTCAGGGCTGAGGGTTTGTACCAGTAGCTATGTGTTTGATCTCTCTCTCTCTCTCGTGATCTATATCATCGGCTTTGTTAATATAGTCGTATCATATGATGTTTCTCCCCTCTATACTCTTGTTATGATGAATTGAATCTTTACCCTTCAAAGTTTTGTCTTGTCAGATTGAATATTCAGAGATGAGAACACATGATATATGTCTTGCAATATGAATACTTGAGGTGACAATGAGGTATCTTATTGATTCACTTGATATGTGTTATGTCATTCAACTCGCGGATTCCCGTGGTGATATTGGGGTAATCTATGCATAGGGGTTGATGCACGTTTTTCTCCGATGGAAACTTTGGGGTCTTTATAGTTCTTTGTGTGGATTGAGTATTATGAATATGAATTTGCTTTGGTGTTATTCTAGTACGAACTCTAAGATAGATCGAACGGAAAAAATAGCTTTGTGTTATTTTAGTACAAACTCTTGAATAGATCGAATGGAAAGAATAGCTTTGAGGTGATTTCGTGACCTACAAACAATTCCTATCTTTTGTTCTCCGCTAATAGGAACTCGGGAGTGAATCTTTATTGCACTTTGAGGGATAATCATATGATCCAACTATGTTAGCATTGTTGAGAGGTTGCACTAGCGAAAGTACGGACCCTAGGCCTCATTTTAAAGCATTGCAACACTGTTTTTGTGCCCGTTTACTATTTGCTACCTTGCTGTTTTTTCATTCATATTATAAAAATATATTTCTACCATCCATATTACACTTTTATTACCATCTCTTCGCCGAACTAGTGCAGCTATACAATTTGCCATTGTATTGGGTGTGTTGGGGACACAAGAGATTTCTTGTATTTGGTTGCAGGGTCGTTTGAGAGAGACCATATTCATCCTACACCTCTCACGGATTGATAAACCTTAGGTCATCCACTTGAGGGAAAATTGATACTGTCCTACAAAACTCTGCGCTTGGAGGCCCAACACGTGTCTACATGAATAAAGTTGCGTAGTAGACATCAGGTATGCAAACAAAATAAATAAAATAAAATAAAAAAGATAAATTTTAGGGTTTTAGTAATAATGAAGAATGGACCCGGGGGCATAGGCTCACCAGAGGCATCTCTCATAAGCATAACATTAGTAAGTAAACAAATTATTGTTGGGCAATTGACAGAATATCACATAGTTATGATTATGATTCTTCATGACATGATTCATATATAGGCATTACGTAGAGTGTTAATCAAACTGCATCTACTACTATTACTCCACCCCAAGAATGCATCTAGCATGCTTCTCAAAGTATTAAGTTCATGACAAACAGAGTAATGCATTAAGCAAGCTGGCATAATGTAGACAAAGTAAGACCAAGCAATATGTTCGAACCCCGTCGTTTTATCCTTAGTAGCAACAATACAATACGTGCCTTGCAACTCCGCCTGTCATAGAGTAAGGACATCGCAAATTAAACCCACTACTATGCACCACTCCCTCTTGAAGATCTACTCATCTAATTGGCCAAATAAGACTTATAAATCGGAAAGCATACATATCTATAAAATCACACATAGATTAAATCTCAAAAGTTTCAATGAATAATCAAATCATAAACCCACAATTCATCGGATCCCAACAAACACACCACGAGAACAACTTCGAATATTTCTCTGAAGAGATCATTGTATTGAAGATAAAAAAAGAGAGGGATAAAAAGCCATCTAGCCACTTGTATGGACCCATATATAGGTCATGTAGGAACTACTCACACATCATCATGGAGGCACTATGGTCGATGAAGATTGCCTCTCCAATGGTTTCCCCATCCGACAGAGTACAGAAAAAGGCCTCCGGATGGGATTGCAAAAGAACAGAGGCTCGCAGCGGCGATACAATTGTTTCTGGTCTTACTCTAGGGGTTTCTGAATATTTGGGAATTTGGGGGTTTCAAAATCATGTTATTTCCATTCTCTATGAATTCCTTACTGATGTTATCTCATGATATTCCTTTCCTATTAGGCCTAATACATGTTTCTGCTATTGTTACACATATTGTTAGCCATCATTGTTACCTTGCCAAATTATGGATGGAGGTCCCCATGTACATGAAATAACTACGGAATATGTTGTTGTATAATAATAATTTCTTTTACCATGTACTAATTATCAGTGTATACTTGGAGTTCCTTATGACCTGCTTCATGCCCCCATGTTTGCTAGCCATGAAAAACTATGGGATTTTTGTTGTACAATAATAACTTTAGTTACATACTTTGCCTTTCGCCTGACATGTTCCACCGTGCTTTCAAAGAAGAATAGGCTACAAGCTTAACTTTTCAATGTTATACGAGTCCAATATCCCGCAGCAAAGTGCGATTACTAGGAAATTTATTCTCAATGTTCGAAACATTGTTGATGCACTAATAATTAATCTATGGTGCTTCCGCCTTGGTATATTTTTGTTTGCAATCACATGTATATAATATAGGTGGTATTTTTTTTTCCAAGTCAGAGTATATAATGTAGTTCTTTTAGTTGACTTGGAAGCTTTCGCAAATTTCCCGCACCAAAGCGTGGGGAATCTTCTAGTGACAAATAAAAGCAAAATATAGCAAAATGGCGGAGCCCTCATTCATAACAAAACACGGACAGGAGATCCCATTCTAAAAAGAACACCCAGAAACCCTAAACCGCCATCCATCTCCATAGTCGCCACCATTCCCATTCCCATCTCCATAGCAATCATTCCCTAGCTATAGCCATCACCTGTAACCGAAATACATTAGATACAGTGACATTATAAGACTATTATCAATCATTCATCTTCAAGTTCGATCTACATTATCTTTATTTTTTTTCATTCATTAATGATGTGTGTGTAGTCCACTTAAGCTAAGGGCTAAGGCATGGCCTTGCACCACGTACTTGTGCATGATATTGTTGGTATTTACTTCAAGGAAAAATGTATTATGTGTATCGCAATGGACTTGCGTGTTGTCTGATACGTCTCCAACGTATCTATAACTTTTGATTGTTCCATGCTATTATATTACCCGTTTTGGATGTTTATGGGCTTTACTTTACACTTTTATATAATTTTTGGGACTAACCTGCTAACCGGAGGCCCAGCCCGAATTGTTGTTTTTTTGGCCTATTTCAGTGTTTCGAAGAAAAGGAATATCAAACGGAGTCCAAATGGAATGAAACCTTCGGGAGCGATCTTTTTGGAACAAACGTAATCCAGGAGACTTGGAGTGGACGTCAAGAAGCAGCCGAGGCGGCCACGAGGCAGGAGGGCGCGCCCCCCACCCTCGTGGGCCCCTCATGGCTCCCCTGACCTACCTTCTTCGCCTATATATATCCACGTACCCTGAAAACATCCAGGGGCACCACGAAAAACTATTTCCACCACCGCAACCTTCTGTATCCGCGAGATCCCATCTTGGAGCCTTCGCTGGGCTCCGCCCGAGGGGGAATCGAACACGGAGGGCCTCTACATCATCTCCAAGGCCTCTCCGATGAGTTGTGAGTAGTTTACCACAGACCTTCGGGTCCATAGTTATTATCTAGATGGCTTCTTCTCTCTCTTTGAATTTCAATACAAAGTTCTCCTCAATCTTCTTGGAGATCTATTCGATGTAACTCTTTTTGCGGTATGTTTGTCGAGATCCGATGAATTGTGGGTTTATAGTCAAGTTTATCTATGAGAAATATTTGAATCTCCTCTGAATTCTTTTATGTATGATTGGTTATCTTTGCAAGTCTCTTCGAATTATCAGTTTGGTTTGGCCTACTAGATTGATCTTTCTTGCAATAGGAGAAGTGCTTAGCTTTGGGTTCAATCTTGCGGTGTCCTTTCCTAGTGACAGCAGGGGAAGAAAGGCACGTATTCCATTGTTGCCATCGAGGATAAAAAGATGGGGTTTATATCATATTGCTTGAGTTTATCCCTCTACATCATGTCATCTTTCTTAATGTGTTACTCTGTCCTTCATGAACTTAATACTATAGATGTAGGCAGGAGTCGGTCGATGTGTGGAGTAATAGTAGTAGATGTAGGCAGGAGTCGGTCTACTTGTCACGGACGTGATGCCTATATGCATGATCATGCCTAGATATTCTCATAACTATGCACTTTTCTATCAATTGCTCGACAGTAATTTGTTCACCCACCGTAATACTTATTCTATCTTGAGAGAAGCCACTAGTGAAACCTATGGCCCCTGGGTCTATCTTTTATCATATAAGTTTCCCATCTATCTTTATTTGCATCTTTACTTTCCCATCTATATCATAAAAATACCAAAAATATTTATCTTATCTTATTATCAGATCTCACTTTCGCAAGTTACCGTGAAGGGATTGACAACCCCTTTATCGCGTTGGTTGCGAGGTTCTTGTTTGTTTGTGTAGGTACGAGGGACTTCTGTGGAGCCTCCTACTGGATTGATACCTTGTTTCTCAAAAACTGAAGGAAATACTTACGCTACTTTGCTGCATCACCCTTTCCTCTTCAAGGGAAAACCAACGCAGTGCTGAAGAGGTAGCAAGAAGGATTTCTGGCGCCGTTGCCGGGGAGGTCTTCACTCAAGTCAAGACATACTAAGTACCCATCACAAACTCATGTCCCTCGCATAACATTATTTGCCAGTTGCCTCTCGTTTTCCTCTCCCCCACTTCACCCTTGCCGTTTTATTCGCCCTCTCTTTCCCATTCGCCTCTCTTTTTCGCTTGCCTCTTGAGTGCTCGTGTGATAGCTTATCTAGTCGTCATGGCTAGTCCCTTATCTGCTCCTATGTCTCCCGAGTTTGAAGTTCTTCACTTCAAGCAAAGGAAAGGAGAAAACTTAAAAGTTGCTTGGTATAGGATGATCGAATCTTATCGTAATTGCACCTTAGAGGTGAATTTTAGAATTTTACTTCGCAATTTTTATGTTGGACTAAATATGTCCCATAGACAACTCTTGGATTGCATTGCCAAAGGAAATTTTATTGAAATTGATCCCAATATTGCCCATGAAATTATAGAGGGAATAGTGGTAACACTACCTCAAAAAGGGGGTCCACATCATACCTAAGAAGAGACACAAGTTGTTGAAAATTTTTGCGAAGTAACAAAAATCTTACGAAAGTCTCTTGAACCTCTTAAAAGTGTTAGCGGAAATCATCACCGCATGAATATGTTGATTACTCTTTGCAATAAGCGGTTGGATTCATTAGATCTAAAAATTTCCGAGTAAGAAGGGAAACGTAAAGAACCTCCCGGATTCGAGCATGACTCCGCTAAAAAACTGAAAACTAAAGATGACAATACTTAGATCTATTTCGCTTTTATGCCTAGCTAGGGGCGTTAAACGATAGCGCTTGTTGGGAGGCAACCCAATTTTATTTTAGTTCCTTGCTTTTTTGCTTCTGTTTAGTAATAAATAATTCATCTAGCTTCTGTTTAGATGTGGTTTTATGTTTTAATTAATGTTTGTGCCAAGTGGAACCTATAGGATAACCTACGGTGATAGTTAATTTGATTCTGCTGAAAAACAGAAACTTTTGCGTGCACGAAAATAAGTTTAATAAATCACGGGAACGTGATTTGGAGTTGATTCTTTTTGAAGTAGACCAATAGACAACTTTCCTAGGACTTCCTATTTTTTTAGGATTTTTAGAATTCCAGAAGTATTCGAAAGTTACAAATTGCTACAGACTGTTCTGTTTTTGGCAGATTCTGTTTTTCGTGTGTTGTTTGCTTATTTTGATGAATCTATGGCTAATATCGGGGGGTATGAACCATAGAGAAGTTGGAATACAGTATGTTTAACACCAATATAAATAAATAATGAGTTCATTACAGTACCTTATGTGGTGGTTTTTCTTTCTTGCACTAACGGAGCTCATGAGATTTCCTGTTGAGTTTTGTGTTGTGAAGTTTTCTAGTTTTGGGTAAAGATTTGATGGACTATGGAATAAGGAGTGGCAAGATCCTAATCTTGGGGATGCCCATGGCACCCCAAGAGAATCCAAGGACAACCAAAATCCTAAGCTTGGGGATGCCCCGGAAGGCATCCCCTCTTTCGTCTTCGTTTATCGGTAACTTTACTTGGAGCTATAATTTTATTCACCACATGATATGTGTTTTGCTTGGAGCATCTTGTATGATATGAGTCTTTGCTTTTTAGTTTACCACAATCATCCTTGCTGTACACACCTTTTGGAAGAGACACACATGATTTGGAATTTATTAGAATACTCTATGAGCTTCACTTATATCTTTTGAGCTAGATAGTTTTGCTCTGTGTGCTTCACTTATACTTTTTAGAGCACGGCGGTGGCTTGATTTTGTAGAAATTATTGATCTCTCATGCTTCACTTATATTATTTTGAGAGTCTTTTTGAACAGCATGGTATTTGCTATGGTTATAAAATTGGTCCTAGAATGATGGGCATCCAAGTTGGGTATAATAAAAACTATCATAGGAAGTGAATTGGATGCTATGCTCAGTTTGAGGCTTGATAGTTGTTTTGATATATAGAGGTGGTGATATTAGAGTCATGCTAGTTGGGTAATTGTGAATTTAAAGAATACTTGTGTTGAAGTTGGCAAGTCCCATAGCATGCACGTATGGTAAAAGTTGTGTAACAAATTTATTGCATGGAGTGCTCTTTTGAGTGCCTTCCCTTGTGTGGACGTCGGGGGCGCGCGATGGTTAACTCCTACCAACCTCCCCCCTAGGAGCATGCGTAGTAGTACTTTGCTTCGAGGGCTAATAAAACTTTTGCAACAAGTATATGAGTTCTTTATGACTAATGTGAGTCCATGGATTATACGCACTCTTACCTTTCCATCATTGCTAGCCTCTTGATTGCCGTGCATTGCCCTTTCTCACCTTGAGAGTTGGTGCAAACTTCGCCGGTGCATCCAAACCCCGTAATATGATACGCTCTATCACACATAAACCTCCTTATATCTTCCTCAAAACAGCCACCATACCTACCTATTATGGCATTTCCATAGCCATTCCGAGATATATCGCCATGCAACTTTCCACCGTTCCATTTATCATGACACGCATCATCATTGTCATATTGCCTTGCATGATCATGTAGTTGACATTGTATTTGTGGCAAATCCACCATGCATAATTTTTCATACATGTAACTCATGATTCATTGCCCATCCCGGTACAACGCCGGAGGTATTCATATAGAGTCATGATACGTCCATTTTGCATCATGCTTTTATATCGATATTTATTATGTTATGGACTGTTATTACATGTTATGCCACAATATTTATGGCTATTCTCTCTTATTTTACAAGGTTTATATGAAGAGGGAGAATGCCGGCAGCTGGGATTCTGGGCTGGAAAAGGAGCAAATATGGGAGACCTATTCTGCACAGCTCCAAAAGTCCTGAAACTCCAGAAAGTCATTTGGGAATTAATAAAAAATATTGAGCGGAAGAAATACCTGAGGGGGGCCACCCACCATCGACGAGGGTGGGGGGCGCGCCCTACCCCCCTAGGCGCGCCCCCTGCCTCGTGGGCCACCTGTCAGCCCTCCGGTGCCCATCTTCTGCTATATGAAGTCTTTTACCCTGGAAAAAATCATAAGCAAGCTTACGGGACGAAACTCCACCGCCACGAGGCGGTACCTTGGCGGAACCAATCTAGGGCTCCGGCGGAGCTGTTCTGCCGGGGAAACTTCCCTCCGGGAGGGGGAAATCATCACCATCGTCATCACCAATGATCCTCTCATCGGGAGGGGGTCAATCTCCATCAACATCTTCACCAGCACCATCTCCTCTCAAACCCTAGTTCATCTCTTGTATCCAATCTTTGTACCAAAACCTCAGATTGGTACCTGTGGGTTGCTAGTAGTGTTGATTACTCTTTGTAGTTGATGCTACACTAGTAGAAAAATGGTCAAACGTGAAGCACATTAGTGCCGGTTTGCATTAGAGCCGGCACTAATGTATATATTAGTGCCGGTTAAATGGCGGCGATCAATAGTACCGGTTAAATGGCGAACACAGTAGTACCAGTTCATACCACGAACCGGTACTAAAGAGTATGTCAGACTGCGGTCAGGCTATGGCCCCACCATCACCATTTAGTGCGGTTCGAACCACGAACCGGTACTAATAACGTTAATGCAGGCTGTTTTAGTCCCACCTCGCTCCCCTAACAAGCCTTTTACCACCTTAAATATGTTACTTCTCAAACTATCACAAGCAGTTGGTCTTCATTGAACTCTATGTGTAGGATCTGTGGCTGCAATAGGAGTCTTCGCGGTTCTTAAATCGGTGGTAGATTCCTATTGACGATGTAGATTCTATACAAAAAGATCATTGATGATCAATGTATTTTTTTATATGTACTAGATTCCTATTGACGATGTAGATTCTATACAAAAAGATCATTGATGCTCAATGTATTTTTTATATGTACTTCTCTGTAGCAGTAGCGCGTTTTGGCTGAAAGGCGGTACTGACCAATGTATTTTTTCTCCGTCAATTTGGACATGTTATTTTTAAAACTATCACAAGCAGGAAGGGGAAGAGGAAGAAGAAGAAGAAGAAGAGGAAGATGAAGAAGAAGAAGAGGAAGAAGAAGAAGAAGAAGAAGCAGAAGAAGAAGAAGAAGAAGAAGAAGAAGAAGAAGAAGAAGAAGAAGAAGAAGAAGAAGAAGAAGAAGAAGAAGAAGAAGAAGAAGAAGAAGAAGAAGAAGAAGAAGAAGAAGCGTTCAGTATGCACCATTCAAAGCGACGCCATCAACTTTCAACCATTTCTGCCTTCATTTGCTATTTTTCATGCATTCAATGATTTGTTTTGAGAACTAAATGACCTGGAAATTGAAAAGCACTACAAATGAACTCTGAAAAAGTTGAAACTTGGCATGGTATCATCATTTCACCCACATAGCATGTGCAAGAAAGTAGAGAGGCTTACGGCTAAAACTAGATGCACTTCGTTTACAAACTGAACAATCTCTTTCGAAGTAGTCAGGTTTCTGACGAAATTAAACTAATCTGTTACAAAGGCATTTTATTTTTAAAACTTATTACAACACCAGAATTTCTTTTTTAAAACTTTGGTTATAACTCCAGACTTTGACCATCAAGTTTTGCAGAAAAGAAAAATAGCAGAAAAGAAAAAATTATATAAAAAACTACTCAGAAATAAATAGAAGAAAATAAATATAGCAGAAAAGAAAAACTACTCAGAAATAAATATAACAGAAAAGAAAAAATTATATTTGCTATTTTTCAATCGTTCACAAAATGACCGTGAAATTGAAAGTCACTACAAAATGAACTCTGAAAATGTTGAATTTTGGCAAACTAGATGAAAAACTACTCACAAATAAATATAACAGAAAACAAAAAACTATACAAAAAACTACGAAGAAATAAATAGAAGAAACAAAAATAAATAAAAGAAAAAAATTGGGGCGCTGCCCTGTGGGCCTGCTACGCAATAGGCGTGCAATTACAGGCCCTAAAGGCCCAGCAGACTCACAGGGCAGCGCGCAGAAATTAGGCCCTCAAGCCTGCTATATAGAGGAGTTCAAAGAGGCAGCCGCGACCGGGCTTATAAACCAGTGCGGCTGCCCTTCGCCCGGCGAGGTGGGACTAAACTTTGCGAACTGCGGGGTGGCAGCGCAAGGCCTTTAGTACCGGTTGGTGGCTCCAACCGGTACTAAAGACCACCCTTTAGTACCGGTTGGAGCCACCAACCGGTACTAAAGGCCTACTCTTCCCGTCTCTTGGCCTGGCCAAAGTTGGCCTTTAGTACCGGTTGGTGGCACCAACCGGTACCGGTACTAAAGGCCCATCCTATATATATAACACTTACGAAAATTTCAGTTACATCTCCCCACTTCGTCTCCAACCTCTCGCGACATCGCCGCGCGCTGCTCGATCCCGTCGTCGCCGCCGTCGCTCGTCGTCCGTCGTCGTCGTCGCTGTCCCCGCCGCCCGTCGTCGTTGCTGCTCGCGCCGCCGCCATTTAACGCCGCCGTCCGTCGTTGCCGCTGCTGTCCCAGACGTCTTTGCGCGCCACGCCGCGCCGCTTTCAGACGCCCGCCCACCGCCGCCCATTCAGACGTCGCCGCTTTCCAGACAAGATGGGCGGCGGACGTCTGTATGTACACACACACATACACATATACACACATATATATACACACATACACACACTACACACATACACACACACACATTTTTTTTTCTTATTTTCTGTTTTCTGTTTTTTAGAAAATTTAATTAGATATTAATTAGCTAGGTATGTGAGATTTGAACTAGTTGAATAATTATATAACTAGTTTATTTTTAGTAAGAAAATTGTCGAACTAGTTTATATATTTAGGTATATGAGATTTGAACTAGTTCAATAATTAATATAACTAGTTTATTTTAGTAAGAAAATTTAGGTATCTGATATTTGATGATCTAATTAAAATATTATTTGTTAATGAGTTTTTTTGTTTATTTAATTTTTTATATATTTTGAGTTTATATAAATTATTGTATTTTGAGTAAGTACTACATTATTCTATTTATAGTAAGTGTTAGTAGTTGAACTAGTTGAAGTAGTTTATTTTTAGCAAGAAAATTAATAGAACTAGTTTCTTTTTTAGTCAAATTGAGAGCACTATATGCAAGGCATATGCATATGATTAGTTGAATAATAATGATCTAATTTAGTCTTTGAATTATGAACGTATAGGAAATGTCATCATCGGACTGACGAAAGTCTCCGGGTGCGGTTGGTGCCTGACGATCGAGGTGAGTGCGACAGGCCTCACCGGACGATGGTCGGCGCTTCAAAGATTAAGCTCAAGGAGACTTTCGAAGTTGAAACGGTAATTTTCATCTTTTACAATTCGAGTATAGTTTTTTTTTCATAATTAAGCATGACTTCAACTATTTCAATGTGTAATTTTCATCTTTTACAATTCGAGTATAGTTGATCCCATGCCATGCAAGACGCTATGTCTTGGAGAGGATGGATTTTGAAGACCATGAAAATTTTGAAACGAAGATAATTCACCTAAGGACCCATCATGATGTGGATTTTGAAGTAAAGTTGTATAATGCTGAGAGCGTAACCCATTTTGGTTGCAAAAATTGGGAAGCATTTTGCAAATTGTATGGTTTTGATGAGGGTATGCTTGTCACCATGGATCTTGGTGATCCTGAAATCGAGCAAGACAATATGGACATTTGGGTCCTTGTTGATACTCCTCCAGTTCTACCGCTATGTGAGTTTCTCAAACATAGTTAATTATTAATAGAACTTATATTGTTCATTTCAAAATAGTTGACAGCTTATTTCCATTGACAGCTTATTTTGAAGTATCAAAGAATGTGCAGAATATGGTAGATAGAACTTACTACACCGATGGCTCTGAGTTAACTTACAAGGAGAAAACTCATCTGGTTGGATTTTGTAATGATATTGAGAATTACAATATCTACAATCGAACTCCTCAACATTATGGTCAATACGTGCCACTAGTGCACGTGTTGAACTCTGATAACTACCATGGAGATACCCTGGTAAGTTTTTTACTATTACGACATCCGTGCATCTTTTTGCGTGCTTCTAAAACTAGTACATCATTGCTAATTACGAAGTTATTACTATGTTTTTCAACAGCTTATCCCAGAGAATTGTGTGCCTCATTTGATGTATCGAGAATGGCGGCAGCGTTCGTGTTTTGAACATATATCCAGGTCATCCTCTGAATCTCAACTGTCCATACCAGATTTCTAAAAGAAGTGGAGACATGACAATCAAAGGATGGAAAAATGTATGGACAGTCGTAAGGAGCTTCTTGGAAGCAAAAGGAAGCGAGGCGCAAGAATTGGAGACAGGATGATCTCCATTCTTCATAATGGAGAGTCGGGGTCTATATTGTTTTATGCTATTTTACCTTAAGTGTGTTTAGGTCCGATCCTACCGACATCTTGATGATCATGTGCTAAGAACAATTATGTAGGGTTGGGTTCGATGACTATGAGGATGATGATCGTATGACTTATTATTAATAACGAGTAGAAGTTGTATGATGATGCTTGATTAATTAGCTAGTAGGACTTGTTATTATATATGATGATGTATGATGCGAGCATGCATGAGTTATTATATATATATCTGCGGGTGAAACGAAAAAGAATTAAAATGGAAAACACAAAATTAAATGAAAAAGAAATCATAAAACCAAAACCCCCAAACATTTTAGTACGGTTGGTGTTACCAACCGGTACTAAAGGGCTCGCGGCCCATGGAGCTGGCTCGTGCCACGTGGTGGCCCTTTAGCACCGGTTCGTGCTGAACTGGTACTAAAGGGGGGGGGGGCTTTAGTGCCCACACTTTAGTGCCGGTTCCTAAACCGGCACTAAATGGCCTTACGAACCGGTGCTATTGCCCGATTCTGCACTAGTGCTAGTTGGTTTATTTGGTGGAAGATCATATGTTCAGATCCTTAATGCATAGCAATACCCCTCTGATTATGAACATGAATATGCTTTGTGAGTAGTTACGTTTGTTCCTGAGGACATGGGTGAAGTCTTGCTATTAGTAGTCATGTGAATTTGGTATTCGTTCGATATTTTGATGAGATGTATGTTGTCTCTCCTCTAGTGATGTTATGTGAACGTCGACTACATGACACTTCACCATTATTTGGGCCTAGAGGGAGGCATTGGGAAGTAATAAGTAGATGATGGGTTGCTAGAGTGATGAAGCTTAAACCCTAGTTTATGAGTTGCTTCGTAAGGGGCTGATTTGGATCCATATGTTGCATGCTATGGTTAGGTTTACCTTAATACTTCTTTTGTAGTTGCGGATGCTTGCAATAGGGGTTAATCATAAGTGGGATGCTTGTCCAAGAAAGGGCAGTACCCAAGTACCGGTCCACCCACATATCAAATTATCAAAGTAACGAACGCGAATCATATGAACGTAATGAAAACTAGCTTGACGATAATTCCCATGTGTCCTCGGGAGCGCTTTTATCATTATAAGAACTTGTCCAGGCTTGTCCTTTGCTACAAAAAGGATTGGGCCACCTTGCTACAGCTTATTTACTTTTATTGCTTGTTACCCATTACAAATTATCTTATCACAAAACTATCTGTTACCTACAATTTCAGTGCTTGCAGAGAATACCTTACTGAAAACCGCTTGTCATTTCCTTCTGCTCCTTGTTGGGTTCGACACTCTTACTTATCGAAAGGACTAAGATAGATCCCCTACACTTGTGGGTCATCAAATCATATCTTGTTCTAGTTTCCAGTTGTAATTCATGAGTTGTAAATAAATAGAAGTCTGATGATCATCATTATTAGAGCATTGTCCCTTATAAAAAAACAAGGCCAAAAAAAGGAAAGGCCAAAGAAAAAAAAGAAAAAAAAGAAAGGCCAAAAATAAGAAAGGCCAAAAAAGGGGACAATGTTACTATCCTTTTCCACACTTGTGCTTCAAAGTAGCACCATGTTCTTCATGTTAAAAAGTCTCTTATGTTGTCATTTTCATATACTAGTGGGAATTTTTCATTATAGAAATTGGCTTGTATATTCCAACGATGGGCTTCCTCAAAATTCCCTAGGTCTTCGTGAGCAAGCAAGATGGATGCACACCCACTTAGTTTCTTTTGTTGAGCTTTCATACATTTATAGCTCTAGTGCATCCGTTGCATGGCAATCCCTACTCCTCATGTTGATATCAATTGATGGGCATCTCCATAGCCCGTTGATTAGCCTCGTCAATGTGGGACTTTCTCCTTTTTTGTCTTCTCCACACAACCACCATCATCATATTCTATTCCACCCATAGTGCTATATCCATGGCTCACGCTCATGTATTGCGTGAGAGTTGAAAAAAGCTGAAGCGCGTTAAAAAGTATGAACCAATTGCTTGGCTAAAATACGGGTTGTGCATGATGGGAGTATTTTGTGTGATGAAAATGAAGCATAGCCTAACTATATGATTTGTAGGGATGAACTTTCTTTAGCCATGTTATTTTGACAAGACATGATTGCTTAGTTAGTATGCTTGAAGCATTACTATTTCTTATGTCAATATGAACTTTTACTTTGAATCATTTGGATCTGAACATTCATGCCACAATGAAGAAAATTACATTGAGAAATATGCTAGGTAGCATTCCACATAAAAAAATATGTTTTTATCATTTACCTACTCGAGGATGAGCAGGAATTAAGCTTGCGGATGTTGATACGTCTCCACCTGTATCTATAATTTTTGATTGTTCCATGCTATTATATTACCCGTTTTGGATGTTTATGGGTTTTACTTTACACTTTTATATCATTTTGGGACTAACCTACTAACCGGAGGCCCAGCCCGAATTGCTATTTTTTTTGCCTATTTCAGTGTTTCGAAGAAAAGGAATATCAAACGGAGTCAAAACGGAATAAAACCTTCGGGAGCGATCTTTTTGGAACAAACGCAATCTAGGAGACTTGGAGTGGACGTCAAGAAGCAGCCGAGGCGGCCACGAGGCAGGAGGGCGCGCCCTAGGGGGGGGGGGGTGGGCACGCCCCCCACCCTCGTGGGCCCCTCGTGGCTCCCCTGACCTACCTCCTTCGCCTATATATATCCACGTACCCTGAAAACATCCAGGGGCACCATGAAAAACTATTTCCACCGCCGCAACCTTCTCTATCCACGAGACCCCATCTTGGAGCCTTCGCCGGCGCTCCGCCGAGGGGGAATCGACCACGGAGGGCCTCTACATCATCTCCAAGGCCTCTCCGATGAGTTGCAGTAGTTTACCATGACCTTCGGGTCCATAGTTATTAGCTAGATGGCTTCTTCTCTCTCTTTGAATCTCAATACAAAGTTCTCCTCGATCTTCTTGGAGATCTATTTGACGTAACTCTTTTTGCGGTGTGTTTGTCGAGATCCGATGAATTGTGGGTTTATGATCAAGTTTATCTATGAGAAATATTTGGTTGATACCTCCATTTTGCATCATGCTTTTATATTGATATTTATCGCATTATGGGCTGTTATTTCACGTTATGTCACAATACTTATGGCTATTCTCTCTTATTTTACAAGGTTTACCATGAAGAGGGAGAATCTTGGCGGAATTCTGAAATTTGGAAAAGGAGCAAATATTGAAGGACTATTCTGCGCAACTCCAAAAGTCCTGAAACTCCACGGAATACCTTAAAATAAATAAAGAAAAATCGTTGCCAAAGATGAAGGCCAGGGGGCCCACACCCTGCTCACGAGGGTGGGGGGCGCGCCCCCCTACCTCGTGGGCCCCCTGGTGGCTCTCCGACGTCCATCTTCTCCTATATGAAGTCTTTCGATGAGAAAAAAATCATAAGCAACCTTTCGGGACGAGACTCCGCCGCCACGAGGCGGAACTAATCTAGGGCTCCGGCAGAGCTGTTCTGCCGGGGACACTTCTCTCAGGGAGGGGGAAATCATCGTCATCATCATCACCAACGTTCCTCTCATCAGGAGAGGGAAATCTCCATCAACATCTTCACCAGCACCATCTCATCTCCAAACCCTACTTCATCTCTTGTATCCAATTCTTGTCTCCAAGTCCGGGATTGGTGCTAGTAGGTTGCTACTAGTGTTGATTACTCTTTGTAGTTGATGCTAGTTGGTTTATTTGGTGGAAGATCATATGTTCAGATCCTTTATGCATATTATTACCCCTCTGATTATGAACATGAATATTCTTCGTGAGTAGTTACGTTTGTTCCTGAGGACACGGGAGAAGTCTTGCTATTAGTAGTCATGTGAATTTGGTATTAGATTCGATATTTTGATGAGATGTATGTTGTCTAGCCTCTAGTGGTGTTATGTGAACGTCGACTACATAACACTTCACCATTATTTGGGCCTAGAGGAAGGCATTGGGAAGTAATAAGTAGATGATGGGTTGCTAGAGTGACAGAGGCTTGAACCCTAGTTTATGTGTTGCTTCGTAAGGGGCTGATTTGGATCCATATGTTTCATGCTATGGTTAGGTTTACCTTAATACTTTTGTTGTAGTTGCGGATGCTTGCAATAGAGGTTAATCATAAGTGGGATGCTTGTTCAAGTAAGAACATCACCCAAGCACCGGTCCACCCACATATCAAATTATCAAAGTACCGAACGCGAATCATATGAGCGTGATGAAAACTAGCTTGACGATATTCCCATGTGTCCTCGGGAGCGCTTTTCCTATTATAAGAGTTTTTTCCGGCTTGTCCTTTGCTACAAAAAGGATTGGGCCACCTTGCTGCACCTTATTTACTTTTGTTACTTGTTTCTCGTTACAATTTATCTTATCACAAAACTATCTGTTACCACTTATTTCAGTACTTGCAGAGAATACCTTGCTGAAAACCACTTATCATTTCCTTCCGCTCCTCGTTGGGTTCGACACTCTTACTTATCGAAAGGACTACAATAGATCCCCTATACTTGGGGGTCATCGAGACTCTTTTCTGGCGCCGTTGCCGGGGAGTGTAGCGCCTTTGGTAGGTGGAATTTGGTAAGGAAAAATTTATATAGTGTGCTGAAATTTTACATCACTTGTTACTATGGAAAGTAATTCTATGAGGGGCTTGTTCAGGTATCTTCACCCCTTCGATGAGAGCAAAGAGTTTCTCCTCAACCTACTGAACCTATTGAAAATGAAACTCCTTTTGAATTTCCTTGGTATCATGGAAAAACTGCTGGCTAATACTTTTACAGGAGATGGAAAAAAGCATCCTGACGAGCATCTTCGCTATGTGGATGATATTTGTGGACTATTTAAGCTTGCAGGTATACCCGATGATGTTGTTAAGAAGAAGGCTTTTCCTTTATCTTTGAAGGAAGACACATTGACATGGTATAGGCTATGTGATACGAGATCATGGAACTATAAAAGAGTGAAATTGGAATTTCATCAAAAGTATTACCCTATGCATCGTGTTCATCATGATCGCAATTATATATATAATTTTTGGCCTCGCGAAGGAGAAAGCATCTCTCAAGCTTGGGGGAGGCTTAAATCAATGTTATATTCATGCCTCAATCATGACCTCTCAAGAGAAACAATTCTTCAGAATTTTATGCTAAACTTCGATAACAATCGCACCATGCTCGATACTTCTTGTCGGGCTCTTTTATGATGAAGACTATTGAATTCAGATGGAATTTATTGGATAGAATTAAACGCAACTCTGAAGATTGGGACCTCG
The DNA here is from genome assembly GCA_021605145.1 of Aegilops bicornis. Taxonomy (NCBI): domain Eukaryota; kingdom Viridiplantae; phylum Streptophyta; class Magnoliopsida; order Poales; family Poaceae; genus Aegilops; species Aegilops bicornis. The sequence continues at coordinate 675,286,462 of CM038669.1, read as the reverse complement.
ACGAAGGTAAGGAGTCAGGTATGACGCCTAAGTTTGATTGTGTTAAATCTTTTATGGATACCGATATTTTCCGTAAGTTTAGCACTAAATATGGACTTGACTCGAGATAGTAGCTTCTTTACGTGAATCTTTTGCTACTTATGTTGATCTCCCTAAGGAGAAGTGGTTTAAATATCATCCTCCCATAGAAGTAAAAGTAGCTGCACCTATTAAAGTTGAAGAAAAGATTATCACTTATAATGATCCTATTGTTCCTACCTCTTATGTTGAGAAACCACCTTTCCCTGTTAGAGTAAAGGATCATGCTAAAGCTTCAACTGTTGTTCGTAAAAGCAATATTAGAATTTATGTACTTCCTGAGCAAGTTAAAGTAGAACCCAATATTGCAACTGTTAAAGATCTCTTGTCTGATAATATTGATGGGCATGTTATTCAGTTCGAAGGTGAAACTGCTAGAATTGCTAAACCATGTGCTAAAGATAAACATAGACCTGTGGTAGGCGTGCCTGTTATTTCTGTTAAAATAGGAGATCATTGTTACCATGGCTTATGTGATATGGGTGCGAGTGCTAGTGTTATACCACATACTTTATATGAAGAAATTAAGAATGAAATTGCACCTTTGAGTTAGAAGGTATTGATGTCACAATTAAACTTGCCAATAGAGATACTATTTCACCAGTTGGGATTGTTAGAGATGTTGAAGTCTTGTGTAGGAAAACTAAATATCCTGCTGATTTTCTTGTTCTTACTTCTCCGCAAGATAGCTTTTGTCCCATTATATTTGGTAGACCCTTCTTGAATTCTGTTAATGCTAAGATAGACTACAAAAAGAATGTTGTTACTGTTGGCTTGGATGATATGGTTCATGAGTTTAATTTCTCTAAATTTAGTAAACAACATCGTGAAGAAGAATTGCCTAGTAAGGATGAAATTATTGGTCTTGCTTCTATTGCCATACCTCCTAGTGATCCTTTGGAACACTATTTGCTAGACCATGAAAATGATATGTTTATGAATGAAAGAAGGGAAATAGATGAAGTATTCTTTAAACAAGAACCTATTCTGAAACACAATTTGCCTGTTGAAATCCTAGGGGATCCTCCACCACCCAAGGGTGATCCCGTGTTTGAGCTTAAACCGTTGCCTGATAATCTTAAGTATGCTTATCTTGATGAAAAGAAAATATATCCTGTTATTATTAGTGCTAACCTTTCAGAGCATGAAGAAGAAAGATTATTGAAAACTCTGAAGAAGCACCGTGCCGCTATTGGATATACTCTGGACGATCTTAAGGGCATTAGTCCCACTCTATGTCAACATAAAATAAATTTGGAAGCGGATGCCAAACCAGTTCGTGATCCTCAAGGACGTTTGAATCCTAAAATGAAAGAAGTGGTAAGGAAAGAAATACTCAAGCTTCTGGAGGCAGGTATAATTTATCCCGTTGCTGATAGTCAGTGGGTAAGTCATGTCCATTGTGTCCCTAAGAAGGGAGGTATTACTGTTGTCCCTAATGATAAAGATGAATTGATTCCGCAAAGAATTATTACAGGTTATAGGATGGTAATTGATTTCCGCAAATTAAATAAAGCTACTAAGAAAGATCATTACCCCTTACCTTTTATTGATCAAATGCTAGAAAGATTATGCAAACATACACATTATTGCTTTTAGATGGTTATTCTGGTTTCTCTCAAATACCTGTGTCGGCTAAAGATCAATCAAAGACTACTTTTACATGCCCTTTTGGTACTTTTGCTTATAGACGTATGCCTTTTGGTTTATGTAATGCACCTGCTACCTTTCAAAGATGCATGATGGCTATATTCTCTGATTTTTGTGAAAAGATTTGTGAGGTTTTCATGGACGACTTTTCCGTCTATGGTTCCTCTTTTGATGATTGCTTGAGCAATCTTGATCGAGTTTTGCAGAGATGTGAAGAAACTAATCTTGTCTTGAATTGGGAAAAGTGCCACTTCATGGTTAATGAAGGTATTGTCTTGGGACACAAAGTTTCTGAAAGAGGTATTGAAGTTGATAAAGCCAAGGTTGATGCTATTGAAAAGATGCCAGGTCCCAAGGAAATCAAAGGTATAAGAAGTTTCCTTGGTCACGTCGGATCTTATAGGAGGTTCATTAAGGACTTCTCAAAAATTTCTCGGCCTCTGACTAATTTATTACAAAAAGATGTACCATTTGTCTTTGATGATGATTGTGTAGAAGCATTTGAAATACTTAAGAAAGCATTAGTCTCTCCACCTATTGTTCAGCCACCGATTGGAATTTACCCTTTGAAATTATGTGTGATGCTAGTGATTATCTTTGAGGTGCTGTTCTAGGGCAAAGAGTTGATAAGAAATTGAATGTTATCCATTATGCTAGTAAGGCTCTAGACAATGCTCAAAGAAATTATGCTACTACCGAAAAGGAACTTTTAGCAGTTGTATTTGCTTGTGATAAATTCAGACCCTATATTGTTGATTCTAAAGTAACTATTCACACCGATCATGCTGCTATTAAATATCTTATGGAAAAGAAAGATGCTAAACCTAGACTTATTAGATGGGTTCTCTTGCTGCAAGAATTTGATTTGCATATTGTTGATAGAAAAGGAGCTGAGAACCCCGTTGCAGACAACTTATCTAGGTTAGAGAATGTTCTTGATGACCCACTACCTATTGATGATAGCTTTCCTGATGAACAATTAGATGTCGTAAGCACTTCTCGTAGCACTCCATGGTATGCTGATTATGCTAATTATATTGTTGCTAAATTTCTTTTATGATTTGCGACATTACTTTTGGGATATCCACATCTTTATAAAGAAGGAGTAGATGGTGTTATTAGACGTTGTGTACCTGAGCATGAACAGGAACAGATCTACGCAAGTGTCACTCCGAAGCTTATGGAGGACACCACGCTGGAGATAGAACTGCACATAAGGTATTGCCATCTGGTTTTTATTGGCCTACTCTCTTCAAGGATGCCCGTAAGTTTGTTTTGTCTTGTGATGAATGTCAAAGAATTGGTAATATTAGTAGACGTCAAGAAATGCCCATGAATTATTCACTTGTTATTGAACCATTTGATGTTTGGGGCTTTGATTATATGGGACCTTTTCCTGCCTCTAATGGATACACTCATATTTTAGTTGCTGTTGATTACGTTACTAAGTGGGTAGAAGCTATTCCAAATAGTAGTGCTGATCATAACACTTCTATTAAAATGCTTAAGGAAGTTATTTTTTCGAGGTTTGGAGTCCCTAGATATTTAATGACTGATGGTGGTTCACATTTTATTCATGGTGCTTTCCGTAAAATGCTTGCTAAATATGACGTTAATCATAGAATTGCATCTCCATATCACCCGCAGTCTAGTGTTCAAGTAGAATTGAGTAATAGAGAGCTCAAATTAATTTTGCAAAAGACTGTTAATAGGTCTAGAAAGAATTGGTCCAAGAAACTTGATGATTCACTATGGGCCTATAGAACTGCATATAAGAATCCTATGGGTATGTCTCCGTATAAAATGGTTTATGGAAAAGCATGTCACTTACCTCTCGAATTAGAACATAAGGCATATTGGGCTATTAAAGAGCTCAACTATGATTTCAAACTTGCCGGTGAGAATAGGTTATTTGATATTAGCTCACTTGATGAATGGAGAACCCAAGCCTATGAAAATGCCAAGTTTTTTAAAGAAAAAGTTAAAAGATGGCATGACAAAAGGATACAAAAGCGTGAGTTTAATGTAGGTGATTATGTATTGCTATACAACTCTCGTTTAAGATTTTTTGCAGGAAAACTTCTCTCTAAATGGGAAGGTCCCTACATTCTCGAGGAGGTCTACCGTTCCGGTGCCATAAAAATCAACAACTTCGAAGGCACAAATCCGAAGGTGGTAAACGGTCAAAGGATCAAACATTATATTTCAGGTAATCCCATAAATGTTGAAACCAATATTATTGAAACCGTAACCCCGGAGGAATACATAAGGGACACTTTCCAGAATGTTCCAGACTCCGAAAAGGAATAGGTATGTGGTACGGTAAGTAAAGCGACTCCAAAACAATTTTTAAGGCAATATCTCTCCGTTTTGGAATATTTAGAAAAATAGAAAAATAAGTAGCAGTCCGGGGAGGACACGAGGCCTCCACGAGGGTGGAGGGCGCGCCCCCCCTACCTCGTGAGCACATTGTGTGCCCTTCGGGCTCCGTTTTCTTGCACGATACGTATTTTGGTCGGTAAAAATTCATTATATATTCTCCCGAAGGTTTTGACGACCGTATCACGCAAATATCCTCTGTTTTCGTTTCGAGCTGTTTCCGTTGCAGATTTGAGGATTCTGGAGACTCGATCATCCTTCTATGAGGGTGAGCCTATGCCATGGAAGGTGGACGACAAGCTTCCATCATCAACAACACCTCCACCGCCAACAACAAAGAAGGAGACATAATCACATGGGTATGAGCACTCCCCTTGGCAACTGCCAAGCTTGGGGGAGGTGTCCCGGTATCGTATCTCCATCACAACTCCTATCTTTACCGTTTCTTAGTTCGATCCTATTAGTAGTATCTTGATTTAGTAGAATAAAGTCATGGCATGATCTAGTTCTGAAGTTTTGCTTTATGATCCCTCTATGCAATCGAGTTCGTGAGCTATATATAATAAAGATTAGTGTTGAGTCAAGGGCTTGATTACTTTGCCATGATCTTGAGTGAATAAAAGAAAACAATAAAAAGAAACAAAGAATTCATATTGATCTTAGTGAAAGTAATGACTCCACATAGAAAGAGTATGATGATTAAAAGTTGTTGGGATTTGGCAAATATAGCTTTGATCATCGTTGCAATTAATAGGAAGTAATAAGGAGAGAGAGGTTTCACATATAGATATATTATCATTGACATCTTTTATGATTGGGAGCACTCATTAAAATATGACATGCTAAAGAGTTAATGTTGGACAAGGAAGACAACATAATGAGTTATGTTTTCTTATATCTGAGATAAAGTATGTTGTCATGGTTCCTCTAACATGTTGAGCTTGCCTTTCCCCGTCATGCTAGCCAAATTCTCAGCACCAAGTAGAGATACTACTTGTGCTTCCAAATACCCTTAAAACAGTTTAGCCATGAGAGTCCACCATATCTACCTATGGATTGAGTAAGATCCTTCAAGTAAGTTGTCATCGGTGCAAAGCAATAAAATTGCTCTCTAAATATGCATGACTTATTAGTGCAGAGAAATAAGCTTTGTACGAACTTGTTGTGGGCCTTAATAAAAGCGACGGACTGCATAATAAAGGTTCACATACAAGGGCAATATAAAGTGACGTTCTTTTGCATTAAGATTTTGTGCATCCAACCATAAAAGCGCATGGCTACCTCTGCTTCCCTCTACGAAGGGCCTATCTTTTATTATTATCCTCTACCTTATGCAAGAGTCACGGTGATCTTCACCTTTCCTTTTTCATTTTATCCTTTGGCAAGCCCAGCATGTTGGAAAGAACATGATATATATATATATATATAATTGGATGTGGGGGAGCATGAATTATTATTGTTGACATTACCCTTGAGGTAAAAGGTTGTGGGGAAAAACTATAAGCCCCTATCTTTCTCTGTGTCCGATTAAAACTCCGTAACCACAAGTATTGCGTGAGTGCTAGCAATTATGAAGGACTAAGTGATAGTTGAGTATGTGGACTTGCTTTTAAGCTCTGACATAGAATCTTTCTGATGTTATGATAAATTGCAATTGCTTCAATGACTGAGAGTATAATTTGTTGGTGCGCAATAAGGTTTCTGATTCATACTTTGGCTTTGTGAAAAGATCATCACTTAAACATAAGTAATCATATGACAAATCAATATATGTTGCTGTTATGAGAATAATCATGATGCCTTCATGTCCGTATTTTATTTTTATCGACGCCTCTACCTCTAAACATGAGGACATATTTATTGTTATCGGCTTTTCGCTTGAGGACAAGCGAGGTCTAAGCTTGGGGGAGTTGATACGTCCATTTTGCATCATGCTTTTATATTGATATTTATCGCATTATGGGCTGTTATTTCACGTTATGTCACAATAATTATGGCTATTCTCTCTTATTTTACAAGGTTTACCATGAAGAGGGAGAATGCTGCAAACTGGAATTCGGGCTGGAAAAGGAGCAAATATTGAAGGACTATTCATTAACTCCAAAAGTCACGAAACTCCACGGAATACCTTAAAATAAATAAAGAAAAATCATCGCCAAAGATGAAGGCCAGGGGCCCACTTCACGCTCATGAGGGTGGGGGCGCCCCTCCCCTGGCGCCCCCTACCTCGTGGGCCCCCTGGTGGCTCTCCGACGTCCATCTTCTCCTATATGAAGTCTTTCGATTAGAAAAAAAATCATAAGCAACCTTTCGGGACGAGACTCCGCCGCCACGAGGCGGAACCAATCTAGGGCTCCGGCACAGCTGTTCTGTCGGGGACACTTCTCTCCGGGAGGGGGAAATCATCGTCATCATCATCACCAACGTTCCTCTCATCGGGAGAGGGCAATCTCCATCAACACCTTCACCAGCACCATCTCATCTCCAAACCCTAGTTCATCTCTTGTATCCAATTCTTGTCTCCAAGTCCGGGATTGGTGCTAGTAGGTTGCTAGTAGTGTTGATTACTCTTTGTAGTTGATGCTACACTAGTGCAGAACAGGCAATAGCACGGTTAAGTAAAACTAGTGCGGTTCCATAACCGGCACTAAAGTGTGAGCACTAAAGGAACCCCCCTTTAGTACCGGTTCATACGAACCGGTGCTAAAGGGAAACCACGTGTACGAGCCAGCTCGGGGGCACAGGCCCTTTAGTACGGTTGGTAACACCAACCGGTACTATAAGGTTTGGGGGTTTTAGTTTTATGATTTCTTTTCATTTAATTTTGTGTTTCCATTTGATTCTTTTTAGTTTCTTTGGTATTTTACGATACTACACATTGTACACGTTATTCATATATATATATATATATATATATATATATATATATATATATATATATAAATATAAATAGAATTTCTAGTAGAACCAATCATGCATATATATATCATCAATGTCTCACAAACCACCATATTAATTAATTCACACATACACACATGTATAGCTATATACAATTTCTCCTACATATGCATGTTGCCTTGGAGCCGATGGCATTAGCCTAATTGGTGCCTTGAGCACGATGACAATCGGAAGTGGTTCGTGGGGGCGGTAGCGGGTAATAGTATTCTCCCTTCGGATTTATGACCTGGTCGAGCAAAAATCCCGCTATTTCCTCTTGAAGTGCTTCTACGCGCTCCCTTTCTAGGAGCTTGTCCCGCACCTCTGTGAGCTGTTAAGAAGGAGATCAATATGCATGTGTATTAGTTGTGTGACTAGATATCGATAATGGTGTAAAAATTGTGAATAGTGTTACGACAAGCGTACCCATTCACATCTTTGAGATCTGCTCCTTTCGGACGCCATCATGCGAATGTTCTCGCAAACGCAGAATGCACAGATCAGTCCCTGCGCCTGCTTCAGGGCCTTTACGAGAATGGAATTTGATCAGATAATAATTATCAAGCATGATAAGTAAAGAGATGGCAGCTAGCTAGCTAGCTAGTACTACTTAATTACTTACCTTGGGTCGAAACCATTTAAGCTTTTTTTTCCATTCGCCTTCCGTGACGCTGATGAACCTTGCCCAAGCCCTGCCCGCCGACAAAGAAAATGAATAAAGGGTTATTAAATAGTTCATATCATGAAATGACGAACTAAATAGGCCGAGATATATAGTTAAAAATGATTGAAATTACCTGTTGACTATCCCAAACAAGATGTTATAGTCAGCATTTGCTTTGAGTAGTGAGTCCAGATTTCAACTGTTCCGGCGTCAACTTTAATGATACACAAGACCCAGTGAAATCTGCATGCACACACGTTTGCATGTCTTAATTAAGCGGGCATATGTAAGCAAAAACATGTAGCTAGCTAGTAGGCAAAAAACAGAGAATTTGTAGTACAAGACAGTGTGACTCACTGGAAGTTGTAAGGAAGTAGTAAGGAAGTAGTATATCTTCATTGTATTTGAGGCGCTTCAAGAACTCTAGCATGTTGTCCTCTACGGCCTTTTCATGATGTGGATTTATTTTCCCTGTGTATTCATTAACGGTGTTTGGGTCAATGAACCCAATGCCAAAGCGTCCACCTTTTCTCATTTCATACATCTTCATCCTGCATAATACCACGTAAAAGAATATAGTGAGGATAATTACAGGTAATGATTGATCAAAAGGATCACTACAGCTAGCTTGAGACTTAAATTACAGAAAGAAATCACTTACAGACAATAGCAACTGACGATAGATTTGTCGAGTGCGTCTTGATTGTATAACTGAAACCGTTCAGAATACTCAACGGACAGAGCTTTCTCATGGAAGTAATGCTCCTCCTTGACATTCACCATTAGGGATGCTCGATTGGAAATATTGGTAATGTTCATGTACCATTGATGCAATTCATACATTCTCGTTGGGAGGTTCTTGATCTTGTCTGGCTCGACCAAAGGTTGGCCCCGGACATATTTCCGTTTTATTTCATCCTCTGTAAGCACAGGCATGGGCTCGATCTCGAGGAGTTGTCCAACAGTGATGTTGAGAACTTCAGCCTGTATTATATGGTCCTTGGTTATTACCACATTGCCCACCTCGGGAACGTAAACTGTTTGCCCACAATAATATTGTGCGCGCGTACTGTCACGTGTTGTTGGCACAACAAGCGAGGGGATCGATTGCGCCTCCTGTTCTCCCAGCTGGGGAATGGTTTTCCCACATTTTTTGACAGCTGCTTGTTGTTTGCTCGATCCCGACCTCGCCTTCTTACGTAGACGTGCTCGATTTAACTTCCTGATGTGGCGCTCATAGTCTATGTCAACAAGCTTGGGAGCTGGTGGTTGAGCCATACGAATGAAGTGGTCAATCGTTTCCTCAGGCACTTTCTCCCTTGGCGGCGTTGGCGGTTTCGGTGCAAAATGGGCTTCCACCTCGGCCTTTGATATGGCTGCGTTTTCCTCCTCGGACTTGTCATAAGGCCTCTGCGGAAGAGGCGTGAGGCTTGGACCATATTTATATCGCTTGCCTCCTTTTGTACTTCCTGTACTACCTCGACTCGCATCGCCACGCACCATAGCTGCGGGGTGTCTCTTCAAGATTCTTGAGGCGGCGGAGACGGCCGACGGGGCTGAGTTGGACGAGGAGGAGTGGCTCAAGCTGTGCGGACTTGGAGGAGGAGTGGCCTGAGGTTGTGCCGGACTTGGAGGAGGAGTGGACGTCTGGCTGTGGCGGACTTGGAGGAGGAGGAGTGGCCTGACACTTTGCGGACTTGGAGGAGGAGTGGCGACACTTTGCGGACTTGGTGGACTTGCAGGAGCGGGAGTCTCGCTGACTCGGTGGCGGACTTCGACGAGGAGTCGGCCGACGCGGTGTCGGTGGCCTTGAAAGATGATGCAATCCTTTTTCCATAGGATGATACGATGTTTGGCCTCTCCGAGAAAGTGCTCGTCGTCACCTCCAGGATGGTCAAGCTGTAGCTCCGAATATGGGTCCACCACCTCATCAACCAAGACACGAGCATAGCCCGCTGGAATCGGGTTGCAATGGAAGGTTGCCTCGGGGGGATTTGTAAAAGCAACGGCGTCCGCCACCTTCATGGATATGTTCTTCATTTTGACATGTAGCTCGCAGTTTGTGTTCTCCGTGATGTCATCCACGGGGTATCTATCCAGCATTGCATCGTCCGGGGCGGAACCCACGCTGCTTCTCGGCATGGATGGGGCGGTGCTATCCAATGCTGGATCATCCGCTAGCTGCTGCATTCTTTGAGACCCCTTTGCTGGGTAAGTGAGTCGATCTCCTGCCGCTGCTGGAATTTGACTGCCAATTCCGCTTGACTTGCTTCTAGGCCTTGAATGCGTTCATAGTCCCGCTTCCTCTGCTCCTCCTCCATCTTCCTCTTCTTCTCCTCCGCAATCTTCTTTCTCGCACGGGTTCTGTAGTCGGTGTTCCAGTCTGAAAACCCCTCATACCACGGAATAGCGCCCTTGCCTCATGTTCTTCCCGGGTGTTCAGGATTTCCAGGGCACGCGTAAGCTCGTCGTTCTCTCTGTTGGGCTGGAACACCCCCGATCGTGCCTCTTCTATTGCAACAAGTATCGCATCGTCGGCTCCCTTCAGACTTGCCTTCGTCGAAACATTGCACATCTTGGGTCCAACTCCCCCATGCGCATAGAACCAAGTCCTCGCACTGGGGGCCAGCTCTTAGTAATCGGTGACACCTGCATCCTCCATCTCTTTCTCAGACTTATCCCACTTAGGCATTGCCACCGCATAGCCACCTGGCCCCACTTATGGAACTTATCCTTTTTCGGCATTCTTCTTGTTTATTCTCGACCGTTCCTTAGCTAATTCCGAATCCTTGAATTTCACGAAATCGTCCCAATGAGCACGTTGGTTCTCTAGTGTTCCCTCGAATACTGGAGTCTTCCTTCCTCCCTTGACGTACTTGTCCCATTCACGATTCTTGTGGTTCTTGAAAACAACTGCCATCTTCCTAAGAGCAGCGTCCTTGACTTTCTGCACATCCATACGTGAAATGATCCGGTAGGGTGAAATGTTCCATGAGAGTATCCCAAAGCAGCTCTTTTTGTGGTTTGTTGACAAAAGTAACATCCGGACGTGGCTTTGCTGGCTCTCTCCATTCTTGAAGGGAGATCGGAGTTGGTCCTTCACAAGAACTCCAGACCGATTGTGAACGAACTTGTCCGCAATCTTCTTAGGCGCTAATGGTTCGCCATTAGGTCTGATTGCCTCGATATTGTACTTTACGCCCTCCTTCAACTTTTTGTTCGGGCCTCGTTTACGTCCTTTTGCACGAAGATTTGCTCGATCCGGATGGCTGAAAGAACAAAGATCGATTCGTTAATATATCTTCAAGTCATTTAAAACATGTGATGATCACCAGATGCCTGCTTATATAAATATATATACCTCGCCGGTCTTTGTTGTTTCAAGATCAACATTTTCTTCTTCATCATGATAATCATAGTTCATGACTTCATCAATTCGGTCGAGGCGATCGAATATCATATCACCCTCTCCGGTGTTGTTTAGAAATTCGGAGCCGTCATAATCTTCTTCATTCTGATCATCATCTGGCCCGTGAGGATGGCGTATCATATCGAACATGGCCTGTTCTCCCTCTCTGCCGGTATTGTCCGCCATAGCTTTTATTTAACTAATCCAAAAGAAATATAAAACAATTTAGTATTCAAATTATATCGTCTTGAATAATAGATATAATCTCGAAAACATCGTCTCGAATAATAGATATAATCTCAAAAACATCGTCTCGAATAATAGATATAATCTCGAATACATCGTCTCGAATAATAGATATAATCTCGAATACATCGTCTCGAATAATAGATATAATATCGAATACATCACTGGCTAGGTAGCTAATAAAGATCGAATACTACAGAAGAATCTAGGACACTCGCGGTTCTGCTGGCGGCGGGCGGTGGACACCCAAAGAGAAGGAACCCTCACAGGATCATAGCTGAAGAGAGATCCTGAAGAAGCTGCCGTGTATTGGAGAACTTGCCGCCCTCTAACGCAACCATGTAGCGATGGGCGTGCTCGTCCTCCTCCTCGACACGGGCGACGTACCACCTCCGGCTGGGCCGGCTCCCTCCGCGCCGAAACTGGCCCATGCGAATGCCACCAAACGAGATCAGGGTCGACGACGGGACCCGGGGCCGGGTTCCTCATCAAGCGGCGCCCCTCCAGGCAGCACCTCCCAGTGCCAGCCAGTGAGCCCAGTCCGGACATGGGTCAGCCGGACGTCGCCAGACGCTTCGACGGGCGAGGATGCGGATCGGGCATCGTCGAGAACAAATACTAGCTATATGCCCTCAAAAAGTAACATTTTTTAATGATTGGATTTTGATAACTAAAATTTCTAACATTTCTATATAACTAACATTTCTATAACATTTCTAACAATGCTATATATAACTAACATTTCTATAACATTTCTAATATTTCTATAACTAAAAAACAGAAAAAAATTATAACATTTATATATATATATATAACTAACATTTTTATAACTATTTCTATAACTAAAAACAGAAAAATTTCTAACAATTCTAACTTTTTATAACTATTTCTATAACTAAAAAACAGAAAAATTTCTAACAATTCTAACATTTCTAACTATTCTAACAATTCTAACATTTCTAACTATTCTAACAATTCTAACATTTCTAACTATTCTAACAATTCTAACATTTCTAACTATTTCTGAAAAACAGAAAAATTTCTAACAATTTCTAAAAAACAAAAAAATTTCTAACTATTTGTATAACTAAAAAACAAAAAATGTATGTGTGTGTGTGTGTGCGCTCACCGGCGAGGCGAGGGACGACGGGGGGCGGCGACGGGGGGCGCGCAGCGACGGGGACGGCGACGGGCGCGACGACGACGGGGATGACGACGACGGGGACAGGGACGGGGCGGTGACGACGGGACGGGACGGGCAGTGCCGAGACGACGACGGGGACGTACAGGGCGGCGCAGACGACGGGGACGGGGACGACGCGGGACGGGCCGGCGGTGACGACGGGGACGACGGGGCGGTGACGATGGGGACGGGGCGGCGACGGGGGCAGCGACGAGGGATGGAGACGTCTGAAGGGCGACGGCAGAGGAGAAGAAGCCAGATGATAAACTGAAATTTTCTTAAGTGTTGCTTATATAGGAGGGGCCTTTAGTACGGTTTGTGCCACCAACCGGTACTAAAGGCCAGTTTCAATCAGCCCAAGCGGCGGAAGCGACCCCTTTAGTACCGGGTGGTGGCACAAACCGGTACTAAAGGCCCCTTTAGTACCGGTTTGTGCCACGACCGGTACTAAAGGGCGTCTTATTAGCGCGCAGGTGCTTGATCTTGACAAGTTTAGTCCCACCTCGCTAGCGAGGGGCCACCGTGACTGGTTTATAAACCCCGTGCGGTCGCTCTCGAGCTCCTCTCCAAAGCAGGCCCACTGGGCCTACGTGTTCTTTGTCGACTGTGGGCCCACTTGGCCTTTATGGCCTGCATCCTGGCCCAACAACAGGTTGGGTTTCTAGTCGTATGCAGGCCGCTCTGGCCTAGTAGGTGGGCTTTTTTTTATTTTTTTGCTTTATTTATTTTTGTGTTGTTTTTTTGTGTATTTAGAGTTTCTTTGTGAATATTTTTGCTTTAGGTACAAAAATTACAAACTTTCTGTTAGTGCCGTAGTTTTCAAATTTGAATAGTTTAAATTTTTAATTATTTGAAATTAGTGTTAATCACTAGTTTTTGAATAAATTAACTTTAAAAATAAGTAAAGGCTTGAAAGAATTTGTTTGCACATAAAATTTCTTCGCGTTTCAAATGCCAAAACACTATTACAGAGATTCCCCTGGGTGTGAAACATGAAGAAAGTGATGATAGTGAAGCCGATCACATCCTGGATCTTTGGGTGTGAAACTTTTTCTTCAAGCGTGTCCCTTTGCGCCGTAACCATGGAAAATCTTCATCATTTAACGGGATGCTCGGGTCAATATTCACCGTGAATGGAGAAATTTCATCAAACTTTTCATAATCTTGACTTGTCTGTCTTGTCATCCACTCACACGATGTTTCTCTTCCCGTAAAGAACTATGTGCCGATTTGGCTCATCATACGATGCATTCGCTTCCTTATCTTTTCTTTTTGTTGGCTTGGTAGACATGTCCTTCACATTGAAAACCTGTGCAACATAATTTGCTAGGACGAATGGTTCGTCTGCATACGCATAAGATTGTTGAGATCCTTGTTGTCATTCCATACTGCGGGTCTTCCGTTACCCCGCCTCATGTCATATTGACCCATTTGCACCGAAACAAAGGGACCTTTAAACCACGTCGATAGTCAAGTTCCCATATGTCCTGTATATAACCATAATATGTTTCCTTTTCCGTCTTGGTTTCTGCATCAAAGCGGACACCACTGTTTTGGTTGATGCTCTTCTTATCTTGGGCGATCGTGTAATATGTATTACCATTTATCTCGTACCCTTTGAAAGTCATTATATTCGAAGATGGTAGCTGGGACAGCAAGTACAGGTCATCTTCAATAGAGGTGTCATGCATAATGCGTGTTACGCAACCGGTGGCGAAACTCCTAGTTTGTTCACGTGTAATCCAGTCATCAGACCACTCCGGGTGTTTGGAGTGTAGCAAATTCTTGTGTTCATCCATATACGGAGCCACCAAGGCGGAATTCTGTAGAAATGTGTAGTGTGCTTCAGTGAGAGAATGTCCGTCCATACATATTATTTGTTCCCCTCCTAGCGTGCCTTTTCCATCCATCTGCCCTTATGCCGCGATTCAGGAACACCAATCGGCTTAAGGTCAGGAATAAAGTCAATACAAAACTCAATGACCTCCTCATTTTGATGGCCCTTGGAGATGCTTCCTTACGCCTAGCACGGTTATGAACACATTTCTTTAAGACTCCCATGAACCTCTCAAAGGGGAACATATTGTGTAGAAATACAGGGACCCAAAACGTTAATCTCTTCGCATAGGTGAACTAGGGCGTGCGTCATGATGTTGAAGAAGGATGGTGGGAACACCAACTCGGCCCGACAAGACATTGCACCAAATCATTACGTAACCTTGGTATGATTTACGGATCGATTACCTTCGAGAGATTGCATTGAGAAATGCACATAGCTTCACAATGGCTAATCGAGCGTTTTTCGGTAGAAGCCCCTCAATGCAACCGGAAGCAGTTGCGTCATAATCACGTGGCAGTCATGAGACTTTAGGTTACGGAACTTTTTCTCTGCCATGTTTATTATTCCCTTTATATTCGACGAGAAGCCAGACGGTACCTTAATACTGAGCAGGCATTCAAAGAAGATTTCCTTCTCTTCTTTGGTAAGAGCGTAGCTTGCATGACCCTGATGTATGATGTCTTCTCCGTGCATACGTTGCTGGTCCTCCCGTGCCTCAGGTGTATCTTTTGTCTTCCCATACACGCCCAAGAAGCCAAGCAGGGTCACGCAAAGATTCTTCATCACGTGCATCACGTCGATTGCGGAGCGGACCTCTAGGTCTTTCCAATATGGCAGGTCCCAAAATATAGATTTCTTCTTCCACATGGGTGCGCGTCCGTCAGCGTCCTTGAACAGGTTGTCCGCGGGATAACTTTCCAAATATCACCTTCAAATCCTTGACCATATCATGTACATCGACACCGGTCACGATTGGCGAGGCTTCGTCCGGTGATCCGCCTCACCTTTGAAATGCTTGCCTTTCTTTCTTATGGGATGCCTGCTCGGAAGAAATCGGCGATGTCCCGGTACACATTCTTCTTACAACTATTCAAATATATCTTGTCGGTATCATCCAAACAGTGCGTGCATCCGCGGTATCCCTTGTTTGTCTGTCACGAAAGGTTCTTGAGAGCAGGCCAATCATTGATGGTCATGAACAGCAACGCCTTTAGGTCAAATTCTTCCCCCATGTTCTCATCCCACGCATGTACACCTGTTCCATTCCACAGTTGTAAGAGTTCTTCAACTAATGGCCTTAGGTACACATCAATGTCGTTGCCGGGTTGCTTAGGGCCTTGGATGAGCACTGGCATCATAATGAACTTCCGCTTCATGCACAACCAAGGAGGAAGGTTATACAAACATAGAGTCACGGGCCAGGTGCTATGGTTGCTGCTCTGCTCCCCAAAAGGATTAATGCCATCTGCGCTTAGACCAAACCATACGCTCCTTGCGTCATCTGCAAACTCCTTCCGTACTTTCTTTCGATTTTTCTCCACTGCGACCCGTCAGCGGGTACTCTCAACTTTTCGTCTTTCTTACGGTCTTCTCTATGCCATCGCATCGCCTTGGCATGCTCTTTGTTTTGGAACAAACGTTTCAACCGTGGTATTATAGGAGAATACCACATCACCTTGGCAGGAATCTTCTTCCTGGGGCGCTCGCCCTCGACATCACCACGGTCATCGCGGCTGATCTTATAGCGCAATGCACCACATACCGGGCAAGCGTTCAAATCCTCGTACTCACCGCGGTAGAGGATGCAATCATTAGGGCATGCATGTATCTTACGCACCTCTAACCCTAGAGGCGAGACAGCCTTCTTGCTTCATACGTACTCTCGGGCAATTCGTTGTCCTTTGGAAGCATATCCTTTATCATTACCAGCAACTTTCCAAATCCCTTGTCGGATACACCATTCTACGCCTTCCATTGCAGCAATTCCAGTGTGGTGCCCAGCTTTTTCTTGTCACCTCACGCAATTCGGGTACAACAATTTTTGTGATCCCCTAACATGCGCTGCAACTTCTTCTTCTCCAAATCACTTGCGCAGTTTCTCTTTGCATCGGCAATGGCCCGACCTAGATCATCAATGGGCTCATCTGATGCCTCTTCTTCAGCTTCTTCCCGCATTGCCGGCTCAGCTTCTTCCCGCATTACTGGCTCAGCTTCTTCCCCCATTGTTGTATCATCGTATTCAGGGAACCCATGGCGGGATAGCTGTCGTCGTCCTCTTCTTCTTCATTGTCTTCCATCATAACCCCTCTTTCTCCGTGCTTGGTCCAAACATTATAGTGGGGCATGAAACCGGACTCAAGCAGTGGGCGTGAATGGTTCTTCACGTAGAGTAATTGTGACCATTCTTACAGCCAGCACATGGACAAGGCATAAAACCATCCGCCCGCTTGTTTGCCTCGGCCATAGCGAGAAAAGTATGCACGCCCTCAACGAACTGGGGAGAGCATCGGTCATCGATACATCCATTGCGGCTCATCTTCATTACACAACAATCGAATAGACCAAATTAATACAAGTTCATACATAAAGTTCATACAACACTTAAATGCAACAAACAAATAACTCTCTAGCTAAAGCATTTAAATGCAACAACAAATGCGATCAAGATCGCAACTAAGGTAACAATTAATCCAACGACATAATGATACCAAGCCTCACTATCGATGGCATATTTTCTAATCTTTCTAATCTTCAAGCGCATTTTCTCCATCTTGATCTTGTGATCATCGGCGACATCGGCAACATGCAACTCCAATTCCATCTTCTCCCCCTCAATTATTTTCAATTTTTCTTTCAAGTACTCGTTTTCTCTTTCAACTAAATTTAACCTCTCGACAATAGGGTCGGTTGGAATTTCCGGTTCACATACCTCCTAGAAAAAATTTCTATGTCAACTTTATGGGCATAATTTGTCATAAACACGAAATGCAACTAGTTTTAAAAGAGAATATATATACCACATCCAAATCATAACAAGGACGAGGGCCGAGGGGCGGATATCAAAACCATGGCACTATATGTATAACAAACAACGTCTGGTAAGATAATTATCACGAGTAACTATATATCCAAATCACACAAACATCAATTTTATATAAAATTTCATGAACAAGAGGCTCACCACAAGGTGGTGCCGTGACAGACGGTCTTGAGCGATCGGCCAGTGGTTCTGACGGAGATTTAGAAGGCACTAAGTAAACCACACCTACATATGCAAACTAAGTGTTATTTTTGACCTCAAATTGCATATAAATCAAATACTAGCACATATATATATTTCCTCCCAAATTACTAAATTCACAAATTAATCACTATATAAAGCATTGCAAGAGCTAATCTAGCAATGAGAGATGAAAGGACAAAGTTGCTAACCTTTGTGATCATTTGAATGGATGGGGGCCTTCAAATCTTGACAAATTTTGGGCAAAATGTGTGATGAGCTCGAGAGGAAGAGGGAAGAACAGAGAGGAGGGAAGGGAAGAACAGAGCGAGCTTGGGTGGGCGAAGGGTTTATGTAGGAAGACCTTTAGTACCGGTTCGTGCCAAGAACCGGTACTAAAGAACTGGAGGGCCCTGATCGACAACATCCTGCCACCACTCTCATTAGTACCGGTTCGTGGCACGAACCGGTGCTAAAGGTTATACGAACCGGTACTAATGAAAGCGGCCCGGCTAGCCATTGGAACCGGCAGTAATGTATACATTAGTGCTGGCTCAAATTCAAACCGGCACTAATGTGCTTCACGTTTGACCCTTTTTCTACTAGTGCTAGTTGGTTTATTTGGTGGAAGATCATATGTTCAGATCCTTTATGCATATTATTACCCCTCTGATTAAGAACATGAATATGCTTCATGAGTAGTTACGTTTGTTCCTGAGGACACGGGAGAAGTCTTGCTATTAGTAGTCATGTGAATTTGGTATTCGTTCGATATTTTGATGAGATGTATGTTGTCTAGCCTCTAGTGGTGTTATGTGAACGTCGACTACATAACACTTCACCATTATTTGGGCCTAGAGGAAGGCATTAGGAAGTAATAAGTAGATGATGGGTTGCTAGAGTGACAGAAGCTTGAACCCTAGTTTGTGCGTTGCTTCGTAAGGGGCTGATTTGGATCCATATGTTTCATGCTATGGTTAGGTTTACCTTAATACTTTTGTTGTAGTTGCGGATGCTTGCAATAGAGGTTAATCATAAGTGGGATGCTTGTTCAAGTAAGAACAACACCCAAGCACCGGTCCACCCACATATCAAATTATCAAAGTACCAAACGCGAATCATATGAGCGTGATGAAAACTAGCTTGACGATATTCCCATGTGTCCTCGGGGAGCGCTTTTCCTATTATAAGAGTTTGTTCTGGCTTGTCCTTTGCTACAAAAAGGATTGGGCCACCTTGCTGCACCTGATTTACTTTTGTTACTTGTTGCTCATTACAATTTATCTTATCACAAAACTACTTGTTACCACTTATTTCAGTACTTGCAGAGAGTACCTTGCTGAAAACCGCTTATCATTTCCTTCTGCTCCTCGTTGGGTTCGACACTCTTACTTATCGAAAGGACTACGATAGATCCCCTATACTTGTGGGTCATCAAATCTCCTCTGAATTCTTTTATGTATGATTGGTTATCTTTGCAAGTCTCTTCGAATTATCAGTTTGGTTTGGCTTACTAGATTGATCTTTCTTGCAATAGGAGAAGTGCTTTGCTTTGGGTTCAATCTTGCGGTGTCCTTTCCAAGTGACAGCAGGGGCAGCAAGGCATGTATTGTATTGTTGCCATCGAGGATAAAAAGATGGGGTTTATATCATATTGCTTGAGTTTATCCCTCTACATCATGTCATCTTTCTTAATGCGTTACTCTGTTCTTCATGAACTTAATACTCTAGATGCAGGCAGGAGTCGGTCGATGTGTGGAGTATTAGTAGTAGATGCAGGCAGGAGTCGGTCTACTTGTCACGGACGTGATGCCTATATACATGATCATGCCTAGATATTCTCATAACTATGCATTTTTCTATCAATTGCTCGATAGTAATTTGTTCACCCACCGTAATACTTATGCTATCTTGAGAGAAGCCACTAGTGAAACCTATGGCCCCTGGGTCTATCTTTTATCATATAAGTTTCCCATCTATCTTTATTTGCATCTTTCTTTTCCCATCTATATCATAAAAATACCAAAAATATTTATCTTATCTTATTATCTCTATCAGATCTCACTTTTGCAAGTTATCGTGAAGGGATTGACAACCCCTTTATCGCGTTGGTTGCGAGGTTTTTGTTTGTTTGTGTAGGTACGAGGGACTTCTATGGAGCCTCCGACTGGATTGATACCTTGGTTCTCAAAAACTGAGGGAAATACTTATGCTACTTTGCTGCATCACCCTTTCCTCTTCAAGGGAAAACCAACGCAGTGCTCAAGAGGTAGCATTGTCTCTTTCTTGTTCTTAGGCCCATGGGTACTGAGGATCCTGAGGATCGATCAAGGAGGTAAAGTGTAGGATGAGTGAAAGGCAATGCTGAAAGTTGGTGAAAGTAAGGATGATTATGGTAGCTGAAAGCAATTCCCTGGGAAAACGCGAGGTGGAGTCAGTAAATGCCGAATGCTTTTGGTATGGAGAAAGAGGTAACCCCACACGACAGTAAGGGCCTTGGTTGGACAACAGAATCACTTTTGGTGCAGTGTGGTGGCTTGGCTATGTTCTGGAAGAAGGAGGTTTCAATTTCTCTTCATTTCAAGTTGGAAAATTGGATGACGTGTTTGTTGGTTGTGGGCATGAAAATTTTAGTGGCTCACTAGAATTTATGGGGATCTTAGGTTGGGGAATAACCACTTAACTTGGCAATGTGGGATCTCCATGCGTCATCTAGGGTCACGTGGCTTATGTTTGGTGATTTAAATGAAGTAATGTAAACTTTGGAGAAGCAGGGAGGTAACCCAAGGACTCAACAACTTATGCAAGCATTTAGGGATGTCATGCAGGATTGCAATCTGTCAGATTTCGGTTATGTGGGTGATAAGTTTACTTGGAAGAGAGGTGGAATATGAGACAAACTAGATGACGCCGTAAGAATGATGAATAGTACTTAAATTCCCAAATATTGTATTGGAGAACTTGGAATTTAGCCATTCAGATCACATACTTGATCATGTGCTTGGAGGTGCAGAAGGACCATGACCCACATGGGCCGACAATTCTTTGCTTTGAGTCGAAATTGGTCGAAACATGCCCGATTCATGGATATTGTGGTTGTGGCCTCACATTTCGTTGGGACTCAATTTAAAACTAGAATCTAGCGGAAATGCTAGCTATGGTACAAGCCCATTTATACTGATGGGATACAACAATTTTGAAAAGTACAAAGAAAATGTTACGCCATGCACACCATCATCTCGAGAAGGTAACAAGGGAATATATGATAGATATAAATAATGAAAGACAATAAGAACTAGAAATGGAGATTGAGCAACTCTTAGAACAAGAAAAAACCCATAGGGCTCATATATTGGAGTGGGAGTTCTTGAAAAATATGTTCATTCAACTAGGTTTCACTTAGATTTTGTTGATTTTCTAATGACATGTGTTAGCTCAATACAGTACAAGGTACATTCAAATGATTGGGAGAAATAAAGATTTACTCCTAGATGGGGGCTCAGACAGGGGGACCCCTTGTCTCCCTACTTATTCTTGATATGTGGAAAAGGGTTAGCAAGTATTTTGTCTCACAAGGAGGAAGTTCATGGCATTGAAGGGGTAGGTGTGTGTAGGAATGCACCATCAGTCTCACATTTATTATTTGATGATGACTCCCGCGATTAATGCATTCTCGTTGAGACAAGCACTTCATCAATACTATACAAATTAAATACAACTGGTTAGACAAGCTAAGAACAATATATTTTTAGTCCAAATGTGAATATGCAAACTAGAGCTAAAGTGGTTACTGAACTAAACATTGTGAAAGAAGCTCCATCTGACTGATATTTGGGATTACCACTTGTGATAGGGACTAATAGAAGTGATAGTTCCATAAATTTGTTGAAAGGAATTATAAAAAGGCTTAAAGGATGGACGGAGAAATATGTCTCCATGGGAGGACATGAGATCTTGCTAAAGGTAGTAATTCAGTATATCCCAATATTTACCATGTATGTGTTTGAACTTCCAAAGTAACTATGTAATGAGATAGTAGATGGAATGCCATGATTCTGATGGGGTGATACCCAGGACAAAAAGAGTCGGGCCAAGAATGTGGTCCAGTGACCTGCATGCACTTAATCTCACCATGCTTGCAAAATAGTCATGGCGCCTTATTACGAACCCTAATTTCCTGTGCACTCATGTCACACGGGCTAAATACTTTCCAGATGGGAACTTATTGAAAGCAGGTCAAAAGAAGGGGTAAACTTTTTCCTGGCAAAACATAGTTGTTGGCTTTTGGACTTTCAAGATAGGTCATATATGGATGGTAGGAAATGGATCAAAGATTAATATTTGGGAAGATCGTTGAGTTCCTAGTAGTCCATTACGGTTGAATGAGTGAATGTCCTATTGCACACTGTGCATGAGAAAATTAATCCTAACTCAGGAAGGTCGGATGAGGTACTAGGAAGAGACATCTTTAACCCAGTTGATGCTGATTTTGTGTGTGTGTATTCCTTTGAGTGATAACATGAATGATGACTTTACTATGTGGCACAAAACAAGGTCATTCATGTTTTCTGTCAGATCAGCCTATTACACTGAATGGGGGAGTCAATATGAAGATTGAACAAGATGTGCATATAGACAAGGTTCGTCTGAACTGAACCCTGTTTGGGATATTCTTTAGAAGTTGCGGGTTCCTAGCAAAGTTAAAATAATCCCATGGGGTGGTTGCTCTGCATGTCGTAATTCCTGGTTTGGGAGTCTTGGCAAACATGATTATCAATACAACTCCTCAATATCCAATATGTAGACGGGGCCATAAGGTCTTCGTGATTGCGTGCTCACCTGCGGGAGAGCAAAGGAGGTATATAAAATGCTTGCTCCGAAGGAGGGAATTTAACCAGGCACCAATTGTTGATCGATCTGGTTCAATTGTTAGTGCTTGGCCATATGGGTTTTCAGGAGATCACTGTAGTTGGTGCATGGTATATTTGGTGATAGCGTCAAGTACAAAAAGGAGAACATGTTGCACTAGTTCCAAGTACTTCCTTCACAACTCGACCACTAATGTCGAACTATGAGAGTGCCGGGGAAACGACACCTACGGGATCACGAGGATCCATTCTACGGTTGGCAGGGAGGAGGAATGCACAAAGAGCAGGTCTGGTGATCAGCACGAGGGAGTTTACCCTGGTCAAAAAGTTTGAATCCTTCTCCAGTACGCATCGGGCCTCCTTTTATACGTACAAGGGGTCGCCACAGTGGCACACAGGAGGTGTAAAGTAGCTATAGTGTGTATGCTTATCCTTGGCATTGTAGGACAAACACATTAAATGCGCTGCTTACGTGCCCTCTAACTTTATCGGGGATGGTAATAGAACCCGTCATGTCCGTTGCCGCCTCACCTCGTATTGACACGCATCCAGGCCGACGAAGCATGCAGTGCCAAGTTGGCTGACTAGCTGATGTGCTGGCATGGTGGCAGGATCTTCACGAAGATCTGCATGCCACCACGTAGATGCTTGCTTAGTTGGCAGGCTGGTCGCCGCGTTGGAACGGTCACGGGGTGGCGGACCCTTGTCGTGTGCAAGCCTTGCTGTGGCTCCGCAGTTGTCCCCGGCAAGGGCATTGCTGGGGTCTCGTAGTTTTCCCCGGCAAGAGCCTTGCCGGGGGGCTTCGTCATCTAGTCTCCACGAAGATCTGCATACCACCAGTCTTCACAAAGATCTGCATGCTACTGCGCATGTACCCCAGAGTCTTGGTCCTGACATTGTCGATGGTGTCAGAGCTCTCAGCCTCAAGGGTGGTGGCCTTGCTGGTGCTTCACAGATTACCACGGCAAGGAGCCATCCCGGCAAGGGTCTTGCCAGGGCCCAACTAGTCTTCTGTTCTCTATTTACTGCCTTGAATGCTGCCTTGGTAGTCTTGTATCTTGCCTTCTACTGCCCCGTCAAGCCTTGCCACCGGTGCGGCTACAACTGCCCGTGCACAAGTAAGGGGTACAGAAGGGCCCAAACTTATGTACACCGACAGGAGCCCCCGGGCCCGGGTCACACACGAGTGCAAAGCATCATTGGGCCAGGTCCAGAACAGTGCGCGGGCACACGTGGCAAGGATTAACTGTTGTAGTCTTCTCGTCAGTTGCGCTTCCCCATGATCCGCATTGAGTGCACGACGTGGGGGTCGTGCATGGAACGGTCACAGCACGCCTGCGATGCCTCACATCAAACAGTAAAGAGGCAGCCCGCGCCTTCCCCATAAAAAGAGGAATCCTCAGGGGCGCTGCTCATTTATGAAAAAAACTCGGGTCCTGGCCTGCATGGCGCTTGCACCCCAAGATCACATGGTGGAAAACGGCCGTCCCACTTTCCTTTATGCTTCTGGATTGTCCGCTTTGTGTCCTTCATGCCTCAGCACGGGTAGGCGGTGGATGCGGAGGGCACGAGCATTAATGCCGCTGTGGGAAATCGGGTGTCGCTAGTTGGAGCAGTGAGTCGGTCCTGATTCCCTGCGCCTCTGGAGGCCATATTGGTCAAGCGAGGCAGCCTCCCTTGGAGTGAGAGGCCAACCCCGGCCCTGCCCTTCTATAAAAAGGGGAGGGATGGTGTCTTTCCACACACACCTCC
Organism: Aegilops bicornis; assembly: GCA_021605145.1. Taxonomy (NCBI): domain Eukaryota; kingdom Viridiplantae; phylum Streptophyta; class Magnoliopsida; order Poales; family Poaceae; genus Aegilops; species Aegilops bicornis. The sequence continues at coordinate 675,262,236 of CM038669.1, read as the reverse complement.
TCCTTCTTCTTCCTACTTGGTAATCTTCTTCTGCTCGTCATGGTGAGAGGGCGTGTTGGCGCTCCAATGGCGGTGACGAGGGCTTCTGCTCGACAGCACGTCCCTCCTCCTCTGGAGTTCACGGTGACGGAGCCCACTGAGAGAGGGAGAGGGAGGGAACGAGGCCGAGGTCACCGCGGCACTCGGGGAAGAGGAGGACGGGGCGGCGCACCAGCTGCGCCTCCGCCGGTGGCCCCTCCCCCAATGGAAGGCCATGTCGGAGACCAGCCCCGCGAGTTCTTCATCAGGCTATACAAGCCTGTGTGCGGTCATCTCCGCCTCCCTACTCCGTTTGCTCGGGTAATGGAGCTTGACCCACCGCACGCCTTGAGGCTGCATAAGAGGGGCTGTGGGAATGGCGGCATGTGGGTAGACGTTGACTTCCCCACCCCTCATGTTATGTACTTCCGCCGTGGCTGGAAGCCCGTGCCCATAGCTTGTTGGCGGGGCACGTTCTCCAGTTTGAATTAATGGAGAACGACCTGCTTTCCATCAAGGTCTTCGGGCGCTCGGGAATCCGCTTAGGGTGCTGCGTGGAGAGGTCCACCAACGACAAAAGCTCTTCCTCGAGCGACATCCACGAGGAGGGCCGCGATGGCGACGACGACGGTAGCGGGCGGGAGGACGACAACTCCTACTCCGACTGACCATCAGTGGCAGCACCATCATCTGCATCGCCCTCCCGACAATATGTCTTGCCCGAAGCCGTGCCCTGCTGGCCCTGGTGTCGGTGGTCGGCGGGTCGCCTCCGCCATGCTCTCCATCGACGCGTCCCCCGTGTCTCCCTTTGCCTTCACCTGCCATGCCTGGGAGGAGAGGGGCAAGAACGGGGATTACAGGGCACTTATCTTTTTTCAATTTTAAACTTGTAGGCACCCACCAAATCTAATTTAAATAATGTAATCTCTCGAGTCCATGTTTGTGTTTTGTAACGTTTTTACTTGCATCAGCATGTCAATGAAAAAGATGAGCCTTGCCGGGAACCAGTGCATGTATATGGACATGCAGAGGCAAAACACCTCTTTAATGTAAATAAATGAGTTTTACTGGCATGTATATGTACTGCATGCAGTGCATGCACAGCTCATACATAGGGTTACATGCTTCGCGGGCAAGGCTAGTACAGAAAAGGGGTCATGGGTGTTAAAGCAGCGCCTCATGGGTAAAACTTGCGAAGACGTTTGATATTCCAGGAATTACTCACAGGAATACCATCTTCGGTCTCCAGGCGGACTGCGACGGGCCTGGTGACTCGTATTACCCAATAAGGGCTTTTAGACAGCAGCTCTGCACTCTTCTTGCCTCTCCGCAGCAGGAGGAAAGTCGAGGAGTAGCTGTGTTCATGCCAACGCTTCTGCTCGCATGGGTGGCAGCGACAAACGCGAGGAACGGAGATGCTTGGACTTCTAACTACGTTAGAAGGAGGTCCATCACGGTTCTGCGGCCGCGCGCCTTTTTCACTAGCATCTTGGTGTGCATGTCGGCCCTACGCATCTCAAGAATGATGCTGAGGGCTCTTGTCGCGGGGACGCCCGAGGTCACCAACGTCATGGCACTGTTCGCCGTGCACGACCTAGGAGGACCATGGTGCGTGCATCGAAGGGGCCGTCTTCCTACCCTTGGAGGTTCCCGCACCGCCCGTAGGCAGCACGGCTCCGTCCATGGATGCGGCAGCGTGCGGATCGTTGTCGTGGCTGCGGACGACGCCGCTCGCCTGGCTCCTGGTACCAGAATGGTGTGGGTGGTCTTGATCTCCACCACCACCAGCGTCTACCCCGTCGCCTGTCCGTGTTGGCACGGGCAGACCGGCTCCAGATGAACTGATCGCCGTGATCGTCTTCTTCTTCGGAGCCATGGTGATGAAGAAACTGACGCACTAACTACTAGATCATATTTCTACAACCTCGCTCCCCTACCTGGCGCGCCATAAGATGTTGGGGAAACGACACCAATGGGATCATGAGGATCCCTTCTACGGTTGGCAGGGAGGAGGAATGCACAAAGAGCAGGTCTGGTGATCAGCACGAGGGATTTTTACCTAGGTTCGGGCCGCTGAGGAGCGTAAAACCCTAGTCCTGCTTTGAGTGTATATTTGGTGTTCTTGAACCTCGGCTAGCTGCTATGCGTGCCTGGTCAAAAAGTTCGAATCCTTCTCCATTACGCCTCGGGCCTCCTTTTATACGTACAAGGGGTGGCCACAGTGGCACACAGGAGGTGTAAAGTAGCTACAGTGTGTATGCTTATCCCTAGCATTGTAGGACAAACACATAAAACACGCTGCTGATGTCTACTACACAACCTTCTTCTTGTAGACGTTGTTGGGCCTCCAAGTGCAGAGGTTTGTAGGACAGTAGCAAATTTCCCTCAAGTGAATGACCTAAGGTTTATCAATCCGTGGGAGGCGTAGGATGAAGATGGTCTCTCTCAAACAACCCTGCAACCAAATAACAAAGAGTCTCTTGTGTCCCCAACACACCCAATACAATGGTGAATTGTATAGGTGCAGTAGTTCAGCGAAGAGATGGTGATACAAGTGCAATATGGATGGTAGATATAGGTTTTTGTAATCTGAAAATATAAAAACAGCAAAGTAACTAATGATAAAAGTGAGCGTAAATGGTATTGCAATGGTAGGAAACAATGCCTAGGGTTCATACTTTCACTAGTGCAAGTACTCTCAACAATAATAACATATTTTGATCATATAACTATCCCTCAACATGAAATAAAGAGTCACTCCAAAGTCACTAATAGCGGAGAACAAACGAAGAGATTATGGTAGGGTACGAAACTGTTGGGGAACGTAGCAATAATTCAAAATTTTCCTACGTGTCACCAAGATCAATCTAGGAGATACTAGCAACGAGAGAGAGAGAGAGAGAGAGAGAGAGAGAGAGAGAGAGAGGGACTGCATCTTCATACCCTTGAAGATCGCTAAGCGGAAGCGTTACAAGAACGCGGTTGATGGGGTCGTACTCGCGGCGATTCAAATCGCGGAAGATCCGATCTAGCGCCCGAGCAGACGGCGCCTCGCGTTCAACACACGTACAGCCGGGGGCGTCTCCACCTTCTTGATCCAGCAAGGAGAGAGGAGAAGTTGAGGAGAGCTCCGGCAACCTGACGGCAGGCGTGGTGGTGGAGCTTGTGGTATTCTGCAGGGCTTCACCAAGCTCTACTGAGGAGGAGGAGGTGTTGGAGAGGGAGAGGGCTGTGCCAGGGATGGGGTGCCTCTCCCATGCGCCTCCCCACTATATATAGGGGTGGAGGGGGCTGATTTATTTCCCTCCAAGTCCATTGGGGCGTTGGCAAAGGTGGGGAAAAGAAATCCCATCATTCCCCTTCCCCACCGATTGTTATCCCCCCTTTTTAGGGATCTTGATCTTATCCCTTCGGGATATGATCTTATTCCTTCTAAGGGGGGATCTTGGTGCGCCTTGACCAGGGGTGTGGGGCCTTTCCCCCACTACCCACATTCATGTGGGTCCCCATGCAGGTGGGCCCCACTCCGGAACCTTCTAGAACCTTCCCGGTACAATACCGAAAAATCCGGAACTTTTTCCGGTGGCCAAAATAGGACTTACCATATATAAATCTTTACCTCCGGACCATTCCGGAACTCCTCGTGATGTCCGGGATCTCATCCGGGACTCCGAACAACATTCGGTAACCACATACCATTTCCCATAACAACTCTAGCGTCACCGAACCTTAAGTGTGTAGACCCTACGGGTTCGGAAACCATGCAGACATGACCGAGACATCTCTCCGGCCAATAACCAACAGTGGGATCTGGATACCCATGTTGGCTCCCACATGTTCCATGATGATCTCATCGGATGAACCACAAAGTCGAGGATTGAAGCAATCCCGTATACAATTCCCTTTGTCAATCGGTATGTTACTTGCCCGAGATTCGATCGTCGGTATCCCAATACCTCGTTCAATCTCGTTACCGGCAAGTCACTTTACTCGTTCCGTACTGCATGATCCCGTGACTAACTACTTAGTCACTTTGATCTCATTATGATGATGCATTACCGAGTGGGCCCAGAGATACCTCTCCGTCATACGGAGTGACAAATCCCAGTCTCGATTCGTGCCAACCCAACAGACACTTTCGGAGATGCCTGTAGTGTACCTTTATAGCCACCCGATTCACGTTGTGACGTTTGGTACACCAATGCGTTCCTACGGTATCCGGAGTTGCACAATCTCATGGTCTAAGGAAATGGTACTTGACATTAGAAAAGCTTTAGCAAGCGAACTACGATCTTGTGCTACGCTTAGGATTGGGTCTTGTCCATCACATCATTCTCCTAATGATGTGATCCCGCTATCAATGACATCTAATGTCCATGGTCAGGAAACTATGACCATCTATTGATCAACGAGATAGTCAACTAGAGGCTCACTAGGGACATGTTGTGGTCTATGTATTCACACATGTATTACGGTTTCCAGTTAATACAATTATAGCATGAACAATAGACAATTATCATGAACAAGGAAATACAATAATAACTATTTTATTATTGCCTCTAGGGCATATTTCCAACAGTCTCCCACTTGCACTAGAGTCAATAATCTAGTTCACATTACTATGTGATTGTAATGAATCCAACACCCATGGGGTTTGATCATATCTCGCTTGTGAGAGAGGTTATTAGTCAACGGGTCTGGAACTTTCAGATCCGTGCGCACTTTACAAATCTCTATGTCATCTTGTAGATGCAGCTACCACGCGCTACTTGGAGCTATTCCAAATAACTGCTCTACTATACGAATCCGGTCAACTACTCAGAGTCATCTGGATTAGTGTCAAAGTTTGCATCGACGTAACCCTTTACGACGAACTCTTTTACCACCTCCATAATCGAGAAAATTCCTTAGTCCACTAGTACTAAGGATAAGTTTGACTGCTGTCATGTGATCCATTCCTGGATAACTCTTGTACTATGATTGACTCATGGCAAGGCACACTTCAGGTGCGGTACACAGCATAGCATACTGTAGAGCCTACGTCTAAAGCATAGGGACGACCTTCGTCCTTTCTCTCTCTTCTGCCGTGGTCAGATCTTGAGTCTTACTCAATGCTCACACCTTATAACACAGCCAAGAACTCCTTCTTTGCTGATCTATTTGAACTCCTTCAAAATCTTGTCACGGTATGTATTCATTTGAAAGTACTATTAAGCATTTTTGATCTATCCTTATAGATCTTGATGCTCAATGTTCAAGTAGCTTAATCCAGGTTTTCCATTGAAAAACACTTTTCAAATAACCCTATATGCTCTACATCATTTCTGATCAACAATATGTTAACAACATATACTCTTCAGAAATTCTATAGTGCTCCCACTCACTTCTTTGGAAATACAAGTTTCTCATAAACTTTGTATAAACCCAAAATCTTTGATCATCTCATCAAAGCGAACATTACAACTCCGAGATGCTTACTCCAGTCCTTAGAAGGATTGCTGGAGCTTTGCATACTTGTTGGCATCTTTCATGATTGACAAAACCTTCTGGTTGTATCACATACAACCTTTCCTCAAAAAACCATCGAGGAAACAATGTTTTGACATCCTATCTGCAAGATTTCATAAATAACGCAGTAACTGCTAATATAATTCCAACAGACTATTAGCATCGCTACGAGTGAGAAAGTCTCATCGTAGTCAACTCCTTGAAGATGTCGGAAAACATCTTAACGACACGTCGAGCTTTCTTAATGGTGATACTTACCATCATTGTCCGTCTTCCTTTCAAAATCCATCTGTACCCAACAGCCTTACGACCATCAAGTGGTTCTTCCAAAGTATATATTTTGTTTTCATACATGGATCCTCTCGAATTTTATGGCCTCAAGCCATTCGTAGGAATCCGGGCCCACCATTGCGTCCCCATAGCTCGTAGGTTCATTGTTGTCTAGCAACATGACTTCCAAGACAGGATTACCGTACCACTCTGAAGTAGTACACATCTTTGTCGACCTGCGAGGTTTGGTAGTGACTTGATCTGAAGTTTCATGATCACTATCATCAGCTTCCACTTCAATTGGTGTAGGCGCCACAGGAACAACTTCCTGTGCCTTGCTACACACTAGTTGAAGTGACGGTTCAATAACCTCATCAAGTCTCCACCATCCTCCCACTCAATTCTTTCAAGAGAAACTTTTCCTCGAGAAAGGACCCGTTTGTAGAAACAATCACTTTTGCTTCCGTATCTGAAATAGGAGGTATAACCAACTGTTTTGGATGTCCTATGAAGATGCATTTATCCGCTTTGGGTTCGAGCTTATTAGGCAAAACCTTACACATAAGCATCGCAACCCCAAACTTTTAAGAAATGACAGCTTAGGTTTCTCTAAACCATAGTTCATACGCTGTCATCTCAACGGAATTACATGGTGCCCTATTTAAAGTGAATGCGGTTGTCTCTAATGCCTAACCCATAAACGATAGTAGTAATTCGATAAGAGACATCATGGTATGCACCATATCCAATAGGGTGCAGTTATGATGTTCGGACACACCATCACACTATGGTGTTCGAGCGGTATTAGTTGTGAAACAATTTCCACAATGTCTTAATTGTGTGCCAAACTTCGTAACTCAGATATTCATCTCTATGATCATATCATAGACATTTTATCCTCTTGTCACGACGATCTTCAACTTCACTCTGAAATTACTTGAACCTTTCAATAATTCAGACTTGTGTTTCATCAAGCAAATATACTAAGAATCTACTCAAATCATCTGTGAAGTAAGAGCATAACGATATTCCTTTGTGTGCCTCAGCACTCATTGGATTGCACACATCAAATGTATTACTTCCAACAAGTTGCTCTCTTGTTCCATCTCACTGAAAACGAGGCCTTTCAGTCATCTTGCCCATATGGTATGATTTGCATGTCTCAAGTGATTCAAAATCAAGTGAGTCCAAATGATCCATCTACATGGAGTTTCTTCATGCGTATATACCAATAGACGTGGTTCGCATGTCTCAATCTTTTCAAAAACGAGTGAGTCCAAAGATCCATCAATATAGAGCTTCTTCATGCGTTTTATACCAATATGACTCAAGTGGCAGTGCCACAAGTATGTGGTACTATCATTACTATCTTATGTCTTTTGGCACGAACATGTGTATCACCACGATCAAGATTCAATAAAATCATTTTAGGTGCAAGAACATTGAAGGTATTATTCAAATAAATAGAGTAACCATTATTCTCCTTAAATGAATAACCGTATTGCGATAAACATAATCCAATCATGTCTATGCTCAACACAAACACCAAATAACAATTATTTAGGTTTAACACCAATCTCGATGGTAGAGGGAGCAGGCGATGCTTGATCATATCAACCTTGGAAACACTTCCAACACACATCGTCATCTCACCTTTAGCTAGTCTCCGTTTATTCTGTAGCTTTTATTTCGAGTTACTAACACTTAGCAACCGAACTGGTATCTAATACCCTGGTGCTACTAGGAGTACTAGTAAAGTACACATTAATATAATGTATATCCAATATATACATCGACCTTTCCAGCCTTCTCATCTACCAAGTATCTAGGGTAGTTACGCTTGGTGACCGTTCCCCTCATTTCAGAAGCACTTAGTCTCGGGTTTGGGTTCAACCTTGGGTTTCTTCACAAGAGCAGCAACTGATTTGCCGTTTCATGAAGTATCCCTTCTTGCCCTTGCCCTTCTTGAACTAGTGGTTTTACTAACCATCAACAATTGATGCTCCTACTTGATTTCTACTTTCGTGGTGTCAAACATCGTGAATAGCTCGAGGATCATCATATCTATCCCTGATATGTTATAGTTCATCACGAAGCTCTGGTAGCTTGGTGGTAGTGACTTTGGAGAACCATCACTATCTCATCTAGAAGATAACTCCCACTCGATTCAAGCGATTGTAGTACTCAGACAATCTGACCACATGCTCAATGATTGATCTTTTCTCCCTTAGTTTGCAGGCTTAAGAAACTCGTCAGAGGTCTCATACCTCTTGACGTGGGCACGAGCCTGAAATCCCAATTTCAGTCCTCAAAACATCTAATATGTTCATGACGTTTGAAATCGTCTTGATTGCCTCAATTCTAAACCGTTTAACATTCTTGAACTATCACGTAGTTATCAAAGCGTGTATGTCGGATGTTACGCAACATCCACAAACGGCGTTCGAGGTTCAGCAAGCTTTGGCGGTGCATTAAGGACATAAGCCTTCTACGCAGCAATGAGGACAATCCTCAGTTTACGGACCCAGTCCGCATAATTGCTACTATCAACTTTCAACTAAATTTTCTCTAGGAACATATCTAAAACAGTAGAACTTAAGCGCGAGCTACGACATAATTTGGAAAAACCTTTTGACTATGTTCAGGATAATTAAGTTCATCTTATGAACTCCCACTCAGATAGACATCCCTCTAGTCATCTAAGTGATACATGATCCGAGTCAACTAGGCCGTGTCCGATCATCACGTGAGACGGACTAGTCATCATCGGTGAACATCTTCATGTTGATCGTATCCACTATCGACTCATGTTCGACCTTTCGGTCTCTTGTGTTCCGAGGCCATGTATGTACATGCTAGGCTCGTCAAGTCAACCTAAGTGTTTGGCGTGTAAATCTGGCTTACACCCGTTGTATGTGAGCGTTAGAATCTATCACACCCGATCATCACGCGGTGCTTGAAACAACGAACTTCGCATAGCGGTGCACAGTTAGGGGAACACTTTCTTGAAATTATTATGAGGGATCATCTTATTTACTACCGTCGTTCCTTGCAAATAAGATGCATAAACATGATAAACATCACATGCAATCAAATACTGACATGATATGGCCAATATCATTTTGCTCATTTTGATCTCCATCTTCGGGGCTCCATGATCATCATCGTTACCGGCATGACACCATGATCTCCATCATCCTGATCTCCATCATCGTGTCTCCATGAAGTTGTCTCACCAACTATTACTTCTACTACTATGGCTAATGGTTTAGCAATGAAGTAAAGTAATTACATGGCGTTATTCAGTGACACGCAGGTCATACAATAAATAAAGACAACTCCTATGGCTCCTGCCGGTTGTCATACTCATCGACATGAAAGTCGTGATTCCTATTACAAGAATATGATCAATCTCATACATCACATATATTTCATTCATCACATCCTTCTTGGCCATATCACATCACACGGCATATGCTGCAAAAACAAGTTAGATGTCCTCTAATTGTTGTTGCAAGTTTTTACGTGGCTGCTACGGGTTTCTAGCAAGAACGTTTCTTACCTACGCCAAAACCACAACATGATATGCCAATTGCTATTTACCCTTCATAAGGACCCTTTTCATCGAATCCGATCCGATTAAAGTGGGAGAGACTGGCACCCGCTAGCCACCTTATGCAACAAGTGCATGTCAGTTGGTGGAACTGTCTCACGTAAGTGTACGTGTAAGGTCGGTCCGGGCCGCTTCATCCCACAATACCGTCGAAACAAGATAGGACTAGTAACGGTAAGCATATTGAACAAAATCAACGCCCACAACAACTTGTGTTCTACTCGTGCATAGAATCTACGCAATAGACCTAGCTCTGATACCACTGTTGGGGAACGTAGCAATAATTCAAAATTTTCCTACGTGTCACCAAGATCAATCTAGGAGATACTTACAACGAGAGAGAGAGAGGGAGTGCATCTTCATACCCTTGAAGATCCTAAGTGGAAGCACTACAAGAACGCGGTTGATGGAGTCGTACTCGCGGCGATTCAAATCGCGGAAGAACCGATCTAGCGCCGAACGGATGGCGCCTCCACGTTCAACACACGTACAACCCGGGACGTCTCCTCCTTCTTGATCCAGCAAGGGGAGAGGAGAAGTTGAGGGAGAGCTTCGGCAGCACGACGGCGTGGTGGTGGAGCTTGTGGTATTTCTGCAGGGCTTCGCCAAGCTCTACGGAGGAGGAGGTGTTGGAGAGGGAGAGGGCTGTGCCAGGGAAGGGGTGCCTCTCCCATGCGCATGCCCACTATATATAGGGGTGGGGGGGGCTGGTTTATTGCCCTCCAAGTCCATTGGGGCATTGGCAAAGGTGGGGAAAAGAAATCCCATCATTTCCCTTCCCCACCGATTGTTATCCCCCCTTTTTAGGGATCTTGTTCTTATCCCTTCGGGATATGATCTTATTCCTTCTAAGGGGGGATCTTGGTGCGCCTTGACCAGGGGTGTGGGACCTTGCCCCCACTACCCATGTTCATGTGGGTCCCCCATGCAGGTGGGCCCCACTCCAGAACCTTCCCGGTACAATACCGAAAAATCCCGAACTATTTCCGGTGGCCAAAATAGGACTTACCATATATAAATCTTTACCTCCGGACCATTCCGGAACTCCTCGTGACGTCCGGGATCTCATTCGGGACTTCGAACAACATTCGTTAACCACATACTATTTCCCATAACAATTCTAGCATCACCGAACCTTAAGTGTGGAGACCCTACGGGTTCGGGAACCATGCAGACATGACCGAGACATCTCTCCGGCCAATAACCAACAGCGGGTTCTGGATACCCATGTTGGCTCCCACATGTTCCACGATGATCTCATCGGATGAACACAATGTTGAGGATTCAAGCAATCCCGTATACAGTTCCCTTTGTCAATCAGTATGTTACTTGCCCGAGATTCGATCGTCGGTATCCCAATACCTCGTTCAATCTTGTTACCGGCAAGTCACTTTACTCGTTCCGTAATGCATGATCCCGTGACTAACTACTTAGTCACTTTGAGCTCATTATGATGATGCATTACCGAGTGGGCCCAGAGATACCTCTCCGTCATACGGAGTGACAAATCCCAGTCTCGATTCGTGCCAACCCAATGAGACACTTTCGGAGATGCCTCAGTGTACCTTTATAGCCACCCGATTCGTTGTGACGTTTGGTACACCCAAAGCATTCCTACGGTATCCGGGAGTTGCACAATCTCATGGTCTAAGGAAATGATACTTGACATTAGAAAAGCTTTAGCAAACGAACTACACAATCTTGTGCTACGCTTAGGATTGGGTCTTGTCCATCACATCATTCTCCTAGTGATGTGATCCCTCTATCAATGACATCTAATGTCCATGGTCAGCAAACCATGACCATCTATTGATCAACGAGCTAGTCAACTAGAGGCTCACTAGGGACATGTTGTGGTCTATGTATTCACAAGTGTATTACGGTTTCCAGTTAATACAATTATAGCATGAACAATAGACAATTATCATGAACAAGGAAATACAATAATAACCATTTTATTATTGCCTCTAGGGCATATTTCCAACAGAAACCACCTCAAAGTTATCCTTTCTGTTCTATCTATTCAAGAGTACGTAGTAAAATAACACGAAGCTATTCTTTCCGTTAATTCTATCATAGAGTTCATACTAGAATAACACCTTAAGACACAAATCAACCAAAACCCTAATGTCACCTAGATACTCCATTGTCACCTCAAGTATCCGTGGGCATGATTATACGATATGCATCATACAATCTCGGATTCATCTATTCAACCAACACAAAGTACTTCAAAGAGTACCTCAAAGTTTCTACCAGAGAGTCAAGACAAAAACATGTGCCAACCCCTATGCATAGGTTCATGGGCGGAACCCGCAAGTTGATCACCAAAACATACATCAAGTTGATCACGTGATATCCCATTGTCACCACAGATAAGAACGGCAAGACATACATCAAGTGTTCTCAAATCCTTAAAGACTCAATCCGACAAGACAACTTCAAGGGGAAAACTCAATTCATTACAAGAGAGTAGAGGGGGAGAAACATCATAAGATCCAACTATAATAGCAAAGCTCACGATACATCAAGATCGTATCACCTCAAGAACACGAGAGAGAGAGAGAGAGAGAGAGAGAGATCAAACACATAGCTACTGGTACATACCCTCAGCCCCGAGGGTGAACTACTCCCTTCTCGTCATTGAGAGCGCCGGGATGATGAAGATGACTACCGATGAGGGATCCCCCCTCCGGCAGGGTGCCGGAACAGGGTCCCGATTGGTTGTTGGTGGCTACAGAGGCTTGCGGCAGCGGAACTCCCGATCTATTGTTGTCTTTGATGTTTTTAGGGTATATGGGAATATATAGGCAAAAAAAGTCGGTCAGGGGAGCCACGAGGGGCCCACGAGGGTGGAGGGCGCACCCAGGGGGTGGGCGCCCCCCTGCCTCGTGGCCTCCTCGAAACTTCCATGACTTGCACTCCAAGTCCCCTGGTTTGCTTCCGTTCCAAAAATAACGCTCCCAAAGGTTTCATTCCGTTTGGACTCCGTTTGATATTCCTTTTCTTCGAAAAACTGAAATAGGTAAGAAAACAGCAATATGGGCTGGGCCTCCGGTTAATAGGTTAGTCCCAAAAATCATATAAAAGTGTATAATAAAGCCCATAAACATCCAAAACAGATAATAATATAGCATGAATGCTTCATAAATTATAAATACGTTGGAGGCGTATCAGCTGCTTACGTGCCCTCTAACATTATCGGGGACGGTAATAGAACCCATCCCGTCCGTCGCCGCCTCACCTCATCTTAGACACGCATCCAGGCCGACGAAGGATGTAGTGCCAAGTTGGCTGACTAGCTACTGTGCTGGCACGGTGGCAGGATCTTTACGAAGATCTGCGTGCCACCACCCAGATGCTTGCTTAGTTGGCAGGCTGGCCGCCACGCTGGAACGGTCGTGGGGTGGCGGACCCTTTTCGTGTGCGATCCTTGCTGTGGCTCCGCAGTTGTCCCCGACAAGGGCCTTGCCGGGGTCTCGTAGTTGTCCCTGGCAAGAGCCTTGCCGAGGGGCTTCATCCTCTGGTCTCCACGAAGATCTGCATACCACTATTCTTCACAAAGATCTGCATGCTACTGCGCATGTACCCCAGCGTCTTGGTCCTGACGTTGTCGATGGTGTCAGAGCTCTCAGCCTCAAGGGTGGTGGCCTTGCTGGTGCTTCGAAGATTACCCCGACAAGAAGCCATCCTGGCAAGGGTCTTGCCGGGGGCCCATCTTGTCTTCTGTTCTCTGTTTACTGCCTTGAATGCTGCCTTGGTAGTCTTGTATCATGCCTTCTACTGCCCCGTCAAGCCTCGCCACGGGTGCGGCTACAACTGCCCGTCCACAAGTAAGGGGTATAGAAGGGCCCAAACTTATGTACACCGTCAGATAGGGCATCGCTAGCAACACAAACAGATGAAATATCATGGAGGAAGCCACCCCATGTCTTAAAGATGAATGTAGATGTGGCTTTCTTTCAAAATGGAATGGAAGCAACAACGACAGACCTAAAAAATGATCATGGGCAGGCGATTGATGGAGGATCTTGGCTGTTTCAGTATGTACTTGACACATCTACAGTAGAAGCAATGGCACTGCTCAAGGAACTTGAACTTGCTAAGAATTTGGGGGTGCTCTACGGTTATATTTGAATCTGACTCACTAGAAGTAGTTCAAGCTTGTAATGGAGAAATGGAAGTTTGGAGCCCATATTCAGCTGTGTTAGAATTTATGTTTATCTCTACTTTGTAATGTCAACCAACATATCTTCTCTCTCTCTCTCTCCCGTAGCGATCCAAGAAATCTCCTTGTGACTTGATCTCATGCGATCGGTCTCCTTTAATTTGTAAGCCAAGGCATGGCTGTTTTGCCTCATATCAATATAAATCAAACACGGCTCCTCATCGAGGAGTAGGAACGCTTCCCAACTTAACATGGTCATCAGAGCCACCTCTTCCCTACACATCTAGCCACAACAAAACCACAAACCACAACCGCCATCGCCGTCGCCATGTCTTCCTCGTCGTCCGTTGCCCTCAACCTCGGGTCACCGCCGATAGAGAAGCTTTCAAGAGGAAACTTCATCCTCTGGAAGGCACAAGTCCTACCAGCCCTGCGAGGTGCGCAGGTGACTGGTTTTCTGTACAACAGCGACGCAGCTCCGCCCAAAATGGTGGAGACCACGCAGGCAGACAAGACCACGGCTATGGCGTCGAACCCGCTGTATGCGGCCTGGATCGCCAAAGATAGGTGCTCTCATACCTACTAAACTCCATGACTCCAGAAATACTTGCGCAGGTCATCAGGAAGGACTGCACCTTCCAGTTATGGACAACGGTGACAACCATCTTCGCCTCCCAGTCGCATTCTCGGATTACGAATATGAGAATTGCGATCACCAACACCAAAACGGGCACCATGTCTAGCTCTGCCTTTATGGCCATGATGAAGAGTCTCGGCGATGAGCTAGCAGCCGCTGGCCATCCGGTTTCTGACCCGGAGATGGTGGACTACATCTTGGCAGGGCTGGACCGTGACTACGATCCTGTGGTTGCGGCGATCGGTGCCATCAAGAACACAATTACCGCTGACCATCTCTTTGCCCAAATCTTTCGACCAGAGAATGGAGATGTTGGGCGATGCGTCTTCTGGTGGCTTCCACACTTCTGCAAACGCAGCCTACAGAGGTCGCGGCCAAGCTCACGGGAAACCCTACCGCGGGCATGGCACAAAGGGGCGCGGCCGTGGAGATCGGCAGCCCTCTCATGCTCGCGGCGGGAACAGCTACAGAGGGCGCCAGCGACAGAACCAACCGCAACAGGTGCGTGATCAGCAGCAGCGCGACAACCCCGAGTGCCAAATATGCCTCAAATATCATCAAGGGGGCGCGGCTCTGCTGGTGGCGCTATGAAGATGGAGAACCAGAAGAGAAGGCGGCGCATGCAGCCACCTACGACGTGGATACCAACTGGTATGCTGACACGGGAGCCACCAATCACATCACAGGAGAACTTGATCAGTTGACGATGCGGGAGAAGTACAACGGAGGCGATCCAATCCACACGGCAAGCGGTTCTGGTATGGAAATAACACATATTGGTTGTTCAATTGTTAAAAACCCCATAAAAATTTGCATCTAAAAAATATTCTACATATTCCTGAAGCAGCAAAAAGCCTTCTTTCTGTTCATCGATTCACTCGTGATAATCATGTTCTCATAGAGTTTCATCCCTATTTTTTCTTGGTTAAGGATCTGGTCACACGGAGAATCATTCTTAGAGGACGGTGTGTGGGAGGTCTCTACCCACTCATATCATCATCCATCAGCGTCAAATAAATAAGCGTATCTTGTCATCAAGCCATCTTCAGCAAAGTGGCATAGTCGCTTGGGTCATCCGTCCTCAGTAATTGTTAGACATGTCCTTAGTATGAATAAGCTCTCCTATGAGCCTAGTGTTGAGTCAGTTTGTGATCCGTGTCAACAAGCAAAAAGTCATCAATTACCTGACCCTATCTCTACCAATGTGTCCCACTGCACCATTGCAACTCATATTTTTAGATGTATGGGGGCCAGCCCCCAGTTCCGTTGGAAGATTTTCCTATTATGTAAGATTCATTGATGACTATAGTAAATTTACTTGGATTTACTTGTTAAAGAAAAGATCTGATGTATTCCAAGTTTTCATCAATTTCCAAAATCTTGTTGAACGCAAACTGAACTCTAAAACTATTGTTATGCAAACAGACTGGGGAGGTGAGTATGAGAAACTCAACTCATTCTTTCAAAAACTTGGCATTTCTCATCATGTCTCTTTCCCTCATGCTCACCAACAAAATGGGTCTGCTGAAAGAAAGCACTGTCACATTGTTGATGTAGGGATTGCATTACTAGCTAATGCATCCATGCCACTTAAGTTCTGGGATGAAGCTTTCTTAACTTCTACATACCTTATCAACTTGCTTCCTAGTAAGGTCATCAAGCTTGAAACACCCATCACACGATTCCTTGGTATAACACCAGATTACACATCACTTCGCATTTTTGGTTGTGCATGTTGGCCGAACCTTCGGCCCTACAATACACGCAAACTTGCCTTTGGTTCAAAGAGATGCTTGTCCTTAGGATATAGTCCTATGCACAAAGGAGTCAAGTGCTTGGATGTTACCACAGGAAGAGTCTATATATCCAGGGATGTCGTATTTGATGAGTCAATTTTTCCGTTTGCATCTCTACATCCCAACGCCGGTGCCCTCTTCCGAAGGGAAATTCTTCTCCTTCCTGAAAATCTCCGGAGTTTTGATCAAGGGGGAGACAATTGTACTGACCAATATGATGATAATATTGCTAGCACCAGTTCTGCTCTTGTCCCTGTGCAGGCTGGCAACGAAAACGATGCTCAAAATGATGTCCAAAATGATCAAAACGAGGGTATATTTCATGTGCCGCAAGAAGACGAAAAAGGCGCTGAAAACGGAGCTGATCCGACGGCGCCAACAACTCCTGTGCGGTTGTTGGCCTCGGATCGCGGTTCCAACACGCGCGGGCGCGCTCCCTCGTCCAGCCAGCCCTGCGCCTCCACATCATCAGCAAGCGGGGCCGCATCCCCCTCGTGCTCCATGCCGCTGTCCCCCTGCATGCATGCACTAGGCGAGGCGGGATCTCCTGCATCCGCAGACCCTGTGGACACCAGGATGATTGGTGGAGACGGGGCCACACCAAACTCCACCGGGTCTTCTGCGCCAACACCAGCGGGATCGACTGGATCTTCTGCAGCCGACTCTCCTGTGCAACGTGTGCAGCTAGCAGCTTCTACACGAGTCATGACACGTCTACATAAAGGTATAAAGTATCCAAAAATACGTACTGATGGCACTATACATATGGCATGTTGTGTATCTCAGGTGAACCAACAACGTTGAATGAGGCACTTGATGATCCAAAGTGGAAGAAAGCCATGGATGAAGAATATTCTTCACTCATGAGAAATAAAACTTGGCATCTCGTGCCAGAACAGAGAGGTAAAAATATTATTGATTGCAAATGGGTGTACAGGGTTAAAAAGAAGGCAGATGGAACTATTGACAGGTATAAGGCACATTTGGTTGCAAAGGGTTTTAAACAGCGCTATATTATAGATTATGAAGATACCTTTAGTCCTGTTGTGAAAGCTGCCACAATAAGACTTGTTCTAGCTATTGTTGTGTCCAGGGGTTGAGTTTGCATCAGCTGGATGTACATAACGTGTTTTTGCATGGTGTTCTGGAAGAGGAAGTTCACATGAGACAAACACCTGGGTATGTGAGTAAGAAAACACCACATTATGTATGCAAGCTTGACAAGTCACTTTATGGGTTAAAACAGACACCTAAAGCATGGTACTCTAGGTTGAGCACTCAGTTAAGATGTCTTGGCTTCTTTGCATCAAGGGATGATACATCATTATTCATTTGCAACAATGCAAAAGTAGTCATTTTTGTGCTTATCTATGTTGATGATATTATTGTTGCAAGTTCATCACAAGATGCTACTAATGCTCTTCTACATGACTTGAGCTCAGAGTTTGCCTTGAAGGATCTAGGAGATCTACACTTCTTTCTAGGTATTGAGGTTAAGAAAACTCGAGATGGTATAGTATTGAATCAAGAGAAATATGCCAATGAGCTTCTGGTTCGCATGGGAATGAAAAACTGTAAACCTGCACTTACTCCACTGTCCTCTTCAGAAAGACTTTCAGCCTATGAAGGGGAAGCTCTTCAAGAGGTAGAAAGTACGAGGTACAGAAGCACTGTTCGAGCATTACAATACTTGACACTTACACGTCCAGATATCTCATTTGCTGTTAACAAAGTTTGTCAGTATTTGCATGCTCCTACCACTGCACACTGGTCAGCTGTCAAGAGGATTGTGAGATATGTAAAACACACTGTGAGCTTGGGCCTTAATTTCAGAAGTTCTAACTCTACACTTGTCAGTGCATTTTCTGATGCTGATTGGGCAGGTTGTAGTGATGACAGAAAATCAACTGGAGGCTTTGCAGCCTTTTTTGGGCCCAATCTCATCTCTTGGTGTGCAAGAAAACAGGCAACAGTATCAAGGTCAAGTACAAAGGGTGAGTATAAATCTTTGGTCAATGCCACTGCAGAAATTATTTGGTTAGAGTCACTACTTGAGGAACTGGGAGTTAAGTTAAATCGTGTCTCATGTCTTTGGTGTGACATCTTGGGTGCAACATACTTATCTACAAATCCTGTATTTCATGCCAGAACAAAACATATTGAAATTGACTTTCACTTTGTACGTGAAAGAGTTGCAGACAAGAAACTTGAGATGCGGTTCATCCCTTCCAAAGATCAAGTAGCTGATGGATTTACCAAGGCACTACCAGTAAAACCATTTGAAGAATTCAAGAGGAATCTTAACGTAGGATAGTTGAGATTAAGGAAGGGTGTTAGAATTTATGTTTTGTCTCTACTTTGTAATCTCAACCAACATATCTTCTCTCTCTCTCTCTCTCTCTCTCTCTCTCTCTCCCGTAGCTATCCAGGAAATCTCCTTGTAACGACTTGATCTCATGCGACCGGTCTCGTTCAACTTGTAAGCCAAGGCATGGCTGTTTTGCCTCATATCAATATAAATCAAACGCGGCTCCTCATCGAGGAGTAGGAACGCTTCCCAACTTAACAAGCTGTTCTTGTGGATTGTTTTCAAGCGGCACGAATTATTGGGGAAGTTTCATTTTAGCACTGTCTGAGGGATATTAATACGGTGGCGCGTAAACTTGCAAGACACTACTTGGATACACTACTCCTGTTTTTGGGGATTCTGGTTCCCCTGATTTTATCTTGCAAGAGGTGTTGAATGATGCAACTCGTTGTAAACCTTAATAATGTGCGCCATATGACATTCCCCTAAAAAACAAATATAAGCAATTAGTAATCTGGTCAAACTTTTTCGAAAAAAGTAATCTGGTGAATAATTTCTGAAGGTCTTGTTTATATTTTGTATGCATGGGCGTGGTTTCAAAATGAAAGGAAAGAAAAAAATATGTTAGGGAACTCTATTGAAATATGTTAGGAAACTCTATTGACCAGCCAGGAAAAATGAGGAAAGAAACGCGTAAATATATACATTGGACTCAAATAAGGGCATCAACAAAGATATAATAGTATCCTTAATTAATACTCAGGGGAGCGAGGTCTTGGTTGTACTATATACAAGGAAGTAGTTAAGCTTCTAATTAAGGCGTTGACTCGTTTTGGAAGCGCCTGGCTGTAAAATTATGTCTGTTGGAAATCTGAGGTTATACCTTGTTTTTAATTACTTTCTTTCAAATACAAGGCCTTGCTTGAAAATGGTAGGTAGGTAGTAATGGGCTACTATATGAGTACCGCTCGTATAAGGCATAGACAAAATGAAAGCTGCACCACCATGCATGCTGCAAGAATGGCCAGGTTTGCACATCAATTTGACAGACTATCCCATATGAAGCTTTTCTTACTTATCCATTGACAATCAAAGTTTTCAACTACACTCAATGGTTATAATCGTACTTGCTATTGCATGATCCAAATTTCGGACTATAACCATAGAACAAAAGTATCAGATCGCCCTGGATTACAAAATGAAACACGGCCAAAGAAAATTGATGGTGATCACCCTGGACTAGCAGGTACATGCATGCAATCTCTCACCAAAACATGAAAACGATCGACATCAAACTACTACAATCTTGTGTCCCGATCGACCTAAAAACAAGAACAAATTCTTCGGAAATCTTAGCACGAGTGTAAACATGGGACTCACTCGATCGAGATGGATAGTTTTGTTCGCTCCACTCCCTTATTCCTTCTCCTTGGCTGATCCGGCCAGGAAATCAACTGTTCCCATGCTAAGAAGGAGGTCGGCGAGGGTGTCGCGCAGGTCAGAAGCAGATGGCGAGGGGTTATCATTGGCGACCATGCCGCCGTCGTCGTTCAGCTCCACGCCCTGCAGCAGCTCGGGGTCCAGCCGGTCGCCGAGGCGCTCGCAGATGTTGTGGAGCGCGCAGCACACCTCGAGCACCATGGCTGGGTCGACGCCGGCTTCATTTTTCTTTTCGCTTTTTAACTTGATCTCGATGCGGTTCTGGAGTAAGGTCCAGCGCGCTTTGAACCTCCGGAACGTCTCGACGCCCACGGCGAGCACCTTCTCGACGCCCTCGTTGAAGCTCTGCTGCGCCGGCGTCAGGTGCTGGTGGGAGTAGGGCACCATCATCCAGTCTCTCAGCGGGTAGCCGGCGCCGCCGACCAGGCGCATCCTCTGGCCAAGGATCTTCCCTGTAAGGTCGGGCCTGCTCAGCGAAGACGCGAGGAGGGTTTCCTCGTCGGACTTGCCGCCGGGGTGGCCGGCGAAAACCTTGGTGAAGGCCCCGTCCGCATTCACGGACGCCTGCAGGGTGATGCTGTAGGACGGCGACGGCCTGCTGCTGTTGCGCGGCGTGGCCCGGCGGTTCTTGTAGTCGTCTTTGTTGTGCTTGGGAGCGGTGATGGCGAAGCGGGTGGTGTGGACGGCGCCAATGATTCCCTGGATGCCAGAAAGAGCCTGGAACTTGGCGGCGTTAGCCGCCATGGCGGCGGCGGCCGGCCAGAGGACCTCCTTGTCGACGAATTTGGCCTTGATTGCGGCGCAGACGTCGTGAAATATATTGTGGCAGGTGATCCGCGCGGGCCCGAAGCGCTCTGCGACGTTGGTGATGGGCTCCCCGCTGACGAGGCGCCAGAGGCAGATCGCAACGCGCTCCGGCACGGGGATGACGGCCACGGGACACGCTTCGGCATCCTTGCGGATAAGGTCGGCTACCCCGTCGCACACAAAGGCGAATGTGGAGCGGAACATGCGGAAATGGAGCCTGAAAGCCTCCTCCGAGCTGTACACGTTGTCCCACCCTGTGTTTTGATTTTCGGTTTGAGCTTTTTTTCGCCCTAGGCCGAGATGGCCGAATTTCGGCCATTTTCAAAAATTTCGGCTGAAATTTGACCAAATTTTGACTGCAGTTTGACTTAAATTTGACCAAAATTTGCCAAATTTGAGCAATTTCGGCCTAAGTATACTTTTCGCCCCAGGCCGAGATGGCCGAAATTCGGCCGAAATCCACTTTTTTCGGCCGAAAATCAAAACACAGGTCCCACCACCCCTCGCCTGACCGCCTCCCGCCGCCGTCAGCCGCCGTCCCCATGGCCAGCGCCACCAGTTGATTATTGGCGTACACGGCCTCGCTCCTGCCGTATTCATTGCTCCCGGCGGTGACCGTGTCAATCCATCCCCGCGGCCA
Organism: Aegilops bicornis; assembly: GCA_021605145.1. NCBI lineage: Eukaryota > Viridiplantae > Streptophyta > Magnoliopsida > Poales > Poaceae > Aegilops > Aegilops bicornis. Next base: position 675,241,031 of record CM038669.1, on the reverse strand, counting down.
GCGCTGCCTCTCGGACCCTCTTCCATCCACTCCGCCTCTTCTTGTTCCCTGCAGGTTCACCGTGCCCTCCTCACCCGCCACCACAGGAGCAGGCGCCAGCTCATACCACGCAGCATCCACCGCCTGATTGCCCGCCACCGCCGGAGCATGCATCGATTCATACCACGCAGCCTCCCCATCCCATTACCCGTCTCCACCGGAATGGGCACCGACGACGCAGCTTCCGCCCTCTCCTTTCCCGCCTCAACCGGGCGGAGTCGGCACGGACCCAGACCACGCAGGCCCTCTTGAAGATAACCACTCACCAGGTCGCCAACGTCGGCCATGTTGTGGGCGGCGGAGCCTCGTAGCCCGTGCAGATGTCGGAAGGTCGTCCGGCCATGACCAGTCGTCCATGTGGCCGGGTATGCCGCCTAACAAGAGTATGTGGAGTTGTGGATACGGCGGAAGAGGATCAATGGATCTAGCTACTCTTCTTCAGGTCTGTGTAGGAGAGACCGGAGAGAGGAAGGAGATGGAGGAGATGGAGGCGAATGGGAATGGGGATCGATGTAGGTGGGGTGGCGGCTGGGATGAGAGGGGATCGGAGGAGAGGGGGCGGTATTTAAAGCGGCGATGCCTTAGGGTAGGTGGATGCGCCCGGCGGGATACGGCCGGTTCGAACGTTGGTGACGGCGGGAGATCCATATCCATATGGAAAGTGGGTGAGACAATTTTCGCTTTTGCTGAAAATATTTCTACCGTTCCGCCCGTCGGACACTTGGGCCTAATAGGCTGCATCCTCATTCCATGTGGATTTTGCGCCCGTGTGTGCCCCAGCTAGCGGGTGTGTTTCCCTCAAAAGAAAAAAAAACTAGCGAATTTGTACGCTCAAAAAAGAAGAAGAAGCTGAAACCAGTGCCACGGAAAGCAGCCCTCATGCACAACGCGAAGAAGCTGAAAACAGTGCCACGACGACTGGAACTGAGCCAAAAGTACCCATTTCACCGTGTTGTCGCCCAGTGACAATTTTTCCATGGCTGCCACTACAAGATGTAAAAGTGTAAACAAACAGCAATGCCTTACACATTTAGTCAATTGGGGATTTAGGGGATGATTCACTGAACGATGACTCAAATGAAATTTAGGGGAATAAAATTGAGAATGGTTCAAATAGATTTACATATGCAACTTACAGGGATTTAGATGGATTCAGAAAAGGATTTGTAGCTGCCTAGCTGGGTAGCCGCCTCGCCGCTGCATGGCTCCGTGGGTCTGCTCTTGACTGAGGGCTGACGGGCAAGTAAGTTGTACGTCGGTCGCCGGTCGGCCGTCTGGGCGTGGAGGCACTGATGTGCCTGTGCGCCGGCGGCAAGCTGCTGCTCCAGAGAACCTCCGTTGCATGCTTGTTTTTAGGAACACATGCTACGTACGCCTGTGACTATGCGATGCGAGGCTGATCCCCTGATGCGTGATGTGTCTCTGCAACTCTGCATCGGCGTCCATCGTCGTGACATGGCCTTCATATAATATATATTTTCGCTCCAGACCTGGGCGGGCCACGGCCCACTTGGCCTTGCCGAAGCTCCGCCGGTGTTGTCGCCTCCCCCTCCCCTGAGGAATGGCATAAGAGCAACAAAAACTAACAAACTAGACCAAGACTTCCCACAAGCATGAAGATCCATGATCTCCTTGCTCTCCGGTGCAAAAAAGGAGCGTTAGGATCAATAGAGACTGGCATAATCAACTGCGGGAGTGAGGGCTTTGTGGTGGCTAGGTTTCTTTCATAATTTTTTACGTATGTTGTCGCCTCCACCTCCCTCCCCCCTCCCCGCTATGGTCGATTTGTCTTTGAACGGTGATATGGCCCCAAAAGAACAATCCTTCAATTAGTAAACATCAAATATTTTTTACATTAGGACTCAACAAAAACATAAAGTTACAACAAAGTCCAAGAATTATACAAGGAGGACCCCCAACTGAAAGAAGAAAACCTGATCGGGTTCTTGGGATCCTTCACTCCGATTGAATCTCGCCATCACCAGGGATAAACCACTTGGGTCAACGATGTCTCCATGGTCGTAGCACATATATACGATAGGCGCCGAACATAAGCGAGGTCTGCCTTCTATTAGGCACGCAAACTATTAGGGGCTTCCCTTCAGCTAAAAAAAGGAGAGGATCAATGAGTACTGGTAGCACCGTCGCTCCAACATGAGTTTCTCTACTAATGAGCTTAAACCCCAACTACCAATATTTTACTACGTGCTTCCCCTCTCCTATTTATCCACCACCTTGGTGAACTCAAAACAATATAAGCACTTAAGCAGTAGAAAGGCCTCTGGCCAGTGGCACGCCAAGATGGCATGTACATCTCAATATACTCAATCTCTCTTCCCACAACCATCATGGCAAGCATATATCAAGGAAGAATAGGAATAACAGCCTCATGCAACACACATGTCGGTTGTGATTTGTTCCAGCAAAAAGAGGCGGAAGAACTGGGACGAAGCAGAACAGGCCTAAGCTTCTCCATGGAGTCGGGTCAGGGACACTGTCAAAGCTTCCGCCGTCAGGATCATCATTTCCTTCACCTTTGAATTAGATGCACCAAGACTCGATCGATCGGACCGCCGCTTTAGTCACCAAAGAAAACACCCACTGACAACTAAGCCCAGGATCCAAACCTCCATCCCACCAAAGATCGATCACGATGGTCGCCGATAGCGAGGGGGAGAAAGGCCCGATGGGAATACTAGAGGAAAGACTCAAAAGGAAGTGGTAGAATAACGGTCCATCACTTCGGTCTAAGTCCTCAATAATGACGAACATTTTTACGCCAGGAGTATCATGCCCTCCACATTGGGCAACAAAGTACCAGCGCAATGTTTGAGTGGTTGTGTGAATGAAACTCAAAACAAATACTTTCTAACGAGAAATCATTGTTTGTGGTTTGTCCGTACGAGGTTATGCACAAACATTATGGATACACAATGATACTCTTAACTTGCATAATTGATTGCATTAAGTGTCAATGAACCAAGTTTGTGCTTCATGGTGAGCTAAACCTAACCACAACCATCTGGCAATATATAGTAGTAATTTGTTATTATTGTACCTATTCAAAGGTTTATTGTTACCAGAATGGGAAAAAAATATGAGGACCGATAAATCTGCTAAATATGATTATCGGTATACCTAAGCATGGGGCCCTGACGCAGTGATCAAAGCCAAAAAGCCCAACATCTAGGCTAGTCTCGAGCCTCAATGCAACACCCTCCCCGAAGCCAAGAAAGGCTAGAAAATGTGATTATTCGTATTTTTCAAGAAAAATAGGTACAAAATATCATTATTTAATCCCAAAAATGATTTATCCAATGATTTTAATATGGGAAATGACTTTTTCATTGTCGTTGGCATGGGTCCAGATCCAGGCTTGACATTTCGTACCGGGTTTTGCAAAGCAGGGCCCAGGTAATGATCCGGCCTAGTTAGGTGTGTTTACTAGAATTTTCTCTCTAGAATTCTCCAAATTTCTAAGGAAGTTTGGCTAAATTTGTTAAATCCACAAGGTTTTATAAGTTCATCAACCTAGCCATATTTTTCAAATATGTCCCAAGTACAGCTAATTGGTTTGTGCATATTGGGGCTTCTTTGGATTGCAGAAATTTATAAACGCATGACTAAAAAAAGCATAGAATTGAGATGTGATAGGTCTCCAACGTATCTAAATTTTCTGTATGCTTCATGCCTAATATCCTTTAACAATGCATTGTTTTTTAAGATTTTTGAGGGACTAAGCTATTAACTCATTACCTGGGGCCAGTTTCTATTTGTTGATGTTTCGGAATTTTAGGAAAATACCATACAAAAAGCACCCAAAAAATCCAGAAATATGCGAGAAGTTTCATTCAACCAGAGGATGAGGGGGTCGTTGACCTCGCACCTGGAGAGGCCGACATGACCTAGGCCCTCCGTGTAGTGGCCCCTGTGTCTAGGGAGGCGCTTAGGCACACTAGGACTCCCATAGTAACTTTTGGTGCCCCAATGGCTTATAAATTCCTCAAAATTGAACCCTGATTTCTGGGGAAAAACACCCCACCGCCACTCCTATTCAATGGGGAATCTTCATCTTCAACCTCAACATCAGCCCTTGCTACTCTCATGGTGATCTGGGAGCATTTCATGAGGCCCACGGTTCGTGGTAGTAGTTATGTGTTATGTACCTCTTTTCCTTATCTTAAGAATTTTCACAATGATTTTGATCTTGGGCATTGATGATTATTTGAATTGTATGATGTAACTCTCGTGATGAGTACCTTCATGGATCAAATCATGTTCATGTTATATTCTTGAACTTTCGGAGCTAATCAGATTACATGACGCATATCTATCATACCGTTGGCGACACTCGAGGTTACATTGGGGTGACCCATTAGACAAAGATTAGAATGGTAAAGTTCTTATGGTGTTGCTGTAATATAATTTCTAGGGATGCCCGAGGTGACATTTCGGTGATGCGATGGATTCTGATTTAATGATCTGTTGAGGTGGTTTGCGCTTCCGCACCTATGTGATCTCATCCGTAATTGATCCAATAAAATGAACTTTGTATGCGTTACATCATGCTTTTTTAATGAAGATATCGTGTTGAGAGTTGACACTAATGAGCCTATGTACGCACTCCTAGCCCTTGTTTCCAACCATTACAAATCTCGTTTAAGTCATGTTTCCATATTTTGATCTTGCTATTTTTATTATTTCAGAAATACAAAAATATTTGCACCACCCAAATTATCTAATATATCATCCAATTTATCAATCTCTTCGCCAAACTGGTGCACATGTACAATTGACAATTGTATTAGGTGTGTGGGGGACACAAGAAACTACCCATATCCTATTGAAGGGTTGCTTGAGAGGAGAATACATAATACACTCATCCTACACCTCTCACAGATTGATAAAGCTTATGTCATCCACTTAAGAGAAAATTTTTGTTGTCCCATAATGCTCCACGCTTGGAGGCCGGACAAGGTTTACAAGAATAGAAGTGCGTGGTAGATATCAATATGCCGTGCCCTATGAATTCATACATGATTTCAAAACACATGCATTTTATAAGATGTGCCTATGGATGGTGCACAAGAAATGAAAGACATGAATTTTGAGGAATGAGGAGAGACATAGAGTGCAAGTGTATTGGACTCCGCAAAGGAAAAAGATTGAGGGTTGAGATCAAGTTTAAATTCCTATAGAATGGAGGGTATAGGAATGGATTCCTATGGAATTTGGTGAACCCATTTCTATTACCCAAAGGAATTTCATAGGAAAATTCCTATGGATTGAATGTCTATGAGATTCCTATGAAATTCCTTCAATCCAAAAAGGATCCTAACATGCAGTTCTCGTGTGTGATCTCCAAAAAAATACACAATTGATATATAGTTTTCCTAATGGGTAGATCAATGGAATCTATTATATATTCCATTGTATGCTAATTAGAAAATAGAGAAGTAGTAAAGAAAATGTCACAAAAATTAGAAGCATCTGACCTTTAATATTTTATATCAGAAAAAACACAACCATTAGATATACATTGCCGAAGGATTACCACCAATGTCATCCTCTCTAAATTATCCAACATTGTCATTAGAAAAACTTTTACAGTAAAAAATAAAGGAGGAGATAAAAAAGATCTAATTAAACAATTAATTAAGGTTTTCACTACAAATCGAACATTAGATTTTTGAGCATGGAAAATTGAACGCCCAAGAGGGCAAATTATGTCGTCACGAGGATGGCCATGATTGATAAAGGAAATTGCCATCCTAGTGATGACATAATTTACCATAAATTTTTTTGATTCGCCATGCTTAAAAGTCTGGCGTTCTTTAGCCCGAGTGAACAAACACACGTAGGCAGCCTTAGAGAACCAGATCGGGGGCAGATTGCAATAACCCAATTCCTTGATGAGTGCAACTGCGTCTTGAGTGCACCTTAAATTGTTTACCCCAATTCTTTGGTAAGTATAGCTGCTCCCTGGGTGCAGCTTAAACTTTTTAATAGCTAAAGAGCATACGGCCAAATGGTGATCCACATTATCCAAACGGATGTATAATTGAAGCTGAGGTGTACGATTTTAGTTGCCGCGAGTGAGCGCCTTGATCTGCCACACCTCGGTTTGGTTACCTCCTATCACTAGCCTGGAGCGTTGTTGTGTATCGATGTCATCAACAGTGGTTCCGGCGACCTCCTTGCCTCCCCTTCTGTATGTACCCATTTTGTGTGACTATGTCCGGTCTAATCATGCAGCGGATTAAATAATCATGTTAGTTTCCCAAACGGTTCGATTTTCTAGATATTGCACTAATCTGTGGTTGCAATTTGGATCACCGGATGAGAAGGTCAAGAGGTTACAAGCAAATGGCATACCTTTTGTTGTATTCTAAGCGAAGAGGATGGAGCAACTGGCAACTGGCAATTGTGTCCTTGTAAATGAGATGGGAGAGAACAGTCCGATGAAAGAGATGGGGAACTAAATAGAAGCTGGCCGACACAATCTCTACCTGATTTCCTAGGTATCATGATCATATTATATAAATATTATCTGCTCTAGAAAGTTGCAAGTGAATACCTTATTGCATTGCCTTTTGCTTCTGAATAACAAAATTTATTACATCATTACAATTAGACTTGAACCTATGGAGGCCAACATTCCACAACGCCTGATCATATTAGAGGAGAAACAATATTATGTCTTATATACAAATGAGGTTGTTGATATCACTAGATAGAATTTCATTTCTTAAAAGTTATGGCCAATGTGCTCAATATGAACATATATTAAAGGGGTAGTAGTATTATGACTAAATAAAAATGATATTTTTTTATATCACTGGGTAGAATGAAATTGCTTAAAGCGGCTACAAATATTTGTTTTTCTAAAATTATCGAACTACACTCAGCATAGATAGACGGTAGTAGAGTCTAGATACCACCTCAAGTTGGATCAAAATTGACGAAAGCAACATATGTTTCTCATTTAGCAAAATGTGTGGATTGCTTGATAGCTCAAAGTTCACGTACATGCTTGCTATCTCTGTCGTATCCTAAACAGGAAAAATTTGTTATTACTTTTTCCCTACAACATGAATAGAATGTGTACATTTATACTACCGTCACCTCAATACATTGCTCCTAAAAGTAATTGAGTTACTATATTGTTACACATAACCTTGAGATAATTTAAAATTTAAGTTTATGTAGTCCACATATTTAGTTAACGCACTAGCTACTATATGGTTTAACTTTTCGATTATTTTGCTATTTGTTTTAGTTTTACTGTTCATCGTGGGGGTGCAATTGTAGCGACCCGACCAGAATGGATCAAGTCTCTGTGCTTAAGTGTCATCCCTGAATCGGTATGCTGACATACACAGTACTCGAGGATTTATAACAGAGGTAAAACACATGTATAAAGTAACTTAAATACTATTACCTCAATCCATATAGCAGAAGTAACAACAAAGTTGTGGAGTTCCCAACAACGCCAACGGCAAAGTTGAGTGTGGATATCGTAACCTTAACGTATCACTTACTCGTCGTAAGATTCCTTCAACATGAGGTGTTGCAACCATGTAGGTCAGTACATTGAATGTACTGGCAATTTCACACCATAGAATAATAAGGAGAATGTCTATCTCTATATGCATATTTGGCTGGTGGAGGCTCTAAGTTTAATTTTGCATAAAGCCAATTTTTCCCTACAACGAAGGAATATATTTTATTTAACTACAAAGTTTGTTGAAAACATTGAGAAGGTAACCCCAACTCAATCCCAAAATAATAATAATAACCCAACAAAATTAATTAAGTAAAGTGATGAGATCAAATCAATAATTCAAGTACCAGATACTCAAGATGTCCATAACTGGGGACGCGGCTAATCATGATTAGTTTGTACACTCTGCAGAGGTTTGCGCACTTTTCCCCACAAGACTCGATCTCCTCCGTTGAATTTCTCGCACTACATGATGTTTGAGAAACGGATGACCGGGACACAGTCTTTCAGAAGCATTAACTCTGTACGACAGGTAGACAGTACCACCTACATCCCCTACGTCTGCTAGTCTACCACTGTAAGAGGTCACACAACATACTTGACTATGCCAGAGCCCATAATGGCTTGTGGCTGCACACGGAAGTTTCTAGCATGAATAATCTTATGATCCCTTTGAGCCTGGGTGGCATTCCAATAGGATGATCACACGGATACCCCGGGATCTCCTAGGACAACACTGGATTCCCCAGGTATCCGTGCAATCCACTTGTATCCCCAGGGTGCCCCAACCAATCCACCCAGATGTGTATTAAAGTAGCCACCTTAAGTTTCCCTTAGATAATATTACTCTCACAACTTTCACGAATCTCATATACCAATCCACGTCTACGAGCATAGCATAGCGGTATAAGGATAACTTAATAAATACCTATGGTTTGAAATAAGACAATAGGTTCCTACCTCATCAACTACTTCCCAATATCCACATGTTATCAACTCCTACTCGTGCAATGTTTGAGGATTGAACTAATGCATAAAAACTGGGTAATGAAGGGATATGATCAAAGTGTGAACTTGCCTGTACTGTTGATGAAGATTCGTCACACTCATAACTCATGATAGATCCACTCTTCACACTCCGATCAATCTATCGTAAGCAAGCAATTACATACATAAGCACTCAAGCATAAAATTCGAAGAAGAGATCTCAGAAAACTTCGAAAACAGGCAAACAACTCTTGCAATAGAAAACAATTTCTAACAGTACCAAAATTGGGTGAATTTGGCCTTATCAGAAAGTTTAGGTCAAGAGCTTCAATTAGCCAAAAAAATCAATTAAATCGGAGTTATAAGACTCGAGTTATGAACAAAAGAAGTTTGAATTCAAATCTGTTTGAAATCAAATTTTAAACTTTCAAAAACATGTTTAAGTTTGTTATCTGGATAGATGAGATCATAACGAAGAAGTGGGCGTTAGTTTTGTTGGATTTGGATAAACGAGCAAAAAGTTGTGATTGTTTGAAGATCAGGGGCTAAAATGTAAAATAAAAGGACTACAACTAGGTCCCTAGCAGGAAAAAATAAAATAAAAACAAAAAACTACGGGACGACGTTCGTTAACAGAGGCAAACGAACGAATTCGTTCGTTAACAGATCTAAATGGGTGAACGCTCACTATCTAACAAAACCTAAATAATAAACCGATCTAAAAGAATAAAACCGATCTATTATAAAAAAGGAAAAAAACCGGGGCGGGTTAAAATGGTTTATACCGGTTCGGGGGAGAGGAACCGGCGGTGGCGGCGTGGTGCTCCGGCGAGGCGGCCGCAGCGGCGTTGGGCGGCGTCGGCGGGAAGCGGCGGCAACGGCAGGAGGCGGCAGCTACGGCGGGCAATGGCCATGAAAGCAGTGGCGAGCTGGCGGCAGTGGTGAGATCCGGCGACGGCGGCAGCTTTGGGAGGAGAGAGGGGTCCGGGGCGACACTATTTATAGGAGGGGAGGGGAGGCGACCGACATGGCCAAGGGGGCGACGGGCGCCGTGGGAGCGCCGGACTCCGGCGAGTCCGAGCCGGGCACGGGAGCGAAGGCGGCGCTGCTGGGCCGACTGGGCTTCGGAACAATCGATCTGAGGAACTAAAAAAAAACAAATTTACGGACAATAAATATAAAATAAAATTAAATAAACAATAGGCATGTAATATATCAAAATTTTCAGAAAAAGATTTTCTACAACATGAACAGTTTTTTAGCGTCAAATAAATATCACAAAATTTCTAATAAAGCAAGGAGTGCTTCTAGTTTATTTAAAAACCAAATAAAAATATTTTAAATTACCAAAATTTGAAATTTATTTCTGTCCTTTTTTTCTATTGTAGGGAATCATTTTACCCTATTTTCCACATGTTTTACTTTTGGAGAAAAATAATTTGAATTAAAACCAAATAACTCCAAATTGAAAATAATTTCAAAAGGACTTTAAATTTGATTCTTTTAAACTTTCAACTCGTATTTCATATGATTTTAAGAAGTCATTTTATCTTCTCTCATGAAAATCATGGAGTTGCATAAAGTTTCCGAAGTTGAAATAGTTCCAAATGGAATTCAAATATTTTCAAAACCCTTTTCATTTAATTTAAATGGAAGAAGTCATGTCATCTTCTCTCTAGGGTTTTGTATTTGAAAAGAATTTGAATTCATGGAGATCATAAATGCAAGGTGAAAGTTTTGGTAAAGTCATTTTATTCCCTCCCATTTAACTTTCAAAAAGTTTCAAATTTCACTCAATTTCACACAAGCAATCAAACAATCAATCCAAACTATTTATATAACATTCCAAAATTTAGAATTTTGGGATGTTACAGCAATGTACTTAGGTGTAGCCACTAGTTTTCCATTTATTACTATATGTTATTGTCACTTACTTTACCTGGTCTGTAACTCTTTTCAAGAGCATGGATCATATTTTTTTTATGGTGCCATCAATTTTTGGAGGCAGAAGGTTATTTCTCTAATTTTTTTGTACTGATGGAGTTCACCGTCTGTATCCGTTTTAGGTGTGGAGTGGCTTTATCCGGTCCGAAACCTTTTTAGCTAACATGGATCTCAACACTTTCTGACTCCAAAAGGTGAAGCCGCTCAATGTGTAGTTACCAAACACTATGCACTCCTATCAGTTGTATTATACCCTTGTAAGTGTAAGTGTATGAGCGTACGTACATTTTGTCTACTGAAAATTACTGCCAACATAAAACTGGCTCTGGAATTTACACAGTTTATCTCTTGTATATGGTAAATAGGCTCCCGATTGATGATATACACATGTTAGTAAGCTTATTTGAATCACAGACAATGTTCAGATATAATATGCTTGCAGGTGAAACTAAGGAGTTAAATACTTTGTGGATTCATTTCTAATAACATGTATGTTGTTATCTTAGCATATCCCATATGTAGATTGTAGAATAGTGGCTGAAAGGTAATATAATTGGGTTACTTTCATAAATTAAAGTTTATATTTTCTTGATCTCAGTGTTTTTGTAAAATGAGATGTGTAGACTGATAATGGTCTGCATATTTTCAGCAATACTATTATAAACAAATAAGTCCAGTCCATTTTATTCTTTTTTTGTGCACTCTGGTAGTGGTATGTCACATTCTCCGAAAGCATATTTTGCATCAATATTATGGAAAAAATATGTAGTTTGTCATGCTGATCTATATGCATATTGGAACAGACCAGCCGACTGACGTCTCCCATGATATTATGTGTTGATCCATTCTCCTTAATATTTTTTTATGCTTGCTATTACCTTACATGTCTCACCAGTGCATGTGACCCCTCGGTTGTGCTGTGAAGCTTGTGAAATAGAAGGCTCCCAGATTTTTTTACAATCATTTCACCACCTCTGTGATATAACATTTGTTCTATTGTGTGACCACAATGTTCTTTGGTCCTATTTCTAATTTAACATGTAATATTTATTCATGGAGACGAGATGTGAACTTATTGTTGTTATTCCCGTGGTGGATGATGAGTTTACTAATGTTTTTCATAGTGGCGAGAAAATACCTAATAATCAGCTGGACTGTTCAACTCACCTTGTTGCAATTAATATTTCCCTTATTTTTTTTGTTAACTATAATTAATTAATAATGAAGTGTAGATGCCTACTCCGTTGCCGAGGAAACCATAAGATTCAATGAATACATGTTTCAAATGAACATTCAGTCAATATCTATTTTTTGAAAGTCGTTGTGCAATATTTTCAGTTGAACCTTTCTTTGCTCAATACATTCTGAATTTGTAGTATTTCTTAAAGGCAGTTTACAATCTATAATATTTATGACTGGAACTTCATTTGCTCCATTTTAAGAACCTAACACGCATCTATGGAGGGTGTTTGATGTCGGGGAAGCGCGAAAGAGTCATATTGTCATAAAGGTATTCTACTGCCCAAACAACTCTAGGCCATTAGGTGACATGTAGTTTGAGCAAAGAGAATTACATGGCAGGTTTCTGTTCGTATTGATAGATCTCACATTGTACTTCTGTATTTTTGACGACTCGGGTTGTTTACAGCTTGAAAATTTACATGCAATAAGACGAGGACTTTTCCCTTCTTGTCGGGACCCCGATCCTAAGTCACACCGATCTAGCATGTAACACATCATATCACTTTGCGGCCTCACGCACGGTATCCCCACGGGTGTCGCCTTACCATGGCCCGGGACCGTTTGCGCCTTTTGGCTCACGTATATGATAGTGTCGCTAGCATCCATATGACAGAGAACCCGGGCCGACATGACTAGTCGTGAACCCAAAGTGGCACTAACCTATGGGGACAGACATACATGAGTTACATCGAGCATGTCGGTCATCAACGTATGAATACGGGCTGTAGCACTGGGCTAACAGGACTCCGGTATCCCGGGCTGTAGCAGGCTAGGCAGGACTCCGAATATCACCGCGTGACATTTCCCCGAAGGGACAGACATAGGAACGAAGTGAAACACATGCCGGCCAGTCAAGTGTCCAAGCAGTAGTGCTGGGCTAGCAGGACTCCGGTGAACCGGGCTGTAGCGGACTACTATCGCTCAGAAGCACGAGACTACATTTCCCCATAAGAGAGGCTACCAAGGATAAACAACTAGGTTGTCGGATCCCACACATAGCAATACAAGTTACACGTACGCATAACATGCAAGTATGTGCTGTACAACATGGCATCACAACATAACGCAAACTCATATAGATAAAGGCTCAGAAGAGCCACATAGCCATAAATACAAACAGGGGTCACATGACCCATCAATCAGAGCATACAAGCAACAAGCGGAAGCATTACATGTCTGAGTACAGACAACTACAAAAGAAAAAGGCTGAGAAGCCTGACTATCTACAAGACCCTCCCAAGGGTACAGATCGTAGCTGAGGTAACAAGCTACTCGTCGAAGTCCAAGCGGAACTACTAGTAAGACCGGAGTCTCCGCATCAAAACATAAATAAAGCAACGTGAGAACAAAGGTACTCAGCAAGACTTACATCAGATCCTATTATACATGCATTAGTGTCAAGAAGGTAATGTGGAGTTTAGTTGCAGCAAGCCAGCTTTGACTTTGTGGCTATCCTGTTCTACGACTACCAGAACTTCTTTGAGGTGATATGGCGCACACGAGTCCACTAGTCACCACATCAATACACTACTATGGATTCATCCCCGTCTCCATACGAGAAGGCCATCCATAGCACTCACACTTGTCTTGAGTATTTTAGAGTATTCACTTCAAGTTGTCTATGTACCACGTAAGCATCCAAGAAGTCCATAACCGAGGACACGACTATTCGAATAGATCATGTTAACCCTGCAGGGGTGTACTTCTTCACACACGCTCTCGCCACTTACGGCCATATACACGTCATGTATCTCGGCAACCTTCAAGCGGAAGCCTGGCGAGGGTGTCGGCCACGACCTGACTAACCACACAAGACTCTAGTCCAGGTTTATCGCCTATTCGGGTTCCATCCGCAAGGAGATCCGCCGGGTGTCGCCACGGCCCCAAATGATGTGTGCAGGGTTCCCAAGCCCACCTCGCCGGGTGGATCTACGCTTGGTACACCGTGCCACTTGTGCCTAGTCTGTCCCAAGCCCACCTGGCCGGGTGCCACTTGGTAGGCCACTAACACTACCTACAAACACCAGAAACTAGTTGCGACTCCTGGACAGAGGTCAAGTTGGTTAATAAGTCGAGAGGGGCACTTAAGCATTCCAATGTGTGGTAGTAGCTAGTCATTGGACAACATACACAGAACTTCAAGGTTTAAGGACGGTTCGGTGAGACAACCCACCATGTACTCCTACATGGCCTCTCACCGCTACCTTTACCAAATCGTGTTCACACATTTCACTCTCAAAGATCGTAACATAGAACTGTACTCCAATTCATTCCCTCTGAATCAGACCTGACACAACTCTAAGCAATAGCAGGCATAGCATGGTAGGAACACAACATGGCTCAATCAACTCCTACACATGCTAGTGGGTTTCAACTATTTACTGTGGCAATGACAGGTCATGCAGAGGAATGGGTTCAACTACCGCAGCACAAAGTAGCAGATGAATCGTTGTTGTCCTAATGCAATAACTGAGAGCAGGAGCGAGAGAGTGGGATTGTATCGGAATGAACAAGGGGGTTGCTTGCCTGATAAATCAACAAGGAGGGCACTGCTTCACAGACAGGTACTCTGGAACGTCTCCGGAGCAGGACCTGTCGAGAAGGAACAGTGCCGGCAATCAATACACAATCATATGAAACAACATGATGCATGAACATGGCATGTAGATGTGATGTTGTTTGAGCTAATGCAACTAGTATTCAATTGAATGAAGTCCATTTGAACCAAGGGTTCAAATGCAACTCCAACTTAAGCTCTTATAAATGCCATTTACATGTTTTCACTTATACAGCATGTATAAGTTGGTTTGTCATGCATGAATCTAGTACAGATGGAAAGATTGCATTTTTCTGATAATTTTTCATATATAAATTATTTCAATCTGAGCTACGGTTGAATTTCTATGATTTTTTTTAAAGTTTGAATCATTTTCTGGAATTTCCTGATTAATTTAAATCCAGAAAATATGTTATTGCGCCAGCATGATGTCAAGCCTGCGTCAGCAAGTCAACAGCGCTGACTGGTCAAACCTGACATGTGGGGTCCACACGTCAGTGACACGGGTTAAACAGGGGGTTAGATTGTCCTAATTATAGGATTAGTGGCGCTGGGCCCACTGGTCAGTGTCAGGGGGGTTAAAAGCGGTGATTAGCACTAAGCTAATCACCTGATGGCCGGGCCCACGTGGCAGGGGCTCAGCGACGGGTTGCCGCCGGGCGACCTCTGACGCTGGGCGGAGTCCACGCCACGAGCCACTGGGCGGCGTCGAGAGCACCGGGCGTAGCCCGCTCTCGCGCCTCGTGGGGCAAAGGGAAGAGCTGGGGGCCTGGGCTCACGGGAGCGAGCTTCATGGGCGGGCCGGAGCTCGGCTCGAGCGGGCGTGGCGGCTACGGAGCACGGGAGGCAGGGGAGAAGGGGGAATGGATGCAGGGGCTCACGGCGGATTCGATGGCGTCGACGGCGAGCGCAGGGACGGCCGGACGGCGACGTGCGGGCGGTGGAGATCTGCGGCGGCCGGAGGTGATGAAGGCGACGGCGACGGCTCCACGGGGCGCTCCGGCCTGTGTGGCTCGCCGGAGAGCTTCAGAGCGAGGAGGCGGAGCTCCTGCGCGTGTCGGAGAGGCGAGGGGGAGGCGGTGGCTACGGCAACAGCGTGCGGCGGCGATGGCAACGTTTGGACACGGTGGGGAAACGGCGAGGGAGAGAGCAGGGGGAGAGTGGAGCGGTCGGGCGGCGCGGCGGGCGACGCCCGGGCATCCAGACGACGGGGGAGAAGCAGGAGGTGGCGGGAGGCGTGGCCCCGGACCAGCGTGGCACAAGGCCGGGCCACAGGTCCCCTCCCTCCCGGCGCGAGGAAGGACGATTGGCGTCGGCCAGCTTCTTTGGGCAAGTCTTTCTGGCCAGGCCACACAGTGCCAGGCCGCGGGTAAGTCCAGGTAGGGTTTTCCTCTTTTATTTCTTTTTTTCTATTTCGACATTTGTTTTGATTTAGTAAAATACTAAATCATTTTATTTTCTTATGCCAATTTTTGTAGGAGCTATTGGTATTATTCCAGAGCTCCTCATCAACTAGCATAATTTTTGGACATATAATATATATATATATATATATAACATTTATATATCCAATGCAAATAATTATGCATTAATTCCAAATGCCCAAAATAAATACTTATGGACTCCTAAAAATATTGGTTTGATTTTTATCTCTCATCCAATATTTTCAGAGAGCAACATGAGCATTTTCTTGGACCTTTTGGAGCAATTTTATTTGTTCAAGTTCCAAAAAGATTCAGAGGGTTTCACAAATCCCCATTTCAAAATTAAATGGAATTTAAACATGATGCACAAATGACTAGCTAGTCTAGGTCGTACCAGACTAGGGATGTGACAACTTGCCCCCACTTGAAAGAATCTCGTCCCGAGATTCAGGGGTCGATGGAAAGAAAGCGGGGTACTCCAGTCGAAGACGATCTTCTCGCTCCCAAGTAGCTTCTCTCTCAGAATGATGAGACCACTGAACCTTGAGAAACTTGATGTTCGACGTCGGGTAACACGCTCTGCTTGATCAAGAATGCGAACCGGGTACTCTCGGTATGTGAGGTTATCTTGGAGATCAAGCGTTTCGTGGTCCACTCCGCGGATAGGATCCGAGAAGCAACGCCTGAGTTGCAAGACGTGGAAGACATCATGAACTCGAGAAAGATGTGGGGGTAGTTCCAACTGGTAGGCAACCTCTCCTAGTTTAGCGAGAATGCGAAAAGGACCAATGTAACGAGGAGCCAACTTGCCCTTGATACCGAATCGATGGGTACCCTTTAGAGGAGTAACTCAAGGTAAGCCTTTGTCGCCAACTTCATAGGCCATTTCCTTATGACGACGGTCATCTTGGCTCTTTTGACGAGATTGGGCTGTTTTCAAATTCTCACGAATGATGCGAACTTGCTCTTCCGCCTCCTGGATCATATCCGGTCCAAAGAATTGTCTTTCACCGGTTTCTGACCAGTTCAAAGGTGTTCGACATCTTCGTCCATAGAGAATCTCAAAAGGAGCTTTCTTGAGACTGGATTGATAGCTATTGTTATAAGAAAACTCGGCGAAAGGAAGACATTTCTCCCAATCCATACCGAATGAGATGACGCAAGCTCTAAGCATGTCTTCGAGAATTTGGTTGACCCTTTCCACCTGACCACTCGACTGAGGGTGGAAAGCGGTACTGAAGAAAAGATGGGTCCCCATGGCAGTTTGGAAACTCTCCCAGAAATGAGAAGTGAAAAGACTGCCACGGTCTGAATTGATCTCTAGTGGAACACCATGAAGCGACACTATTCGAGAAATATATAAGTCAGCGAGCTGACTAGCAATGATACTCTCTCGAACCGGTAGGAAGTGAGCCACTTTGGAAAGACGATCAACGACTACGAAGATAGCGTTATTCCCTTTCTTGGTCCTGGGAAAGCCGGTGATGAAGTCCATACCAACTTTATCCCATTTCCACTCGGGAATAGCTAAAGGCTGAAGGGTGCCAGCAGGTCTTTGATGCTCTGCCTTAACGCGACGACAACGTCACAGTTAGCAATAAACTGAGTGATTTCTCTCTTCATCCTAGTCCACCAGAACCTCTGGCATAGGTCCTGATACATCTTAGTACTACCGGGATGAATCGTGAGAGGAGATTCATGCGCCTCCTTAAGAATCAACTGTCGAAGATGCTGCTTCTTGGGGACCACCAGGCGGTTCCCAAAGAAAACAACACCACGATCATCCATAGAGAAACATCCACCAACTCCCTTCTTAATGTTTCTCTTGATGCGAATAACACCCCTATCAAACTTCTGGTCAGAAATGATCTGATCCTCGAGGGTAGGTTTCGCCACCAAGGTGGAAAGGAATCCGTGAGGGGCAATGTGAAGGTTAAGCTTACAGAATTCCTCATGGAGAAGTGGTTGACCCTGCTGCAACACGAGATTGTTGCAATAGGATTTACGACTTAGCACATCAGCCATGACATTGGCTTTGCCTGGGGTGTAGGTAACCCCTAAATCATAATCTGAGATCAACTCCAACCATCGTCTTTGCCTAAGGTTCAAATCTGGTTGGGTGAAGATATACTTGAGGCTCTGGTGATCGGTGTAGATCTCGCAACGTTTACCAAGAAGGTAATGTCGCCAGGTCTCGAGTGCATAGACTACGGCTGCAAGCTCTAGATCATGTGTAGGATAATTCTCCTCATGTGGATGCAAGTG
This sequence comes from Aegilops bicornis, assembly GCA_021605145.1. Classification (NCBI taxonomy): domain Eukaryota; kingdom Viridiplantae; phylum Streptophyta; class Magnoliopsida; order Poales; family Poaceae; genus Aegilops; species Aegilops bicornis. Next base: position 675,223,069 of record CM038669.1, on the reverse strand, counting down.
ACGAGATGCATAGGCAATCACATGACGATCCTGCATAAGAATGCAACCTAGTCCCTGTCGTGAGGTGTCACAGTAGATAACAAAGTCCTTCGTGAAATCCGGTGGCACAAGTATGGGAGCAGAAGTCAGGCGTCTTTTCAGTTCCTGAAAGCTGTACTCACACTGTGGGGACCACTCGAACTTTTTATCTTTCTTGAGAAGTTCCGTGAGGGGTTTAGCTACTTTGGAGAAGTTGTCAACAAAGCGGCGACAATAGCTGGCTAGACCAAGGAAACTCCTAACTTGTTTAACGGTTTCAGGTGGAGTCCAATCAAGAACGGCTGAACTCTCTCGGATTGACGCAATGCCCTTACCAGAGATTACGTGGCCTAGGTAGGTCACTTCTGGCAACCAAAATTCACACTTGGAGAACTTGGCATAAAGGCGGTGCTCTCTGAGTTTTTCTAACACAAGTCTAAGATGTTTGGCATGCTCTTCCTCATTCTTCGAGTAAATAAGAATATCATCGAGGTAAACCACGACGAATTTGTCTAAGTACTCCATGAAGGTCGAGTTCATCAAGCGGGAGAATGTAGCTGGAGCATTGGTTAGACCAAAGGACATGACGGTGTATTCGTACTGGCCATAACGAGTGACAAAGGCTGTCTTGGGGATGTCCCCGTTTCTGATCTTGATTTGGTGGTATCCTAACCAGCGAGCTGATCATACAGGTCGTTGATCCTGGGGAGCGGATATTTGTTCTTTATCGTAACCAAATTAACGGGACGATAATCTACAACCATCCGGTCCGTACCATCCTTCTTCTTGACGAAGAGGACGGGGCAAGCCCAAGGAGAAGAACTAGGACGGATGAAACCCTTTTGCAAGGACTCATCAAGTTGCTTCTTAAGCTCGGCTAGTTCTAAAGGTGCCATCTTGTAAGGTCTCCTAGAGATTGGAGCGGTTCCTGGAATAAGATCTATGACGAACTCTACATCTCCGCTGTGGAATACCGCAGTTCCTCCGAAAGACATCCGGAAAATCACGGACTATCGGGATATCCTCAAGGTCTGGAAGAGGGCTGGCATTAAGAGAATAGAGTTGACGCTTTGCAACTCTAGTGGAGACAGTAACTATCTTGCCAGAATGGGTGTGTAAGCTGAACAGACCTGGTGTAACAATCAATCTTGGCATGATGAGCTGTCATCCAGTCCATACCCAAGATGATGTTAATATCTGAAGGCTTGAGGGCTATAAGTGAGGCAAGGAATACAAGTCTGTCAACAAGGATTTCGTTACTATGGCTTACACAGCAAGTTTGCCATTTGGATCCAGGAGTTTGAATGAGTAGCGGGGAGGGCATATCACAAAATGACATGTCGTGCAAGCGGGCATAGCTTTCAGAAATGAAGGAATGAGATGCTCCAGTATCGAATAAAACCAAGCTGGATGACGCTTGACAAGGAGTGTACCAAGAACGACATCTGGATCATCATGAGCGTCTTTATCTTAGACGTGATGCACACGTACATGTTCAGTGGGAGCTGAGTTGATACGGATCATCTTGCGTGATGGCTTATCGCCACGGCCAATGCACTTCTCGGGCTGGGGTGGAGCAACTCGTGCAGGTACAACACGGCAATGTGGCCTGGCTCTCCACACTTGTAGCAAATCTTGGAGGTAGGACGTGGACCCGTATTGGCATGTGGTCCACCAATAGGCCTGGGTGGTGCGTACTGCTGAACTGGATGAGGTGCCACATAAGATGGCCTTGGTGTATAACCAGGAGGAAGAGCGGAGTTCGGAATCCAAATCCGGCGCTTCTGAGAACTAGAATCGGAAGAAGACCCCAACTCACGGGTGTGCTTACGAGACTCCTCGTAAGTGAGCTGAGCTGTCTCTGCGTTAATGGCCTTGTTCACAAGAGCTTGGAAAGTATCGCAATGATGCAGGTGGAGATCACGACGCAACTTGGGGTTGAGACCCTTCCGAAACCTAGCCTGCTTCTTGGCGTCCGTGGACACCTCTTCTCAGAGCATAGCGGCAAGGTTCTCAAACTCTCTGTCAGAAGCATCAACATCCATCTTACCCTGGATGAAACTACGTAACTCTTCTCTCTTGCGATCGATGTGGGCTTCAGGGGAATGTGATGCTCGCGAAAAGCCTCGATGAAAACTCTCCGTAGGAATCGACCAGCCGGAAGCATAGCCTCATAGTTCTCGCCACCAAAGACCGGCATGACCTTCCAAGTGGTATGCAGCATAGGCGACCATGTCACTTTTCACCACGTTCGCAGAACGGAGCTTGCGGTGATACTACGGAGTCCATCCGCATCGAGTGGCTCGATGGAATGATGAAAGGTAGGTGGGTGCAAGCGAATGAAGTCATGAATGGTTGCGCACTTTGAACTGATGTGCGGTGTTCTCCTCGATACGTGCCAACAAGCGGTTAGACTCACGCTTGTTTCTCTCCATCTCTAACATAAACTCTGCCAATGAAGGCTGGTCGGGAGGATCCTCATCCCTTCCATCTCCGGGGTTCTGGCTACAAGCAACAGAACTTCGCTTAACTAGTGACATCCTGAGAAACGAAACCAAGGACGGAATCAACATCAGCTATATGCTATAGATTGTAGGATAAGGAAATTAGTATCTCTCGGACTCCTGGGCAAATCCGCAAAGATAACGGCAAGAAATGCTCGTAATGAGACATCCTGCTAAAATGGGGTAGTAACATACTCAACATCACCACTCAAGGTTACGAGATATTACTAAACAGGCTACACCGGAGGTACTCGAACTGGGATATGACTCTGATCAACCAATCCTAAGAGACTACGGAGTAGTAACACGTGATCCTGATAGACAAAAGAGAAAGCCTAGTTCCTTAACCCCGTAGGAAAGATAGGACGACTCAGATCAGAGGGCCATGAGATAAAGGAGTAAAAAGAGCCTTACGTTCCCTTCCACAATCAATTCCCTTACATAACTAAAGAATTTCTAGACTCAACTTTGACCAGGTTGGCTTGGCAATCCTACAGGCAGTCAGGCTCTGATACCAAAGCTGTCGAGACCCCGATCCTAAGTCACACCGATCTAGCATGTAACACATCATATCACTTTGCGGCCTCACGCACGGTATCCCCACGGGTGTCGCCTTACCATGGCCCGGGACCGTTTGGCCTTTTGGCTCACGATATGATAGTGTCGCTAGCATCCATATGACAGAGAACCCGGGCCGGCATGACTAGTCGTGACCCAAAGTGGCACTAACCCATGGGGACAGGCATACATGAGTCACATCGAGCATGTCGGTCATCAACGTATGAATTCGGGCTGTAGCATGGGCTAACAGGACTCCGGTATCCCGGGCTGTAGCAGCTAGGCAGGACTCAATATCACCGCGTGACATTTCCCGAAGGCAGACATAGGAACGAAGTGAAACACATGCCGCCGATCAAGTGTCCAAGCAGTAGTCTTTGGGCTAGCAGGACTCCGGTGAACCGGGTCAGAAGCGGACTACTATCGCCGTAAGCACGAGACTACATTTCCCATAAGAGAGGCTACCAAGGATAAACAACTAGGTTGTCGGATCCCACACATAGCAATACAAGTTACACAGACGCATAACATGCAAGTATGTGCTGTACAACATGGCATCACAACATAACGCAAACTCATATAGATAAAGGCTCGTAAGAGCCACATAGCCATAAATACAAACAGGGGTCACATGACCCATCAATCAGAGCATACAAGCAACAAGCGGAAGCATTACATGTCCGAGTACGCATAACTACAAAAGAAAAGGCTGAGAAGCCCGACTATCTACAAGACCCTCCCAAGGGTACAGATCGTAGCCGAGGTAACAAGCTACTCGTCAAGTCCAAGCGGAACTACTAGTAAGACCGGAGTCTCCACCGCAAAACATAAATAAAGCAACGTGAGTACAAAGGTACTCAAAGAAGACTTACATCAGATCCTATTATACATGCATTAGTGTCAAGAAGGTAATGTGGAGTTTAGTTGCAGCAAGCCAGCTTTGACTCGTGGCTATCCTGTTCTACGACTACCGTAACTTCTTTGAGGTGATATGGCGCACACGAGTCCACTAGTCACCACATCAATACACTACTATGGATTCATCCCCGTCTCCATACGAGAAGGCCATCCATAGCACTCACACTTGTCTTGAGAATTTTAGAGTATCCACTTCAAGTTGTCTATGTACCACGTAAGCATCCAAGAAGTCCATAACCAAGGACACGGCTATTCGAATAGATCATGTTAACCCTGCAGGGGTGTACTTCTTCACACACGCTCTCGCCACTTACGGCCATATACACGTCATGTATCTCGGCAACCTTCAAGCGGAAGCTTCGGCGAGGGTGTCGGCCACGACCGACTAACCACACAAGACTCTAGTCCAGGTTTATCGCCTATTCGGGTTCCATCCGCAAGGAGATCCGCCTGGGTGTCGCCACGGCCCCAAATGATGTGTGTAGGGTTCCCAAGCCCACCTCACGGGATGGATCTACGCTACACACTGTGCCACTTGTGCCTAGTCTGTCCCAAGCCCACTGGCCGGGTGCCACTTGGTAGCCTACTAACACTACCTACAAACACCGAAACTAGTTGCGACTCGGACAGATGAGGTCAAGTTGGTTAATAAGTCGAGAGGGGCACTTAAGCATTCCAATGTGTGGTAGTAGCTAGTCATTGGACAACATACACGTAACTCGGTGCTTAAGGACGGTTCCAAAGTGAGACAACCCACCATGTACTCCTACATGGCCTCTCACCGCTACCTTTACCAAATCGTGTTCACACATTTCACTCTCAAAGATCGTAACATAGAACTGTACTCCAATTCATTCCCAATGAATCAGACACGACACAACTCTAAGCAATAGCAGGCATAGCATGGTAGGAACACAACATGGCTCAATCAACTCCTACACATGCTAGTGGGTTTCAACTATTTATCGTGGCAATGACAGTCATGCAGAGGAATGGGTTCAACTACCGCAGCACAAAGTAGCAGATGAATCGTTGTTGTCCTAATGCAATAACTGAGAGCGGGAGCGAGAGAGTGGGATTGTATCGGAATGAACAAGGGGGTTGCTTGCCTGATAAATCAACAAGGAGGGCCTTTGCTTCACGAGCAGGTACTCTGGAGCGTCTCCGGAGCAGGACCTGTCGAGAAGGAACGGTGCCGGCAGTCAATACACAATCATATGCAACAACATGATGCATGAACATGGCATGTAGATGTGATGCTGTTTGAGCTAATGCAACTAGTATTCAATTGAATGAAGTCCATTTGAACCAAGGGTTCAAATGCAACTCCAACTTAAGCTCTTATAAATGCCATTTACATGTTTTCACTTATACAGCATGTATAAATTGGTTTGTCATGCATGAAACTAGTACAGATGGAAAGATTGCATTTTTCTGATAATTTTTCATATATAAATTATTTCAATCTGAGCTACGGTTGAATTTCTATGATTTTTTGAAGTTTGAATCACTTTCATGAATTTCCTGATTAATTTAAATCTAGAAAATATGTTATTGCGCCAGCATGACGTCAAGCCTGCGTCAGCAAGTCAACAACGCTGACTGGTCAAACCTGACGTGTGGGGTCCACACGTCAGTGACACGGGTTAAACAGGGGGGTTAGATTGTCCTAATTATAGGATTAGTGGCGCTGGGCCCACTGCTCAGTGTCAGGGGGGTTAAAAAGCAGTGATTAGCACTAAGCTAATCACCTGACGGCCGGGCCCACGTGGCAGGGCTCAGGCGACGGGGCTCGTCGCCGGCGACCTCTGGACGCGGCGGAGTCCACGCCACAGGCCACGGGGGCGGCGTCTGAGAGCACCGGGCGTAGCCCGGCTCTCGCGCCCGTGGGCAGCGTGAAGAGCTGGGGGCAGGGGCTCGCTGGAGCGGAGCTCGCGGCGGCGGCCGGAGCTCAGGCTCGAGCGGGCGTGCGGCTACGGAGCACGGGGAGGCAGGGGAGAAGGGGGAATGGATGCAGGGGCTCACGGCGGATTCGATGGCGTCGACGGCGAGCGCAGGGACGGCCGGACGGCGACGTGCGGGCGGTGGAGATCTGCGGTGGCCAGAGGTGATGAAGGCGACGGCGACGGCTCCACGGGGCGCTCCGGCCTGTGTGGCTCGCCGGAGAGCTTCAGATCGAGGAGGCGGAGCTCCTGCGCGTGTCGGAGAGGCGAGGGGGAGGCGGTGGCTACGGCAACGGCCTGCGGCGGCGACGGCAACGTTCGGACACGATGGGGAAACGGCGAGGGAGAGAGCAGGGGGAGAGTGGGAGCGGTCGGGGCGGCAGGCGACGCCCGGCATCCAGACGACCGGGGCAGGAGGTGGCGGGGAGGCGTGGCCCCGGACGCTGCGGTGGCTGCCGGGCTGTGCCTGCCCTCCTCCGGGCGCGAGGAAGGGGACGATCAAGGCGTCGGCCAGCTGGCTGGGTCAAGCCTCTTTGGTCACTGGGCCAGGCCACATGCTGCCGTGCCGCAGGTAAGTCCAGGAAGGGTTTTCCTCTTTTATTTCTTTTTTTCTATTTCTGACATTTGTTTTGATTTAGTAAAAATACTAAATCATTTTATTAACTTATGCCAATTTTTGTAGGGGCTAGTGGTATTATTCCAGAGCTCCTCATCAACTAGCATAATTTTTGGACATATAATATATATAACATTTATATATCCAATGCAAATAATTATGCATTAATTCCAAATGCCCAAAATAAATACTTATGGACTCCTAAAAATATTGGTTTGATTTTTATCTCTGTCCAATATTTTCAGAGAGCAACATGAGCATTTTCTTGGACCTTTTTGGAGCAATTTTTATTTGATCAATTTCCAAAAAGATTCAGAGGGTTTCACAAATCCCCGTTTCAAAATTAAATGGAATTTAAACATGATGCACAAATGACTAGCTAGTCTAGGTCATACCAGACTAGGGATGTGACACTTCTTAAATCATATCTTTGGTAAGCTGGAACTACAATAAAAGATATATGTGATCTTCAGCGCAGCCAGGGGAAAGTTACGAAAAAATTAGAGCTAGCAAGAGGTTTTTTTAATATCAGCTGCAGTTTCTGGGGCATGACGTACCGTGTTCGTGGAGCAGCCAATGTACTGGATTCCTTGATCTCGCACGCAGCTTGTAGCTTAGGCAAGAAAAAAAATGTTGACCTTAAGTTATTACGAAGATCAAGTTTAGTTTTATTACCGGCTTTTTCCCTCGAGGAAATAGATTAATCTACATGATGATTTTATAAGGGTCCGACTAAAAATGAACCGTCTCATCAGAATGAAATATATGCATGGTCCTGGATATTTGGATTACACAAACTCGGAGATTGTTATGTTGCTATAGAAACAAATGAAAAAACACTTTCATTGTCAAGTTTTTGCTATATAATGAGATGAAAATTATATTCCTAAGCACATATAATAAATTATAAGGCTGTTGCCCACGTTAAATTTATGTTCATTGAAAAGTTACAATACCACATTATGGAAATGCTGGAAAAATGATATGAATATAATTTGGCTAAGTATGAAACACATAATTACAAGGTAAATGATAAATGTGTAACATATATATTTACATATAAATAAATAACCAAAAATACTAAGACAAAAATATGTTGGCACAAGTGTTACATTTGTTAATGTCATCAGATATGGTCCCAATATTTAGTTAGACAAATCAAAGAATAAGTTTTCATTATTCTTATCTACTATTAAAGCAAGGTGATATTATTGGTTTCGTCCCACATCTGATCCTACATGAGGTGGTACTAATTTTGTAGAGCAAAGTTTCGTATCGGCTATTAAAAAGGTTCGTATCAGCTGAGTTGGGCCTGCGTTCCTCGCTTGGGCTTTCACACGTACGCTGTGATCAAGCCCCTCAGGTTGTTTCAGTTTTGTTTCTAAAAAAAAAAGGTTGTTTCAGTTCTTTTTACCTTCTGCCGCAAGGGATCGAGCAGGCGATCGAGCTCCTCCCATTTCCTATGCTCTCCTGTAAGTTGTTTCAGTTTTTTTTTTCTAAACAAAAAATCAGTCGTCCGGCTGGGCCTATGGGCCAGCAGACACGTCTTAGTTTTCAATGGAATCAAAAATCTTCTCAGCTAGTGTAGGCCTGTATATGATGCCTCTTTTTTGTCAATAGTCCCACCTTGCTCATTTAAACTGATTACCATCAATTTATATACTTTCTCGAATGATTCCCATCAGTCGCCTTGGGAAATAAACAGTGAGCTTATAAAACGGGATTAGCAAAACATTTTGTGAATTACAATAGAGTGTACTGATTCATAAAGTGTTTGCTGATTCAGAAAATGTTCGTCTACTCTAGAATTGTTCACCGATTCAAAAGAAAATGCTCTAAAACCATCTGCAATATAAAATAATGTTAACAATTTTTATAAAATGTTTGTAAATAGTAAAAAATGTTCACGATTAAAAATATTCCCAAATTCATAAAAATGTTCATTAATGATTGAAGATATGTAGTTAAACGGTAATGCTTATGAATGTTTGTGACTATATACCCGCGTGAATTTTCAAGAATTAACTGCCGAGGTGGATTGAAATATTATTGTATGTCTTCTAAAATACGTTTCTTGAAATTAAGAATAATTCTTTAACAACGATGATATTATTTCTAAAATGTGCACATTGCTTCGATTTGTAAATTAATTTAGAAAAAATAAACATTTTCATGCATTTTTGAACAATTTTTTAAAATCATGTGATGAGATGTGAACAAAAGGTGGTCATCGTCATTGTACATTATGATTTTTTTCCTCTCGTTGCAACGCACAGGCCCTTTTGCTAGTAAAATTTTAAATTTTCTAGCCCATGCATTGAGTCGGCCACTTAGCTAGTTAACAGGAAAATCACGAGATTTCTAAATACTTGAATATTGCAATACTGCATTTTATTTAAACTAGCTATATATTGTTATAAAGAAAAAAAAATGGTGTCTAGTCCTCAAAAGAAACGGATCAGCCTTTGCATTGCTCGCTAATGTTCGAAACGAACTATACTATCAATTTCTGGCAAATTAAACTCGTTTACACACGTTGCAAGATGTATGTCTGGTCATTCCAGAGACTAGAGTCTTATCTCTAGTCTCTGGAATGACCAGACATACATCTTCCAACTTGTGTAAACGAGTTTAATTTGCTGGAAATTGATAGTATAGTTCATTTCCATCTTTAGCGAGTAATGCAAAGGCTAATCTGTTTCTTTTGAGGACTGGATACAAACTTTTTCTTTATAACAACATATAGATTAAATAAAATGCATATTGCAATATTCAAGTATTTAGATATCTTGTGATTTCCAGTTAACTAGCTAAGTGGCCCACTCGATGCGTGGGCTAGGCTTTTTGAAAGTTTAAATGATGAGAACTTATTCTTTGATTTGTCTAAAGAAATACTAGAACCATATGTGATGGCATTTACAAACGTAAGACTTGTGCAAACATATTTTTGTCTTAGGTATTTTTGGTTATTTTTATATGTAAATATATATGTTACACATTTATCATTTACCTTGTAATTATGCGTTTCATACTTGGCCAAATTATATTCATATAATTTTTCCGGCATTTTTATAATGTTGTATTGTAACTTTTTCTGTGAACACGAATTTAACGTGGGCAACAACCTTATAATTTATTATATGTGCTTACGAATATAATTGTCATCTCATGTGTATAGCGAAAACTTGACAATAAATGTGTTTTTATTTGTTTCTATAGCAACATAATAATCTCCGAGTTTGTGTAATCCAAATAACAAGGGCCGTCCATATATCTTATTCTGATGAGATGATTCATATTTTAGTCGGGCCCTTATGAAATCATCACATAGATTAATCTATTTTCCCAAGAAAAAACCCGTTAATAAAACTAAACTTGATCTTCGTAATAACTTAAAGTCAACATTATTTTCTTGCCTAAGCTACAAGCTGCGTGTGATACCAAGGAATCCAGTACATTGGCTGCTCCACAAACATGGTCATGCCCCAGAAACTGCAACCGATAAAAAAAACCTTTTGCTAGCCCTAATATTTTTCGTAACTCTCCCCTGGCTGTGCTGAAGATCACATATATCTTTGATTGTAGTTTCAGATTACTAAAGATGTGATTTTAGAAGAAAAAAATTCTTGTGTTATTGCATGTAAATTCTCAAGCTGCAAATAACCTAGTCATCAAAACTACAGAAGTAGAACGTGGGATCTATCAACAGAAACATAACCCTGCCATGTAATTCACTTTGCTCAAACAACATGTTGGAAAGACGGAAACAATCTATTATCACAAAAAATAGGAACGTTGCCTCAAAGGAAACATGTCACCTAATTGCCTAGAGTTATTTGGGCATTAGAATACCTTTATGAAAAATATGATTCTTTTGTGCTTCCCGGACATCAAGCACCTCCATAGATGAGTGCTAGGTTCTTACAATGGAGCAAATAAAGTTCCAGTCATAATATTAAATATTGTAAATTACCTTTGATAAATACTGAGAATTCATGTTGTATTGAGCAAACAAAGTATCGTATGAAAATATTTCACAGCACCTATCAGAAAATAGATATTGACTGAATGTTCATTTGGAACATGTATTCACTTAATCTTATGGTTTCCTCAGCAACGGAGTAGGAATCTACACTTCATTATTATTATTTTGCGAATATCTATACTTCATTTTTAATTAATTATAGTTAACAAAAAAGAGGAAAATAGTAATTTCAACAAGGTGAGTTGAATGGTATCATGTGTCCTCTGATCATTGGTGTACTATTATTTAGGGAAGTAATTCAGCTTTAAAGCGCTGACACGTTTTGAAAGTGCATGGCTGTAAAATGTAATGAACATGATTCATCTGTGTCCCCTTAATTATTTTTCGGCCATTTCAAAAGGAAAATCAAAACATGCACATATATCATACGGTGAGTAGGAATGTATGTACTACATCACACTGCCACCTAGTAGTTGGATGACAAAATGAAATGCTGCCTGACAAAATTGATAATGATCACCCGGCCGGGTCAAAAGACTAGCAGGTACATGCAATCTCTCACACACCAAAACGTAAAACAATCGATCTCAGAGCTACAATCTTGTGTCCTGATCGAACGACTTAAAACCAAGAATAAATTCTTCAGAAATCTTGGCACGTACGAACGTACGTAAAACATGGGACTCGATCACTCCATCGAGATGGATGGCTGTTCGTCTACTAGCTAAGGCTGGTTACAATGGGGAGGAACTTAGGAGTAACATCACACACTTCAATACAACTTTGTTTATGTCGCACATATTTAATGAAGAGAGAGGTGCTTGTGGTAACTAGCTAAGTTATCGGAACATCACACACTTCAAGAAACAATGAGTCTATGACCTAATAAATACATCGTTGCATGACACTACATAGATGTTCCTACCAACCACGGAGGTAGGAACATAGTCTAGGGAAGTGTGTAAGTTACTAGCTTATGTTTTTGCCCATTGTGACCAGCCTAACGACTAACCAGGTCGTCGGCGAGGGTGTCGCGCAGGTGGGAGGCCGACGGCGAGGGGTTATCGTTGGCGAGCATAGCGCAGCCGTCATCGTTCAGCTTCACGCCGTGCAGCAGCTCGGGGTCCAGCGGGTCGCCGAGGCGCTCGCAGATGTTGTGGAGCGCGCAGCACACCTGGAGCACCAAGGCAGGGTCGACGTCGTCTTCATCATTTTTCTTTTCCCCTTTGAGTTTGATCACGATGCGCTTCTGGAGCAAGGACCAGCGCGCTTTGAACCTCCGGAACGTCTCCACGCCCGCGGCGAGCACCTTCTCGACGCCCGCGTTGAAGCTCTGCTGCGCCGGCGTCAGGTTCTGGTGGGAGTAGGGCACCATCATCCAGTCCGTCAGCGGGTAGCCGGCGCCGCCGACCAGGCGCATGCTCTGTCCAAGGATCTGCCCGGTGAGCTCGGGCCTGCTCAGTGTCCATGCGAGGAGGGTTTCCTCATCCGACTTGCCGCCGGGGTGGCCGGCGAAGACCTGGCCGAAGGTCCCGTCGGCGTTGACGGACGCCTGCAGGGTGATGCTGTAGGGCGGTCTGCTGCTGTTGCGCGGCGTGGCCCAGCGGTTCTTGTAGTCGTCGACGTTGTGCTTGGGAGCGGTGATGGCGAAATGCGTGGTGTGGACGGTGCCCATGATTCCCTGGATGCCGGACGGGGCCTGGAAGTCTGCCGCGTTGGCCGCTGTGGCGGCGGCGTTACGCCAGCCGACCTCGTCCGGGAAGATCTTGTCCTTGATCGCGGCGCACACTTGGTTGAAGATCCCGTGGCAGGTTGAGAGCGCGATTGGATAGAAGCGATCTGCGACGTGGCGAGGCGCCAGATGCAGAGGGCGACCCGCTTCCGCACGGAGACGGGCGCCTGCAGTCCTGCACATGCCGAAGAGGCGCCTGAAGTCTGCCGCCGGGAAGGTCGGATCGCCCACCGTTTGCCACAACCACCGCTCTTTGCTGGCTGTCTCAGTCGAGTCCGTCGGCGAGCGCTTCCTCTACCCCCGCGCCCCTCCCTCCTCCTCCTTCTTCCCCGTTCTCTTCTTTTTCATCGCCACTGGCACCGGCTGCACCGTGCCCTCCCAACCCATCTCACCAGACACACCCCCACCATCCTCAGTTCCTCACCGGCACGGGCACTGGCTCAGACACCGCAGCCTCCTGTTGAAGAAGATGGCCCGAGAGGAACTGGTCGTGATGGTCGGAGTTCCCCTGCGGCTGCACCATGCCCTCCAAACGCATCTCACCAGCGGCCTCCACCCTCTCCAGCGGCATGGGCACAGGCTCAGACAATGCAGCCTCCTGTTGAACAAGATGGCCCAACAGTAACTGGTCGTCGCCGTCGGCGTTTCCCTGCTGGGGCTGCACCGGGGCCTCCCAACCTATGGCATCAGCCGCCTCCACACTCTCCACCGCGGCAGGGGCGCCGACTCAGGCCACCACGCAGCTAGGGCCTCCGGTTCAATAAGATCCTCCAACTGATAGAACGTGTCGTCGGCCATGTTCTTCACCTAGCTATACAGTATGTCAGCACGAGAATGGATCTTTCTTGCCGTTGGGTCGTTCTAGGAGAGTAAATAGCATAAAACTACTAGTTTACGGGTTAGGGTTTCAAAAAACTACCGGATTTATTTTTTTCGCTCATAACTACTAAGTCAGGGGTTGGCTGTTTCAAAAAACCCCAAATCCTCTTTGTTAAAAAATTAAACATGTTTATGACAGGTCGGGCACGCCACTAAACGCACCGTTTGGTTGACCGTTTGTTTGACTGTTAACTGACTTGTGGGGGCCACATGTCAGCGCCTCATCCATATATTTTTTACAGAATAGCCCTTACAAATATTTTAAAGAAGCAATCGGGTCCCTGAAATCATTTTACAAAAGCAATCGGGTCCTTGGACTGTCGCCGCCGCGCCTCCAAAGGGCTCTGCCCGTGGTCGTCGCCGCGCGCCATGGGGCTCCTACCACGGTCGCCGCGCGCGCCATGGGGGCCTTGTGTGCAGGCCGCCGCCCGGAGTAGTGGCTGGAGAGGCTGGAGAGCTCGCCGGGCCTGGCAGCGGAGGGCGCACGCGGTGGCGCCCCGCAGCGGCCGGATCCACGCCGCCTGTGGCCGCCGCCACGCCGCCTCCCGCTGCGCCGACCACCACGCCGCCTGCGCTGCGCCGGGCGGCCATGCCTGCGCCGGCGCGCTGCGCCACGCCGCCGCCGTGCCGGCTGCTGCCCTGCCTCGCAAGCGGCCAACGCGGACGGCCTGCGCTGCTGCTGGAGTGCGCACCTCCTGCCGCCGCGGACGAGGCCCGGAGGAGGTAGCCGGCGGCACGCACGCTCCCACGACCATGGGGAGGCTGGGGAGGGAGAGTTGTCGCACGGCAGGGAGCACACGCGGCTGCGGGCGCGGCTCGCCGGCCGGAGGAGGTGCCGCCGGCGAGATCCTCACGGCGGGGCTGCTGGCCGGTGAGCTCCTTCGCGGGGCTATTGGCCGGCGAGCTCCTGCGGGGCTGCTGGCTGCTCGTGCCGTTCTAGAGCATGGGGACGGGGAGGGACCCGATTGCATTTTATGGATCCGATCACTTTTCTAAAAAGATTACAGGGGCTCAATTGCTTGTTTTAAAAAAAGACACTGACATGTGGGCCCTATATGTCAGTTAGCGGTCAAACAAACGGTCAAACAAATGGTTCCTTTAGATGCGGACCCGACATGTCATAAACGCGATCAATTGTTAAGCACTCGGCTATTTGAGTTTTTTGAAACAGTCAACCCCTGACTTGGTAGTTATCAGCAAAAAAATAAAATTTAATAGTTTTTTGGAACCCTAACCTGTAAACTAGTAGTTTTATGCTATTTACTCGTTTTAGGAGAACGGAGACGGAGAAATGGCGAGGCTGCGAGGAGGGTTGGCGGCTGGGACTTGGAGGAGAGAGGATCGGAGGAGGGGCGGTATATATTGGCGGCTGGAGCAGCAGGGCTAGGCCTAGCTAGGGTTGGCGGCCGGACGGATCGACCGTTGCGGTCCCATCCTCTGGGTGTCTAGGATAATATTCTGACATGTCACGAAAGAAGAAGAACAACAATACATGTTTTTTTAGCGGATCTCTATAAAAATGCAAAATAGTTGTATTTTTTTAGATACTTCAGATCTATTAAAAAAGTTCCTCATATGTATAAAGCACCCCAAATATAATGAAAGAACAATTTGTACTTAACACAAAATTTCTAACAACTGTAATACTTCCTCTGTTTTAATTTTCTCCGCGTATTAGTTTTGGTCAAAGTCAAAATTTATAAACTGTGACAAAGTTTATAGAAAAATATAAACAGTTACAATTACAAACCTATATGATGTAGAAGTATATTCGATAATCAATCTAATGGTATTGATTTGATAGTGTATATGTTAATATTTTTGTCTATAAACTTTGTCAAAGTTTTCAAACTTTGACTTTGACCATTGCTAATATGTGAAGTAAATAAAAATGGAGGGAGTACTATTTTATGGACTATTTGTTGACTTTAAGATGAAGTTTAGATAAAATTATGCTATATGTAGTGTAACTTTTAAAAAATTGAACCAATGCATTGAAGGTATGTTGTCTATTTAATTTATATACGTAAACAGTGGCACCGTCGCTTCTGAGATCCTAGGTCCGCCACTATCCTCAGGGCGTCATCGCTTGGTCACTCCATGTTGATGCTACACTTCTTCACTAAATAGTTGTTCCGCGCGCAATCGTTGCGCGGTTGTGTGAAGGAAACTCCGCATCAATGCTTTCTAGCTAGTGGCCAACTGTCGTTTGATGTTGCTGCATAAATTAAACCATGTGTGCATTCATGTGCATGGGTGTGTATAGCTGCGGGCTAAGTCTTGTTAGTCGGAGAGAACCATGCATGAAGTCCAGCGCCATGTGTGAACAGTAGGTTTCTTTCTTCCCCAAAGTTAAGATGTGTATTAGAGGAGTGCTAGAGGGGCCGCCACCAGCGAGGAAGAGCCTTCATGTAGACGCCATTCTTGGTTTGGAGGAGAGAGATGACAGTGCTGACGATGGCATTGTGGAGGTGGCTCATGACGTTAACGTCATCGATGGATTCCCCCCTGCTCCTTGAGTTGTCGACCCCGCCTCCTCCTCGCCCTCGGTGGCACATGCCGATCGCCGTCTCGAGTAGAACTACGCCTCTTGGGGGCGTGTATCGCCTTCACCTCTGCTAAACTACCGTCTCCTCCTCCTCCTCCTCCATGGTTAGTAGGTCGCACACTAGAGGATTTTTGTTTGGTGTTGGTCTAGTATGAGATTGGGGAATGTGAATCTAAGGTTTTGATTTGCTGTAGTGAATGAAATGCATACCAACTATAACTATAAAAAGTGCATATTTTTTAGAACAATACACAATACTTGTAGTTCTAGAAATGTGTCTATCACTCAGTTAGTTCTATAATAAACAAACAGAACCAAGGTTGAATAATATTACGCTTGTTTGTCTTTAGCTTGAAAGAGTGATCTTACTGACTTGTTGACAAATTACTCGTAATGAACTATGTGCAAAAATAACAAGTTAACAACATATTTTTCAGGTAAAAACGCAAGAATATATTTTTCATTAAAGCAAGAACTAGATACAGAAATATATTGCTTGCATGTTGTCCCAGCTTAGAGTACGACATTGAGCACTAGAGAAGGAACAAGCACCAAAAATATTTCACAAAAATATTAGTAACATCCAAGCGTCTTGTACATTCATAAGTTTTGATTCCAGTCTTTGGCTGATGCATCACCTCCTCCATACTGGTTTGCTCCGGTAGGGTTTAGAGTTTCCTAGGTATGGGTACAAAATCATTCCATTGCTGAAGTGAGTAGACCATTTTTCAAAGCACCCCAAGGGTGTAACAACCTACAACAAACAAAGCAAGCGTAAGCACTTTTTTTGGCTTGGAACGAGGGCGACACAGTTGGCCAAGAGGTTATCAAACACACTTGGAGAAATCAAAGAAAGACCCATCGATGGGATAAACCATTGATATATAATTTATATGCACGTGGTGTGTGAATATCAACTCCATATCAGTTTGAGTTCAATTCGTGCATCTCGAAAAGCTCTATTCTCATCTTGTAGCTGCCTACGTTGATAACTCATCAATTCATCATTGTGTTTGTAAAGGACTCTGGTTTCATTTACCTTTAGTACTTTCACATTCATAATAAAGAAATTGACAAATTCAAGAAATGGGACCTTATAACCATCGTAATTCCTCAACGCCAGTCTTTTAAAACCTATCCCAAGGCAATCAATTGGATCTAGTGCGTCATACTTCAACACATTATTCATATGCTTTCTTGAGCGCAACTAGAGATGTAAAAGTAAATGATATAAAGGTTGTTGATAACATATTAGCACCTAAATACTAGTTCAGTAGATCCTGCCTGGACGAATGTTTTTTTGACATTTCTAGCAACAAATATAAATATCGACAATCATACAAAGCTTTTTGAGGTAGGGGAATAAGCTAGGGAATTCAGTAACAACATCCATATTAGGACCTATAGCGAAGGACCAAAATCTCCGATGTGTGCATTTTGGTTGTCAAGCTAACGACACCATTTTTCTAAGAAAACCAAAAAGAGAAGTCTACATATATGAATGTTGAATGCACGGTTTCCCTTGATGCTACCTAAAAGACAATGGTTCCAAGGTGGAGTGTGGATATGCAAACCAATAATCTCTAGTTTAGAATCTCAGATCACTCCTTCCTATGGTCACCAAACCATCAACTGGATAATTGATAACAACCTCTCAACGCCAAGGGTTGTACTCAATGACCAGTTCCTAGAAAGTGATGACTCCTTTTGAGTGAGGACCATAGCAGTCGCTGCAAAAGATACCAAGGCCCATTATGCGCATGCAACGAGACACTTTCAAGAAGTGCACATTTGGAGATGATGCTTCGGAGAGAGTCTTCCGAAATGTCAATGCCATAGATGATTAGCTTCTTGAGGTGCGGAAAACTCAATGGCATTACTAGGTTGCTGAATCGGCAGACGTCGAGCCTGAGTATGCTAGAGCGTAGTCGAGAAATGGTTAACAAGTACAACGATTGTGGGTTGTGGTTTCTCTCCAGGTTGGTGACTTTGCGATCCTGGAGAGGTGGAATGAGAAGCAACAGCTGGACCGGATGGTCAGAGAAGATCCTTGGAACCGGCGCGGGCGCGCGACACACTAAACTGGCAGAAACAATGTTGGCTATATCACGCTTGTCTGTGTCAATTTGAAAGAGTAGTATAAGTGACCTGCTGACAAAGTTGTAATGAATTACAGACAATAAAAAATAGTTCTGTCTAGGACACATCTAGATGTGACATAGTTGTCTCACATCTAAGCTGATTTCCCACTCTGTTTGTGATCTAATTTTTTTGTCCTAGTTTTTTTTGTTTCTTGTTGCTGCATTATATATTTGTGGGAGCTTAGATGTGACATCCTTAAAAAACATCTACATGTGAATTAGACAAACTGATAAAAAATATTATATATGTTGTAGACAAAAACGCTAGACAACGTTTATTCATTAAAGCAAGAGAGGTAGATACGTAAATAAATTAGAGACAGCCTATGGGATCGTCAATCTAGAAAGAAGAAAGATAATATTTTGTCTTATAAATTCCTAAAGCACTTCGTTCGTACTACTTCTGTCTGGAGTTAACTTGTCGTTCAAATGGATGTATCTACCACTATATTTGAGCGACAAGTAATTCGGGATGGAGGGAGTATGTGCTATGCACCACGAACCACTTACTAGTATATACCTTGCATGTTGTCGCAAAAATATTTTGCAATATATTTGATTGTACGAAACATTAATATTTGGAGTAATAATATGATAACTAAAACTGAAAGTATATATGCTTGACTATGTCTGATTATTGTATATTTGTAAAATATTTATTAAATATATATCACATAACAGGTTGAAAATTCTTATGCATATTTTCATGTTGAGGTGTGCCTTTTCCTATGCATAATTGCATGTCGAGGTGTGTCTTGTTCCCGCTGCATCGGTGAGATGGCATGCTTGCATATTGAGAGAAACATGTTAATGGGACTAGCTATTTAGATATTGAAAATTTGGACAGTACAATTACAATATATGTCAACCACATACAACATATATGTCTCCTTAGAAAAACATATATACGCGTGGATTCCTTTTCTGAATGGATGAATAACTCAGCTCTAAGCCTCTAAAGGCTAGATGATTTGTTGATCTTATCTCTAGTCTTTGAAGTGACCAGACATACATCTTCCAACGTGTGTAAACGAGTTTGATTTGCTGGAAATTGATTGTATAGTTCGTTTCCAACTTTAGCGAGCAATGCGTAGGCTAATCCGTTTCTTTCGAGGACTGGACACAAGCCTTTTCTTTATAACAACATATATATTAAATAAAATGCAGTATTGCAATATTCTAGTATTTAGAAATCTTGTGTTCATGTTAACTAGCTAAGTGGCCCACTCGATGCGTGGGCTAGAATTTTTTAAAGTTTAATGATGAGAACTTATTCTTTGATTTGTCTAAAGAAATACTAGAACCATATGTGATGACATTTACAAATGTAAGACTTGTGCGAACATATTTTTGTCCTAGGTATTTTTGGTTATTTATTTATATGTAAATATATATATTACACATTTATCATTTACCTTGTGAATATGCGTTTCATACTTGGCCAAATTATATTCATATCATTTTTCCGGCACTTTATAATGTTGTATTGTAACTTTTTCTGTGAACACAAATTCAAGGCGGGCAACACCCTCATAATTTATTATATGTGCTTACGAATATAATTTTCATCTCATGTGTATAGAGAAAACATGAAAATGAAAGTGTTTTTTTATTTGTTTCTATAGCAACATAATAGTCTCCGAGTTTATGTAATCCAAATAACAAGGGCCATCCATATATCTTTTTCTGATGAGATGATCCATATTTTAGTACGACCCTTATGAAATCATCACTGAGATTAATCCATTTCCTCAAGAAAAAACCCATTAATAAAACTAAACTTGATCTTCGTAATAACTTAAGGTCAACATTCTTTTTCTTGCCTAAGCTACAAGCTGCATGCGAGATCAAGGAATCCTGTACATTTGCCGCTTCACGAACACGGTCATGCCCCAAAAGCTCCAGCCGAAAAAAACCTTTTGCTAGCCCTAATATTTTTCGTAACTCTCCCCTGTCTGTGCTGAAGATAGCAAATATCTCGATTTCTAGTTCCAGCTTACCAAACATGTGATTTTAGAAGAAAAATAATCCTCGTCTTATTGCATGTAAATTTTCAAGCTGCAAAGAACTCGAGTCATCAAAACTAAAGAACTAAAATGTGAGATCTATCAATAGGAACAGAACCCTGCCATGCAGTTCACTTTGCTCAAACAACATGTTGTAAAGGCGGAAAGAATCTATTGTCACACGAAATGGGAACATTGCCTCAAAGGAAACATGTCACCTAATCGCCTAGAGTTATTTGGGCATTAGAATACCTTTATGACAATATGATTCTTTTGCGCTTCCCCGACATAAACACCCTCCATAGATGAGTGTTAGGTTCTTACAATGGAGCAAATAAAGTTCCAGTCATAAATATTTAAAATTGTAAATTAAAAATACTACGGATACAGAATGTATTGAGCAAAGAAAGTATCAACTGAAAATATTTCACAACACCTATCAGAAAATAGATATTGACTGAATGTTCGTTTGAAACATGTATTCACTGAATCTTATAGTTTCCTCATCAACGGGGTAGGCATCTACACTTCATTTTTTCCTTATGGGCTGCCCCAATGCCAACAGGACCACCATCTGAAAATATACCTAGGCTTCCTCTCCTAGATTTGTGCTTTTTATTCTTCTTGCCATTCTTACTCATGTTCCTATCTGGCTTGTTAAAACTGGTCTCTATGTCTTCTTTCAAATATCTAGAGCAAAACATCAAGCACTCATCGCCGATATAGGACTCCTCTGTTGAGCCTTCGTGCCTTGCTTTGTTATGCATAGTTAACCTGAGGTACCCAAGCCTTCTCTCAAATAAAAATATCCAACCATACTGGATAGGTCGTCCCCTTGGTAGTGCGTCATCTGGAAGATGTCAACATAGGTGCACCATTACGTCAAAGAAAGTAGGTGGGAAGAGCTTCTCAAGCTTGCAAAGAATTTCAGGAACGTCATGTCTGAATTGTTTCACGACATTGATTCTTAATGCCTTGCCACACAGCTCACTAGTAGAAAAAGGGTCAAATGTTCAACTCATTAGTCCCGGTTTGTATTTGAGCCGGCACTAATGTGTACTAAAGAGAGTGGTGGCAGGATGTTGTCAGTCTGGGGCCCCTCCAACACCTTTAGTACCGGTTCGTGGCACGAGCCGGTACTAAAGGTCGTCCTATATAAACCCTTCGCCCACCCGAGCTCGCTTCTCCCCCCCTTTCCCCTCTCCTATGTTCTTCCCTTCCTCTCGAGCTCATCACAAATTTTGCCCAAATTTTGTCAAGATTTGAAGGCCCCCATCCATTCAAATGATCACAAAGGTTAGCAACTTTGTCCTTTCATCTCTCATTGCTAGATTAGCTCTTGCAATGGTTTATATAGTGATTAATTTGTGGGGTTTAGTAATTTGTGAGGAATTATATGTGGTAGTATTTGATTTATATGCAATTTGAGGTCAAAATAACACTTAGTTTGCATATGTAGGTGTGGTTTACTTAGTGCCTTCTAAATCTCCGTTGTAACCACCGTCGATCGCCTGCACCGTCTCCGTCAGCCCGGCACCACCTTGTGGTGAGCCTCTTGTTCATGAATTTTTTATATAAAAAATTCATGTTTGTGTGATTTGGACATATAGTTACTCGTATAATTATCTTACCCGTACGTTGTTTGTTATACATAGATCCATGGTTTTGATATCCGCCCCCGTCAGACCTCGTCCTTGTTATGATTCGGATGTGGTATATTCTATTTTAAAACTATTTTCTGCATTTCGTGTTTATGACAAATTATGCCCATCAAGTTGACATAGATATTTTTATCTAGGAGGTATGTGAACCGGAAATTCCAACCGACCCTATTGTCGAGAGGTTAAATTTAGTTGAAAGAGAAAACAAGTATTTGAAAGAAAAAATGAAAAGAATTGAAGGGGAGAAGATGGAATTTGAGTTGCATGTCGACGATGTCGTCGATGATCACAAGATCAAGATGGAGAAAATGAGCTTGAAGATTAGAAAATATGCCATTGATAGTGAGGCTTGGTATCATTATGCTGTTGGATCAGTTGTTACCTTAGTTGCGATCTTGATCGCATTTGTTGTTGCATTTAAATGCTTTAGCTAGAGAGTTATTTGTTTGTTGCATTTAAGTGTTGTATGAACTTTATGTATGAACTTGTATTAATTTGATCTTTTCGGTGTCGTGTAATTAAGATGAGCCGACAATGGCTGTACGATGACCGATGCTCTCCCGAGTTCATTAATGGCGTGCATACTTTTCTGCTTGCGACTGAGGCAAACAAGCGGGCAGATGGTTTTATGCCTTGTCCACGTGCTGGTTGTAAGAATGATCACAATTACTCTAACGTAAGAACCATTCACATCCACCTGTTTGAGTCCGGTTTCATGCCCCACTATAATGTTTGGACCAAGCACGGAGAAAGAGGGGTTATGATGGAAGACAATGAAGAAGAGGAGGACGACGACAGCTATCCTGGACATGGGTTCCCTGAATACGATGATACAACAATGAGGGAAGAAGCTGAGTCGGCAATGGGGGAAGAAGCTGAGCCGGCAATGCGGGAAGAAGCTGAAGAAGAGGCATTAAATGAGCCCGCTGATGATCTAGGTTGTGCCATTGCCGATGCAAAGAGAAACTGTGCAAGTGATTCGGAGAAGAATAAGTTGCAGCGCATCTTAGAGGATCACAAGAAATTGTTGTACCCGAATTGTGAAGCTGACAAGAAAAAGTTTTGCACCACACTGGAATTGCTGCAATGGAAGGCAGAGGATGGTGTATCTGACAATGGATTTGCGAAGTTGCTGGTAATGATAAAGAATATACTTCCAAAGGAAAACGAATTGCCCGAGAGTACGTACGAAGCAAAGAAGATTTTCTGCCCTCTGGGGTTAGAGGTGCAGAAGATACATGCATGCCCTAATGACTGCATCCTCTACTGCGGTGAGTACGAGGATTTGAACGCGTGCCCGGTATGCGGTGCATTGCGCTATAAGATCAGCCGCGATGTCCCTGGTGATGTCGAGGGCGAGCGCCCCAGAAAAAGATTCCTGCCAAAGTGATGTGTTATGCTCCTATAATACCACGGTTGAAACGTTTCTTCCAGAACAAAGAGCACGCCAAGGCGATGCGATGGCATAGAGAAGACCGTAAGAAAGACGGAAAGTTGAGTGTACCCGCTGACGGGTCGCAGTGGAGAAAAATCGAGAGAAAGTATAGGAAGGAGTGTGCAGGTGACGCAAGAAACGTATGGTTTGGTCTAAGCGCAGATGGCATTAATCCTTTTGAGGAGCAGAGCAGCAGCCATAGCACATGGCCTGTGACTCTATGTATGTATAACCTTCCTCCTTGGTTCTGCATGAAGCGGAAGTTCATTATGATGCCAGTGCTCATCCAAGGCCCTAAGCAACCTGGAAACCACATTGATGTGTACCTAAGGCCATTAGTTGAAGAACTCTTACAGCTATGGAATGGAACAGGTGTACGTGCGTGGGATGAGCACGGACAGGAAGAATTTGACCTAAAGGCGTTGCTGTTCATGACCATCAATGATTGGCCTGCTCTCAGTAACCTTTCAGGACAGACAAACAAGGGATACCGTGCATGCCCGCACTGTTTGGATGGCACCGACAGTATATATTTGGATAATTGTAGGAAGAATGTGTACCTGGGACATCGTCGATTTCTTCCGATCAGGCATCCCGTAAGAAAGAAAAGCAAGGATTTCAAAGGTGAGGCGGATCACCGGACGAAGCCTCGCCACCGTACTGGTGCTGATGTACATGATAAGGTCAAGGATTTGAAGGTAGTCTTTGGAAATGGTCCTGGCAGACAACCTGTTCTGAATGACGCTGACGGACGTGCACCCATGTGGAAGAAGAAATCTATATTTTGGGACCTGCCCTATTGGAAAGACCTAGAGGTCCGCTCCGCAATCGACGTGATGCACGTGACGAAGAATCTTTGCATGACCCTGCTTGGCTTCTTGGGCGTGTATGGGAAGACAAACCATACACCGGAGGCACGGGAGGACCAACAATGTATGCACGGAAAAGACGGCATACATAAGGGTCATGCCAGCTATGCTCTTACAAAAGAAGAGAAGGAAATCTTCTTTGAATGCCAGCTCAGTATTAAGGTACGGTCTGGCTTCTCATCGAATATAAAAGGAATAATAAATATGGCAGAGAAAAAGTTCCAGAACCTGAAGTCTCATGACTGCCTCATCATTATGACGCAACTGCTTCCGGTTGCATTGAGGGGGATTCTACCGGAAAATGTTTGATTAGCCATTGTGAAGCTATGTGCATTCCTCAATGCAATCTCTCAGAAGGTAATCGATCCAGAAATCATACCAAGGTTAGAGAATGATTTTGTGCAATGTCTTGTCAGTTTCGAGTTGGTGTTTCCACCATCCTTCTTCAACATCATGAAGCACGTCCTAGTTCACCTATGCGAAGAGATTAACGTTTTGGGTCCTGTATTTCTACACAATATGTTCCCGTTTGAGAGGTTCATGGGAGTCTTAAAGAAATATGTTCATAGCCGTGCTAGGC
Source organism: Aegilops bicornis (assembly GCA_021605145.1). Taxonomy (NCBI): domain Eukaryota; kingdom Viridiplantae; phylum Streptophyta; class Magnoliopsida; order Poales; family Poaceae; genus Aegilops; species Aegilops bicornis. The sequence continues at coordinate 675,198,676 of CM038669.1, read as the reverse complement.
CAGAAGGAAGCATCTCCAAGGGCCATGAAGATGAGGAGGCCATTGAGTTTTGTATTGACTTTATTCCTGACCTTAAGACGATTGGTGTTCCTGAATCATGCATAAGGGCAGACTGGATGGAAAAGGCACGCTAGGAGGGCATCAAATAATATGTATGGATGGACATTCTCTCACTCAAGCACACTACACTGTTCTACAGAATTCCGCCTTGGTGGCTCCGTATATGGACGAACACAAGAATTTTCTACGCTCCAAACACCCGGAGCGGTCTCGATGACCGGATTACACGTGAACAAACGGGACTTTCGCCGCTGGTTGCAGACATCGCGTTATGCATGACGCCGCTATTGAAGATGACCTGTACTTGATGTCCTAGTTACCATCTTCGAATATAACGACTTTCAAAGGGTATGAGATAAATGGGAATACATTTTACACTATCGCCCAAGATAAGAAGAGCACCAACCAAAACAGAGGTGTCCGCTTTGATGCAGCAACCAAGACGAGAAAGGAAACATATTATGATTACATAGAGGACACATGTGAACTTGACTATGTACGTGGTTTGAAGGTCCCTTTGTTTCGGTGCAAATGGATCAATATGACACAAGGCGGGGTAACGGAAGACCCGCAGTACGGAATGACAACAGTGAATCTCAACAATCTTGCGTATGCGCATTTAACCATTCGTCCTAGCCAATGATGTGGCACTGGTTTTCTATGTGAAGGACATGTCTACCAAGCCGAGAAAAAAAAGATAAGGAAGCGAATGCATCATACGATGAGCCAAAGCGCCACATAGTTCTTTTCCGGGAAGAGAAACATCGTGGAGTGGATGAAAAGACAGACATGTCAAGATTATGAAAAGTTTGATAAAATTGCTCCATTCACAAAGTGAATATTGACCCGAGCATCCAGTTAAATGATGAAAATTTTCCATGGTTACGGCGCAAAGGGACACACGCGAAGAAAAAGTTTCACACCCAAAGATCTGGGATGTGATCGGCTTCACTATAATCACTTTCTTCTGTGTTTCACACCCAGGAGGGAATCTCTGTAATAGTTAGGGTAGATATGTGTTTTGGCATTTGAAACGTGAAGAAATTTTATGTGCAAACAAATTCTTTCATGCATTTACTGATTTTTTCAGCTAAATAACCCTGAAATTGAAAAACACTTCAAATGAACTCCGAAAAGGTTGAATGTTGGAATGGTATCATAATTTCACCCACATAGCATCTGCAAAAATGTAGAGAGGGTTACGGCAAAAACTGGATGCGCTTCGTGTACAAAATGGACAATCTCTTTCGAAGTATCAGGGTTTCGAACGAAAACTCATATGTCACAAAGGCATTTCATTTTTTACATAACCTAAGTATTACCAAATTGATTATAATGATAAAACACACTAATATTAAACATAAAAAAATAATCACTGAAAAATCTATTTTTAAAGTTAAGTTATTCACAAACTAGTGATTCACACAAATTTCACATAATTCAAAATTTAAACTATTCAAATTTGAAAACTACCGGCACTAACACAAAGTTTGTAACTTTTTTTACCTAAAGCAAAAATATTCACAAAGAAACTCTAAATACAGCAAAAAACAACTAAAAAAAAAAGAAAGCAGAAAAAAAGAAAGCCCACCTACTGGGCCACAGCGGCGTGCATACGACTAGAAATCCATATTCTACTTGGGCCAGGATGCAGGCCCGCTAGACCAGCAGGCCCAGCAGGGCATCGCACCAGAGGTAGGCCCAGCATGCCTGCTTTAGAGAGGATCTCGAGACAGCAGCGGCAGCGGGGCTTATAAGCAGGTGTGAGCGCCCCTCGGCTAGCGAGGTGGGACTAAACTTCTGCGCCCCTCGCCTGGCAGTGCACCCCATTTATTACCGGGTCGTGGCTCCAACCGGTACTAAATGGGGGGTCTTTAGTACCGGCTGGAGCCACCACCCGGTACTAAAGGCCTACCCTTCCCGCCGCTTGGCCTGGCCAAAACAGGCCTTTAGTACCGCTCCAACCGGTACTAAAGGTGCCTCCTATATAAAAAACAGTTCGAAAATTTTCAGTTTCTCATCTCCCACTTCTCTCTGCCGCTGCCCTGTCCCGCGCCGTCGCCGCCCCTGTCGCACCGCCCCCTCGACTCCGCGCCGCCCCCGTCCTCGTCGCATCGTCCCGTCGACTCCGCCGCCCCGTCGCCGCAGCCCACCCCGTCGTCGTACCCGGCCCGTCGCCGTCCCCTCCCTCGCCGTCGCGCCTTGGATCGAAACCTCAACTTCGCCGTCACTGACGCGCCTCAAATCACCGTCACGTCGACCTCGCCCTTGTGGTGAGCCCTCCAACCCCTCTCCTCCCTCCAATCGATCTAAGCCACCGCGCCACCGGCACCGGCCGTAGCTACTGCACACACGCACGCGCGCGCGCACACACACACACAATTTTTTGTTTTTAGTTTTTAGTCTTTTCTGTTTTTCATACAAAGTTTTAGATGAATTAATTAATTAGATTAGATTAATGTCAAATAGTATATAGAAATGTTAGTTATAATATATATAATATCAAAGGTTTTTTTTCTTCTGTTTTTACCGTTTTTTCTATTTTTTATACAAATGTTATAGAAATGTTAGTTTTAGCTAGATGAAGTAGATTAATTTTAAGTTGTTAGACGATGATCGATGTTTTTTTAGTTTCTTATAATTTTAGTTATAGAAATATAGAATTTGTATATAAGAAATCACAATCCAATAATTTAAAAAATGTTACATTTGCATATAGTATTTGTTTTCGACGATGCCCGGCCCGCATCCTCGCTGTCGAGCCGTTCGGAGGACCCATGTCCGGGACTGGGCTCCGCCCGGTCTGGCACTAGGAGGTGCTACCTTCAGGGGGGCGCCGCTTGGTGAGGAACCCTTCCCCGGGTCCCGTCATCGACCCTGATCTCCTTTGGTGGCGTTCGCGTGGGCCACGTTCGGTGCAGAGGGAGCCGGCCCTGCCGGAGGTGGTGCGTCGCCGTGTCAGGGAGGAGGATGAGCACGTCCGTCGCTACATGGCTGCTATGGACGTCAGGTTCTCCAATACCTGGCAGGTTCTTTGGGAAGATGACCGGAGCTATGAACCTGTGATGGTTCCTTCTCTTTGGGTGCCCACCGCCCGCGCCTCACGAAGCGCGAGTGGCCTAGATTCTTCTGTAGTATTCGATCTTTATTAGCTAGCTAGCTAGTGATGTATTCTATATATAATATTCGAGAAAATGTATTCGAGATTATATATTATTCGAGACGATGTATTCGAGATTATATATTATCCGAGACGATGCATATTATGTACTATGATTCAGTTTTTCCTTATTGATTGCATCCATGCATTGTAATTTGAATACTATACTGTTTTATATTTCTTCTGGATTAATTAAATAAAAGCTATGGTGGATAATACCGGCAGAGAGGGAGAAGAGACCCTGTTCGAGATCATACGCAGCCCTCGCGGGCCAGATGATCAGAATGAAGAAGATGACGTCTCCCAATATCAGAACAATACCAGGGAGGGTGATGATATGATATTCGATCGCGACGACCAAATTGATGAAGTCATGAACTATGATTATGATTATGATGACGCCAACAATGTTGATCCTGAAATAACAGAGACCGGCGAGGTATATTTATATAAGCAGGCATCTGGTGATCATCACATGTTTTTTTTGGATTTGAAGATATATTAATGAATCAATCTTTCTGTTGGGGAACGTAGCAGAAATTCAAAAATTTCCTACGTGTCACCAAGATCTATCTATGGAGAAACTAGCAACGAGGGAAGGAGAGTGCATCTACATACCCTTGTAGATCGCTAAGCGGAAGCGTTCAAGAGAACGGGGTTGAAGGAGTCGTACTCGTCGTGATCCAAATCACCGGAGATCCTAGTGCGAACGGACGGCACCTCCGCTCAACACACGTACAGCCCCGTGACGCCTCCCATGCCTTGATCCAGCAAGAAGAGAGGGAGAGGTTGAGGAAGACTCCATCCAGCAGCAGCACAATGGCATGGTGGTGATGGAGGAGCGTGGCAATCCAGCAGGCTTCGCCAAGCACCATGGGAGAGGAGGAGGAGGAGAGGCAGGCTGCGCCAAGAGGGAGATCGAATCGCGTGTATTGGGCAGCCCCTAGGCCTCATATATATAGGGGAGAGGGAGGGCTGCGCCCCCATCTAGGGTTTCCACCCCAAGGGGTGCGGCCAGCCCTAGATGGGGCTTGGGGAGGCGGCCAAGAGGGGAGGGAGAGGGAGGCGCCCACTAGATGGGCCTTAGGGCCCATCTAGACTAGGGTTTGCCCCCTCCCACTCATCCTTGCGCCTTGGGCCCCTTGTGAAGCACCAGCCCTCCTAGGGGCTGGTCCCTCCCACACTTGGCCCACGCAACCTTCGGGGCAGGTGGCCCCACTTGGTGGACCCCGGGACCCTCCGGTGGTCCCAGAGACATTACCGATATTGCCCAAACTTTTCCGGTGACCAAAACAGGACTTCCCATATATAAATCTTTACCTCCGGACCATTCCGGAACTCCTCGTGACGTCCGGGATCTCATCCGGGACTCAACAACATTCGGTAACCACATACAAACTTCCTTTATAACCCTAGCGCCATCGAACCTTATGTGTAGACCCTACGGGTTCGGGAACCATGCAGACATGACCGAGACGTTTCTACGGTCAATAACCAACAGCGGATCTGGATACCCATGTTGGCTCCTACATGTTACACGATGATCTCATCGGATGAACCACGATGTCAAGGACTCAATCGATCCCGTATACAATTCCCTTTGTCTAGCGGTATTGTACTTGCCCGAGATTCTATCGTCGGTATCCCGATACCTTGTTCAATCTCGTTTCCGGCAAGTCTCTTTACTCGTTCCGTAACACATCATCCCGTGATCAACCCCTTGGTCACATTGTGCACATTATGATGATGTCCTACCGAGTGGGCCCAGAGATACCTCTCCGTTAACCGGAGTGACAAATCGAGTCTCGATTCGTGCCAACCCAACAGACACTTTCGGAGATACCTGTAGTGCACCTTTATAGTCACCCGATTACGTTGTGACGCTTTGGTACACCCAAAGCATTCCTACGGTATCCGGGAGTTGCACAATCTCATGGTCTAAGGAAATGATACTTGACATTAGAAAAGCTTTAGCATACGAACTACGATCTTTGTGCTAGGCTTTAGGATTGGTTCTTGTCCATCACATCACTCTCCCAATGATGTGATCCCATTATCAATGACATCCAATGTCCATGGTCAGGAAACCATAACCATCTATTGATCAACGAGCTAGTCAACTAGAGGCTTACTAGGGACATGGTGTTGTCTATGTATCCACACATGTATATGAGTTTCCTATCAATACAATTATAGCATGGATAATAAACGATTATCATGAACAAGGAAATATAATAATAACTAATTTATTATTGCCTCTAGGGCATATTTCCAACAGTCTCCCACTTGCACTAGAGTCAATAATCTAGTTCACATAGTCATGTGATTAACGCTGATAGGTCACATCGCCATGTGACCAACATCCAAAGAGTTTACTAGTGTCTGACAACTAGATCACATCATCATGTGATTAAGACTCAATGAGTTACGGGGTTTGATCATGTTTTGCTTGTGAGAGAGGTTCTAGTCAACGGTCCGAACCTTTCAGATCTGTGTGCTTTGCAAATTTCTAGGTCATATTGTAAATGCTGCTTCCACGCTCCACTTGGAGCTATTCCAAATGGTTGCTCCACTATACGTATCCGGTTTGCTACTCAGAGTCACTTTCGGATAGGTGTTAAAGCTTGCACCGACGTAACCCTTTACGCGAACTCTTTATCACCTCCATAATGGAGAAACATGTCCTTATTTACTCCAAGGACAATTTTGATCGATGTCCAATGATCCATTCTGGATCATTTTGTACCCTCGACTGACTCATGGCAAGGCACACTTCCGGTACACAAGATAGCATCTTGTAGAGCCTATGTCTAAGGCATAGGGACGACCTTCATCCTTTCTCTCTGCTCGCCGTGGTCGAGCTTTAACTCTTAACTTCATACCTTACATCTCGTGCAAGAACTCCTTCTTTGATCGATCCATCTTGAACACCTTCAAGATCATGTCAAGGTATGTGCTCATTTGAAAGTATTATTAAACATTTTGATCTATCTTATAGATCTTGATGCTTATTGTTCAAGTAGCTTAATCCAGGTTTTCTATTGAAAACATCTTTCAAATAACCCTATATGCTTTCCAGAATTCTACATCATTTACTGATCATCAATATGTCAACAACATATACTCATCAGAAATTCTATAGTGCTCCCACTCACTTCTTTGGAAATACAAGTTTCTCATAAACTTTGTATAAACCCAAAATCTTTGATCATCCTATCAAAGTGCATATTCCAACTCCGAGATGCTTACTCCAGTCCTTAGAAGGATTGTTGGAGCTAGCATACCTTTTAGCATCCTTAGGATTGACAAAACTTTTCTGATTGTATCACATACAACCTTTCCTTACGAAGACCGGTAAGGAAACTCGCTTTTGACATCCATCTCGCTAGATTTCATAAATGCAGCTAATGCTAACATGATTCCGACGGACTTAAGCATCGCTACGGATGAGAAAATCTCATCTTAGTCAACTTGTGAAAAACTCTTTGCCACAAGTCGAGCTTCATAGACGGTGACATTACCGTCCACGTCCGTCTTCTTCTTAAAAATCCATTTATCTCAGTAGCTTGCCGATCATCGGGCAAGTCCACCAAAGTCCATGCTTTGTTCTGATACATGGATCCTATCTCGGATTTCATGGCCTCTAACCATTTGTCGGAATATGGGCCCACCATCGCTTCTCCATAGCTCGTAGGTTCATTGTTGTCTAGCAACATGACCTTCAAGACAGGATTACTGTACCACTCAAGCAAAGACGCATCCTTGTCACCCCACGAGGTACGCAGTAGTGACTTGATCCGAAGTTTCATGATCACTATCATAAGCTTCTACTTCAATTGGTGTAGGTGCAACAGGAACAACTTCCTGTGCCCTGCTACACACTAGTTGAAGTGACGGTTCAGTAACCTCATCAAGTCTCCACCATCCTCCCACTCAACTTTTCGAGACGAACTTTTCCTTGAGAAAGGACCCGATTCAAGAAACAATCCCTATTGCTTTCGGATCTGAATTAGGAGGTATACCCAACTGTTTTTGGGTGTCCTATGAAGATGCATTTTATCCGCTTTGGGTTCGAGCTTATCAACCTGAAACTTTTTCACATAAGCGTCGCAGCCCCAAACTTTTAAGAAACGACAACTTAGGTTTCTCCAAACGATGTCGTCTCAATGGAATTACGTGGTACCCTATTAAAGTGAGTGCGGTTGTCTCTAATGCCAAACCCATGAATAATAGTGGTAATTCGATAAGAGACATCATGGTATGCACCATATCCAATAGAGTGCAACTATGATGTTCGGACACACCATCACACTATGGTGTTCCAGGCGGTATTAATTGTGAAACAATTTGCACAGTGTCTTAATTGTGTGCCAAAACTCGTAACTCAGATATTCATCTCTATGATCATATCATAGATATTCTATCCTCTTGTCACGAAGATCTTAAACTTCACTCTGAAATTACTTGAACCATTCAATAATTCAGACTTGTGTTTCATTAAGTAAATATACTCAACATCTACTCGAATCATGCTGTGAAGTAAGAACATAACGATATTCCTTTGCATGCCTCAAAGACTCATTGGACTGCACATATCAAAATGTGTTACTTCCAACAAGTTGCTATCTTGTTCCATCTTCTGAAACCGAGGCTTTTCACCATCTTGCCCATGTGGTATGTTTTGCATATCTCAAGTGATTCAAAATCAAGTGAGTCCAAACGATCCATCTGCATGGAGTTTCTTCATGCGTATACACCAATAGACATGGTTCGCATGTCTCAAACTTTTCAAAAATGAGTGAGTCCAAGGATCCATCAACATGGAGCTTCTTCATGCGTTTTATACCAATATGACTTGCATGGCAGTGCCACAAGTAAGTGGTACTATCATTACTATCTTATATTTTTGGCATGAAAATGTGTATCACTACGATCGAGATTCAATAAACCATTTATTTAGGTGCAATACCATTGAAGGTATTATTCAAATAAATAGAGTAACCATTATTCTCTTTAAATGAATAACCGTATTGCGATAGACATAATCCAATCATGTCTATGCTCAACGCAAACACCAAATGATAATTATTCTGGTTTAATACTAATCTTGATGGTAGAGGGAGCGTGCGATGTTTGATCACATCAAAATTGGAAACACTTCCAACACATATCGTCAGCTCTCCTTTAGCTAGTCTCCGTTTATTCCGTAGCTTTTATTTCGAGTTACTAACACTTAGCAACCGAACCGGTATCTAATACCCTGGTGCTAATAGGAGTACTAGTAAAGTACACATTAACATAATGTATATCCAATATACTTCTATCGACCTTGCCAGCCTTCTCATCTACCAAGTATCTAGGGTGGTTCCGCTTCTGTGTCTGTTCCTCTCATTACAGAAGCACTTAGTCTCGTGTTTGGGTTCAACCTTGGGTTTCTTCACAAGAGCAGCAACTGTTTTGCCATTTCATGGAGTATCCCTTGTTGCCCTTGCCCTTCTTGAAACTAGTGGTTTCACCAACCATCAACAATTGATGCTCCTTCTTGATTTCTACTTTCGCGGTGTCAAACATCGTGAATACCTCAAGGATCATCATATCTATCCACGATATGTTATAGTTCATCACGAAGCTCTAGTAGCTTGGTGGCAATGTCTTTGGAGAAACATCACTATCTCATCCGGAAGATTAACTCCCACTCGATTCAAGTGATTGTTGTACCCGGACAATCTGAGTACAAGCTCAACGATTGAGATCTTCTCCCTTAGTTTGTAGGCTAGAAAACTGCCGGAGGTCTCATACCTCTTGACGTGAGCACGAGCCTGAAATCCCAATTTCAGCCCTCAGAACATCTCACATGTTCCGTGACGTTTCAAAACGTCTTTGGTGCCTTAATTCTAAGCCGTTTAACATTACCGAACTATCACGTAGTCATCAAAACGTGTGTGTCAGATGTTCGCAACATCCACAGACCACGTTCGAGGTCCAAAGACACCGAGCGGTGCATTAAGGACATAAGCTTTCTACTAACCGCATAATTGCTAGTGTCAACTTTCAACTATATTTTCTCTAGGAACATATCTAAACAGTAGAACTAAAGCGCGAGCTTACGACATAATTTGCAAAGATCTTTTGACTATGTTCAGGATAATTAAGTTCATCTTATGAACTCCCACTCAGATAGACATCCCTCTGGTCATCTAAGTGATTACATGATCCGAGTCAACTAGGCCGTGTCCGATCATCACGTGAGACGGACTAGTCATCATCGGTGAACATCTTCATGTTGATCGTATCTACTATATGACTCATGCTCGACCTTTCGGTCTATGTGTTCCGAGGCCATGTCTGTACATGCTAGGCTCGTCAAGTTAACCCTAAGTGTTTCGCGTGTGTAAATCTGTCTTACACCCGTTGTATGTGAACGTAAGAATCCATCACACCCGATCATCACGTGGTGCTTAGAAGCGACGAACTTTAGCAACGGTGCACGGTTAGGGGAGAACACTTCTTGAAATTGTTGTAAGGGATCATCTTATTTACTACCGTCGTTCTAAGTAAACAAGATGCATAAACATAATAAACATCACATGCAATTATATAGTAGTGACATGATATGGCCAATATCATATAGCTCCATTGATCTCCATCTTCGGGCTCCATGATCATCATCGTCACCGGCATGACACCATGATCTCCATCATCGTGTCTTCATGAAGTTGTCTCGCCAACTATTACTTCTACTACTATGGCTATCGGTTAGCAATAAAGTAAAAGTAATTACATGGCGTTGTTTAATGACACGCAGGTCATACAATAAATAAAGACAACTCCTATGGCTCCTGCCGGTTGTCATACTCATCGACATGCAAGTCGTGAATCCTATTACAAGAACATGATCAATCTCATACATCACATATCATTCATCACATTCTTCTTGGCCATATCACATCACATAGCATACCCTGCAAAAACAAGTTAGACGTCCTCTAATTGTTGTTTGCATGTTTTATGTGGCTGCTATGGGTTTCTAGCAAGAACGTTTCTTACCTACGCAAAAACCACAACGTGATATGCCAATTGCTATTTACCCTTCATAAGGACCCTTTTCATCGAATCTGTTCCGACTAAAGTGGGAGAGACTGGCACCCGCTTAGCCACCTTATGCACCAAGTGCATGTCGCGGTGGAACCTGTCTCACGTAAAATGCGTGTAAGGTCGGTCCGGCCGCTTCATCCCACAATACCGTCGAAACAAGATTGGACTAGTAACGGTAAGCATATTGAACAACATCAACGCCCACAACTACTTTGTGTTCTACTCGTGCAAAGAATCTACGCAATAGACCTAGCTCATGATGCCACTTTGTTGGGGAACGTGGCAGAAATTCAAAATTTCCTACGTGTCACCAAGATCTATCTATGGAGAAACTAGCAACGAGGGAAGGAGAGTGCATCTACATACCCTTGTAGATCGCTAAGCGGAAGCGTTCAAGAGAACGGGGTTGAAGGAGTCGTACTCGTCGTGATCCAAATCACCGGAGATCCTAGTGCGAACGGACGGCACCTCCGCGTTCAACACACGTACAGCCCGGTGACGTCTCCCATGCCTTGATCCAGCAAGGAGAGAGGGAGAGGTTGAGGAAGACTCCATCCAGCAGCAGCACAACGGCATGGTGGTGATGGAGGAGCGTGGCAATCCCGCAGGGCTTCGCCAAGCACCATGGGAGAGGAGGAGGAGGAGAGGCAGGGCTGCGCCAAGAGGGAGATCGAATCGCGTGTATTGGGCAGCCCCTAGGCCTCATATATATAGGGAGAGGGAGGGCTGCGCCCCCATCTAGGGTTTCCACCCCAAGGGGTGCGGCCAGCCCTAGATGGGGCTTGGGAGGCGGCCAAGAGGGGAGGGAGAGGAGGCGCCCACTAGATGGGCCTTAGGGCCCATCTGGACTAGGGTTTGCCCCCTCCCACTCATCCTTGCGCCTTGGGCCCCTTGTGGGGGGCGCACCAGCCCTCCTAGGGTCTGGTACCCTCCCACACTTGGCCCACGCAACCTTCTGGGGCAGGTGGCCCCACTTGGTGAACCCCGGGACCCTCCCGGTGGTCCCGGTACATTACCGATATCGCCCGAAACTTTTCCGGTGACCAAAACAGGACTTCCCATATATAAATCTTTACCTCCGGACCATTCCGGAACTCCTCGTGACGTCCGGGATCTCATCCGGGACTCCGAACAACATTCGGTAACCACATACAAACTTCCTTTATAACCCTAGCATCATCGAACCTTAAGTTTGTAGACCCTACGGGTTCGGGAACCATGCAGACATGACCGAGACGTTCTACGGTCAATAACCAACAGCGGGATCTGGATACCCATGTTGGCTCCTACATGTTCCACGATGATCTCATCGGATGAACCACGATGTCAAGGACTCAATCGATCCCGTATACAATTCCCTTTGTCTAGCGGTATTGTGCTTGCCCGAGATTCGATCGTCGGTATCCCGATACCTTGTTCAATCTCGTTTCCGCAAGTCTCTTTACTCGTTCCGTAACACATCATCCCGTGATCAACCCCTTGGTCACATTGTGCACATTATGATGATGTCCTACCGAGTGGGCCCAGAGATACCTCTCCGTTAACCGGAGTGACAAATCCCAGTCTCGATTCGTGCCAACCCAACAGACACTTTCGGAGATAGTTGTAGTGCACCTTTATCGTCACCCGATTACGCTCGACGTTTGGTACACCCAAAGCATTCCTACGGTATCCGGGAGTTGCACAATCTCATGGTCTAAGGAAATGATACTTGACATTAGAAAAGCTTTAGCATACGAACTACGATCTTTGTGCTAGGCTTTAGGATTGGGTCTTGTCCATCACATCATTCTCCCAATGATGTGATCCCGTTATCAATGACATCCAATGTCCATGGTCAGGAAACCATAACCATCTATTGATCAACGAGCTAGTCAACTAGAGGCTTACTAGGGACATGGTGTTGTCTATGTATCCACACATGTATATGAGTTTCCTATCAATACAATTATAGCATGGATAATAAATGATTATCATGAACAAGGAAATATAATAATAACTAATTTATTATTGCCTCTAGGGCATATTTCCAACACTTTCTTCTTTCAGCCCTCCGGATCGAGCAAATCTGCTTCTATAGGCAGCAGGATAGTGCGAGGCCCGGGCAAAAAGTTAAAGTAGGGTGTAAAGTACAACATCAATGCCATCTAAAATAATGGCGAACCAAGCACGCCTAAGAACATTGCGAACAAGTTCATTCGTCAGTGCGGAGTTCTTGTGAGGGACCAACTCCCGATCTCCATTCAAGAATGGAAAGGTCCAACAAAGAAACGTCCAGATCTTACTTGGGTCGATGACAGAGCAAAAAAATGCTTTGGGAATCTCTCATGGAACATTTCACCCTACCAGATCATTTCACTGATGTAGATGTGGAGAAAGTCAAGGACGCTGCTCTTTGGAAGATGGCAATTGCGTTCAACACCCACAAGAAAACTATATGGGCCAAGTACGTCGAAGGAGGAAAGAAGACTCGAGAATTCAAGGGAACACTAGAGAAGCAAAGAGAACACCGGCCTGCTTTCGTGAAGTTCAAGCAATCATAATTATCTAAGGAACGGTCGAGAAAAAACAAGGCCAATGCCGCAAAAAAGGAGCAGTTCCATAGGCTGGGGCCAGGTGGCTACACGGTGGCAATGCCTAAGTCGGATAAGTCTGAGCAAGACATGCTGGATGCAGAGGTCACTCCAGTTACTAGGAGCTGGCCCCCCCAGGTGTAGAACTTGGTTCTATGCGCATGGGGGGCGTTGGACCCGAAGACAGGCCTGGTTTTGAAGAAGGCAAGTCTTAAAGGAACCAAAGATAAGTTACTTCAAGCAATCGATCCCCCGCTTGTTGTGCCAACACATGAGAGTACCGGCGCCCCATGTGGGCAAACCGTTCCCCAGCTGGGCAATCAGCTGGTAATAACCGAGGAGCATAGAAGGCACGCTGAAATGCTCGGTATCACTGTTGGACAACTCCTCGAGATCGAGCCCATGTCTCCGCTTAGAGAGGAGGAAATAAAACGGAAATATGTCTGCAGCCAACCTTTGGTCGAGCCCGAGGAGGTCAAGAACCTCCCAGCGAGAATATATGAATTGCATGATTGTTACATCAAAATTACCAAGAGTTCCAATTGAGAGTCCCTCATGGTGAAAGTCAAGGAAGAGCATTACTTCCATAAGCTAGCTCTGTCCATTGAGTATTCAGAACTATTTCAGTTATTCAATCAAGATGCACTCGACAAATCTCTCGTCAGTTGCTATTGTCTGTAAGTGATTTCTTTCTGTAATTTAAGTCTCAAGCTAGCTTTAGTGCTCATTGATCGATCATTACCTGTAATTATCCTCACTATATTCTTTTCTGTGGTATTATGCAGGATGAAGATGTATGAAATGAAAAAAGCTGGACGCTATGGCATTGGGTTCATTGACCCAAATATCATTAATGAACACACATGGAAATTGGAATGGTATAAAACAGATGTAGAGAATAAAATTCTAGAGTTCTTGAAGCGCCTCAATACCAATGAAGATATACTACTTCCTTACAACTTCCTATGAGTCACACTGTCTTGTACTACAAATTCTGTTTTTTCTTACTAGCTAGCTAGATGTTAATAATTAAGTGTATAGGGTTTAGGGTAGTTGATTAGTGTTATGCACATGCCCACTTAATTAAGACATGCAAACGTGTGCCCATGCAGTTACCATTGGATCTTGTTAGTTATTAGAGTTGAAGAAGGAAAAGTTGAAGTACTGGACTCACTACTTAAAAAAAAGTGACTTCACCATCTTGAAGGGTATAGTCGACAGGTAATTTCAATCATTATTTAACTATATCTCGGCCTATTTAGTTCGTCATTTCCTAATATCAACTATTTAATAACCCCTATATTAATTTTCTTTGCCGGCGGGCAGGGCTTGGGCAAAGTTCATCAAGGTGACTCCAGGAAAATGGCGACAAAAGCTGTTTTGGTATCGACCCAAGGTAAGTAATTAAGTAGTACTAGCTAGCTACCATCTCTTTAATTCTTGTTTCAATACCATTAATTAATTATCATGGTTGATTAATTATTATCTGACTAAATTCCATTCTCGTAAAGGCCCTGAAGCAGGCGCTGGGGACTGAAGTGTGTGCATACTACGTTTGCGAGAACATTCGCATGATGGCGTCCGAAAGGAGCAAATCTGATAGACAACAATAGGTACGTTTGCCAGAATACTATTCACAAATTTTACATGATTATCGATATCTAGTCACACAACCAATACACATGCATATTGATCTCCTTCTTAACAATTCAAAGACGTGCGGGGCCAGCTCCTACCAACAGAGCGCATACGAGCACTTCCAGAGGAAATAGCGGGATTTTTGCTCGACCAGGTGATAGATCCCAAAGGAGAATACTATTACCCGCTACCGCCCCCATGAACCACTCCCATATGTCATCGTGCTCCGAAGGCACCAAGGCAACATGTAGGAGAAATTGTATATATTCCTAATTGTATATATATATATATATGTACATGTGTATGTGTGAATAATGGTGGTTGTGAGACATTCAATGATATATATATATATATATATATATATATATATATATATATATATATATATAGGGTGGGTCTATTCTAATAACACCCCTTAAGAGTCTTATTCTGCACACAGAAACGTTATTCTGCTAACACCTAAGACCCGCACCGATAACTACGAAATAACCACACAGAATAACCGACAGAACCACCCGACATTATCCTATCGTCCCCCTCCCACCTCCCCTGTTCTCTGTCTCTCTCCCGTTCTCATCAAACCACGCAGCAACACCTCCTCCTACCCGCAACGCCGCCACGCCACCTCCTCCCGCCCGCCGCAACACCTCGTCCGCCTCGCGTCGCCGCACAACCTCCCCCGCCTCGCGCCGCTGCACCACCTCCTCCGCCTCGGACGCCCGCATCCGGCCGGCCTCCACGGCCTCCCACGATGCCCCGTGACGGCCGACCTCGACCTCCGCCTCTGGACCGTCGCTACGTCCCCGGCACCTGGGGACAGATCCGGGCCCACCATACCACCAGGCGAAGGGATCGAGGAGCCTCCCTCCGCCTCCCTCCGACAACTAGTGCTTCCACCTCTTCGACAAAATTAGACGCCCAGGCTCCCTTCCCTCTCACTACTCGCCCCGTGCAGTTCGCGGATGGAGGGATTGCAGCTCGGTCGGCGAGTCCGTGCAGTTCGCAAGTGATGGGGTTGCAGCTCGGCGGAGCGTCATGAAGCTCGGTTGCATGGCGTGCAGCTCGTTGTGGCTGAGCGTGCAGTTCGCGGCCGCCACAGCCGGCTCCGTTGCTGCTGTCCTCGGCGTCCAGCGGCGGCGCCCGCAGCCTCTCCCCTCCGACAAATGGCGCGAGCTCCCCCTTCCTCCTCTCTGGCTTAGCCATCGACCTCCCGCTATTCGCCAAGGCCGGATTCGTCGCGAGCTTGCCCAGCAGCCGCCGCCGATGGGGCTCGTCTCTGGCGATCTGCTGCTTCTGCCCAACTCCGTCCGGTCGCTGGATCCGCGTCCTGCCTCCACCTGCATCCTACCCATCCCCCGTTAGAGGCCGCGGCGTCCGTCGGTGTACTTTTTGTGGATTTTGGATTGGCAGCTCGGGCAAGTAGAACGTGCAGCTCGCCAGAGTTCACTTCGCCGAGCCGTCCAAAAGGACGTGATACGTGTGTGTGCAGTCTGCGGCGCGTGGCTAGATGTGATGCTCACATACTCTGTTAGATGTGCACCTCACTGTACATAATTTTGTAGCTCGGGAACGAATGAGACGTGGCTAGATGTGCAACTCACTATGTCTAAAGTTGCAGCCCGAGAACGAATGAGAAGTGCAGGTGCATGACTTTACATAATTGTCCAGCTCGCTGGACCCTGTTCGAAGTTCTAAAACAAGTGCAACCCTTAGTGGTTCACCTTGTAGAAAAAGAGAAAGAAATCCCCACGGGAGGTTAACTTCATTCTCAAATGCAATTTGTTTTGTTTGTGGGGCAATTGGAAAAAGTAGCTCACTCCAATTTCTGTAGCAGCTCATTACCTCTATGTATGAAGTGCAATTTGTTTTGTGTGTCTCAAAAATCAGTTGATTGCGTCAACACATGCAGTGAGTTTGGTCTTCGGATGTGGTTCACTTTTGAGAGTGATGCTATTCACTTGCGCCCAACATGAAAGTGTGATTTTTTTAAACGAAACAACAAGATAGCAATGAGGTTCACATTGACATATGTCGCGGTTCATTTGCCTCATCTCTGCGGTCCACTCTCGTTCATAAAAATTATTGAGAAAAAGACAACAAAAACTCACAAAAAAACTCGGGTGAGAAAGTTTACGTCCGACAAAAGAATTCATGAAGTTCACTTGACCGTCTGGTGAAGTGCGGTTTTCAACCGAAGCAGTGCGGTTTTCTGTTGGATGAAGTTCATTGTTCGATTTGGGTGTCACGAAAAACAAAGTGTCCGCATTTCGCTAATTTGAAAACTGCTCTTAAACGGTAAGGAATTAGAGAGAGTGTTCTACATGAAAAAGTTGCGTCTCATCGATATCTTCCCATCGGCATATCATTTGAATCATTTCGACAAGCGGTCTATAAAAATTTCATGAAAAACGATTGCTGCCACTCGTCGTCCGCCGCACCATTTTCAAAATTAAGTTAAAACCGTAAGGAAATGCAAAACCATTTCTACATATTAAAGTTGCGCCTTGTCCATAGCTTTCCAATGATGTATTACGCGCCTCGGTTCAACAAACGGTTCAAAAACAAGAGCGAGAACAGTACCGAAAATTACAATTTTTTTGAAAAAACGTAAATCCGTGATTTAGTAAATTTGAAACTGCTCCTAAACCGTAAGGAATTACAGAAAATAATATAGATTAAAAAGATGCGCCTCGACGATATTTTTCCAACGGCGTATCATTTGCATTATTCCGATGAGCGCTTTAGAAAAAATCGTGAAAATACGCTCGCTGCCACTCGTCATCCGCCGCACCATTTTTAAAACTGCTCTTAAACCGCGAGAAATGTCGAAAAGTCTTCAACATGGCGAAGTTGCGCCTAATCCATAGCTTTCCAACGGTATATTATACGACTCGTTCCGATAAACGATTAAAAATAGATCGAAAACAGTATCGGGAAACACTGCATGCAGTTTTTTTCGACGCGAAGTTCACTAGTCTTGTATTGCAGTGCTCGTCGTCAAAATGATGCAGTGCGTTTCTGTTGACCGTGCAGTTCCGAAGTGTTATCAGAATAACTATTCTGCTAATATTAGCAGAATAGACCGTCTGTATATATATATATAGTAACGCTAAACTAAACGTGGGTGTAAAATAGTTTATTCTATACCCCAGTAATGGTACATACAAAATATAGTAACACACTATGTAAAATATAGTAATTTTCATAAAAATATAATAAATTACAAACATAAATTATAAAAAATATTTTCCGAATTACTACATTTTGTACAACGTTTTATTAGATTTTGTACATAGCGTTACTAGGGGGTGTAGAATAAGCGTTATATATATATCCTACTACCGGGTGTAGTTACACCCATTTCTCATATACTACCATGTGGACCGCCTTTTCAGTTTTAAAAAAATAAAAAAATGATAAAAATGTCAAAAAATTAAAATAAAATAAGTTTCCCATGTGATATGTGGTCTAGTTGTTGGGAAAATTTACAAATATAAATTTTGACTTTATTTGCAAAATCTCTCTGGAAATTTGTAAAATGGGCATAACTTTTGCATACTAACTCGGATGAAAAAGTTTTTTATATGAAAAATCATCTACTCGAAAAGTTAAATCCAAATTTAGCAAGGGATCCATGCCGCTCCTCCCCGTTAAACATTTTCAAAATCTTAAAAATCTAACAGAAAAAAAGTTACGGGGCTTTTAAGATCTGGAGGCAAAAAAATTAAAAAAAATTGATTTTGAATTTTTTTGAATTGTTTTTCAAAAAATGATACGTAATATGACCGGGAAGTTTGAAATATTTTTCAAAATTTCATCATAGTCATGAACATGAACAAAGTCCTAGACATCAACAAGGTATAATATGATTGATATGCTAGATATATCAACAAGTGCCTGTGAAGTGAGCTGTTGCTAGGGTTGGATAGAACTCTGAAGTTAAGCGTGCTTGGGCTGGAGTAGTGTGAGGATGGGTGACCTTTTGGGAAGTTTGACCACGAAGTGCGATTTGACCTGAGTTTAAGCATATTGACCCGAGATTAAGCTATAGTGACCTAAGATTAAGAAAAAAACAAAAAGAAATGGAAAAAAAATTTAAAAAAATTTGAATTTTTTTTAAAAAAATGTTACTAATGGCGCACCTTGGGCTATACTAATGGCGCACCAGTGGTGCGCCATTAGTAAAAAATACTAGTGGCGTGATAGTAATGGCGCACCGGTAGTGCGCCATTAGTAGGCAAAACCGGTGCGCCATTAGTAGGCCTTTTCCTAGTAGTGAGCCCAGTGCGATACAAAAGTGCGGATGACGCTTACTTCCGTCCACCATGCCTCGCTACGGTGGCACTTGGATCCCACCATCGTGCCACTGGATCCTCCGCCTTCAAGCCCCTGCATCTCCAGTGGCGCCAGGCGCGTGACGGTCCCGATCCAGCATGCGGCTTCGATCCAGCATGTCCCGGCCGCCGTACAATGCTGCTCCGCCATCGCTCTGGCAGTCCAAGTGCCCCACCGAAGTCTGTCCGAGTTCCTCCGTCTGCTCCTTCGTGCCGAAGCTTACGCCACAGAGTGCGTAAATCTGAAGATCATTTGGTGTGTCTTCAACAAACGTTGCGTCGAGCCACTGGCACATGTTCGCATCCTCCATCATCTCACTTTTCTACTATTCCTCATGTTCTAGCCATTGGCACATGTGCGTCTTCAGCCAAGCGTTGGTTCGTTCCTCTTGTCCAATTATGTATTGTTTCAAAGTGATTTGATATCTGAAGGTCAACCTTGTCTGCAGATGCAAAGAAATTGGTGTTTCGGTCCGTTGGTTTCAGTTTAACAGGAGCTTCAGTAATGGAAAACTTGAGTTTTCTTCCAAGTTTATCTCGAAAATGCATGACAACCGACGGTCCATTTAATCAGATATGAAATACTTTTAGAAGCAAACGAATCTAAGGCCTCTCCCCGGGTGGTTTTTACCAGGCGATGTACTCATGTCTAGTGCCGTCAGTGTTCACTCAGGGGCGTATTCCTTTTCTTCAGTTTTGTATATATAGTCGTAGAACTATGTAACTTGGTCTAAGTACGAGGGCATGTATGAGAGGAGGGCCTTCTACTCAGACCGGCCGGCCACTTCTTGAGTGATGTTCACATCTACTCTAGCTAGCACCACTCCTGAAGTGCCCCAATCCTTGCCGTGCCAAAGAATAGCCAATTGTTCGCCCATATTTTGTTTCTCTTCTGTATACACTGCATGTGATCTCTGCATGTTTCTATGATTATAAAGTGTTGCCGTTTTTTGCTGCTGAATGGTGAGGTGAGCAAGGGGAGAAGATAAGCTGCCATTGCTATTGTTTCTTCTTTTTATCTCTGAAGTTACGTGAATCAAGTTACAGGAAATGGAAGAAAAAAACTTTAGAAAGAAAATGATGCTTATTGAGCTACTGTAGATGTGTAGCGTTTGGGGCACGTGGGTGTTGTTTGTATATGTACCTGTCAACATGTTATTGACAGAAGTTCTAGTGCGTATATTTGAGCAATTCAAATGATAGAAAAAACATCTTTATTATATGAATGTGACAGGTGGTGCTTTGGCAAGATGATTGTTGTTTTCTGTAGAAATTTTGGACAAATAAATGACATGTTTGCAACCCAGTTTTGTTCTTGAATGCATGAAAGATGTACAAACAAGCACAAAAGTGTGAGCTGTGTAATTTTGTTGCCTTTAGTGTTAGCTAAAGTGAGAACAAAAAATTCCCAATCAATTTCTTTTCAAAGTTCACATGAAAATCACGTGAGAAGTTCGAATATAAGCACACATTCACACATAGTAAAAACTATTGCAATTAAAGAACGATAAAAATGTGTAGTGAAGCATAAATTTTTTGATTTCCGGGGAGTCCATGAAAAAAATATCAAGATGTAAATCACGCTAAAAATTACCGTTTACGTGGAAATCACGCGGGGAGTTTGAATATAAAAAGCACACAGTCACAGATAGTAAAACTAGTATATAAAAATCATTATTTCATGTTTCTAAAAAAATAAGAGCATGAAGTTCAAATTTAAAAAAGGTTCATAAAAATGGGTTTTCCCATGTTTCTGAAAAAGATGGAGAAGTTCGATGATTATAGAAAACTCAAATTTTCCTCATTATTAAAGAGTGGAAACAAGAAGTTCAATAATAAAATAACAAGAAGTTCAACATTTAAAAATAGAGCGCTTCAAAATTTCGTAAAAAGATTAAGGAAATAGACCAGGAAGTCCATATTCAAAAGATGGAGAAGTTCGATGATTATAGAAAACTCAGATTTTCCTTGTTATTAAACAATGGAAACAAGAAGTTCAAAATATTATAACAAGAAGTTCAACTAATAAAAACAGAGCGCTTCAAAATTTCATAAAAAAAGATTAAGAAAATAAAACTAGGAAGTCCATATTAAAAAGATGGAGAAGTTCGATGATTATAGAAAACTCAGATTTTCCTCGTTATTAAAGAATGGAAACAAGAATTTCAAAAATAAAAAACAAGGAGTTCAACTTTTAAAAATATAACGCTTCAAAATTTCATAAAAAATGATTAAGAAATAAAACCAGGAAGTCCATATTAAAAAGATGGAGAAGTTTGATGATTATAGAAAACTCAGATTTTCCTCGTTATTAAAGAATAGAAAAAAGAAGTTCAAAAATAAAATAAAAAGAAGTTCAACTATTAAAAATAGAGCACTTCAAAATTCATAAAAAAAGATTAAGAAAATTAGATAAAAAAATTGATAAAAAAACTCAAATATTTTCACGTAACCAAGAGAAGATCAGGTTGATAACTGCTAGAAGTTCATGTACTACACGGTGTGCATTTTGTATTAAAAAAGAATAAAAAAGCAAAGGCTAAAAGTTTTGTTGTTGTAAGTTCAAGTCCTTCGTCGGAGAAAGTTAAAAAAATTATTGTGAGAGAGATTTGTACAAAAAGAATATCATTTGTGTAAAACTGACGAATGGATGAGAAAATTACAAACAAAATACGTCACAGAAGTTCAACTGAAAACAGCAGGAAGTTCAACTACTACAGTGGATGAATTTCAGATAAAAAACTGATAAAATCGTGTGGGTTTGAAAAAACGCTCAACACGGGAAAGTTGCGTGTTCACGGCAGCTTTCCACTGGTATATTACTTGCTCAATTTCGGTGAGTGTTCTGATGAGTGGATGGAGAGCTACGGGCAAAAAAAAAACACGTGAAAAACAGAGTGAAGTTCAAGGTTTCATACCGAGAACTTCAGGTACTTCACGTGATGCATTTTTCACGAATCTGTTTCGCGATAAAGGCAGAACGAATGATCTCGCCATTTTCCAAATTACTTGAAAACGGCAGGGAATCACAGAAAACCATCAACATAAAAGAGTTTCGCATTTTCCTTAGCTTTTCAACGGTATATTATTTGCCCCATTCAGATAAATTTTGTGGAAATTACATCAAAAATACGTTTTTAGCCATTTTGAAAACTGACATAAAACAATAAGGAATTGGGAGAAATAATATATACCAAAGAGTTTCACATTTCCTCAAGCTTTCCAACGCCATATCATTTGTTGTATTCGGACATAGGGTTAAAAAATAGATCGAAAATATGAACTCGGTGAAACTTGTACCGTTTTCTAAATCACTTTTAAATCATTCAAAATTAGAAAAAACTTTCTACATGAAAAAGTAGCGCATTTTCATAAGCTTTCCAACGCCATATCATGTGCCTCCATTGGTTTAGCCGTTTAGAAATGACATCGAAAATACGAACTCGGCTGTTCGGTTTGTGAAATTTTACGATTTTCCAAAGCCATATTACTTGCCTCATTCCGATAAACGGTTTAGAAATGCGATCGAAATTATGATTCACATTTTTGTGTGAAGAAAAAACGGTTTTCAAAACTGCTCTTAAACCGCTTACATTTTGCGAAAAATTTAACTTGGGTCATGATACTCAGGTCGAACAACTCAGGCAGTAAAATCGCAAAAAACGCGAGTTCTTCACGACCCGAGTGCAAAATCTGCCTATGAGCGAGATTCCTATCTAAAACGAGTATTTAGTTGCTAAAAATTGTTTGAAGATTACACTTACATCACATGGAACACGACTAACCAGAAAAACTCGCGGCAGAAGGCACTGTTGCGAAGATAGCCGAAAGGTCGGGTTCGTACAGAGAGAAGTTCAGGCGCGTTACTCAGGCAGTTCAGGTTGTGATCAGAATATTATTCTGATCCCGTGATCAGAATAGTGTTTATGTGTATATCCAATTGGATGTAAGTTAGCATGAACTATTATTGTTGACATTACCCTTGAGGTAAAAGGTTGAGAGGCAACACTATAAGCCCCTATCTTTCTCTGTGTCTGATTAAAACTCATTAACCATAAGTATTGCGTGAGTGTTAGCAATTGTGAATGACTAAATGGTAGTTGAGTATGTGGACTTGCTGAAAAGCTCTTATATTGACTCTTTCATATGTTATGATAAATTGCAATTGCCTCAATGACCGAGATCATAGTTTGTTAGTTTTCAATAAAGTTTCTGATTCATACTTGACATTGTGAATAGATTATTAGTCTAGCTTAAGAAATCATATGACAATATGATATATATATATATATGATCGGTTCTACAAGAAATTCTATTTTTAAATATGCATAACGTGCACAATATGTGGTATAGTAAAATACCAGCAAACGAAAAAGAATTAAATGGAAAACACAAAACTAAAGGAAAAAGAAATCATGAACCCAAAACCCCCCAAATATTTTAGTACCGGTTGGTGTTACCAACCGGTACTAAAGGGCTCCCCGCCCCGGTGCTGGCTCGTGCCACGTGGTGGCCCTTTAGCGGCGGTTCGTGCAGAACCGGTACTAAAGGGGGGACCTTTAGTCCCCACCCTTTAGTGCCGGTTGCAGAACCGGCACTAAAGGCCCTTACGAACCGGTGCTATAGCCCGATTCTGCACTAGTGGCTCCTTAAAGAATCTTCCTAGTAAAGTGATAGCCTCATACATCTCCTCGGATACAGTGCCTCTAAGTCCAGCTGGTAAGATAGTCTGCAGGAGTATGAGGTAATCATGCGTCTTCAGACCGTGTAATTTAGCAGTCTCAACATCCACATATGTTGGCAGGTTTGCAGAATGACCATCTAGGAATTTAACGTTAGCCAGAAACTTGCACAACTTTATTTTATTTTCCTTACTAAGTGTCCATGATGCAGGATATTTTTGTAAGAACCCAGACTTCTTCTTATCATCTTTCCACATCTTCATATGTTGTAAATCCCATCTTGCGCTCATGGTATCCTTGTTCTTACCATCAAGTTCAAGGAGTGTACCAATGGCACTCTCACATATGCTCTTCTCAATGTGCATCAGATTGTGATCTACCAAGATATCCTTCCAGTATGGCAAATCATGTAAGCTCGCCCTTAGGTGCCATGTGGGATTATTATCCATGCACTTTCTCTTTCTACTAGCATTACCAGGGTACTTCCCTGGTTTGAAATTCTCTTTGGCAAACTATAAGTATTGATCAACTTCTTCGCTTGTGAACTTCCTTGGTCGACCCCTATATTGTCTTGTTATTAAACGGTTTTTCCTACCTTCTAAAATGAAGTTTACTATGAAGGAATCAACGATGGCCAATGTATCCTATTTTATTTTTCAGTTTCTCAAAGCAAGGATTCTCATCGCAATGCACACATGCGTAATAACCCTTTTTCATCTGACCAGAGGTAGTGCCATATGTAGGATAATCATGAATGGACAAAATAAGCATCGCACACAAATTGAAAGGTTTTCCCGTGCATACATCTGTTGTTTCCACACCATCCAACAACTTCTATGTATCTGCTATCAGTGGCTCCCTAAACACATGAAAATCTTTTCCTGGTGAGTATTTTCCAGGAATCAGCAATGCCATCATGAAATTGGATTGGCCCATGCACATTCAGTTTGGGAAGTTTTATGGAATGACAAAAACATGACACATAATGTCTGCACTGCTCGTGTGTCCAAAGGGATTTCATCCGTCAGATGCAAATCCTAACCGCAAGTTGCGAGAATTTTTAGCAAATTCTCCATGTTTTCCGTTGAAGTACTTCCATGCATCCCCATCAGCAGGGTGACTCATTACATTAGCCTCTTGAACCCTCATTTTCTTGTGCCACCGTGTGTGCTCTGGTATTTCTGTCGAAGAAAAAGATCCTTGAAAGTTCCCATTATTAGGAGGGAACCGGACTATCGCAATTCCAAGTTCCCACTATTATGTGATGTGTTCCCACTAAATGAGTCAGCTGAAAAACAATTACTTGTTATTTTTTCATTTAAATTAACAAAAAGGACCCACCAACCTTAACTGTGACACTGAGACTCATGTAGAAAATGGGCATGCCTAATGACGGCCCAATACGTCGCCAAAAATTAGCTCAGAACGTCGCCAAAGTTGCCCATGGCGCTGTCCCGGGGAGATAAACCTCGTGATGGCGCACTATCATGAAAAACGATCTTTGGCGACGTTTCATGTTTTGTCGCCAGGGTTTTTGTCACTGAATAAAGAAAATTTTGTAGTGCTACTAGCTTTATACCCTTCTTGATTACCGTGCTGAGCCACTTCTAGAGCACCTGAACTTTGGATGGGCTACCCTAGTCAAGACACTTCTTCGTACAGGAGACGAGTCTCTTAGGGGTCTCGCTGTAAAGGTCGGGATCTCCGTCTGAAGCACAAGTGTGATAAAAGGATAGTTGCATTGCCGCATCCCTCTTTTTTCTTCCATTTGTTTTTGTTGTGCTCTTTTTGTCATGTTCTTTTTATTAAGAGCGGAACCTCATCCTCATTCTTTGGAGAAATCATTAGTCTCCATCATCCTATTTCCTTGCGGGGCCAATGTATCCAATTTTATTTTTCACTTTCTCAAAGTAAGGATTCTCATCACAATGCACACATGCGTAATAACCCTTTGTGCTCCGACCAGAGGGAGTGCCATATGCGGGATAATCATGAATGAACAAAATAAGCATCACACACAAATTGAAAGGTTTTCCTCTGCATACATATGTTGTTTCCACACCATCCCATAGCTTCTGCATATTTGCTATCAGTGGCTGCATAAACACATGAAAATCTTTTCCTGGTGAGTATTTTCCAGGAATCAACAATGCCATCATCAAATTGGATTGGTCCATGCATATCCAGGGTGGGAAATTGTATGGAATGACTAAAACAGGCTACATACTGTATGCACCGCTCATGTGTCCAAAGGGATTGAATCCATCTGTTGCAAATCTTAACCTCAAGTTGCAGGCATCTTTAGCGAATTCTCCATGTTTTTTGTTGAAGTACTTCCATGCATCGCAATCAGCATGGTGCCTCATTACATTAGCCTCTTGAGCTCAGTCTGTGCGTTCGGTTTACATGGTTCGGTTTATACGGTTTTTGGTTTGTACGGTATTAATACTTCGGTAAATATGTTTCGGTTTCGGTATATACAAAATTATTTTGGTATGGTTTTGGTATATACCATAATAACCAAAGTTGTCGTGAATTTGAAAATGACGTAATAACAATTTACAAATTATGACTCAAAACACATACTATTTTATAACAATACTATATAACTATACATATAAGTATATATGCATGAATAGATTCATCCCATGATTGTTATGGATGTGCTTAGCATTTTTCAAAGAGAAAAATGACCTTGTTACAAGAAAAATGTACGTGCTTAGTAGTGAATTTGACTCATGTAAATGATAACTTGTATGGTTGTTTGCCTCAAGAAATATTAATTTATTTTAACTTCGGTTTATTCGGAATATACCATAAAAACAAAATTTCAAAATGGTATGAAAAGTTCATACCATACCAAAACCAGAAACCATAAAAACCGTAAAATTGGTTCGGTTCGGTTTATTTTCGGTATGGTTATTCGGTTCGGTTTCAAAATACACAGAGTGATCTTGAACCCTCTTTCCCTTGTACCATCGGGTGTGCTGTAATATTTCTCTCAAATAAAAAAATCTTTGTAACAATGGGATTATCGGATAATATGGAAGGATCTTGTGAGGAACCTTTTTCTCCCCATCGACGTGTCTCCATCTTGATGTACCACATTGAGGACAGTTAATTTTATTGACATAATCTCCCCAATACAAAATGCAATCATACTTGCACACATGAATTGTCTGATATCCAAGACCAAGATCAGAAAGAGCTCACTTAGCATTAGTGTAAGACTTTAGAAAGTCCACATCAGGCAGAGCAGTATTCAAGAGCTGACAAAGCATATTGGTGAATGTCTTGTTGGTCATACGAGTATATATTTTGATACGAAGTACCCTGATAATGAACACCACCCGTGTCATACCGCCACATTCCTTGTGAAGGAGTTTCATCGCTTCTTCTTTGAGCTTCCTAAAAAATGTCCAACCCATCACATGTATCTTCTTTATTTCCAGCTGTTCTACCTGTTTCATGCACTAGAGCTCCCATCATATTAAACAAAGATTGTTGGTACAGGTCAAAATCATCAGGGTTGTCAGATTCATAACCATCATCATTGGTAGTACAACTACTTGCACCAATGTCCCCTGATTCCCCATTCTAGATCCACCTCGAATAGGTCCTGAGCATACCAGTGACATTTAGGTAACATATGACAATATCAATAGTTTCACGGATCCCATTACGGCAATTTTTGCATGGGCACAACATATAGTCGGCCCCATTGTTCAGAGCAAGCGTAAATTCCATACACCAAACTATGCCCGTCTTGTATGGTGGTGTGAGCATTGTTCCATGGGTAATCTGACCACGATCGATTTCCTGTACAACATGAAAAGTAAATACAACGCCTCTGATATGCGATACAATGTTTTTCAGTAAACAGATCTAACTGCAAAATCGCCCATGTTTCACGCTGCCACAGCTGCGCGTGACTTTGCCCTTCAATTATGGCGCATGGCTTCGCAGTAGCGTCGTAGCCGCGTTCACCTCCCCGTGTTGGCGTCTCGACTCGCCGGGGCTGTGGTATGAGCAGAGGGCCCTTTGTTAGGAGGGAACAGGACGATCCCGATTCCAAGTTCCCGATATTATGTGATGTGTTCCTACTAAACGAGTTAGCTGAAAACAATTACTTGTTATATTTCTATTTACATTTACAAAAAAGGACCCGCCAAAATTAGCGAGGCTCGTCGTAAAAAATGGTGGGCATGCCTAAAGACGGCCCAATGCGTCACCAAAAATCAGCCCGGAACATCGCCAAAGCACCGAGGGCGCTGTCCCGGAGGGGGGGGGGGGGGTTAAACCTCGTCACAGTGGACCGTCACAAAAAATGATCTTTGGCGATGTTTCATGTTTAGTCGCCATGGGGTTTTGTCACTAAATAGAGAAAAATATGTAGTGCTACTGGCTTGATACCCTGTCTGATCACTGGATCGAGCCGCTTTTGGAGCACCTAAACTTTTGCTAGGCTACCCTAGTCAACACCCTTCTTCATCTAGGAGACGAGTCTCTTTGTTGCCTCGGTTGTAAAGGCATGGATCTCCATCTGGCTTGAGGCGGACATGTCGATGATGTAAAACAACTCCCTCTGCCACACCTTGATGGTCTCCACAAAGACACCCTCCGGCCACTGCACCATTGGGAGCTTGCTTATCATAACCGCCCCGCATTCGGCAAGCTCGGAACTACTACTCTTCGGCTTAACACTGAAGATCTTCAGCCAAAGGCCAAGGTGCAGCTCGACGCACATGAACGCCTCACAGATAATGGTGAAGGTAGCAATGTGGAGGATGGAATTCGGGGCTAGTTGATGGAAATCCAACCTGTAGTAAAACATCAATCCCCTTACAAAGGGGTGGAGCCGAAACACAGACCCCGGATGAGGTGAGGGATGAAGACCATCCTCTCCCCCTCTTTAGGGCTGGGGATGGCAGATACAGAACGGTTGGTCTTGCTTGACGTTCGTGCGCGACACTGGGCCATTGCGGGGATGTACCACATAGACCTGAGCTCGTCGATGGTTCCCATTGTCACGATGGAATGCGTCCACTGCCCCTTTAGCTTGGCACCGGCCATCGCGGATGGGGAGATTTGGGATGAAAGAAGGAAGTTTGGAGGTGGATATGAGTTCGCGGGCGCTTTGAGAGCTTTGAGCAATGGAGCAGGGATGGAAGCGCCCCGTTGCTTTTATAGGTCAGTAAATAGACCAAGAGTCCCCTCGGCGTGCCGGATAAAACGCCTGCTTTCCAACCAATCATGCTGGTATACGCGCATCGGTAAATCAATGTGTTGATGATATCGCCTTAAAATCGGGGCACGATATCTACATTGATAGAACATGCTAATGAAGGGCGGCCTCGAGCCGCGAAACGTTTTCGTCATAAGTACTTCAAACCCACAATAGGAAATGATGGTTCAGAAAAAGCTGTCAGGGGTTTGAACCCTCTCACTTCTTATGCATACGTGGCAAGTTTTCAAGGCTAAGCTAACGCAAGACTCCAGACGAAGATGGGTGCCTTTGTAAAGAAGGGCCCAGTACTTCCTCTGCCGAGAATAAGGTTTCGAGCATATGGTCGGAAGGGTCAACTGTGAGAGTAGAACCGATAATTTATTAATCGACTAAAAGCTTCAAATTCAAACACGAGATGATAAAGAGGGAACTCGCTTGCCAAGCCGAAGACATCAAACCATAGATACTGGTCTAGGATGGAGCTACCGTCCTCGGCTTTGAAGACAAGTTCAGGGGCTACTGATGGTGTTCAGGACTAAGGGGTACTAACCTATACGACCCATAGTCCATGGGCCGAGCTTTTTGAGAGGGCCCGAACGTGGGTAAACATTGTCTCATGTTTCCCCCTGTTACCATTATTCCTAGACCCACAGATTGAGACCCCCTATCCGAGATCCGCTGGTTTTAGCACCGACACAGGGGCCGCGCTACTATTATTTTCTAGCAGTAGCGCACTGTTTTAGCCCGCGCTACTGTTGTGTAGTAGTAGCGCGGGCCATATAACCCGCACCACTATCTGGAACATGTCTTCGACGTGTACGTGTGCTATATGCGGTATTGAGGACTCTTGGTGACGTTCACTGGTAGAATGCACGATAGCACGGTGTGTGTGGGCACTGCCAGATAATGATCTTCTCGAATGGATTATTGACAACAGGGAACCTCATGCTCGAAACTTCGTACTCCCGATGATTGATACAGTTCCCATGATGTTTTCATCTGTCTAGTTGTCACACTCTGGGCAACTTGGACAGCCCGCAGAAAGTTACTACATTAAGGAATGAACCAAAGCCCTCTATCCACACACATAGTATTCATCAAGCAGTTCACCTTGGACTTGGAACCTCATGCTAGAACCACGGCAGCAGCGGTGACAGGGAGAAGCACATGGATACCTCCACCATCGGGCCGGACAATTTAAAGTGAATATGGATGCGGCTGTTTCTAGCGCAGGGAGCCATGGCACGGCATCTGCTGTATGCGAGACGAGCATGGGCACTACATGGGATCATCCTCACTTGTGGTCCTGGGATTAACTGATCCTACTGTACTAGAGGCAATTGCATGCTGTGAGGCACTTGCACTGGCCACTGACTTGGGTATTCAGCGGATACATATTGCGTCGGACTGCCAGACGGTGATCAATTAAAGGAATTCATGATGGATCTGCAGGAGCACATGGAGTTATCAATAAAGAGATGAGAGGCTGTTCGATGGATTCTTTTAGCTACTGTAATTATATTTACGAGAATAGAGTTTGTAATCGTGAAGCACGTCATCATATTTGGCTAGGACAGCCTCATGATCCTACCATTATTCCTGTATAAGTCTGAATGTTGATCAATAAAGCCTAGCATGTTGCTAAAAAAACAAAAAAACACCGACGCCGTGCAATGAGTAGATTGGGTCAATGGATCTTGCCACTAATCCTAGGGATCAAGATCACTGGCCGTTCTCAAGTTCAACGCCCGTGAGTGTGTCCCACGTTCGTGGTCATTCCCCGGCCGATCCTGGTCCGGTCCAAAATGATTTTGTGGTCGAGAGACGTGCGTGCACCTACCATTACGTACGTAGGTCTCTTCGTATACTCGAGCTCTATATAAGCGATCCAATCCACAATCCAGCAGTCCAGGCTTCAGGTTATACACTCATACATCGGCCTCTCTGTAGAAAGGTAATAGCTAGAGATCGACCTCGATCGTCCGCGCATACTATACGTATACGCAGAAATGGAGGTTAACTACGCAGAAGCGGGCCAGGTTGCTGCTACCAGCGGAAGCGCGATGCTGAAGCCGGTGTACGCCGTGCCGCACCCGCTGGCCGGCGGCAAGGTCCAGCTGACCGTCTTCGACCGGGCCGCCATGGACACCTACGTCCCCATGGTGCTCGCCTACCCCGCCCCGGCGCCGTCCAACGAAGCGCTCAAGGAGGGCCTCCTCCGGGCCATCGCGCCCTACCCTCACCTGCTGGGGCGCTTAACCCTCGACGCCCACGCCCGGCGCTTCCTGCACCTCAACAACGAGGGCGTGCTTGTCATCGAGGCCGACGTCCCGGCCGACTTGGCCGACGTGCTTGCCGCCGAAGGCATGACCACGGACGTCGCCGGCTTTTATCCTACGGTGCCGGAGGTGCTGTCACGTCACATTCACATAGTACGCACGCATTACTTTTGATTGTACGAAGTGCTGAACTGCTGATGTGTTTTACAATTACAGGAGAGTGTTGGACAAGCGCTGCTGCAGGTCAAGCTCAGCCGCTACAGGTGCGGCGGCCTCCTACTCGGCGTGATATGCCACCACCACATCGCCGACGGCCACGCAGCGAGCACTTTCTACGGCACGTGGGCTACTGCGGTGCGTGAGGGCAACGGCTTCAGCATGCCCTCCCCTTTCATAGACCGCGCGGCCACCGCCGTGCCTCGCAGCACGCCCAAGCCGGTGTTCGACCACCGGTCCATCGAGTTCAAGGGAAGAGAAGGCAGCGGCTCCAGTCAGCCCCATGCTGTTCTTCCCATGGACAAGATCAAGAACATCACGGTGCACTTCCCTGCAGACTTTATCGCCGAGCTCAGATCCTGCGTCGGTGCACGTTGCAGCATGTTCCAGTGCCTGCTGGCGCACGTGTGGAAGAAGATCACGGTGGCGCGGGGTCTGAGCCCGGAGGAGTTCACGCAGGTGAGGGTGGCCGTGAACTGCAGGAGCAGGGCCAACCCACCCGTGCCAATGGACTTCTTCGGGAACATGGTGCTCTGGGCGTTTCCGAGGCTCCAGGTGCGGGACGTGCTGGGCTTGAGCTACGGCGGCGTTGTCGGCGCCATCCGTGACGCCGCAGCGCGCATCGACGAGGAGTACATCCAGTCGTACGTTGACTTTGGCGGAGTAGCGGACACGAACGGGGAGGAGCTCGCGACGACGTCAACTTTCGGAACGATGCTCTGTCCGGACATCAAGGTGAATAGCTGGCTGGGGTTCAGGTTCCATCAGCTCGACTTTGGAACCGGACCGCCCTCCGCGTTCCTGCTGCCGTGGTTGCCGGTCGAGGGGATGATGATCTTCGTGCCCTCGCGGACGGTGGAGGGCAGCGTCGACCTCTTCGTGGCCCTCGCGGAGGATCACGTTGCGGCGTTCAAGAAGATTTGCTACTCCCTGGATATTCTCCCATCGAGGATGTAATTAAGAAAACGAAGCAGGGTGCGGTTGTTTTATGGTCATTGCTTTTCAAAAACTACATTTTTCAAGGATTTTAAAATCTATATGATATCCTGCGGGAATCGGTCGTAATATATTTGTTTTTATTTTTTTTATAAATTTGATTGTAATATATTTCAATGAGGTTTGATTGTGTGGAACATAAATATTTAGATTCATAATATGTGAACCAAAAATAAAAATACATACAACTTATTATATTTGTTTATGCATAGTTGTAAAATATTTATTGAAGTAATAGATTAATAGGATGAAAAATAATCTTTTGTCATGCACGGTTGCATTTTGTAGTCGGTCTTTTCAAATGCGTGGTTGCATGTTGATGTGAACCTTATCCTATTCGTAATTGTATGGTGTTGTGACATGTTTGCATGTTAAGATAAATAAGTTCGTGAGAATTACTTTCTTAGTTATATAGGATTCAAGAAATACATATCAACAAAGAGTTCTCGCAAAAAAAATACGGATCAACAAAGAGGTTATTACGCAAATCATTTTAATTTTCTTTGCCAAACAAACAGATTTAGTTGATTAAACAAAGTGTATAAGATACTAAAAATGTATGAACGGCAAATTAACCTCCATGATTTTGAGCATGACTTTGGGGGCACAAATAAGACCGTCCTACAGTTTTTTTCAAACAGTCACTCACGGGGGCAGAATTTCCCACATGAATTGATCTCATTTTACAAGAAAACAGATCCAGATTATGACGGAAATCAGATAAAAAACCAAACATAGCAGCCTAGTTTATAAAGAAAACTAGGCCAAAAACCGCACAAGCGAGGAATCCTTGACAACCACACAACACATGGCTATAGACTCACCTGACACACACCCCCAGACCCGGAGCCGGCGTCCCCTGCTCGCAGGCGAGCCGCAATGTCGCATGACACGAATGTATCATAGCCCTTGCTACATGAGATACCCTCTCACAGACTACGCAGTTGCTCCAAAGTCCAAGGCCGCTACCCCAACATACCAGCCAGACGAACCTAGTGGACCTCGCGCAATAAATTTTCTACCATGGGAAAAAAAATGGAATTTTTTGAATTTTTCTATTATTTTTCGAATTTTTTTGATCGGATGCCGATGAGCCTGGGCACCGAATCGCTGCACTCGAAATGGAGGGAGTATATAGTAGCCTAGGTATAGTGTCTATCTTAGTGGTGTTTGATATTATGCTCGTCAAAATATCATGTTGGTTTGTGTGAGTTGCCACTAGTGCCGGGCGGCGAAGACCCCCCCTGTTCATGGTGATCTAGCAGGAGGAGCCAGTGGTGACAGGAAGATCTCTCGTGGTAAACTCCATCAATAAGCTTACTAACCCGCTAAATTTGAAGGTGTACTCTTTATCAGTCCATTATTAGGGCTCATCATCAGCGGAGATTGGGTTGAAGCCACGACGCCCGCCAAAGTTTCCTTCTTCTTGGAAGGAAGGGTCAACGTGGTCGAGGGCCAGTCTTTGTTGCTCTTTACTATTCTAGTCAAAAGATGACTGCTTTCTTCCTTCCGGACTAGGTGCCCAATGCAGGCAACAATAGGCATCCACACTTCTTCCTCGGGTAACACTCTGGTGGTGGTGGAGCAGTGGTGAGTTCATCGCCCCAAGTGGCATAGTCCCCTATACGAAGATGATATTGGCCTATGTTGAAATCCATTTTCAATACCGAATTGTAGTCTAAATCTACGATCTAGGATCCTCTTTGTAAACCAAGGACTTGATTTTCATTTTTAGTTTCTGTTGTGTCCTAGTGGGAATTATACTACTAGTTTAAATGCAGAAAGATCATGGATATCGCCTAGAGGGGGTGAATAAGGGCTTTAGAATAATTACAGTTTAGACTTGAACAAATAGGGAATAAAACTAGCGTTTAATTTGTCAAAACACAAAACTAAATCGGCTAGGCTCATCTATGTGCACCAACAACTTATGCTAAACAAGATAAACAACTAAATGATAGCAAGATATAAAACATGAACCGTATGGCTATCACAAAGTAAAGGGCTCGGGTAAGAGATAACCGAAGCACGAGGAGACGACGATGTGTCCCGAATTTCACACCCTTGCGGATCCTAATCTCCATTTGAAGCGGTCTGGATGCACAATGCTCCCAAAAATGCCACTAGGGCCACCGTAATCTTCTCACACCCTCGCACAATGCAAGGTGCCACGATTCCACTAAGCGACCCTTGAGGGTGGTCACCGAACCTGTACAAATCACTAGTGCAGCAACCTGCTATACAAACGGTTTTACCCCCTTTCCGCGACTTAGTTTTGAACCGTCGTCTTGCTTGTGTGTGCAATAGGGGGGGTCCTTCCCCACGACTATATCTGGACGCTCAGCTCGAGCTTTTGGGCTCGGCCCGAGTTTGCGTCGGCTCGGAGAGAGTCAGGCTCGGCCCGCAACACAAAAAGGCCGAGCCGAGCTGCACAATCGGACTCGTTTTCACCTCGAGCCGAGCCAGGCTCGACTCGGGCTGACTTGCGAGCCCAAAGCTCGCACGGCAGAGCAGCCCAGCGCAACCCTTAGCAAGTTAGTTAGCAAGCAGCCCAGCACCCAGTCTCACGTAGCCCATAGCCAGCGCGCTGCCTTGGCCCGGTTATGCACATCTCCATGCCCGCATGATACGAGAAAGAGAGATAGAGACGTTGTAGCAGCCTCCTAGGGTTTCCTGGCCGCCGCCAGCAGCATGCTGGACGCCAACGCCGGCTCGCCGCTCGTCCGCCCTTCCTCCTTCACCTCGTTGACCGCTTACTCGCTCCCCTCATCGTCGCGGCCGTGCTCTGGACCTTCTTCGCGGTGCCCGCGTACGTCCACGAGGAGCGCCGCCGCCGTCCTCCTCGCTTGCCGTCGGCGACCTCGCCGCCCATCTTCTTCTCGGCGTACGCACGTGTCCACGAGGAGCGTCGCGCTGTCTTCCTCCTGAACGGTCGGCAACGACCCAGCTTCATCAGAGCGCCGCCACCGTCTTCCTCGCCTCCCGTCGGTGACCACCCATGTGGAGGCCCACATGGCAGTGACTTGAGCACGCAGGCTTAGCGAGCCTGCCAAGCTGCACCGAGCTAGGGCAAAGCCCGGGCCGAGCTCAGTTTTGAGGCTCGCCGGAGCATTGAGCTCGGCTCGACTCGGCCCGAGGAACAGCGAGCTTTGGGCAGGCTCGGCTCGAGCCGGCTCGAGTTGGCTCGCGTCCAGGTATACCCACGACCCAGAAACCCGTTGGCAATTTTTTTTGTTTTCTACTATGTTTCCAACAACATCAAGAGCTATCAAATCACGACATGAACAAGCAATGGAGAATAAATGCCAATAGGATAAGGAAGAGAACCTTCCAAAAATATGAACATGTAAAAACTCCAACATCGAAAACACAGTAGATGATGAATATGAAATCCGTTTTCGATGCACTTGAGCTTGTCATGAGATGACCACAAGATCCAAAACTCACATAGTGAAGAACCAAACAAGAACCAAGAAAGATGATGTCAATGATACAATGGTTTGAGCTTTCTATGAGCGATACGATCAAGCTACTCACTCAAGACCCCCCCCCCCCCACTTGATAGTACGACTATCAAACCTATAACCCGGTCTCCCAACTAACACCATGGGGCTGGTAAAATAGAAACCCTATCCATGACAAACCTTTGCCTTGCACATAATCCACTTGACCTAAATGATGACGATCTTGACCTCCTCAAGTTGGACCACCTTTTTGATTGCTCTGGCTCAACGAAGACTAGTAGATTGCTCCCACCATACTCCACTATGGGTGAGCCACTCTTTGTCACATCTCCACAAGTCCATTGTCACCATAAGGGACGGCAAGCTTCAAGCATGTGATCTCTTCGTGATGCTCCACTTGAACTTGCACACCGCAACCTTGATGACGATCACCACTTGATGCCATCCTCCATGGGTTATATGATATCTTCCTTTTTTACGCATGCCCATGGAAACATATCTAAACCCACAGAGAAACCCCACATAGTTCATGGGTTAGTACACAAAGAGTAATGGAAAATGCCTACTGATAATCCACAAGTATAGGGGATCGCAACAGTTTTCGAGGGTAGAGTATTCAACCCAAATTTATTGACTCGACACAAGGAGAGCCAAAGAATTTTCTCAAGTATTAGCAATTGAGTTGTCAATTCAACCACACCTGGATAACTTAGTATCTGCAGCAAAGTATTTAGTAGCAAAGTAGTATGAAAGTAACGATAACGGTAGCAAAAGTAACAGTAGCAGTTTTGTAGTAATTGTAAAATTGGCAACGGAAAAGTAACTAAGCAAAGAGCAATATGTGAAAAGCTCATAGGCATTGGATCGGTGATGGAAAATTATGCCGGATGCGATTCCTCATGTAATAGTTATAACATAGGGTGACACAGAACTAGCTCCAATTACATCAATGTAATGTAGGCATGTATTCCGAAAATAGTCATACGTGCTTATGGAAAAGAAATTGCATGACATCTTTTGTCCTACCCTCCCGTGGCAGCGGGTTCCTATTGGAAACTAAGGGATATCAAGGCCTCCTTTTAATAGAGTACCGGACCAAAGCATTAACACATAGTGAATACATGAACTCCTCAAACTACGGTCATCACCGGGGGTGGTCCCGATTATTGTCACTTTGGGGTTGTCGGATCATATAACACGTAGTAGGTGACTATAGACTTGCAAGATAGGATCAAGAACTCACGTATATTCATGAAAACGTAATAGGTTCAGATCTGAAATCATGGCACTCGGGCCCTAGTGACAAGCATTAAGCATAACAAGTCATAGCAATATCAATCTCAGAACATAGTGGATACTAGGGATCAAACCCTAACAAAACTAACTCGATTACATGGTAAATCTCATCCAGCCCATCACCATCCAGCAAGCCTACGATGGAATTACTCACGCACGGTGGTGAGCATCATGAAATTGGTGATGGAGGAAGGTTGATGATGACGATGGCGACGGATTCCCCTCTCCGGAGCCCCGAACGGACTCCAGATCAGCCCTCCCGGGAGAGTTTAGGGCATGGCGGCGGCTCCGTATCGTAAAACGCGATGAATCCTTCTCTCTGATTTTTTTCTCCCCAAACGTGAATATATAGAGTTCGAGTTGAGGTCGGTGGAGCACCAGGGGGCCCAGGAGGCAGGGGGTGCGCCCGGGGGGGGGGGGGGGGGGTAGGCCCGCCCCCTACCCTCGTGGATAGGGTGTGGGCCCCCTGGCCTTGATTCTTTCGACAGTATTTTTTATTAATTCCAAAATATTCTCCGTGAAGTTTCAGGTCATTCCGAGAACTTTTATTTATGCATGAAAATAAGACCATGACAATTCTGCTGAAAACAACGTCAGTCCGGGTTAGTTCATTCAAATCATGCAAGTTAGATTCCAAAACAAGGGCAAAAGTGTTTGGAAAAGTAGATACGACGGAGACGTATCACCTACCGTACCATGAGATCATTTGATCCCACTCAGTATATCTTCTATTCTTTGTGTGTTGATCAAGTTGAATCACTCTTCGACTTAGTCTTGATCAACCTTTTATCTTATCTTCTCTCTTCATAAAAATGATGTCTTGAAGGTAAACATGAATGTTGACACAAACTTCTTCAAGACATGCTTGCAATCTCAACCCTCACATGAGAAATCTTTGGATAACTCCTTGAGTTACACCTTGGTCAACACATAAGGTCCTTCTTATAACCTTGAAACTAACATATGGTTTTCAAGCAATGCTTATGGACAAATCCTTCAATAACTCAAGGCAACCATTAGTCCATAGGGATTGTCATCAATTACCAAAACCGAACATGGGGGCACCATACTCTTTCAGATTCTACAAAGAGCATGAGCGTGAACTCAGGTGTGCATGTGTCCACACGTGGGAGAGGGATGCTGGTACCATATGCGAGAGAGAGGGGATATGTGGCCTGTACCCGGTTCATCCCCAGTGGTACGATTTCACAAGGGATTGCTTGCTACGGTGTTCGCTAATCTAGACCAGTGAAGAGGACACGATGAGAGGAGAGGTTTATGCCGGACCCCGGAGGCTGCATGCTATCGATCGCGTGGTGTTTATTACCAGCGGCATGCCAGTGATGGCTCGATTGTTGAAAGGATCTAGATGTCGCCTACAAGGGGTGAATAGATGTTTTGAAACTATTACATATTTGGCATTATCGTAATGCTGAATTAAATTAAACCGATACTTTTCAAGCACAAATCCTAAATATGCTAGACTCAACACCAACAACCTATGTTAAGGAAGATAAGACTTAAAAGAATTAGTAAGCACAAACAATATCAGACGATATGAAATCGAAAGATACAACTAAGCAATTAAAACTAGCACACATTAGTCCGTAAAGTATGATGTAGTACCCGCCTCCTAGGGACTCATCGTTCGAGAGTGCCCTCCTTAACACATGAAGTGGGTACTTTGCTGGTAGGGTGGGTATCGAGTCGGGTGCGTTCAATTGGACGGTCAAATGATGTGTTATTGGTCGGGACGTCTAGTGACGGTGCATCCAGGAATTGTTGTTGGATGGTAGAGGATTGATGGTAGGGGCTGGGTGGGTCGTGGATCCATCACCCGCACTCATCACGGGTTGAGTGCGTGCACTTGGACTCTTTATCGCGTGCGGCCCGGTTATGCATGTTTTTTTTTGTTTTGTCAGCCTTATCTTCTTTCCTTTTGTTGTTTCTTTGTCTTTTCTTGCAAGCTTTTTTTTTTCCTTTCTCTTGTCCTTATATTTCTTTTTTGCCTATCAGTCATCCTTGGTGCGGTTTTGTGTCCTGTTGTTGTTATTTGCCTAGCTCTTTTTTTTACATGGTAATACGTGTCTCATTCATATCACGAAGAACAAAGTACAAGTCACGTAAAGACCGACATGACAAAACTGAAAAGATAGTAGAACATCTCTGAGCTTGACACCAACGTCCGTCACCTGCCTCCGGCACCACCACAGAAGCCACCGAAGAAAGAATGACGAATCACCTCCTCACCCGAGCTCGACGCGGCTCCATAGCTGATATGCAGCTTTGCAGACCTCCAAAGTGGCTCACCAAAAGTGAAGCCCTTACCGTTGAACGAATCAGACCGGGGCAACACCCCGGACATGCCATCAAACTCCAGATCTGGCCCCCACCACGACTAAAATGCCCAAGGAGGAAACCATATCTGCCATCCACGAACCACGAGCCTAGCACATGCTCCGCCTTCCAGATGTTGTCGATGTAGACCACAATCTGCATCCGCTCCTGGACTACCTCCCAAGCTCCGCGCCGACGCTGGAGCAAACGCCGTCGCAACGGCGGAGCCTGAGGACACAGGTCCGCCACGAGGATGCCGCCGCCTGTCGTGGTTCTAAGCCTGACAGTAGAATGGGGGATAGGTATGGAGAGGCAAGATCCTAACTATGGAGTAGTTGTATACGCACGAGTTTTACGAGTTCAGGCCCTTCTCGGAGGAAGTAATAGCCCTACGTCTCGGAGCCCGGAGGCGGTCGACTGGATTATGCGTGTATGAGTTACAAAGGTGCGAACCCTTGGCACTGAGGAGGGGGTGGCTTATATAGAGTTCGCCAGACCCCTCCGGCCCTCAGTTATGCAGGGTTAAAGGTACATTAAGGTAGGGGGTTACTGGTAACGCCCACATAAAATGCTATGATGACCATAAAGCTACTTAATGACCGACCGTTTGCGTGCAGACTGGCTTTAGGTCTCCTGGCGGTCGAGTGGTTTGGCTTCATGGTCGAGTGTCTTCCAGTTGGTCGAGTGGAACCCTTTTTGGTCGACTGAAAGGTAATTTCTTCTAGAGATGTCCTTGGGGAGGGTGTCTTAGACAGGTCCATGACCCTACCCTAGGTACATGACTTCATCATTAGCCCCCGAATGGAT
Source organism: Aegilops bicornis (assembly GCA_021605145.1). Lineage (NCBI taxonomy): Eukaryota > Viridiplantae > Streptophyta > Magnoliopsida > Poales > Poaceae > Aegilops > Aegilops bicornis. The sequence continues at coordinate 675,158,512 of CM038669.1, read as the reverse complement.
CGAGGTTTGAGTGGGGAAGGAGTTGAACATACTCCCGACTCATTCTTGTGCTGCAATTGTGTCTTGTCTTGGATCAAATGGACTTAAGTGACGGCATCAACTTCTTTTTCAGTCGCCTTGATCCATTCTTTGTATCCGTCGAAAAGTTTCCGTGACTTGGTGATTTCCGAATGACAGGACGGAGGAAATGTTTTGTCTGACGATTTGCTTTGCGGCGCGCGGATTTGGCGGGATTTGAATCTTCGGGAAACGAGCGGGACGGAGAGAGAGCCGCAGTAATCGGACGGGATAAGGCAAGGGCGCCTCGATCTTCGTGCCACCTTTTTCGCCACCTATCGCGCGGGCAACTGTTGCGGGATTTGACAGGATCACCTGGGCCTACCAGTCAGTCACTCGGAAGCAACCCCATATAAGGTCCAGGACTGGGGTTTTTTGAACAGTGCGTTCCCCTTTCCTCCTTTCTTCCTCAGATTCATCCGCCGCTTGCCTCCACCTCCGAACCGCTGCTCCTCGCGCGTTCCGGCCGGCGACAATGGTGAAAGAAAAGATGGCGGCTTTTGAACGGGCGAAGAAGGCGTGGCGAAGGCGAAGGGAGGCGACCGGCCGGGCGGATCTCGTCAAGGGCCGGTTTGCCGCAGGGCTGGATCCAGGGTGACTGGATTCGCTCGACCATCCGCCATGTAGATCTTGACGACCTGGCCAACGAAGGACTGATCCCTCGTGGATCAGCAAGGCTTCCAGCGATGGAGTGGCAGCCGCAGCCTCAGGAGGGTGAGTGCGTCCTCTTAGCCACTCACGTCGACCGCGGGTTTTCTTTGCCGCCCCATTTCGAGGGTTTCTGAACTTCTTTGGGGCACAACTCCACCACTTCACACCCAACTCTATCGTGTATCTCGCCGCTTTCGTGTCTTTTTGTGAGAATTTTTTGGGTTGTCGACCGCATTGGGGCCTCTTCAAACACATTTTCACCTGTCGCTCCCAGACGGTGAAAAAGGCCAACCCGAGTGATGAGAGAACCCAAGTGATTCAGATGTGTGGGGGTCTTGGGGTCCAAATGAGAGGTAAGAGCTCTTTTTCCAGCCATGATCCTTCCTGAGTTGGTTCGAGGGTGGCAGTCGACCTGGTTCTACTGCCAAGACCAGCCGATGCTGTGGCGCCGATCGACTCCCTCCTTTCTCCATGGACCGAGTGAGCAAGCCATCCTCTCTGAAGGTTATCCCGGAGGAGAAGACTCAGGTCAAGGTTTTGGTCGAGCGTGTAGTCCAGGTCATCCGTGACGGGGTGACTGGTATGGATCTTCTAGAGGTTTTTCTTCGACGGCGCATCCAGACACTTCAGTATCGAGACCATCCGATGTGGATGTATTCTGGTACTGAAGACACCACCCGGGTCCACCCGGAGGAGGTCGAGGATGCCAAACTGGAGAGATGGATGGTCGCCATCACTGGGAACAAAGATAACCCCCGAGGAGCCCGGAGGATCCCTCCACTCGACCAATCGTATGAGCCAGACAAGGTTCAATCCTGTATCTTTGACTCCACTCTGCTTACTCCATCTTGTTTGCTTAAATCGGTCGACTGACTTTCATCTTGTATGACTTCTTCCAGATCACCACTGAGATGTACTCGATGCCCAACGGGGCGCAGGAACCAGTTGAGGAGGAGGAAGGGAGCGGAGGTGAAAGCCAGGAGGAATGGCAGTCTGACGGTGGGGGAGACGAAGATGACGACAGTTCTGATGAAGAGGAGGAGGAGGAAGAGGAGGAGGAAGTCGACCCTCCTCGCACGGAAAGGCGGTCCAAGCTCACCCATGACCCCGCGGTCGAGCGCGGTAAGGCTATCGCGCCTGTCGGTCAGTCGACAAAACGTCCCAGGACGTCCTCTCCGGTGCCGACTGAAAAAGCGCCGAAGCAACCTCGAGCGACGCCGTCGAAGCCGACAAAGGTTTTGCCCAAGATGAAGATGGTTATCCCCACTATTTTCGGGTACAGCAGAACTTGAGCTTTTGTTCAGCGCGAATCATACTTTTGGTCGACTTGTTGACTGATCATCTGATTTCTGAAATCTGCAGCACTGCCACCTCCGAGACCTCAGTTAGGAACGAAGACCAGGAGATGGAATATGCTTCCACCTCTAACCTTGGTACGATCGCTGCAATTTTGCTTTTGGTCGATTGTATTTCCGTTTTTAACTTAGAATCTTTCCTGTAGTCCCTCCTCATTTCATTGATCTCCCTGATGATGATGATGAGGAGCCGTTGAGGCAGAGGAGGATTGCCCAAGATGAAGATGGTTATCCCCACTATTTCCGGGTACAGCAGAACTTGAGCTTTTGTTCAGCGCGAATCATACTTTTGGTCGACTTGTTGACTGATCATCTGATTTCTGAAATCTGCAGCGCTGCCACCTCCGAGACCTCAGTTAGGAACGAAGACCAGGAGATGGAAGATGCTTCCACCTCTAACCTTGGTACGATCGCTGCAATTTTCCTTTTGGTCGATTGGATTTCCGTTTTTAACTTAGAATCTTTCCTGTAGTCCCTCCTCATTTCATTGATCTCCCTGATGATGATGATGATGAGGAGCCGTTGAGGCGGAGGAGGACTAAGAAGGTACCTGCTGGCAGGACTGCTCAGGTTGCATCGATGCCTGAGGCGCTGGTTCATGAGGGTGGTAACACCACTCGGACTAATGTGTCTTTCCTGTGCCGGTGACGAGTATCCGGCCTTCAACGTCGACTGCTGATCCGCCTTCCCTTTTCGCCACGCACCACGTCCCGGAGGACCAAGTGGGTGCTGCTAAGGAGGCTATACGCCAAGCGGGGCTCATGATGGAGCAACTGAAGGTGGTCCGGGAAGCTAGTCAAGCGGCCTATGATGCCAGTTCAGCTCTTCAGAGCAACGTCCAGGTTAGTTGATCACCACTTGTTCTGTTAGGATATGCTACCTGAAAAACTCTCTTTCTGAAGACCTTCGTATCAGTACACCCACTAGGTGTGTCGAGTGAATTTTCGAACTGGTGGGGGCACGCTGAGTGCACCCACTGGGTGTAGTCCCCGAGGCTATGGTGGACTGCTGGCAGTCGACCGTAGTCTTTGTACTTTGTATCTCTCTGATAACTTCACTCGGTCTGGTCGGACCATGTCGAGTGGAATCTTGAAACCGGTGGGGGGCACGCTGAGTGCACTCGCTGGGTGTAGTCCCCGAGAATATGGTGGACTTGTTGGGGAACGTAGCAGAAATTCAAAATTTTCCTACGTGTCACCAAGATCTATCTATGGAGAAACTAGCAACGAGGGAAGGAGAGTGCATCTACATACCCTTGTAGATCGCTAAGCGGAAGCTGCTCAAGTGAACGGGGTTGAAGGAGTCAGATTGTCGTGATCCAAATCACCGGAGATCCTAGTGCCGAACGGACGGCACCTCCGCGTTCAACACACGTACAGCCCGGTGACGTCTCCCATGCCTTGATCCAGCAAGGAGAGAGGGAGAGGTTGAGGAAGACTCCATCCATCAGCAGCACAACGGCGTGGTGGTGGTGGAGGAGCGTGGCAATCCCGCAGGGCTTCGCCAAGCACCGCAGAAGAGGAGAAGAACTTGGGAGAGAGGGAGGGGCTGCACCAAAGGCAAAAGGTGTGTTTGAGAGGCCCTCCTACCCCACTATATATAGGGGTCCCAGGGGGGGGGGGTGCGCCAGCCCCTAGGAGATCCAATCTCCAAGGGGGCGGCCAGGAGGAGTCCTTCCCCAAGGCACCTAGGAGGTGCCTTCCCCTTATGGGAATCTTCCTTTAGGGTTTCCCCTTCACCCTAGGCGCATGGGCCCTAGGGGAAGTGGTGTTGGGGAACGTAGTAATTTCAAAAATTTTCCTACGATCACGCAAGACCATGGTGATGGCATAGCAACGAGAGGGGAGAGTGTCCGTCCACGCACTCGTGAGACCGAAGCGGAAGCGTTATAACAGCGCTGTTGATGTAGTCAGACGTCTCCACGATCCGACCGATCCAAGCACCGAACGTCACGGCACCTCCGGAAGTTCTGCACATCGCTCAGCTCGATGACGATCCCCGGACTCCGATCCAAAGCAAAGTGTCGGGATGAGTTCCGCCAAGACGACGGGCAGTGACGATGTTGATGCTCCACCGACGCAGGGCTTCGCCTAAGCTCCGCTGACGATATGACTTCTCCGGCGCAGGCTTCTCCTAAGCTCCGCATGACGATATGACCAAGTGGAATATAGTGGAAGGGGCACCGCACACGGCTAAGGCAAGATCCGTAGATCAACTTGTGTGTATTGGGGTGCCCCTGCCTCAGATATAAAGGAGACAAGGGGAGGTGGCGGCCCTAGAGGAGGCGCACTAAGGAGGAGTCCTACTCCCACCGAGTAGGACTCCCCTTCTCCTAGTTGGAGTAGGATTGGGGAGGGAAAGGAGGAAGGCGCCGCCTCTCTCCTTGTCCTATTCGGACTGGAAGGGGAGGGGGCGCGCAGCCCACCTGGCCGGCCCTTCTCCTTCTCCCTCAAGGCCCATGAAGGCCCATATACCCCGGGGTTCCGTAACCCCCTGTTAAGAACATCCTGCTTTTCACGGAACCATTCAAGTCCAAACATAGGCTTCATATATATCAATCTTTATGTCTCGAACATTTCGAGACTCCTCGTCATGTCCGTGGATCACATCCGGGACTCAACAACCTTCGTGCATCAATACTTATAAACTCATTATGAACTGTCATCGAAACGTTAAGCGTGTGGACCCTACGGGTTCGAGAACTATGTAGACATGACCTAGAACCATTCTCGGTCAATAACCAATAGCGGAACCTGGATGCCCATATTGGTTCCTACATATTCTACGAAGATCTTTATCGGTCAAACCGCATAACGACATCGTTGTTCCCTTTGTCATCGGTATGTTACTTACCCGAGATTCGATCGTCGGTATCCAATACCTAGTTCAATCTCGCTACCGTAAGTCTCTTTACTCGTTCCGTAATACATCATCTCACAACTAACTCATTAGTTGTAATGCTTGCAAGGCTTAAGTGATGTGCATTACCGAGAAGGCCTGAGATACCTCTCCGACAATCGGAGTGACAAAACCTAATCTCAAATACGCCAACCCAACAAGTACCTTTGGAGACACCTGTAGTACTCCTTTATAATCACCCGATTGCCAGGACGCTTTGGTAGTACCCAAAGTGTTCCTCCGTAAACGGGAGTTGCATAATCTCATAGTTATAGGAACATGTATGGGTCATGAAGAAAGCATTAACATACTAAACGATCAACTGTTAAGCTAACGGAATGGGTCATGTCAATCAGATCATTCAACTAATGATGTGACCTTGTTAATCAAATAACAACTCCTTGTTCATGGTTAGGAAACATAACCATCTTTGATTAACAAGCTAGTCAAGTAGAGGCATACTAGTGACATACTTGTTTGTCTATATATTCACACATGTATTATGTTTCCGGTTAATACAATTCTAGCATGAATAATAAACATTTATCATGATATAAGGAAATAAATAATAACTTTTATTATTGCCTCTAGGGCATATTTCCTTCAGTCTCCCACTTGCACTAGAGTCAATAATCTAGATTACAAAGTAATGATCCTAACACCCATGGAGTCTTGGTGCTGATCATGTTTTGCTCGTGGAAGAGGCTTAGTCAACGGGTCTGCAACATTCAGATCCGTATGTATTTTGCAAATCTCTATGTCTCCCACTTGGACTTGGTCCCGAATGGAATTGAAGCGTCTCTTGATGTGCTTGGTCCTCTTGTGAAACCTGGATTCCTTTGCCAAGGCAATTGCACCAATATTGTCACAGAAGATCTTCACGGGTCCCGATGCACTAGGTATGACACCTAGATCGGAAATGAACTCTTTCATCCAGACTCCTTCATTCGCTGCTTCAGAAGCAGCTATGTACTCCGCTTCACATGTAGATCCCGCCACGACGCTTTGTTTAGAACTGCACCAACCGACAGCTCCACCGCTTAATAAAAACACGATCCGGTTTGCGATTTAGAATCGTCCGGATCAGTGTCAAAGCTTGCATCGACGTAACCATTTACGACTAGCTCTTTGTCACCTCCATATACGAGAAACATATCCTTAGTCCTTTTCGTATTTCAGGATGTTCTTGACCGCTGTCCGATGGATCCACTCTTGGATTACTTTGGTACCTTCCCGCCAAGCTTACAGCTAAGCATACGTCAGGTCTGGTACACAGCATTGCATACATGATAGAGCCTATGGCTGAAGCATAGGGAACATCTTTCATTTTCTCTCTATCTTCTCATTGTGGTCGGGCATTGAGTCCGACTCAATCTTACACCTTGTAATACAGTAAAAAACCTTTCTTTGCTCGATCCATTTTGAACTTCTTCAAAACTTTATCAAGGTATGTGCTTTGTGAAAGTCCAATTAAGCGCCTTGATCTATCTCTATAGATCTTGATGCCCAATATGTAAGCAGCTTCACGAGGTCTTTCATTGAAAAACTTTTATTCAAGTATCCTTTTATGCTATCCAGAAATTCTATATCATTTCCAATCAATAATATGTCGTCCACATATAATATTAGAAATGCTACAGAGCTCCCACTCACTTTCTTGTAAATACAGGCTTCTCCAAAAGTCTGCATACAAACCCATATGCTTTGATCACACTATCAAAACGTTTATTCCAACTCCGAGAGGCTTGCACCTGCACCATAAATTGATCGTTGAGCTTGCACACTTTGTTAGCACCCTTTGGATCGACAAAACCTTCTGGTTGCATCATATACAACTCTTCTTCTAGAAATCCATTCAAGAATGCGGTTTTACATCCATTTGCCAAATTTCATAATCATAAAATGCGGCAATTGCTAACATGATTCGGACAGACTTAAGCATCGCCACGGGTGAGAAAGTCTCATCGTAGTCAACCCCTTGAACTTGTCGAAAACCTTTTGCAACAAGTCGAGCTTTGTAGACAGTTACATTACCATCGGCGCCAGTCTTCTTCTTAAAGATCCATTTATTTTCAATGGCTTGCCGATCATCGGGCAAGTCAACCAAAGTCCATACTTTGTTCTCATACATGGATCCCATCTCAGATTTCATGGCTTCCAGCCATTTTATGGAATCTGGGCTCACCATCGCTTCTTCATAGTTTGTAGGTTCGCCATGGTCAAGTAACATGACTTCCAGAATAGGATTACCGTACCACTTTCACAGTGCGTATTTTACTCTGGTTGACCCACGAGGTTCAAGAGTAACTTGATCTCAAGCTTCATGATCATCATCATTAGCTTCTTCACTAATTGGTGTAGTGGTCACAGGAACCATTTCTTGTGATGAACTACTTTCCAATAAGGGAGCAGATACATTTATCTCATCAAGTTCTACTTTCCTCCCACTCACTTCTTTCGAGAGAAACTCCTTCTAGAAAGGATCCGAATTTAGCAACGAAAAATCTTGCCTTCAGATCTGTGATAGAAGGTGTACCCAATGATCTCTTTTGGGTATCCTATGAAGACACATTTTTCCGATTTGGGTTCGAGCTTATCTGGTTGAAGTTTCTTCACATAAGCATCGCAGCCCCAAACTTTAAGGAACGACAACTTTGGTTTCTTGCCAAACCACAGTTCATAAGGCGTCGTCTCAACGGATTTTGACGGTGTCCTATTCAACGTGAATGCGGCCGCCTCTAAAGCATAACCCCAAAACGATAGCGGTAAATCGGAAATAGACATCATAGATCGCACCATATCTAGTAAAGTACGACACGACGTTCGGACACACCATTTCTCCGTGGTGTTCTGTGGCGTGAGTTGCGAAACTATTCCACATTGTTTCAAATGTAAACCAAACTCAGAACTCAAATATTCTCCTCCACGATCAGATCGTAGAAATTTTATTTTCTTGTTACGATGATTTTCCACTTCACTCTGAAATTCTTTGAACTTTTCAAATGTTTCAGATTTGTGTTTCATTAAGTAGATATACCCATATCTGCTCAAATCATCTGTGAAGGTAAGAAAATAACGATACCCGCCAAGGCGTGCCTCAACATTCATTGGACCACAAACATCGGTATGTATGATTTCCAACAAATCAGTTGCACGCCCATAGTTCGGAGAACGGCGCTTTTGTCATCTTGCCCATGAGGCACGGTTCGCAAGTACCAAGTGATTCATAATCAAGTGATTCCGTAAGCCCATCAAGATGGAGTTTCTTCATGCTTTTACACCGATATGACCTAAACGGCAGTGCCACAAATAAGTTGCACTATCATTATCAACTTTGCATCTTTTGGCTTCAATATTATGAATATGTGTATCACTACTGTCGAGATTCAACAAGAATAGACCACTCTTCAAGGGTGCATGACCATAAAAGATATTATTCATATAAATAGAACAACCATTATTCTCTGATTTAAATGAATAACCGTCTCGCAATAAACAAGATCCAGATATAATGTTCATGCTCAACGCTGGCACCAAATAACAATTATTTAGGTCTAAAACTAATCACGAAGGTAGATGTAGAGGTAGCGTGCCGACTGCGATCACATCGACTTTGTAACCATTTCCAACGCCAAGATCGTCACCTCGCCCTTAGCCAATCTTCGCTTAATCCGTAGTTCCTGCTTCGAGTTGCAAATATTAGCAATGTAACCAGTATCAAATACCTGTACTATCATGCAGTATTAGTAAGGTACACATCAACAATATGTATATCATATATACCTTTGTTCACCTTGCCATCCTTTTTATCCGCCAAATACTTGGGGCAGTTCCGCTTCCAGTGTCCGGTCTGCTTGCAGTAAAAACACTCAGTTTCAGGCTCTGTTGGAAAAGGCAGTGCCTAGGAGGCGCTTAGGCACGCCTAGGCGCTAGGCAACGGCCAAACGCCTCGCCTAGGGCATAAATGGAGGTCTAGGCAGGGCAAGTAAGGAATTGCCTACCCAAGCAAGAAATCATGCCACGTACTACACTGATATGCCAAACGAGTTATATTCCAATGGCAGTAGATGGTAATTAACTTATTTATATGCCCTAAACTAATATCAACACCCATATAATAATCACAAATACATTTCGAGTGAAAACTATAATACCGCCTAGGCCGCGCCTAGGGCGCTTAGGCACCGCCTAAGCACTAGGGAAGGCCAACCGCCTCGCTAACGCCTACCGCTTTTTCCAACCTTGGTTTCAGGCTTAGGTCCAGACTTGGGTTTCTTCTCTTGATCAGCAACTTTCTTGCTGTTCTTTTTGAAGTTTCCCTTCTTCTTCCCTTTGCCCTTTTTCTTGAAACTAGTGGTCTTGTTGACCATCAACACTTGATGCTCTTTCTTGATTTCTACCTCCGCAGCTTTTAGCATCGCCAAGAGCTCGTGAATTGTCTTAGTCATCCCTTGCATATTATAGTTCATCACGAAGCTCTTGTAGCTTGGTGGCGTTGATTGGAGAATTTCATCAATGACACTATCATCCGGAAGATTAACTCCCAGCTGAATTAAGTGATTGTTATACCCAGGACATTTTGAGTATGTGCTCACCGATGTAACTATTCTCCTCCATCTTGCAGCTATAGAACTTATTGGAGACTTCATATCTCTCAATCCGGCATTTGCTTGAAATATTAACTTCAACTCCTGGAACATCTCATATGCTCCATGACGCTCAAAACGTCGTTGAAGACCCGGTTCTAAGCCGTAAAGCATGGCACACTGAACTATAGAGTAGTTATCAGCTCGCTTTGCCAGACGCTCACAACTTCGCTCAAAGCATCTCGCAGCAGTTCGTCACCCAGCGGTGCTTCCAGGATGTAACTTTTCTGTGCAGCAATGAGGATAATCCTCAAGTTACGGACCCAGTCCGTATAATTGCTACCATCATCTTTCAACTTTGCTTTCTCAAGGAACGCATTAAAATTCAACGGAACAACAGCACGAGCCATCTATCTACAGTAAACATAGACAAGCAAAATACTATCAGGTACTAAGTTCATGATAAATTTAAGTTCAATTAATCATATTAAAAAACTCCCACTTAGACAAACATCAACTAAACCGTGTCCGATCATCACGTGAGACGGAGTAGTTTCAATGGTGAACATCTCTTATGTTGATCATATCTACTATATGATTCACGTTCGACCTTTCGGTCTCCGTGTTCCGACGCCAAAACTGTTATATGCTAGGCTCGCCAAGTTTAACTCGAGTATTCCAAGGCGCAACTGTTTTGCACCCGTTGTATTTGAACGTAGAGCCTATCACACCCGATCATCACGTGGTGTCTCAAAGACGAAGAACTTTCGCGAACGGTGCATACTCGTGGAGAACACTTCTTGATAATTTTTAGTGAGAGATCATCTTATAATGCTACCGTCAATCAAAGCAAGATAAGATGCATAAAGGATAAACATCACATGCAATCATTATAAGTGATATGATATGGTCATCATCATCTTGTGCTTGTGATCTCCATCGCCAAGCACCGCCATGATCACCATCGCCACCGGGCGCGACACCTTGATCTCCATCGTAGCATCGTTGTCGCCTCGCCAACTATTGCTTCTACGACTATCGCTACTCCTTAGTGATAAAGTAAAGCAATTACATGGCGTTGCATTTCATACAATAAGGCGACAACCATATGGCTCTGCCAGTTGCTGATAACTTGGTTACAAAACATGATCATCTCATACAATAGAATATAGCATCACGTCTTGACCATATCACATCACAACATGCCCTGCAAAAACAAGTTAGACGTCCTCTACTTTGTTGTTGCAAGTTTTACGTGGCTGCTACGGGCTGAGCAAGAACCGTTCTTACCTACGCATCAAAACCACAACGACATTTCACAAATAGACTCCGCTTTTAACCTTCTCAAGGACCGGGCGTAGCTACACTCGGTTCAACTAAAGTGAGAGAGACAGACACCCGCGGTCACCTTTAAGCAACGAAAGTGCTCGGAGCGGTGAAACCAGTCTCGGCGTGAAGCGTCTGGCGTAATGTCGGTCCGGGCCGCTTCATCTCACAATACCGCTGAACCAAAGTATGACATGCTGGTAGGCAGTATGACTTGTATCGTCCACAACTCACTTGTGTTCTACTCGTGCATATGACATCAACGCATAAAACCAGGCTCTGATACCACTGTTGGGGAACGTAGTAATTTCAAAAATTTTCCTACGATCACGCAAGACCATGGTGATGGCATAGCAACGAGAGGGGAGAGTGTCCGTCCACGCACTCGTGAGACCGAAAGCGGAAGCGTTATAACAACGCGGTTGATGTAGTCAGACGCCTCCACGATCCGACCGATCCAAGCACCGAACGCACGGCACCTCCGGAAGTTACGCACACGCTCAGCTCGATGACGCATCCCGGACTCGATCCGGCAAAGTGTCGGGGATGAGTTCCACAAGACGACGTGGCAGGACGATGTTGATGCTCCACCGACGCAGGGCTTCGCCTTAAGCTCCGCGACGATATGACTTCTCCGGCGCAGGCTTCTCCTAAGCTCCGCGACGATATGACCAAGTGGAATATAGTGGAAGGGGCACCGCACACGGCTAAGGCAAGATCCGTAGATCAACTTGTGTGTATTGGGGTGCCCCCGCCTCAGATATAAAGGAGACAAGGGGAGGTGGCCGGCCCTAGAGGAGGCGCACCAAGGAGGAGTCCTACTCCCACCGGAGTAGGACTCCCCTTCTCCTAGTTGGAGTAGGATTGGGGAGGGGAAAGGAGGAAGGGCGCCGCCTCTCTCCTTGTCCTATTCGGACTGGAAGGGGAGGGGCGCAGCCCACCTGGCCGGCCCTTCTCCTTCTCCCTCAAGGCCCATGAAGGCCCATATACCCCGGGGTTCCGTAACCCCTGTTCCCAGAACATCCTGTTTTCACTCGGAACCATTCCGAAGTCCAAACATAGGCTTCCAATATATCAATCTTTATGTCTCGAACATTTCGAGACTCCTCGTCATGTCCGTGATCACATCCGGGACTCGGAACAACCTTCGGTGCATCAATACTTATAAACTCATTATGAACTGTCATCGAAACGTTAAGCGTGCGGACCCTACGGGTTCGAGAACTATGTAGACATGACCTAGAACCATTCTCGGTCAATAACCAATAGCGGAACCTGGATGCCCATATTGGTTCCTACATATTCTACGAAGATCTTTATCGGTCAAACCGCATAACGACATACGTTGTTCCCTTTGTCATCGGTATGTTACTTACCCGAGATTCGATCGTCGGTATCCAATACCTAGTTCAATCTCGCTACCGGTAAGTCTCTTTACTCGCCGTAATACATCATCTCACAACTAACTCATTAGTTGTAATGCTTGCAAGGCTTAAGTGATGTGCATTACCGAGAAGGCCTCGAGATACCTCTCCGACAATCGGAGTGACAAAACCTAATCTCAAATACGCCAACCCAACAAGTACCTTTGGAGACACCTGTAGTACTCCTTTATAATCACCCGATTACGTTGTGACGTTTGGTAGTACCCAAAGTGTTCCTTCGTAAACGGGAGTTGCATAATCTCATAGTTATAGGAACATGTATGGGTCATGAAGAAAGCATTAACATACTAAACGATCAACTGTTAAGCTAACGGAATGGGTCATGTCAATCAGATCATTCAACTAATGATGTGACCTTGTTAATCAAATAACAACTCCTTGTTCATGGTTAGGAAACATAACCATCTTTGATTAACAAGCTAGTCAAGTAGAGGCATACTAGTGACATACTGTTTGTCTATATATTCACACATGTATTATGTTTCCGGTTAATACAATTCTAGCATGAATAATAAACATTTATCATGATATAAGGAAATAAATAATAACTTTTATTATTGCCTCTAGGGCATATTTCCTTCAAGTGGCGCCCCAGCCCACTTTGGGCTGGATCCCTTCTCATCTCAGCCCATGGGACCCTCCGGGATAGGTGGCCCCACCCGGTGGACCCCCGGGACCCTTCCGGTGGTCCCGGTACAATACCGATGACCTCAAACTTGTCCGATGGTCAAACAGGACTTCCTATATATAAATCTTTACCTCCGGACCATTCCGGAACTCCTCGTGACGCCCAGGATCTCATCCGGACTCAACAACATTCGATAACCACATACAAACTTCCTTTATAACCCTAGCGCCATCGAACCTTATGTGTAGACCCTACGGGTTCGGGAGACATGCGCATACGACCGAGACGTTCTCCGGTCAATAACCAACAGCGGATCTGGATACCCATGTTGGCTCCTACATGTTCCACGATGATCTCATCGGATGAACCACGATGTCAAGGACTCAAACGATCCCGTGATACAATTCCCTTTGTCTAGCGGTATTGTACTTGCCCGAGATTCGATCGTCGGTATTCCGTACCTTGTTCAATCTCGCTATCGCAAGTCTCTTTACTCGTTCCGTAACACATCATCCCGTGATCAACCCCTTGGTCACATTGTGCACATTATGATGATGTCCTACCGAGTGGGCCCAGAGATACCTCTCCGCTTACACGGAGTGACAAATCCCAGCCTCGATTCGTACCAACCCAATGTACACTTTCGGAGATACCCGTAGTGCACCTTTATAGCCACCCGATTACGCCAGACGCTTGGTACACCCAAAGCATTCCTACGGTATCCGGAGTTGCACAATCTCATGGTCTAAGGAAAAGATACTTGACATTAGAAAAGCTTTAGCATACGAACTACGCATCTTTGTGCTAGGCTTAGGATTGGGTCTTGTCCATCACATCATTCTCCTAATGATGTGATCCCGTTATCAACGACATCCAATGTCCATGGTCGTGAAACTGTAACCATCTATTGATCAACGAGCTAGTCAACTAGAGGCTTACTAGGGACATGGTGTTGTCTATGTATCCACACATGTATCTGAGTTTCCTATCAATACAATTATAGCATGGATAATAAACGATTATCATGAACAAGGAAATATAATAATAACTAATTTATTATTGCCTCTAGGGCATATTTCCAACAGTCTCCCACTTGCACTGGAGTCAATAATCTAGTTCACATCGCCATGTGATTAACACTGATAGGTCATATCGCCATGTGACCAACACCCAAAGAGTTTACTAGTGTCTCAGAACTAGTTCACATCATCATGTGATTTAGACTCAATGAGTTCTCGAGGTTTGATCATGTTTTGCTTGTGAGAGAGGTTTTAGTCAACGGGTTTTAGTCAACGGGTCCGAACCTTTCAGATCCGTGTGTACTTCGCAATTCTCTATGTCATATTGTAAATGCTGCTTCCACGCTCCACTTGGATCTATTCCAAATGGTTGCTCCACTATACGTATCCGGTTTGCTACTCAGAGTCACTCGGATAGGTGTTAAAGCTTGCATCGACGTAACGCTTTACGCCAAACTCTTTATCACCTCCCTAATCGAGAAACATGTCCTTATTTACTCCAAGGACAATTTTGACCGCTGTCCAATGATCCATTCCTGGATCATTCTTGTACACCTTGACTGACTCATGGCAAGGCACACTTCCGGTGCGGTACGCAGCATAGCATACTGTAGAGCCTACGTCTAAGGCATAGGGACGATCTTCGCCCTTTCTCTCTGCTCGCCGTGGTCGAGTTTTAAGTCTTAACTTCATACCTTACAATTCAGCTAAGAACTCCTTCTTTGATCGATCCATCTTGAACACCTTCAAGATCATGTCAAGGTACATGCTCATTTGAAAGTATTATTAAACATTTTGATCTATCTTATAGATCTTGATGCTTATTGTTCAAGTAGCTTAATCCAGGTTTTCTATTGAAAACATCTTTCAAATAACCCTATATGCTTTCCAGAATCTCTACATCATTTCTCGATCATCAATATGTCAACAACATATACTCATCAGAAATTCTATAGTGCTCCCACTCACTTCTTTGGAAATACAAGTTTCTCATAAACTTTGTATAAATCCAAAATCTTTGATCATCACATCAAAGTGCACATTCCAACTCCGAGATGCTTACTCCAGTCCTTAGAAAGGATCGCTGGAGCCAGCATACCTTTTAGCATCCTTAGGATCGACAAAACTTTCGATTGTATCACATACAACCTTTCCTCATTTAAAAACTGGTAAGGAAACTCGTTTTGACATCCATCTGCCAGATTTCATAAATGCAGCTTATGCTAACATGATTCCGACGGACTTAAGCATCGCTACGGATGAGAAAATCTCATCGTAGTCAACTCCTTGAACTTGTGAAAAACTCTTTTCCACAAGTCAAGCTTCATAGACGGTGATATTACCGTCCACGTCCTGCCTTCTTCTTAAAGATCCATTCATCTCAATGGCTTGCCGATCATCGGGCAAATCCACCAAAGTCTATGCTTTGTTATGATACATGGATCCTATCTCGGATTTCATGGCTTCTAACCATTTGTCGGAATTTGGGCCCACCATCGCTTCTCCATAGCTCATAGGTTCATTGTTGCCTAGCAACATGACCTTCAAGATGTGATTGCGTACCACTCAAGTAGTACGCATCCTTGTCACCCCACGAGGTACGTCGGTGACTTGATCCGAAACTTCATGATCACTATCATAAGCTTCGACTTCAATTGGTGTAGGTGCCACAGAACAACTTCGTGGCCCTGCTACACACTTGTTGAAGTGACGGTTCAATAACCTCATCAAGTCTCCACCATCCTCCCACTCAACTTTCCGAGACAAACTTTTCCTCGAGAAAGGACCCGATTCAAGAAACAATCCCTATTGCTTTCGGATCTGAATTAGGAGGTATACCCAACTGTTTTGGGTGTCCTATGAAGATGCATTTTATCCGCTTTGGGTTCGAGCTTATCAACCTGAAACTTTTTCACATAAGCGCCGCAGCCCCAAACCTTTAAGAAATGACAGCTTAGGTTTCTCTAAACCATAGTTCATACGGTGTCATCTCAACGGAATTACGTGGTGCCCTATTAAAGTGAGTGCGGTTGTCTCTAATGCCTAACCCATGAACGATAGTGGTAATTCGATAAGAGACATCATGGTACGCACCATATCCAATAGGGTGCAACTATGATGTTCGGACACACCATCACACTATGGTGTTCCAGGTGGTATTAATTGTGAAACAATTTCCACGGTGTCTTAATTGCGTGCCAAAGCTCGTAACTCAGATACTCATCTCTATGATCATATCATAGACATTTTATCCTCTCGTCACGATGATCTTCAACTTCACTCTGAAATTACTTGAACTATTCAATAATTCAGACTTGTGTTTCATCAAGTAAATATACTCAACATCTACTCGAATCATCTGTGAAATCAGAACATAACGATATTCACTGCATGCCTCAGCACTCATTGGACTGCACACATCAAAATGTGTTACTTCCAACAGGTTGCTACCTTGTTCCATCTTACTGAAACCGAGGCTTTTCAGTCATCTTTGCCCATGTGGTATGTTTTGCATATCTCAAGTGATTCAAAATCAAGTGAGTCTAAACGATCCATCTGCATGGAGTTTCTTCATGCATATACACCAATAGACATGGTTCGCATGTCTCAAACTTTTCAAAAATGAGTGAGTCCAAAGATCCATCAACATGGAGCTTCTTCATGCGTTTTATGACTTACATGGCAGTGCCACAAGTAAGTGGTACTATCATTACTATCTTATATCTTTTGGCATGAAAATGTGTATCACTACGATCGAGATTCAATAAACCATTCCTTTAGGTGCAAGACCATTGAAGGTATTATTCAAATAAATAGAGTAACCATTATTCTCCTTAGATGAATAAATCAGACATGCGATAGACATAATCCAATCATGTCTATGCTCAACGCAAACACCAAATGACAATTATTCAGGTTTAATACTAATCTTGATGGTAGAGGGAGCGTGCGATATTTGATCACATCAAACTTGGAAACACTTCCAACACATATCGTCAGCTCACCTTTAGCTAGTCTCCGTTTATTCCGTAGCTCTTTTATTTCGAGTTACTAACACTTAGCAACCGAACCGGTATCTAATACCCAGGTGCTACTAGGAGTACTAGTAAAGTACACATTAAAATAATGTATATCCAATATACTTCTATCGACCTTGCCAGACTTCTCAACTACCAAGTATCTAGGGTGGTTCCGCCCAAAGGGCTGTTCCCTTATTACGAAGCACTTAGTCTCGGGTTTGGGTTTAACCTTGGGTTTCTTCACTGGAGCAGCAGCTGATTTGCCGTTTCATGAAGTATCCCTTCTTGCCCTTGCCCTTCTTGAAACTAGTGGTTTCACCAACCATCAACAATTGATGATCCTACTTGACTTCTACTTTCGCGGTGTCAAACATCGCGAACACTTCAAGGATCATCATATCTATCCCTGATATGTTATAGTTCATCACGAAGCTCTAGCAGCTTGGTGGCAATGACTTTGGAGAAACATCACTATCTCATCCGGAAGATCAACTCCCACTCGATTCAAGTGATTGTTGTGCTCAGACAATCTGAGCACAAGCTCAACGATTGAGCTTTTCTCCCTTAGTTTGCAGGCTAAGAAAATCGTCGAAGGTCTTATACCTCTTAACGTGGGCACGAGCTTGAAATCCCAATTTCAGCCCTCGAAACATCTCATATGTTCCGCGACGTTTCGAAAAATGTCTTCGGTGCCTCAACTCTAAACCGTTTAACTGAACTATCACGTAGTTATCAAAACGTGTATGTCCGATGTTCGTGACATCCACAAACGACGTTTGGGGTTCAACACACTGAGCGGTGCATTAGGGACACAATCTTTCTACTGTCCGCATAATCGCTACTGTCAACTTTCAACTATATTTTCTCTAGGAACATATCTAAACAAAGGAGCTAAAGCGCCGAAGCCATTTACATAATTTGCAAAAGATCTTTTGACTATGTTCAAGATAATTAAGTTCATCTTATGAACTCCCACTCGGATAGACATCCCTCTGGTCATCTAAGTGATTACATGATCCGAGTCAACTAAGCCGTGTCCGATCATCACGTGAGACGGACTAGTCAACATCGGTGAACATCTTCATGTTGATCGAATCTTATATACGACTCATGCTCGACCTTTCGGTCTCCGTGTTCCGAGGCCATGTCTGCACATGCTAGGCTCGTCAAGTTAACCCCAAGTGTTTTTGCTGTGTAAATCTGTCTTACACCCATTGTATGTGAACGTAAGAATCCATCACACCCGATCATCATGTGGTGCTTAGAAGTTTATTTAACTGTAGCAACGGTGCACCGTGGGAGAACACTTCTTGAAATTTGTGTAAGGGATCATCTTATTTACTACCATCGTTCTAAGTAAACAAGATGCATAAACATAATAAACATCACATGCAATTATATAGTAGTGACATGATATGGCCAATATCATATTGCTCCTTTTGATCTCCATCTTCGGGCTCCATGATCATCATTGTCACCGCATGACACCATGATCTCCATCATCATGATCTCCATCATCGTGTCTCCATGAAGTTGTCTCGCCAACTTATTACTTCTACTACTATGGCTACCGGTTAGCAATAAAGTAAAGTAATTACATGGCGTTGTTCAATGACATGCAGGTCATACAATAAATAAAGACAACTCCTATGGCTCCTGCCGGTTGTCATACTCATCGACATGCAAGTCGTGAATCCTATTACAAGAACATGATCAATCTCATACATCACTTATCATTCATCACATTCTTCTTGGCCATATCACATCACATAGCATACCCTGCAAAAACAAGTTAGACGTCCTCTAATTGTTGTTTGCATGTTTTACGTGGCTGCTTTGGGTTTCTAGCAAGAACGCTTTCTTACCTACGCAAAACCACAACGTGATATGCCAATTGCTATTTACCCTTCATAAGGACCCTTTTCATCGAATCCGTTCCGACTAAAGTGGAGAGATCGGCACCCGCTAGCCACCTTATGCACCAAGTGCATGTCACCGGTGGAACCTGTCTCACGTAAGAGTACGTGTAAGGTTGGTCCGGGCCGCTTCATCCCACAATACCGTCGAAACAAGATTGGACTAGTAACGGTAAGCATATTGAACAAAATCAACGCCCACAACTACTTTGTGTTCTACTCGTGCAAAGAATCTACGCAATAGACCTAGCTCATGATGCCACTGATGGGGAACGTAGCAGAAATTCAAAATTTTCCTACGTGTCACCAAGATCTATCTATGGAGAAACTAGCAACGAGGGAAGGAGAGTGCATCTACATACCCTTGTAGATCGCTAAGCGGAAGCGTTCAAGTGAACAGGGGTTGAAGGAGTCAGACCGTCGTGATCCAAATCACCGGAGATCCTAGTGCCGAACGGATGGCACCTCTGCGTTCAACACACGTACAGCCCGGTGACGTCTCCCATGCCTTGATCCAGCAAGGAGAGAGGGAGAGGTTGAGGAAGACTCCATCCATCAGCAGCACAACGGCGTGGTGGTGGTGGAGGAGCATGGCAATCCCGCAGGGCTTCGCCAAGCACCGCAGAAGAGGAGAAGAACTTGGGAGAGAGGGAGGGGCTGCACCAAAGGCAAAAGGTGTGTTTGAGAGGCCCTCCTACCCCACTATATATAGGGGTCCCAGAAGTGCGCCAGCCCCTAGGAGATCCAATCTCCAAGGGGCGGCGGCCGTGGAGGAGTCCTTCCCCCAAGGCACCTAGGAGGTGCCTTCCCTTATGGGAATCTTCCTTTAGGTTTCCCCTTCACCCTAGGCGCATGGGCCCTAGGGAAGTGGCGCCCAGCCCACTTTGGGCTGGATCCTTCTCATCTCAGCCCATGGGACCCTCCGGGATAGGTGGCCCCACCCGGTGGACCTCGGGACCCTTCCGATGGTCTAGACAATACCGATGACCTCAAACTTGTCCGATGGTCAAACAGGACTTCCTATATATAAATATTTACCTCCGGACCATTCCGAACTCCTCGTGACGCCCAGGATCTCATCCGGACTCAACAACATTCGCAACCACATACAAACTTCCTTTATAACCCTAGCGCCATCGAACCTTATGTGTAGACCCTACGGGTTCGGAGACATGCGAACATGACCGAGACGTTCTCCGTCAATAACCAACAGCGGATCTGGATACCCATGTTGGCTCCCACATGTTCCACGATGATCTCATCGGATGAACCACGATGTCAAGGACTCAAACGATCCCGTATACAATTCCCTTTGTCTAGCGGTATTGTACTTGCCCGAGATTCGATCGTCGGTATTCCGTACCTTGTTCAATCCCGTTACCGGCAAGTCTCTTTACTCGTTCCATAACACATCATCCCGTGATCAACCCCTTGGTCACATTGTGCACATTATGATGATGTCCTACCGAGTGGGCCCAGAGATACCTCTCCGCTTACACGGAGTGACAAATCCCAGCCTCGATTCGTACAACCCAATGACACTTTCGGAGATACCGTAGTGCACCTTTATAGCCACCCAGTTACGCCAGGACGCTTTGGTACACCCAAAGCATTCCTACGGTATCCGGGAGTTGCACAATCTCATGGTCTAAGGAAAAGATACTTGACATTAGAAAAGCTTTAGCATACTTAACTACGCATCTTTGTGCTAGGCTTAGGATTGGGTCTTGTCCATCACATCATTCTCCTAATGATGTGATCCCGTTATCAACGACATCCAATGTCCATGGTTAGGAAACTGTAACCATCTATTGATCAACGAGCTAGTCAACTAGAGGCTTACTAGGGACATGGTGTTGTCTATGTATCCACACATGTATCTGAGTTTCCTATCAATACAATTATAGCATGGATAATAAACGATTATCATGAACAAGGAAATATAATAATAACTAATTTATTATTGCCTCTAGGGCATATTTCCAACAGGACTGTTGGCAGTCGACCATAGTCTGAAGAACTCCTTTCTCTTTTTTTCTTTCGGTCGACTGATCGAACCGAGTTGGCAGGATCAGTGGGGGCACGCTAAGTGCACCCACTGGGTGTAGTCCCCGAGACTACTGTCGAATATTTTGATTCGGCTGTAGTCTTAGAGACACAGTAATTTTTCTTGGTCACTCGGAAGTAACCCATCGGTGACGTCTGTCGACTAATTCTTTGCAGAAATCTTGCGAGCTTGTGGCTCGATACACTGAATTGGAGAACAAACAGATCCAGCTCAACCTTGACTTGAAGCTTGCATGGAGAACTTGCGTAAGTAGAGACGAAGAAAAAGGTATGGCTGGTGAGATCTTGACGACTGTTTTTGTTTTTCTGTCCCTTCCTAATTCTGACCTCACTGTTATTTTGCAGACAAAATGGAGGAGGCTCTGAAGAAGAAGGATCATGACCTTGTCAAGGCGCAACAAACGGCTTTGAACAAGATCAAGCTCGCGGAAGAGAAGCTGTCCTCAGTCGGAAAACTTGAAGAAGAGAACACCAATCTGAAAGCTGCTCTTGATGCGGCTAACAAGGAGGTTAGCCGACTGAAGAACGACAAGATCGCTCTGAGCGACAAGGCTGGTGAGCTGGCGGGGAAGAGGAATGATCTAGAGGCTTATCTGGGAGGGCTCGCCGAGAAGCTATTCCTCATGCTTGAAGGTAATTCCTCTTATCCGACTGGCTTGTCATCATCGACTCATCATTGAACCATTAGCTTGAACTCGAGTCGTATTTGGCGGTATCGAATTTCGAGGAGGAGACTAGTCGAGTGGAGACAAGTCTGGACCCCATTAACTCCCCTGTGAAAGATGAAGCTGCTATGAACGTGCTCCGACTAGAATCTCGCGTTGCTGCTGTGGTGGACTACCTCGCTCGACTGAAGGTTGCGGTGTCGCGGGTTGACTCAACACTCTGGCCAGGCGAAACACTTCAAAATGACCTCGAGTCTTTGATGACTCGTCTGAATGATATTCCAAGTCGAGTGCAGGAATGGAAGAAGTCTTCTGCCAGATGCGGTGCTGATGTCGCTCTGTCCCTGGTCCGCGTTCATTGCAAGGAGGCGCGAGAGGAAAGGTTGGCCTCCATCAAAGTTTCCAATACCAAGAAGTACGACTTCCGATCTTTCATGGAGACCTTCATTGGTGCCGCCACCCGAATCGCTGATGGGATCAACCTAGACCAGTTCGTCGCGCCTTCCAGTCCTCCGCCTGAGGAGTAAAAAACTTCTATGATTCGTCTTAAATTTGCCTCGAAATGCCGAGTGATCCTCAGAATCGATAAACTTTAATGTGCTTGAGGTCTGGGTACTTCGCATCCTTAGGATGCTATCCGAACTTTACTTATCGTCGAAATATGCTTTTGTTTGCCTTCGAGTGAACTTTGCTCTTCACTCGGATTATGCTTCAATGCTTGAGATGCAGCTCTGTGGTGGATCCAGTCGACCTACACTTTGTTGCTCTTGCAGGTGCAGGAAAAGGAAACAGTCGACCTGTACCTCGTCGTCTTTGCGGATCGGGATGGAGCGCTCGTTGTACTTATGGCGCAGCTCCGAAGGAGAAGGCAGCAGTTGACCTGCACCTCGTCGTCCTTGCGGATCGGGATGAAGCGCACGTTGTACTTGTGGCGCAGCTCCGAAGGAGAAGGCAGCAGTCGACCTGCACCTCGTCGTCCTTGCGGATCGGGATGAAGCGCACGTTGTACTTGTGGCGCAGCTCCGAAGGAGAAGGCAGCAGTCGACCTGCACCTCGTCGTCCTTGCGGATCGGGATGAAGCGACGTTGTACTTGTGGCGCAGCACGAAGGAGAAGGTAGCAATCGACCTGCACCTCGTCGCCCTTGCGGATCGGGATGAAGCGCATGTTGTACTTGTGGCGCAGCTCAAGGAGAAGGCAGCAATCGACCTGCACCTCGTCGTCCTGCGGATCGGGATGAAGCGCACATTGTACTTGTGGCGCAGCTCGAAGGAGAACGCAGCAATCGACCTGCACCTCGCCGTCCTTGCGGATCGGGATGAAGCGACGTTGTACTTGTGGCGCAGCTCAAGGAGAAGGCAGCGATCGACCAAGACCTCGTCCGCCCTGCGGATCGGGATGGATTTCAGATTTTAGGCGTAGCATCGACTGCAGCTAAGCCCCGAGTGGGAGGTTTGCTCTCCACTCGGTAGGATTTTTTCAAACTTAGGCTAGCATCGACTGCAGCTAAGCCCCCGAGTGAGAGGTTTGCTCTCCACTCGGTAGGATTTTTCAAACTTAGGTAGCATCGGACTGCAGCTAAGCCCCGAGTGGGAGGTTTGCTCTCCACTCGTGAGGATTTTCAAACTTAGGCTAGCATTGGACATGCGGCTAAGCCCCGAGTGGGAGGTTTGCTCTCCACTCGGTAGGATTTTTCAAACTTAAGTAGCATCGGACTGCAGCTAAGCCCCGAGTGGGAGGTTTGCTCTCCACTCGGTAGGATTTTTCAAACTTATGTAGCATCTTGGACTGCAGCTAAGCCCCGAGTGGGAGGTTTGCTCTCCACTCGGCAGGATTTTTCAAACTTAGGCTAGCATTGGACTGCAGCTAAGCCTCCAAGGAGGATTTTGTGTCATAGCTTTGAAGGGAAGGCAACAATGACCTGCACCTCGTCGATCCTTGCAAAGTGCACATTGTATTAAATACTTAGGCGAGTACTTGGACTGCAGCTAAGCCCTCGAGTGGGAGGTTGGCTCCTCACTCGGTAGGATTTTCAAATACTTAGGCGAGTACTTGGACTGCAGCTAAGCCCCCGAGTGGGAGGCTGGCTCCTCACTCGGTATGATTTTCAAATACTTAGGCGAGTACTTGGACTGCAGCTAAGCCCCCGAGTGGGAGGCTGGCTCCTCACTCGGTAGGATTTTCAAATACTTAGGCGAGTACTTGGACTGCAGCTAAGCCCCGAGTGGGAGGCTGGCTCCTCACTCGGTAGGATTTTCAAATACTTAGGCGAGTACTGGACTGCAGCTAAGCCCCCGAGTGGGAGGCTGGCTCCGCACTCGGTAGGATTTTCAAATACTTAGGCGAGTACTTGGACTGCAGCTAAGCCCCCGAGTGGGAGGCTGGCTCCTCACTCGGTAGGATTTTTCAGATACTTAGGCGAAACGGATTCGCAGCTAAGCCTCCGAGTGGGAGGCTGACTCTCCACTCGGCAGGGATTTTTTTTACAAACTTAGTTGAAACAGGTCCGCGGCTAAGCCACCCACTGGGGGAAAATTAATAACAATCACTGGGAAAATTATAACATTCTTGTCTTTGATAAACAAACTACAGAGGTACTTTTATTACATCTCACCCGAGTGAGTTCTTAAGTGTAAAAGGGGCGAGCAGCTCCGCATTCCAGGCTCGAGGCTCATCGATCTGGTGTTCGACGTTGTAAAGATGGTAAGCTCCATTGTGGAGAACTCTGGTGACGATGAAGGGACCTTCCCAAGTGGGAGCGAGCTTGTGTGGTTTCTGTTGATCCACTCGGAGAACCAGATCCCCTTCTTGAAAGGCTCGGCTCTTCACATTTCTAGCATGGAATCGACGCAAGTCCTGCTGATAGATGGTCAAGCGGATCAGGGCCATCTCTCTCTCCTCTTCAAGGAGGTCGACTGCATCTTGCCGGGCTTGCTCCGCTTCAGCTTCAGAGTAGAGTTCGACTCGGGGCGCATTGTGAAGCAGGTCACTCGGCAGAACTGCTTCAGCTCCATAGACCATAAAGAATGGAGTTCTTCCAGTTGACCGGTTAGGAGTGGTCCTCAATCCCCAAAGAACCGACGGAAGTTCGTCGACACATGCTCCTGCTGCATGCTTGAGATCACGCATCAGTCGAGGTTTCAGTCCTTTGAGAATTAGACCGTTCGCTCGTTCTGCTTGTCCATTCGACTGGGGGTGAGCAACTGAAGCATAGTCGACTCGCGTGCCCTGAGAGGCGCAAAGGCTTTGAACTTGTCGAATCGAAGTTTGACCCATTGTCGGTGATGATGTTGTGCGGAACTCCATATCTGAATATCAACTCTCCGATGAAACCGACAAAGAAGGCACGCATCAAGGTTCTTGACAGTTTAGCTTCGATCCAATTCAGAACTTGTCGATCGCCACAAGCAAATGAGTGAAACCGCTCCTACCAGTTCTCGGTGGTCCAATCATATCCAACCCCAAACAGCGAAAGGCCGCATTTAGGGGAATGGTCTTCAATGCCGAGGCGGGTTTGTGTGACATATTGGAATAGAACTGACATCCTTCACACTTGTCGACTATTTCCTTTGCCATTTCATTTGCCTTTGGCCAGTAAAATTCCGCTCGGTATGCTTTAGCCACGATGGTCCGAGAGGACGCATGGTGACCACAGGTCCCCGAGTGGATATCATCAAGAATTATCTCGACCTTCTTACGGCGTTATGCACTTCGCTGACTCTACCACGGTTTCACTGAATAACTGTCCCTTGATCACAGTAAAGGCCTTGGATCGGCGGACGATCTGTCTAGCCTCTTCTTTGTTCTCCGGGAGCTCTTTCCTTAGGATATACGCGATGTACGGTACTGTCCAGTCGGGAGTGATGACCACGACTTCCATGATCAGGTCGACCACCGCTGGGACCTCAACTTCACCGGATCGGTGGCACTTTTGGCTGTGGAGCTTCTTGGTGAAAGGATCCTCTTGAATCGACGCAAAGCGGATGTGCTCCAAAACACATCACTGGGAATGGCTTCCCGCTTGGACCCTATTTTCGCCAAATCATCAGCAGCTTGATTTTTCAGTCAGGGTATATGATGGAGCTCTAACCCCTCAAACTTCTTCTCCAGCTTCCTCACTGCATTACAATAGCCAATTATGGCTGGACTTCTGACGTCCCACTCCTTCATCACCTGATTAACTACTAGATCTGAGTCGCCATAAACCATGAGGCGACGGACGCCGAGTGAAATGGCCATACGCAACCCATACAATGTTGATTCAGATTCGCTTCATTGTTGGAAGAATCAAAGTGAATCTGGAGCACATATCTGAGCTTATCTCCTGGGGAAACCAACACTACCCCAAAGACCGGAACCATTCAACATCTTGGAACCATCAAAGAACATAGTCCAGTGATCCGAGTGAACTTGAGTCAGTAACTGTTGTTCAATCCACTCGGCGATGAAATCAGCTATTGCTTGGGACTTGATGGCTTTCTTTGCCTCAAACTTGATATCAAGGGGAAGAAGTTCAATCGCCCATTTAGCCACTCGACCAGTTGTGTCTCTCACAGCAAAATCTCTCGATAATGGGGCGTCACGATTTAATCGTAATGGAATGATCGAGAAGTAATGAGCAACCTTCTTCAAGCGGTCATATAAATCCCATACACAAGCTTACGATAATGAGGGTATCTTTGCTTGACGAGGTTAATACTTCGTAAAGATAATATCTCGGGCGCTGAACTTTGAAGGCCTTTCCTTCCTCTTGGTCGACCGTAAGTACTATAATCGATGACTTGTCCTGTAGCTGCAATGTAAGCAAAGAACGGCTCCTTGCCGATTGGGGCAGCAAGCACCGGCTGGGTGGAGAGCAGTAGCTTTGAGCTCGCAAACGTTGCATCAGCCTTCGTGGAGTCCACTCGAACTTGTCCGACTTCTTCATCGATCGGTAAAGAGGTAATGCCTTTTCACCGAGGCGAGAGATGAATCGACTTAAAGCGGCCAAGCATCCAGTAAGCTTCTGGACATCGTGCACACGCACAGGGTGCTTCATTCAGAGTATAGTGCCAACTTTTTCGGGGTTAGCGTCGATTCCTCGTTCAGAAATGAGAAAACCGAGTAACATTCTGCCAGGAACTCTGAATGTGCACTTTGATGGATTAAGCTTGATATCATACCTCCTGAGATTGGCAAATGTTTCAGCAAGGTCAGTCAACAGGTCGGAACCTTTCCGTGACTTAACCACAATGTCATCCATGTATGCTTCCACATTCCGACTGATTTGAGTGAGTAAACACTTCGAATCATCCTCATGAACGTGGCTCCGCATTCTTGAGGCCGAATGGCATGGTGACATAATGAAGCACTGAATGGAGTGATGAAAGCTGTTTTGATCTCGTCGGGTCCATACGACAGATCTGATGGTACCCAGAATACGCTGGCGTCTAAAAAGACAACCGCTCACATCCCGCAATCGAGTCGACTATTTGGTCGATGCGGGGAGAGGAAAATGATCTTTCTGGCAGGCCCGATTGATATGTTTGAAGTCGATACACATGCGCAGTGAATTGTCCTTCTTAGGGACCATGACAACATTGGCGAGCCACTCGGAGTGGTAAATCTCTCGGATAAACTCTGCTGCTAAGAGCCGAGCCACCTCCTCACCAATGGCCTTTCTCTTCTGGATGGCGGACCGTCGAAGATGTTCTTTGACATGTTTAAATTTTGAGTCGACTGGCAGACGATGCTCAGCCAGTCCCCTGGGAATACCCGGCATGTCAGCAGGCTTCCATGCAAAGATGTCCCAGTTCTCACGGAGGAACTGGATGAGCGCTTCTTCCTATTTGGAGTCGAGTGTTGTTGAGATGTGAGTCGGAGCAGCATTGGGGCCAGTCGGATGAATATGAACCGGTTTTGTCTCCCCGGACGACTGAAATGCCGACTCTGTGGCGGGCTTCTAGGCTCGCAACAAATCACTCGGGTCTGCAGTTTTCTGGTACTCTTGCAGTTCGACCACTGCCATCTGAGCATCAGCGATCTTAGAGCCTTTCTGGAAACACTCTTCTGCCTTTTTCCGATTGCCAGTGATAGTGATCACACCTTTGGGATCTGACATCTTCAGCTTGAGGTACACATAACATGGTCGAGCCATGAAACGCGCATATGCTGGCCTCCCCAGAATAGCGTGATAAGCGCTCTGAAAATCCACGACCTCAAAGGTCAACTTCTCCTTACGAAAATTCTTGGAGTCACAGAAAACCACATCGAGAGCAATTTGGCCGAGTGACTCAGCCTTCTTTCCAGGAATGACTCCATGGAAGCTCATGTTGCTGGTGCTGAGTCTGGACATCGGAATGCCCATCCCTTTCAACGTCTCTGCATACAAAATGTTCAAACCACTGCCACCATCCATTAAAACCTTAGTTAGTCGAGTGCCCTCGACGACTGGGTCGACCACCAACGCTTGCCTCCCAGGGGTGGCTATGTGTGTTGGGTGATCAGACTGGTCGAACGTGATGGCGGTCTGCGACCATTTCAGGCACTTCGCGGATGATAACTTTCAATCGACTTTTGCTTTTAACGTCAGCAAAAATCATCAGAGTGGAATTGACCTGAGGGTACCCACCGTCACTATCTTCCTTGTCCTCAACTTTGTCCGATTCCTTTTCCTTGTCCTTGGGCTGCTTCCCTTGGAACTGTTGAATCAAGAGCCGGCACTGTCGAGTGGTATGCTTTGAGTAAATAAGTTTACCCTCTTCATCTTTCTTTGTGTGAATGTGACATGGCAAGTCCAACACATCATTTCCATCTTTTTCTTTCACTTTCTTGGGGTTCCAAGGACCCTTGGGTTTCCCCTTGAACTTTCCTGGGCTCACAGCCAAGGCTTCTCCAGGATCCGCTGGCTCGGCTTTCCGCTCCTATTTCCGACTGGAGTTCCCTCCACCGGTTTCATTAGCGGCTGACTTGTACTTGCCACTCCGGAGCCGATCCTCTTCTTCACCATTGGCGTACTTGGTGGCAATCTCCATCATTCGACTCAGGTCATGTCTCTGTCCGATCAATTTCAGACTCAACTCTTTGTACTTGACTCCTTCCTTGAAGGCACAGCATCGCCGATGATCAGATACATTCTCTACTGTGTGGTGCAAAGTGATCCATCTCTGGATGTAACCCCTCAGAGTTTCATTCGACTTCTGCACACACAACTGCAACTCTGTCAACCCTGTTGGTCGCTTGCAAGTTCCTTCCATTGTCCTGACAAACACTCGGGCAAGATCTTCCCAAGTGTAAATGTTGTTGGGTGCTAACTGATTGAGCCATGCTCTGGCCGATCCCTCCAACATAAGTGGCAGGTGTTTCATGGCCACTTCATCGTTGCCGCCGCCGATCTGAACAGCCACTCGGTAATCCTCAAGCCAAGTATCTGGCTTAGACTCACCGGTGAACTTACTGACTCCAGTCGCCAACCTGAAGTTGGGAGGAATCACCGCGGCTCTGATGGCTCTGCTGAAACACTCTGGCCCTGAGACGTGTACTCTGCTGCTGATGGGTGCATTTCTGTCATGACCTCCACAGTTAGCTCTGTTCCTGTCGACCAGACCTTGAACGATGACGGATCTTGCATCAAAGCCTGGTTCCCTGGGGTCGACTGGAATCCTTCGCCCAACACTGTGCTGGCGTCTGTCATCTTGCTGCCGAGGTGCATATGACCCACCCCTTGGGGGAGGAGTGGGCACCCGACGTCGATCATCACGATCGAATCGGTCCTCATACTGTTCACGCCGGCCTCCATGCCCTTCACGCCGGGGCGATATTGGGCTATGTCGATCGGATCTGTATTCGCAGCGACGGATCTGCTGTGAATCCTATTCATGACTGCGATACCGCTGAATTTCGATCTCCTGCTGCCCGGAGCAAATCTACGATCCGAGTAAGCCTCGCCACCTCCGATTGGGAAGGCTGAATGGACTTCTGCTATACGGGCTGCAGCTGCTAGATTCTGAATGGGAGTTCGGTATACCTGAGTTGGTTGTGGAAAGAGTTGACATCGATCGACGACGGGACCCGTTGTTGCGCTTGCTCGTTAAATCGAGCACTTTGGAGATTTTCCAGTCGAAAAGCGCCAGCCAAGTTGGCCAAACGCGCATCTTCTAAGGCACGGGCCTCGGGGTTTCTCCAACGATAGGAGTGTGAAGCGCATCCATGTTCCGGGCGGAGCTCCTCCCTCTCGCAACGAAGTGAGGGGCTCGGGTTGGTACTCTTCGTGAGCACAAGACTGCTCGCCTCCGCCAACGCCTGCCGGTGGGGGAAACCAGGAGGACTGCGTGGTCCGTCGACCATCAGAACCTCCGCCATTGGGTCGTTCTTTGTCGCACTTCAGATGCGATCATGCGGAGCCGGTCGATGATCGAACAGGCCGTAGAGAGATTCGTCGGGCTCGATTGCCGCGACTTGGGGAGTGGCCGACTGGCGGGCCACCGCGTGCCTCACCCACCGCCGAAGTCTCGATCGACCGGAGCGCTTGCGCCGGCGCGAGACCGGGAGAGAGGACGGCATAAGAGCCGACCGACATCGGGTCGACGGCTGTCAGAGGAGGACGCCGACGACGCGCTGAAGTGCGCCGCCATGGACGGGAGTGCGTCAACGTCGAGTGGAGTCTCCTGCAACCAAGCGAAGTCGTCGGCGATGAACGTGAGCGCGCCGAGACGGACCTCGCTGAAGGAAATATGCCCTAGAGGCAATAATAAAGTTATTATTTATTTCCTTATATCATGATAAATGTTTATTATTCATGCTAGAATTGTATTAACCGGAAACATAATACATGTGTGAATATATAGACAAACAGTATGTCACTAGTATGCCTCTACTTGACTAGCTTGTTAATCAAAGATGGTTATGTTTCCTAACCATGAACAAGGAGTTGTTATTTGATTAACAAGGTCACATCATTAGTTGAATGATCTGATTGACATGACCCATTCCGTTAGCTTAACACTTGATCGCTTAGTATGTTAATGCTTTCTTCATGACCCATACATGTTCCTGTAACTATGAGATTATGCAACTCCTGCCATCGGAGGAACACTTTGGTACTACCAAACGCCACAACGTAACTGGGTGATTATAAAGGAGTACTACAGGTGTCTCCAAAGGTACTTGTTGGGTTGGCGATTTCGAGATTAGGTTTTGTCACTCCGATCGCTTGGAGAGGTATCTCTAGGCCTTCTCGGTAATACACATCACCTAAGCCTTGCAAGCATTACAACTAATGAGTTAGTTGTGAGATGATGTATTACGGAACGAGTAAAGAGACTTACCGGTAACGAGATTGAACTAGGTATTGGATACCGACGATCGAATCTCGGGTAAGTAACATACCGATGACAAAGGGAACAACGTATGTTGTTATGCGGTTTGACCGATAAAGATCTTCGTAGAATATGTAGGAACCAATATGGGCATCCAGGTTCCGCTATTGGTTATTGACCGAGAATGGTTCTAGGTCATGTCTACATAGTTCTCGAACCCGTAGGGTCCGCACGCTTAACGCTTCGGCGATGACAGTTCATAATGAGTTTATAAGTATTGATGCACGAAGGTTGTTCGAGTCCCGGATGTGATCACGGACATGACGAGGAGTCTCGAAATGGTCGAGACATAAAGATTGATATATTGGAAGCCTACATTTGGACATCGGAAGTGTTCCGGTGAAATCGGATTTTATCGAGTACCGGAGGTTACCGGAACCCCGGGAGGTCAATGGGCCTTAATGGGCCATAGGAGAAGAGGAAGGGCAGCCCAAGGTGGGCTGCGCGCCTCCCCTCTAGTCCGAATAGGACAAGGAAGGGGCGGCGCCTTCCCCTTCTCCCTCCTCCAATCCTAGTCCAACTAGGAGAGGGGGAGTCCTACTCCGGTGGGAGTAGGACTCCTCCTTGCGCGCCTCCCCTAGGGCCGGCCACCTCCCCTTGCCTCCTTTATATCACGGGGCAGGGGCACCCTTGACACACAAGTTGATCTACGGATCTTTCCTTAGCCGTGCGGTGCCCCTTCCACCATATTCCACTTCGGTCATATCGTCATGAGCCGAGGCGAAGCCCTGCGCCGGAGAAGTCATATCGTCATGAGCTTAGGCGAAGCCCCGCGCCGGTGGAGCATCATCATCGCTACCACGCCCGTCAGGCCGACGGAACTCATCCGACACTTTGCTGGATCGAGTCCGGGATCGCCATCGAGCTGAACGTGTGCGTAACTCGGAGGTGCCGCACGCTCGGTGCTTGGATCGGTCGGATCGTGAAGACGACGACTACATCAACCGCGTTGTTATAACGCTTCCGCTTTCGGTCTACGAGGGTACGTGGACGGACACTCTTCCCTCTCGTTGCTATGCCATCACCATGGTCTTGCGTGATCGTAGGAAAATTTTTGAAATTACTACGTTCCCCATCAGTGGCATCCGAGCCAGGTTTTATGCGTTGATGTCATATGCACGAGTAGAACACAAGTGAGTTGTGGGCGATACAAGTCATACTGCCTACCAGCATGTCATACTTTGGTTCAACGGTATTGTGAGATGAAGCGGCCCGGACCGACATTACGCCAGACGCTTACACGAGACTGGTTTCACCGCCCGAGCACTCGTTGCTTAAAGGTGACCGGGCGGTGTCTGTCTCTCTCACTTTAGTTGAACCGGTATGGCTATGCCCGGTCCTTGAGAAGGTTAAAACGGAGTCTATTTGACAAACTATCGTTGTGGTTTTGATGCGTAGGTAAGAACGGTTCTTGCTCAGCCCGTAGCAGCCACGTAAAACTTGCAACAACAAAGTAGAGGACGTCTAACTTGTTTTTGCAGGGCATGTTGTGATGTGATATGGTCAAGACGTGATGCTATATTTTATTGTATGAGATGATCATGTTTTGTAACCGAAGTTATCGGCAATGGCAGGAGCCATATGGTTGTCGCTTATTGTATGAAATGCAAAAGCCATGTAATTGCTTTACTTTATCACTAAGCAGTAGCGATAGTCGTAGAAGCAATAGTTGGCGACGACAACGATGCTACGATGGAGATCAAGGTGTCGCGCGCGGTGACGATGGTGATCATGATTGCTTGGCGATGGAGATCACAAGCACAAGATGATGATGACCATATCATATCACTTATATTGATTGCATGTGATGTTTATCCTTTATGCATCTTATCTTGCTTTGATTGACGGTAGCATTATAAGATGATCTCTCACTAAAATTATCAAGAAGTGTTCTCCTGAGTATGCACCGTTGCCAAAGTTCGTAGTACCCGGACACCACGTGATGATCGGGTGTGATAAGTTCTACGTCCATCTACAACGGGTGCAAAACAGTTGCACACGCAGAATACTCAGGTTAAACTTGACGAGCCTAGCATATAACAGATATGGCCTCGGAACACGGAGACCAAAGGTCGAACGTGAATCATATAGTAGATATGATCAACATAGTGATGTTCACCATTGAAACTACTCCATCTCACGTGATGATCGGACATGGTTTAGTTGATTTGGATCACGTAATCACTTAGATGACTAGAGAGATGTCTGTCTAAGTGGGAGTTTTTAATATGATTAATTAAACTTAAATTTATCATGAACTTAGTCCTGGTAGTATTTTGCAAATTATGTTGTAGATCAATAGCTCGCGTTGATGCTTCCCTATGTTTTTATATGTGTTCCTAGAGAAAATTGTATTGAAAAATGTTAGTAGCAATGATGCGGATTGGATCCGTGATCTGAGGTTTATCCTCATTGCTGCCTGTAAGAATTATGTCCTTAATGCACCGCTAGGTGACAGACCAATTGCAGGAGCAAATGCAGACGTTATGAACGTTTGGCTAGCTCAATATGATGACTACTTGATAGTTTAGTGCACCATACTTAACGGCTTAGAATCGGGACTTCAAAGGCGTTTTGAACGTCATGGACCATATGAGATGTTCCAGGAATTGAAGTTAATATTTCAAGCAAATACCCGAGTTGAGAGATATGAAGTCTCCAACAAAGTTCTATAGCTAAAAGATGGAAGAGAATCGCTCAACTAGTGAGCATGTTCTCAGATTGTCTGGGTACTTCAATCGCTTGAATCAAGTGGGAGTTAATCTTCCAGATAAGATAGTAATTGACAGAATTCTCTAGTCACCATCACTAAGTTACTAGAACTTCGTGATGAACTATAGCATGCAAGGGATGACGAAAACGATTCCCGAGCTCTTCGTGATGTTGAAATCGACGAAGGTAGAAATCAAGAAAGAGCATCAAGTGTTGATGATTGACGAGACCACTAGTTTCAAGAAAAGAGCAAAGGGAAAGAAAGGGGAACTTCAAGTAGAATGACAAGCAAGTTGTCACTCCCACGAAGAAACCCAAAGCTGAACCAAAGCCTGAAACTGAGTGCTTACACTGCATAGGAAATGGTCACTGGAAACGGAAATATCCGAGATATTTGGTAGATGAGAAGGATGGCAAAAGTGAACAAGGGTATATTTGATATACAGGTTATTAATGTGTGCTTTACTAGTGTTTATAGTAACCCCTGAGTATTTGATACTTGTTCGGTTGCTAAGATTAGTAACTCGAAACAGGAGTTACAGAATAAACAGAAACTAGTTGAAGGGGCAGTAACGATGAGTGTTGGAAGTAGTTCCAAGATTGATATGATCATCATCACACACTCCCTATACTTTCGGGATTAGTGTCGAACCTAAATAAGTGTTATTTGGTGTTGAGCATAAATATGATTTGATCATGTTTATTGCAATACGGTTATTCATTTAAGTAAGAGAATAAATTGTTGTTCTGTTTACATGAATAAAACCTTATATGGTTACACACCCAATGAAAATGGTTCATTGGATCTCGATCATAGTGATACACATATTCATAATATTGAAACCAAAAGATGCAAAGTTAATAATGATAGTGCAACTTATTTGTGGCACTGCCGTTTAGGTCATATTGGTGTAAAGCGCATGAAGAAAACTCCATGCCGATGGATTTTTGGAATCACTTGATTATGAATCATTTGATGCTTGCGAACCGTGCCTTTTGGGCAAGATGACTAAAACTCCGTTCTCCGGAACAATGGAACAAGCTCTTGACTTATTGGAGATAATACATACCGATGTATGCGATTCAATGAGTGTTGATGCTCGTGGCAAGTATCATTATTTTCTGACCTTCACAGATGATTTGAGCAGATATGCGTATATCTTCTTGATGAAACATAAGTCTGAAATAGTTGAAAAGTTCAAAGAATTTCAGAGTGAAGTAGAAAATCATCGTAACAAGAAAATAAAGTTTCGCGATCTGATCGTGGAGATGAATATTTGAGTTCTGAGTTTGGTCTTCAATTAAAACAAAGTGGAATAGTTTCACAGCTCACGCCACGGAACACCACAACGTTATGGTGTGTCCGAACATCGTAACCGTACTTTATTTTTATATGGTGCGATCAATGATGTCTCTTACCGATTTACCAATATCGTTTTGGGGTTATGCATTAGAGACAGCTGCATTCACGTTTAAAAAGGGCACCATATAAATCCGTTGAGATGACACCGTATGAACTATGGTTTAGCAGTAAACCTAAGCTGTCATTTCTTAAAAGTTTGGAGTTGTGATGCTTATGTGAAAAAGTTTTCACCTGATAAGCTTGAACCCAAATCGGAGAAGTGCGTCTTCATAGAATACCCAAAAGAAAATGTTGGGTACACCTCCTATCACAGATCCGAAGGCAAGTTTTTCGTTGCTAAGATGGATCCTTTCTAGAGAAGAAGTTTCTCTCGAAAGAAGTGAGTGGGAGGAAAGTAGAACTTGATAAGGTAATTGTACCCTCTCCCTTATTGGAAAGTAGTTCATCACAAGAAATCAGTTCCGGTGATTCCTACACCAATTAGTGAGGAAGTTAATGATGATGATCATGAAACTTCAGATCAAGTTGCTACCAAACCTCGTAGGTCTTCCAGAGTAAGATTCACACCAGAGTGGTACGGTAATCATGTTATGGAAGTCATGTTACTAGACCATGATGAACCTACGAACTATGAGGAAGCGATGATGAGCCCAGATTCCGCGAAATGGTTTAAGGCCATAAAATCTGAGATAGGATCCATATATGAGAACAAAGTGTGGACTTTGGTTGACTTGCTCGATGATCAGCAAGTCAAGTTAAATAAATGGATCTTCAAGAGGAAGACAGATGCTGATAGTAGTGTTACTATCTACAAAGGTCGACTTGTCGCAAAAAGGTTTTCGACAAATTTCAAAGTGTTGACTACAATGAGATTTTCTCAACTGTAGCAATGCTTAAAGTCTGTCCGAATCATGTTAGCAATTGCCACATTTTATGAAATCTGGCAAATGGATGTCAAAACTACATTCTTTAATGGATTTATTAAAGATGAGTTGTATATGATGCAACCAGAAGGTTTTATCAATCCTAAAGGAGCTAACAAAATATGCAAGCTTCAGCAATCCATCTATGGACTGGTGCAAGCATCTCGGAGTTGGAATAAACGCTTTGATAGTGTGATCAAAGCATATGGTTTTATACAGACTTTTGGAGAAGCCTGTATTTGCAAGAAAGTGAGTGGGAGCACTACAGCCTTTCTGATAAGTATATGTGAATGACATATTGTTGATCGGAAATAATGTAGAATTATTCTGAAAAGCATAAAGGAGTGTTTGAAAGGAGTTTTTTCAAAGAAGGACCTCAGTGAAGCTGCTTACATATTGAGCATCAAGATCTATAGAGATAGATCAAGACGCTTGATAAGTTTTTCAATAAGTACATACCTTGTCAAGATTTTGAAGTAGTTCAAAATGGAACAGTCAAAGAAAAGTTCTTGCCTCAAGAAAACGTATGAAATTGAGTAAGACTCAAATCCCGACCACGGCAGAAAATAGAAAAGAGAATGAAAGTCATTCCCTATGCCTCGACCATAGGTTCTATAAAGTATGCTATGCTATGTACCAGACCTATTGTATACCTTGCTCCAAATTTGGCAAGGAGTACAATAGTGATCTAGGAGTAGATCCTTTGGACATTGGTCAAGAACATCCTTAGTGAGGACTAAGGAAATATTTCTCGATTATGGAGGTGATAAAAGAGCCCGTCAGAAAGAGTTACATCGATGCAAGCTTTTTACACAGATCCAGATGACTCTAAGACTCAATCTGGATACATATTGAAAGTGGGAGCAATTAGCTAGAGTAGCTCCGTGCGAGCATTGTAGACATAGAGTATTTGCAAAATACATACGGCTCTGAATGTGGCAGACCCGTTGACTAAGCTTCTCTCACGAGCAAAACATGATCATACCTTAGTACTCTTTGGGTGTTAATCACATAGCGATGTGAACTAGATTATTGACTCTAGTAAACCCTTTGGGTGTTGGTCACATGACGATGTGAACTATGTGTGTTAATCACATACAGATGTGAATATTAGTGTTGAATCACATGATGATGTGAACTAGATTATTGACTCTAGTGCAAGTGGGAGACTGAAGGAAATATGCCCTAGAGGCAATAATAAAGTTATTATTTATTTCCTTATATCATGATAAATGTTTATTATTCATGCTAGAATTGTATTAACCGGAAACATAATACATGTGTGAATATATAGACAAACAAGATGTCACTAGTATGCCTATACTTGACTAGCTTGTTAATCAAAGATGGGTATGTTTCCTAACCATGAACAAGGAGTTGTTATTTGATTAACAAGGTCACATCATTAGTTGAATGATCTGATTGACATGACCCATTCCGTTAGCTTAACACTTGATCGTTTAGTATGTTAATGCTTTCTTCATGACCCATACATGTTCCTGTAACTATGAGATTATGCAACTCCGTTTACGGAGGAACACTTTGGGTACTACCAAACGTCACAACGTAATCGGGTGATTATAAAGGAGTACTACAGTGTCTCCAAAGGTACTTGTTGGGTTGGCGTATTTCGAGATTAGGTTTTGTCACTCCGATCGTCGGAGAGGTATCTCTAGGCCTTCTCGGTAATACACATCACCTAAGCCTTGCAAGCATTACAACTAATGAGTTAGTTGTGAGATGATGTATTACGGAACGAGTAAAGAGACTTACCGGTAACGAGATTGAACTAGGTATTGGATACCGACGATCGAATCTCGGGTAAGTAACATACCGATGACAAAGGGAACAACGTATGTTGTTATGCGGTTTGACCGATAAAGATCTTCAGAGAATATGTAGGAACCAATATGGGCATCCAGGTTCCGCTATTGGTTATTGACCGAGAATGGTTCTAGGTCATGTCTACATAGTTCTCGAACCCGTAGGGTCCGCACGCTTAACGCTTCGATGACAGTTCATAATGAGTTTATAAGTATTGATGCACGAAGGTTGTTGAGTCCCGGATGTGATCACGGACATGACGAGGAGTCTCGAAATGGTCGAGACATAAAGATTGATATATTGGAAGCCTACATTTGGACATCGGAAGTGTTCGGGTGAAATCGGGATTTTATCGAGTACCGGGAGGTTACCGGAACCCCCCGGGAGGTCAATGGGCCTTAATGGGCCATAGGAGAAGAGGAAGGGCAGCCCAAGGTGGGCTGCGCGCCCCCCTCCCCCCTCTAGTCCGAATAGGACAAGGAAGGGGGGGGCGGCGCCCCTTCCCCCTTCTCCCCTCCTCCAATCCTAGTCCAACTAGGAGAGGGGGGGAGTCCTACTCCCGGTGGGAGTAGGACTCCTCCTTGGTGCGCCTCCCCCTAGGGCCGGCCACCTCCCCCTTGCCTCCTTTATATACGGGGGCAGGGGGCACCCCTTGACACACAAGTTGATCTACGGATCTTTCCTTAGCCGTGTGCGGTGCCCCCTTCCACCATATTCCACTTCGGTCATATCGTCGTAGAGCTTAGGCGAAGCCCTGCGCCGGAGAAGTCATATCGTCATGGAGCTTAGGCGAAGCCCTGCGTCGGTGGAGCATCATCATCGCCACCACGCCGTCGTCTTGACGGAACTCATCCCGACACTTTGCCGGATCGAGTCCGGGGATCGCCATCGAGCTGAACGTGTGCGTAACTCGGAGGTGCCGTGACGTTCGGTGCTTGGATCGGTCGGATCGTGAAGACGCACGACTACATCAACAGCGTTGTTATAACGCTTCGCTTCGGTCTACGAGGGTACGTGGACGGACACTCTTCCCTCTCGTTGCTATGCCATCACCATGGTCTTGCGTGATCGTAGGAAAATTTTTGAAATTACTACGTTCCCCATCACTCGCGGCCCTCAACCAAAACTCCGCCTGAAACCATGATGAATGAGATCGAAAAAATGCAACTTCTCCAACAAGTCGCTAAGACGCCTGCCCCACGGTGGGCGCCAACTGTCGTGGTTCTAAGCCTGAGAGTAGAATGGGGGGTAGGTATGGAGAGGCAAGATCTTAGCTATGGAGTAGTTGTATACGCATGAGTTTTACGAGTTCAGGCCCTTCTCGGAGGAAGTAATAGCCCTACGTCTCGGAGCCCGGAGGCGGTCGACTGGATTATGCGTGTATGAGTTACAAAGGTGCGAACCCTTGGCACTGAGGAGGGGGGTGGCTTATATAGAGTTCGCCAGACCCCTCCGGCCCTCAGTTATGCAGGGTTAAAGGTACATTAAGGTAGGGGGTTACTGGTAACGCCCACATAAAGTGCTATGATGACCATAAAGCTACTTAATGACCGACCGTTTGCGTGCAGACTGGCTTTAGGTCTCCTGGCGGTCGAGTGGTTTGGCTTCATGGTCGAGTGTCTTCCAGTTGGTCGAGTGAAACCCTTCCTGGTCGACTGAAAGGTAATTTATTTTAGAGATGTCCTTGGGGAGGATGTCTTAGACTGGTCCATGACCCTACCCTAGGTACATGACTTCATCACCGCCGCCATGCCATCCTTGCTTGAACAGACTGGTTTCCAAATCCATCCCCAACCATAGGACCGATGGCCTCGTCAGGGAAGGATCCAAAGAATCTTTATTCAGCATTGTCATCGTCGCGCCAAAGCAAAGACAATGAACAACCTAAAAACCTAGACTACGAGAGAGTAAAAGCAATCCACACGCGTGGACCCGGCGACCCCCCTCACCACGGACGACCGAGGTCGCCGGCAGAGGGGAGCCGCCGGAGAGCGGCGTTGGAAGATCGGCCTCCCCTGACGGCGGCTAGGGTTCCAGCCGCCACGAACGAGAGGAAAACGTCCATTATTTGCCTAGCTCATATATGTGGCTTGCCCTGAACGTGCGGTTCCTACCTTTGTGGGTGTGCTATCCATATGTTTCGACTCTCTGTTTTTGTGTCGCCTCCTTAGTGATTCCCTGCTAGCTAGCCTGTGATATGTGATGACCGTTGATAAAAGTGACTGTTGATAAAAGTGACTCCTGGCTAGTCCCTACATG
Organism: Aegilops bicornis; assembly: GCA_021605145.1. Taxonomy (NCBI): domain Eukaryota; kingdom Viridiplantae; phylum Streptophyta; class Magnoliopsida; order Poales; family Poaceae; genus Aegilops; species Aegilops bicornis. The sequence goes on along the minus strand of CM038669.1, from coordinate 675,118,443 downwards.
ATCTTGCCTTAGCTATTTTTTGGGGTCACCTTTGTGTATTGTGTTTCTTTAGGTGAATGACATGTATGCGCATCTTCCTCCCGAGACGACTGGCCGGCTGCAGCAGATGCTAGAGGAGGGCAAGGTTTTTTCTCGTAAAACAGTTCTTTTGCAACCCGGCGACACCAGCATTTAGGCCCGTTGAAAGCCAGTATATTGATATAGTTCACAATGTTTCGCACGACCGTTTTGTAGCCTGCTCTTGAAGATGAGTTCCCGTATTGTACTTACAGCCTCTCCTTGTTTGCGGACATTTTTTTCAAACTTGAAAATATCATTTTTGACTTTTTTTTAAATAACTAGCAAATGTGTCCGTGCGTTTCAACGGGAGAAAAATAAATCCTCGCACCCTAGCAGGCCTCTAGAAATCAATCCTTGTTGTCACTTGTCTTCTTCACCACTATCGTCGTCGGTTGATCATAGCACTCTAGCACGTCGCTTTTCACGAGCCCGTCCCTCACTGACTTTTAATTACATGAACAATGCTCGTGCTTCACTTCAGAACAAACATGAGTCTGACTTTAGTCCCTCATGCATCGACTTGTAATTTAACGGACAATGCTGGTGCTTCGCTGCAGAACAAACATGATGCTGATTTGTGTGGGTGAAAACGCTAGTGTGTTGAGCAAGGCGGGCTTCTGCCCCGCAGCACCCAGAAGAGGATCGCGTCGGTGATCAGCACCGAATACGTGGTGTAAAAAAAATTAAGCCCGGAAAATGATCTTTTATACCCTCAGGATCGGTAGAAGCTGAGATTAACCGAAAACGATCCACCCTTTTTCGGCAAGATACAGCAGCCAGGTGGATCGTTTCTGCCAAAAGACACAAGTACATAAGGCAACAAAGAAGAAGTCGATTTGATTGATTTTCCTTGATGCTTGGATCGACTGGGAGAGCTGAGCCAACACAAGAGAACAACATGTATCACATCTTAGTACATCGTGGCTAAGTTAGCCTTGTTTAAAAAGTTCCGACCTAGTTTTTTTTGAGTCGACCTAGTTGGTTACGTACTCATGTGATGATGGTTAGAGGCCTGGTCGACGCGGATCTGCATCTTCATGACGTCCCTGTGGGCCGGCGCGCCGACGAGCCCGGTGCCAACGTCGGCTTCGTCCTTATCGAACGCCCCCACGTTGCGCGGGTTGCTGTAGTGGTCCACCACCCGCTCGTGGTACCCCCTCCTTGCCGCCACCGCCCCCAGCGCCGCCGCGCCTGAGGAGTCCCAAGCGCGCATCATCGTGATCGGCTGATCGCGCGAGGCGTGGCTGGATTTGTACTCTGTTTCGCTTCTCCTCGTGTCACACGGAGGCCGAGGTCGATCAGAGGAGAGGAGAGAACAGAATTGCTTGGCCCAGCGCATTTAAATACAGCTAGCTTGGGGCGATGCGCAGTGTCAAATCACTACTTCCAAATATCACTTCCACTTTAGAGTGTCGGAAAAACTAACGCCCACACGTGTGGGCGTTTGCACATCGCCCACACGCCTCCATCATCACTCATTTTGCCACATATGAATAGATGACATCGGCAGATTTTTTTTTTGTTTTTGGCTTAAAAATGTTTTATCTTCTAGTTAAAAAATCAAATTAAAATCCGTTTTCACCATTAAATCCGTATTGACGAGATCTTCAAAACTAGACCCCATGTTGATATGTTTCGACGAAATTTTTTTTTGCCCAAAAGTTCCCATGATGTTTACACTGTAGTTGACATAGTGCTTAAACTAAAGTTGTCATGTGGCAATTTTAGTTTGTAGAGCATGGCAATTTCAGTTTTTTGATGATGGAATTCCACTACTTTGACCATAAAAATATTTTTCTGTATGAACCATGACAATTTTAAGTGCATGTATCATGTCAATTTTACTTTATGGTGCATGGTAAGTCTAGTTTCTTAATTCTCCGTTTTATAATATATCAAAATTTACTTTTATATGTAGAAGAAAATAGTTGAAACATATCATGGCAACTTCAGTGTAAACATCATGACAATTCATGTGTAATAGACATGGCAACTTTTAACCACAAAAAATTTCGTCAAAATATATTCATATGAGATCTAGTTTCGAAGATCTCGCCGCGAGGGATTTAATGGTGAAAATGGATCTTTAATCGGATTTCTCATTTAAGAGAAAAAACATTTTGTAAACTGAAAATCCAAAAACATTCCCACATGCATGCATGCGGTGACATGGCGTAGTCTGTGTGTTATAGGGCGTCTGGGCGGATTTGGCTCCCACCACACGTGTGAGCGTTAGCGTTGTCCTAGAGTTTTTGCTTTTTTCTTAGATCTATTTATTCAAAATGTTTTATCTATAAAACCGTGCGTCTAAACCTCGAACCGTTTTCACCTTTGCATTCCTCGCATCGAGATATTCAAAACTAGATCTCATGTTAATAGGTATTGATAAACCTTTATTTCCAAAAAAACCGGGCACGAACCGCGAGCATGTTTTTTCCTTTGCCGGGAGCCGTTTCCGAGAGGCACAGCCGTGCCTCTCGCGGAAGCAACCGTACCTCTCGCGGGAGCAAAACCGTGCATCTCGCGAAAAAAAAGAAAAGAGAAAATCCATTTCCGAGAGGCATGGCCATGCCTCTCGCGAAAGTAAAAACCGTTCTGACGGAAGAAAAAAGAAAAGAAAACGCGTTTTTTCGTTTTCGAGAGGCACGGCCGTGCCACTCGCGGAAGCAAAACCATGCCTCGCACGAAAAAAAACACATTTTTTTTCGTTTTCGAGAGGCATGGCGGCCGCGCCTCTCGCGAAAGCAAAACTGTGCCTCTGGCGGAAGCAAAACCGTGCCTCTAAAGGAAGAGAAAAAAAGCACATTTTAAAAAAATGTTGAAAAGCTAGAAAAGACCGGCGACAAACTGAAAAGTCGAAAAAGACCAAAAAAACATCTAAAAAGCCAAAAACACATGCAGGAAAATAAAAAATAATCCGGAGGGAGCGTCGAGAGCGTGACATGTGGAGGCGGCTGAGAACGCGCCAGTTGGGAGCCCACCCTCAAGTGATCGTTGGGAGGCTCCCGAAGAAGCGCTCGCCAACTAGTGGGGCTACGGTGTGCAGCTGGGGCTGTGATGTGTGGCCAATCCTATTTCCTGCCCACGGGCGCCAAATAGTCATGGCTTCGCTGAGGAGAGGCTCCGGTTAGGCTGGCCCACATAGAGGATTCGCGTGATGTTTGATAGCGGCTGCTTCATTCGTTGTCTTCTGCGGGTTTTTTTTGTTTCTTCTAGGGTTTTTTGGCTTGACTGCTTTGTTCGTTCCGTTTTTTATATCTGTTTTAATTCTATTTTATTTTTTGTGTAATATATGAAAAGTTCATTCCATATTATAAAATTTTCATCATATATTAAGAACTCTTCGCCGTACATCGTACATTATAAAATTTTCATAATGTATTAAAAATGTCAATGTATATTATAAGAATATTCAATGCCAATTTAGAATTTGTTTAATATATATTAGAAATATAAAAATATATTTAACAACCAAAACTGCCTATTGACCCGACGAGCCCACGTGATCAGTGGGGTGCCATCGGGGTTGTGGAGCATAACGGATTTTGGAAGACAATAGGGCAGGTCGGTAAATTTCTTCGGAACCATGGCGGGTGTTGTGACCGTGTTTAACTTCTACACAAACTAGTTATCTGTTGGATGAATTATTTCTGAAAATGTCTTTCTAAATTATTATAATTAACATGCAAGTCTTTATATGTTAAATAAGTGATTATCACTTATTTATATTAATTTTTTTACTTATTTATAACTCATTATATCAACAAAATTTTAGATATAATATTTTTTGTATACAATTTTAACAAAGTCTTGGAAAATGTACTGACAATAAAATTTTAGAAATATTAAATGCAGAGTGATTTTTTTGCGGATAGTGTTTCTTAAAATATTCTGCTTAAATTGATTTTTCAGCGATCAAGGAAAAAAATAGAAGTAACAAGACTTCAAGTCATTACAAATTAGTTAGTATCACCAAGATGAACTTTAAATATATGTATGTGTTCCTATCTATATCGTTAAATATCATGGGAGAGAGATACAGAATTCTAGATTGGATGATTTTAGTTAAGCGTAAGTAAATTAAATGGATGGCTACCAATATTCTAGATAACTCTCAAAGTATGCATAATTACTATGAGGGGTTTGTTCTCAAATATTTGTCATTGCTTGTTTATTCTTACAAATTCAACAATCATCAAGGTATTGAATTTTCATTTGTTCTTGATATTGTATCGTTGCATTCATTCCGTCCAGTTTATTTGCAGGCTTTTTACTTAGTAAAAGCATCTCTAGTAGAACCCTTAAAACTGCGACCCATATAAGTATTTTACAGGTCAAGAAAAATACATTATAAGGGCTAATTTTAGCTCAACCGAACAGAACCCGTATAATCAACACGTAAAAAAGAATATTTTCTAAATATACCATATTCTTCCTCACGCCGTTTCCATCTCGACCTCCATCCCCTCGGTGTCTGCGTGTCCTGCCTCCTCGTACTTGCCACTGAGCACGACCCGGCCGGGGCCAACAGCAGCGCCGACTGCAGCAGCCGCCACCACCGCCGAGGCGTTCACAGACGACTCGCATGCTCTGAATCTGCTAGGACAGCTAGCTAGCGAATTGAGCGGACGGAGAGCTAGCTAGCTAACAATTCGAGCGGACGGAAATCTAGCTAGCTAGCTCCCGCTCGATTCAGAGCTAGCTAGCTAGCATGCGACGGTTGGGCATAAAGGACGGCGGCCAAGGGCGGGTGATGGGGCGGCGGCCGGACGGACGGGCGGCGGTGGTGCGGTCGCTGCAGGCGGCGAGCTTCAAGGCATTGGCGGTAGCTAAAATTCCCCAACTGCTAGCGTTGACTGGTATTCGGGATCCTGACAAAATTGCCTCCAAAACTGAAGATACATAGGTCTTGGGCATGTATTCACGGGGCCCTGTAAAAAAAATTAAGAGTCAGACGATTTTAAGGAGTCTGCTCGGATCCGGTTTTTCAACTAAAACTGTAAACGGTTATTTTATGGGTTTGACCATTTATACAGGTCTGCTAGAGATGCTCTAAAGGGCCACAGTCAAACGGCGGTGAGAATGATTGTGCACGCTCTTCTCTTTGGTCGATTCAAGTCCATCGGTATGCAAAAATTGTATATTCTGTCAAATAATGTGACAACTTGAGACCACATATATTAAATTGGTGGTAGATGGAGAATCAATCTTACTTTCTTAAGAAGTTGCTCCCCACTATACCAATTCTCTAGACATGCACATTGTCCACATCATCTTCATGCTACCTCACCATTCAGTTTGAAAAAGAACAGCCAATCAGCATGATTCCCCGTACTGCCACGACCCAAGTGGAAAGTAACGCTTCCTGCTTCCACGCCGGCCATCGTTGTGCCTCCGGACTCAACCGCTTATTGTTTTTCTAGACAAGACCGCTTATTGTTTTGCGCTGAGCTATCGAAGGTTTTCGTACGCGGGCTATATAGTTCGTTGGTGGGGGTTTTGACACGTTCTAAGCCCATTGACCAGCCGCCAGCTCCGCTCCTACGCTCCCGGCCCCGACCAGTCCCTCGGCAAGACGCTGCCACGCCGGGCACTTCTTGACCAGTCTCCCGATCAGCCGCTGCCACGCCGGGCGCTCTCCAGGCCAGCCGCCACGGTCGACGATCTCCCGGCCACAAATACGCATTAACTTTGCTTGCCGCTACTGCTCCAAAGCAACCACAATCCTTCCACCTTCATGACCCATGATCTCCTAGCCACAATGTAGGCACAAATGCACATGAAACGCCCCCATGCACCACATAATTCATCGCTCCTCATTACCTCGCCCTCCACTACGCTGCAAATGCGGGAGAAAGTGTGCTTAAATACCCCTATGTAGTGCCATTCATCCAGCTCGCACGGCTTCTCGTGTTCCATCTGGAAATAGGGATCCGTCCTGGTAGCTCAACACTCTCTATTTGCAACAGCCTATGATTGTTCCCATCCTCAAGCTTTTGCCTTTGAATCATCTTAGGTTGCGCTTTGAGGATCTAAGGCAACAAATGCTCAGACTTTCCTTCCTATCCAGCCTTCGCCATGCTCGATGTGAAGAAACTCGGCTCGAGGCTCCTCCACCATGGGCGAAAAGGGGTAGCAACGATGCCATAGCGGTACCTCTTTGTATTTACGGTATATTTCGCTCCGCAGAACTCTTTTTGGACTTGAATTATGTGGACTGACAGGTGAATACATTTCTGAGGGGTTTGTATCTAACTTGCTTTGTTTCCTGCTACTTTGTTTCTTTTCTGTTTTTGGAACTCCTTTGTAAACAGTGTTAAAGAAAATTTTGAATTCACTAAAATAAAAAGTTTTTTCACAAGATATAGATAAATACACCGGTTTATAGTTGCAGGCAGTTAATTTCCGAAAAAGGCTTTCGCCCCGCTTTATATATAAAGCATCAAACCACAAGCATCCAGTACAAACACACGCCACGCCACCGCAACACACGCACACACCCAGGACAGGATACATAGGCGCTGAGCGCAGCAACACTACCCCTAGCACTACGGCCCCGAAGAGGTGAGACTACATATGACGAACCATGCACTCCAAGACGGCGCCTTCAAGAAGGATACGACACCGGAGCGCCGCCACCGCCCGATCCAAGGATCAGAGTTTCCCGAGCCGCATGACGGGCAATGAGAGTCGCGACAGCGCCTTCAAGAAGGGAACGATCTTCGCCGCCGCCGGTCCGTCCGAAGATAGAGCAGGTTTTCACCTCGACCAACCATCACCGCCACCGAACGCCACACCCCGGCAACCACACCGCCCACACGACCATGGTGACCAGGCAGCACCAAGGCACGGGCTCTGCCCAAGAGCACCGCGCAACCACCACCAGGGCCGCCGCCCCAGCATCCAAGACCTCGACACCACCTCACCCGAGACCCGCCGCACCCCAACGAAAGAGACGAGCGGAAAGGTCTCACCTTTCGCGCCCCTGGGCCACTCCCAGCGTTGAGACCCAATAGGTCGGCCAGAACTGGCATCCACCGACCCGTCCTGCTGCACCTAGCGCGAAAGCAGGCTCGGTCCTGCAGCAGCGAGAGGGGGACGAGGTCGGTCCAGCTGCACCGTGCGCGAGACGAGCTCGGTCCAGCTGCATCGTGCGCGAGACGAGCTCGGTCCTGCGGCACCGGGTGCGAGACGAGCGATGACCGCAACCGGGAGAGGACCAGCGTCTCCCTGGACCAGCCCCTTGATGGGAGAAGCGCTCGGGCGACGAGGAGATGCGGTGAAGGTCGAGACGGCCCGACCACCGGCGAGCCGACGCCGGGGAAACCGGCCGCTGTCGCGGACAGATCCGTCGAGCCACCGTGAAGCCGCCACGACACCGAGAGGTCACCACCGAAACCTCCCCACACCGCCGCCCATGACCGGAGCAGCGGCCACGCCCGACCGTTGCCCTACCCGCGTCGCCCGACGACCTCCAAGCACCAGAGCCGCCGGGCACGCACCACCGGAGCCACGCCCCGCCGGTCGGCCCCCAACGCCAGATCTGGCGGATCCGGCAAGGGACCGGCCGCGCGCCACCTCCCGCGACGGAAGCAACGCAGCCGCCCCGCCGCACGCGGAATGAAGGGAGCCGGAGCGCCTCCACCAGCAGGCTACCCCGCCGCCCAGCGAGACCGCCGCCGCGCCGCTGGATCCCGCGACAACCAGCGCCACCGCTCGAGGGGCCGCCCCGCGTCGGCGCCTACAAGCGGAGGGGGAAGAGAGGCCCCACCGCCGCCATGCCCACGGAGCCCGCCGACGGCGGTGGGGGAGAGGGGAGGGAGGCGGGGCGAGGGCCAGAGGGGATCCCAAGGCGTCTGGAAGGCCATGGAGGAAAGGGAGGAGGAGGGGGGAGGGGGGAGCGAGGCAGGGGAGACGCGCCCGACGGCCGGCGGCGGCTGGGGGCGAGGCCGCCGCCGGCGGCGGCGGGTGGGAAACCTAGCAGGAGTCGCGGAGGGAGTCGCGGGAGGCTAGGCTAGTGCAGTCTCCTGCCAAATGCTTTTCGACCAGTACCAGCGTTTCTGCTCCGGAGCTCCCCCCCTGGGCTGAACGCGAGGGGGAGAAACACAAGGACGACTGAGATCTGTCAAAAACGATTCGTGAAGAGGGGCACGATTGTCTTTTTATGTCCGCGGAGAGCGCGCGTACAGCCCTGTACAAGCCCACACCGGCCCGATTACTTTTGTGCACTGAGGGTATACATGTATTGTACGTGGGCGTATCGTTTTCCCTTGTCACGTGCGGCGGTCGTGGGCGTGGGCATATCGTCTTCCCTTGTCACGTGCGGCGGTCGTGGGCTAGCCACGCGGCGCACGAAAACTTCCAAAAACGTCACATCCTATAAAGAGGGAGGGGAACCACCACCGGCCGCATCGCCCCCACCATTTCCCCCCAAATCGGCTCACTCCCTCTCTCCTTGCCGCATCGTCTCCCCCTCGTCTCCATCGCCCCGCCACCGCACCTACTCGCTCAACCCCACCGCCTCCCTCTCTCCGGTGGGTTCTCTTAGGCTTCGATGGCGCAAGGTGGTGGCGCTACCGCCACTACGCACGGAGTTGCGGTCGAGGCCGCAAACATCGCGGCAGATGCCGTCCAAGAAGTGGCCGCCGTCGGCGGTGCGGGAGATGCTGCACCCGCAGTCGCTGGATCGGTCGCTGCGGCGGCGGATCTGGTGGAGCAGGGGGTGGTGGGCTCCGTCGTGCCGGACCTGGTGGTGACGGCGTCTGGTGGCGTGATGGATGCAGTCTTGTGAGCGGCGACAAGCAGGTGGTGGATGTGGTAATCCTTCTCGTTCCCCTCCTCTCTTAGTTGTAGTTGTTAAGCAGAAGATTTAGTAGATACGGTTTTTTATTGTAGATCTATGATTGAATGCGGCACCCCCTTCTGCTTGTTAGGGTTTTTTGATTGAATGGGGAATCCCATTTGAGAGTTAGGGTTTTTTGTAGTTGATTCGTGGTTGAAAGCTAGAGAGATCATAATGAGAGTTAGGTTTTTTATATTAGAATCTGGATTGCCTCATGTGCTCAGATTTTGTTCTGCTGTATATGTTGTTAGATTTGTTTTGCATATTCCCTCGATTGGGCTACGGCAGGGCTGAGCTGCCACCCAGTGTATCTATTAAAGTTGATATTGTACAAATGAGGTTAAAATCCTACTTCGTTCATTTGAAGTCTATCAATTAATTTTTGAAATGAACACAGTACGTTTAACTAGTGCACAATTTCAAAATAGTTAGGAGCTTCACTTCATTATCCATAAACTCAAATTGTAGGTAGGTTTATTTTTGATCTGTAGGATTCCTGTACTTATAAAGTGAACCATAAGTAGGTTTGCTAGACATGCAACTATGCGGATGACCAACTCATATTAAATTGTTGTTGCATAACTCCATGCATGAATGTCATATGAATCATCCAGTAGATGTAGTAGTTAGGGTTTTTTAATTAGATGTTTAGTTAGGGTTTTCTTGTATTGGATTCATTTATAGCCAGTTATATGTATGATCTATGATTGAATCATCCAGTAGATGTAGTAGTTATGGTTTTTTAATTAGTTGATTAATTAAGGTTTATTTGTATTATTCATTTATAGACAGTTATATAGATTCTGTGATTGAATGATGTAGTACAAGTACTAGTTAGTGTTTCTTAATTAGATGTTTAGTTAGGTTTCTTTTGTATTGGATTCATTTATAGGCAGAGATAAATGTAATTAAATGGTGTGACTGAATGATGCAGTAGAAGTAAGAGTTATGATATTTTAATTAGATGTATGAGTTAGTGTTATTTGTTGTGGATTCATTTATACCCAATGATATATGTAGGTAAATTTTGTGATTCAATGTTCCAGTGGATCTAGGAGTTAGTGTTTTTTAATTAGATGCTGGAGTTAGGGTATTTTAATTAAATGTAGGAGTTAGGCTTTACCATTTCACTTATTCTGACATATGAGTGCTCATTAAGAACTGCTCTGAACTAATTATTTATTAATATTTACAAATGAAATGAAAACCTGACATGTTTGTGAAGTTATATATAAAGGTCCTATTTGCATTGTCTGTCAAAACTGCTATCTCATTGGTTAATAAGAGAGGAATGATGTTCATTTATACCTTCATATGCATGTTGAAAAGCAAAATCTGAATTTGTATGTCCATATGAATGAACTTGTATGTTCATAATCCTATTGTTTAGTATCTATATAGCTTCATATATAGTCTATGAATTAGTTGTTGAAATGTACATACCATGTGTAACATGTGCACCTTTTCAATATAGTTAGGAGCTTTCCATCATTATGCAAAATCAACTTGTTTGTAATGACATTATTTGAACTGCAATTCAATTCCTTGTAAATGACTTGCTTGGTTGACAATATAGCAGAAGGAGGATCTTGTTGGCAACAAGAGGAAGTGGGACTCATCTGGGTACTACCCTTATGACAGTGATGAGGATGAGCCGTACGAGGTAAGGCCTAGTTGAAATGTTATTTGTGCATTGAGTTAGTGTTAGATGTTTATAGTATTTGAATGCATAATGTATTAATGTCAGTCATTAATGTGTGTAGTATGAATCTGGAGATGATGTGGTCGAGGGGAACGTCGAGTCCTTTGAAGAGAAGGAGGAGTTGAAGATCAGGGCCCAAGGACCTGCTAAGTACTACAACTGGATGAATAGAAAGTACCGGTGCCCCTACTGCAGCAAGCCCAAGCCCAGGTCTGGGTTATTGGAGCATCTGATGGAACATTGCCGGGCTACATCAATGTCCAGTCATGACTACAAGATCATTGGTCAGCATTCTGCCCTCCTGAAGATCCTGAGAAACCCTGACTTCTAGTCGTACATCATGCTGATCATCGGAAGCTCGATCTGGGTCTGAACTGCTAGAAAACTTGCTATTTTAATGTAATGTAATGTAATGTAATGTATTGTGTGTTTGAACTGGATGTGTTGTGAACTGCCTGCTACCTATTAGAATGCTATCTATATATGTGTGGCCTTATCTTTATTGGTGGTGAATGCTTCCTTCATGTTTAGTTGTTGTTTCGATGGTGCAATGATCACAAATGGCGCTTTAGTGTTGCTTGAGACATGCTGCAACACTTGTCTATGCTGTGGGCAAGTGCAACATGCTGTGCCCATGTGCCAATTATACCAAATATTGAATGTCTAATGTTCCAAAATGGCTGTCATGAATTATAGTACATGGGGTTTAGTAAAGTTATTGATAATTGTTCATCCTCACACATTCCATCAACGCATAATTTGAATAAGCAAAAAGATCAAATGTTCCATCATTTGAACCTATGTTGCAATTAGAGAGCAAATATTCCATCATCAAAGTGTGAAGGAATTAAATGTAAATTTAGAAGAGTAATGTAATACTAGTTAAAAATAATGTGTGCAAAAAAGGAATTTGAAATAAGATCTACTTTATTTTGTAATAAAGTTAGATTACCCTACTTATTAGAATTTTGAAAATGTCACTTATTTATATGAAAAGAAAATATAAATATTCAAAATGATGTGTGTGCCAAAGTTGGCTATGAAAGAAAATATAAATATTCAAAAAGATGGCTATGAAAGAAAATTTGGAAAAAGAATATTTTACAATGCCCCCCTGAGGTATAGACCGATGTTTTGACCAGTCAGTCTAGAGGGCATTATAAATTAATAAAAAATTCAAAAAATAGTAAACCTTGGAAACCCACCTTTGTTTGTGCAATAGATCATGTGTGCCAAAGTTGAGGTCATTTGAAGGTGGTCGAAAAAATGACCGCATTCCGGAGGGGCCATTTGGTCTAACTTAAGCCAGTTTTTGAAAAAATGTGATTTTTCACACCACCTCCAAATCACACAAACTTTCTTGAACATGGTGACCCACATGTGCCAATCATGGCTATGAAAGAAAATTTGGAAAAAGAATATTTTACAATGCCCCCCCTGAGGTATAGACCGATGTTTTGACCAGTCAGTCTAGAGGGACTTATAAATTAATAAAAAAATCAAAAAAAATATAAAACCTTGGAAACCCACCTTTGTTTGTGCAATAGATCATGTGTGCCAAAGTTGAGGTCATTTGGAGGTGGTCGAAAAAATGACCGCATTCCGGAGGGGCCATTTGGTCTAACTTAAGCCAGTATTTGAAAAAATGTGATTTTTCCCACCACCTCCAAATCACACAAACTTTATTGAACATGGTGGCCCACATGTGCCAATCATGGCTATGAAAGAAAATTTGGAAAAAGAATATTTTACAATGCCCCCCTGAGGTATAGACCGATGTTTTGACCAGTCAGTCTAGAGGGCCTTATAAATTAACAAAAAATTCAAACAAATATAAAACCTTGGAAACCCACATTTGTCTGTGCAATAGATCATGTGTGCCAAAGTTGTGGTCATTTGGAGGTGGTCGAAAAAATGACCGCATTCCGGAGGGGCCATTTGGTCTAACTTAAGCCAGTTTTTTAAAAAATGTGATTTTTCCCACCACCTCCAAATCACACAAACTTTCTTGAACATGGTGACCCACATGTGCCAATCATGGCTATGAAAGAAAATTTGGAAAAATAATATTTTACAATGGCCCCCTGAGGTATAGACCGATGTTTTGACCAGTCAGTCTAGAGGGCATTATAAATTAATAAAAATTTCAAAAAAATATAAAACCTTGGAAACCCACCTTTGTTTGTGAAATAGATCATGTGTGCCAAAGTTGAGGTCATTTGGAGGTGGTCGAAAAAATGACCGCATTCCGGAGGGGCCATTTGGTCTAACTTAAGCCATTTTTTGAAAAAATGTGATTTTTCCCACCACCTCCAAATCACACAAACTTTCTTGAACATGGTGACCCACATCTTCCAATCATGGCTATGAAAGAAAATTTGGAAAAAGAATATTTTACAATGACCCCATGAGGTATAGACCGATGTTTTGACCTGTCAGTCTAGAGGGCCTTATAAATTAATAAAAAATTCAGAAAAATATAAAACCTTGGAAAGCCACCTTTGTTTGTGCAATAGATCATGTGTGCCAAAGTTGAGGTCATTTGGAGGCGGTCGAAAAAATGACCGTATTCCGGAGGGGCCATTTGGTCTTTAAGCCAGTATTTGAAAAAATGTGATTTTTCCCACCACCTCCAAATCACACAAAATTTCTTGAACATGGTGACCCACACGTGCCAATCATGGCTATGAAAGAAAATTTGGAAAAATAATATTTTACAATGCCCCCCCTGAGATATAGACCGATGTTTTGACCAGTCAGTCTAGAAGGCCTTATAAATTAATAAAAAATTCAAACAATTTCAAAAAAAATTATTAGATGACTTGAAGGTCAAAACATTAACTTGCCATATATGCAAAAAAATATGTGTATTGAACGCAAGTGAGCATGTGTATAATTTAGTGTGTGATTTCAAGATCAAATCAATACACAACGGCAATATGCCAAAAAAATTGCCCACCTACCAGAGCAGAAGAATTCATACTCCACGGCCTGCATACGACTAGGAACCCTGCTGTGCATGGGCCAGGATGCAGGCCCGTGGTGCAGAATATCTCTGCTACTAGTAGGCCCCACGGGGCAGAGGGTACGAGAGTTAGGCAATGTACTGCCTGCAATTGATAGGAGCTTGTGAGGGGAGTTGCAGCCGGTTATATAAACCGGTGCAGCGCTCTCTCGCTTGGCGAGGTGGGACTAAACTCCCACCACCCAACGGCTATGCGCTGCGATGTGCCCTGCGCGGCTCCGCCTTGGGCCCAATTCGGTTGGGCTGGCCCAGGGCAGCCTTACTCCGCTCGCTGATACGTTATATATTTTCTTTGTTTCTTTTCTTGTTTATATTTCTAATATTTAAAATCAAGAGTCTTTTTTTCTATATTATTTCTAACAGTGTTTACTAAAATTTAAAAAATATGCCAAATTCTGTTGTCTTTTATTTAATTTGTTCGTACTCATTTGTATATTGATAATATTTACGAAATATGAACTAAAATGTTGTGTTTTAATTCAATTCTTCATTCCAATATTTCTTATCTTTATTATTTTTAAATATTTTTAGTTTGTAAGATAAAATGCTCTGTTTTATTTCACTTCTTCATTCTAATATTTGTTCTCTTATTTATATTTGAAATATTTCCAAAATGTAAGATAATTTGTTGTCTTTTATTGCACTTATTCATTCAAATTTTTTCTTCTGTTTTCTATATTCTCCTCTTTTCTTTGTTCTGACAGTTATAAATTTAAATAATGTATGATATATTGTTCTCTCATATTTCACTTTTCATGGTTGTCTTTCCTAATTATAAATTTTATTTTCTGGCGGTGACAAAACCCTAGAACACTGCCGCGGCGTGACGCAACGTGTGTTTTGTGTCCGAACTCGTGCACACCTTGCCTAGGGGGGGCACATTGGCCATGCTCACATGCTCCCAAAAGTTGGGGTCATCTCATGCATGCCCCCACATGCAGCATGTACAAGCCGGACCATTCTGGTCTGCTGAGGGCAAGTTTGGAAGAGGTTTTCCTTGACGGTCCCACCAAAAGATCCCAAACTTTTGCACACGTACCATGACCATGGCATGCATGTGGTAGTAGAATTCATACACCACGGCCTCATTTTTGTTGAAATCCAATTAATATCCATGTGTATTACATGTAAGTGAGCATGTGGAAAATTTATTAGATGACTTGAAGGTCAAAACATTAACTTGTCATGTATTACAAAAAAATTGTGTATTGAATGCAAGTGAGCATGTGTATAATTTAGTGTATGATTTGAAGATCAATACACATGGCAATATGACAAAAAAAGTGCCCACCTACCACAGCAGGAGAATTCATACTCCACGGCCTGCATACGACTAGGAACCCTGCGGTGCATGGGCCAGGATGCAGGCCCGAGGTGCAGAATATCTCTGCTACTAGTAGGCCCCAAGGGGCAGAGGGGACGAGAGTTAGGCAATGTACTGCCTGCAATTGATAGGAGCTTGTGAGGGGAGTCGCAGCCGGGTATATAAACCGGTGCGGCGCTCTCTCGCTTGGCGAGGTGGGACTAAACTCCCACCACCCAACGGCTGTGCGCTGCGCGGCTCTGCCTTGGGCCCAATTCGGGCGGGCTGGCCCAGGGCAGCCTTACCCGCGCGCTGATATGTTTTATATTTTCTTTGTTTATTTTCTTGTTTATATTTCTAATATTTAAAATCAAATCTCTTTTTTCTATATTATTTCTAAAAGTGTTTACTAAAATTTAAAAAATAAGCCAAATTATGTTGTGTTTTATTTCATTTGTTCGTTCTCTTTTGTATATTGATAATATTTACGAAACATAAACTAAAATGGTGTGTTCTATTTTAATTGTTAATTCTAATATTTCTTATCTTTATTATTGTTGAAATATTTTTAGTTTGTAAGATAAAATGTTCTGTTTTATTTCACTTCTACATTCTAATATTTGTTCTCTTCTTTATATTCGAAATATTTCCAAAATGTAAGATAATATGTTATGTTCTATTGCACTTCTTCATTATTTCAATTCTTCATTCGAAATTATAAATTTTATTTTCTGTTTGATGCATGAAATATTATTATATCAAATGTAGTTGGGACAGTCGCATCCATACCTCCACATGCACCATGTACTAGGAGCAGGTTTATCTTCTCGGTCTCACCAATTCAGACCAAACTATATGCACACCCTAGGATGACCATGGCAAGCATGCATGATGAGTATCGTTCATTTCCAAAACTCGATGCATTTTCTAGGGTTTTTCCGGCGACAAAACCCTACAACACTGCCCCCACGTGACGCAACGTGTGTTTTGTGTCTGAACTCGTGCACACCTTGCCTGGGGGGGCAAATTGGCCATGCTCACATGCTCCCAAAAGTTGGGGTCATCTCATGCATGCCCCCACATGCACTATGTACAAGCAGGACCATTCGGGTCTACCGGAGATCAGGTCTGAAATTGGTTTTCCTTGACGGTCTCACCAAATGGTCCCAAACTTCATGCATACCCTACGATGACCATGGCATGCATGCGTGACTAGTATCGTTCATTTGCGACACTCGATGCATTTTCTAGGGTTTTCCGACTACAAAACCCTACAACACTACCCCCACATGACGCTAACGTATGCTTTTGTGTCCGAATTGCACACCTTGCCCGGGGGACCACATTGGCCAAGCCCACATGCTCCCAAAAGTTGGGGTCATCTCATGCATGCTTCCACATGCACCATGTACAAGCAGGACCATTCGGGTCTGCCGGAGGTCAGGTCTGAAATTGGTTTTCATTGACGGTCCCACCAAATGATCCCAAACTTCATGCATACCCTACGATGACCATGGCTTGCATGCGTGACAAGTATCGTTCATTTGCGACACTCGATGCAATTTCTAGGGTTTTTTGGCGACAAAGCCCTACAACACTGGCCCCACGTGACGCAACGTGCGTTTCGTGTCCGAAATTCGTGCACACCTTGCGTGGGGGACCACATTGGCCAAGCCCACATGCTCCCAAAAGTTGAGGTCATCTCATGCATGCTTCCACATGCACCATGTACAAGCAGGACCATTCGGGTCTACCGGAGGGCAGGTCTGAAAGTGGTTTATGCGTAACCTATGATCTCACGAAATGACCCCAAACTTAATCCGTAACCTACGATGACCATGGCATCCATGCATGACAAGTATCATTCATTTCCGACACTCGATGCATGTATAATATTGTAGAAATGATAGAGATACTATAAATATTGTTGAACCTATGTTAGTATACAGTAACTAATACGTGTCACAAAGAGTTTTTTTAGGGATGAACCAATGATATTTATTTTGAGGGAAGAAACAATGTAGGTAGGTGGGCCGGCCCAGACCGCAAATAAGTGTCGGATCCATATTGTGGAGCCCACAACGCTGCGCTTTCCATGCACGTCGATCACACGCACGTCGATCACGGGAGTAGTTGCCATTCTGTTACACAATTCTGGGATCGTGCTAATCCATATGTTCCTAATCCCTACGATTGAGGAGCACGTTCAGCCTCGCTTCAACGGAGGAAAATATAGATCGTGAGATTGGCCACAGGGAAGTTACGACGACCTAGGCGTCGACCTCGTATATAATCTCCTCCTCCTCGCACATGCCGTCGACTAGATCGACTCCTGCCGGCGAGGCGTCGACAACTCCGTCCACCGCATCCCACACGCCACAAAAACCCCGAGAAGATCAAGGTCGTCCGCACGTGCAGGTCGACCTCGACGAACTACGTCGAGAACGCATCACCGACTTCTTTCATCTTCGTCGACCGATCAAGTAAATTGTCCTCCTTCCCTCGCGCATTCATAGCAAGCTACTTCCTCCGTCTCGTTGCTTTGATGGACTTAGGTTTACCACATAATTTCAACTAGTATGAATTGGACTAGATGCGTTCTGACCAGATGGCGTAGATGAAATCATTCTTTGGTTCTTTCATAGCATGGTAGAATAAGATGGTTTTTATCGAGAAGCATGACGCAATACTTTCTTTTTTCACAAGATCCAACTATATTTTTGTCACACGATCCAATTATATTGTTGTGCACATCGAACATTGAAGAGTTATTAACATTAGATGTTGATGAACCTCAAATAGGTACCATTGCTATAGACTCTAGTTTATTTACAGCTGAACAATTTGTCACCCTGTTAGTCAGACAACTGCATTTAATAAGTAACAGTTTACCATATTAATTTTATTGATTATATAATTTATATGATACTCAAAGAACTTGATCAGATGCAAGTAAATTCAATTACCAATTGTAGTTATTTTTTATTGCCTCATGTCAGCACACACTTGGCTGCATGTTGCAGTATACATGGTGATCGTTTTGTATTTCCATTAGCGTTATTTTTGCATTAGTGTTAGCTACTGCCAGCAAGTTTTATATTTTTGCATGCCTATTGTTATTTTTGCTTTAGTGCTAGCTAATGTCACGAAGTTATATATTTTCTTTCAACAAGATGGACGAGCTGAATGGAGAAATAGTATGCGCAGTTGAGAAATGGTGCAAGCTTGTTGCAGATCTATCGAGCGGTCAACGCGCTAGAGTGGATGATACATCATTGCGCAGCATGCTGCAGATACCATCTATTAAGATGCGTACCCTGCTGATTAGGTATATGATTGAGAATTTTCAGGCCAGCATGGGCAGATTCATTATACAAGAGCAGGTTGGGGAGGTGACTCTCGGTGCGGTCGACGTTGAGTGCATCTTTAACCTCGAGAACCAAGGACTGTCCGCTTCGGACATTCTGACTGAAGAAGGCGAGCACATGAAGGAGCGGGTGCCGCCACAATTTCTCAGTAAGACATCAGAAAACATAGTGATAGATAATCTCATTGAGGACATAATTAAAAGTAAAGCCACCGACGACGATTTCCTTCGCAAAGTAGTGCTGGTCCTGTTAGGAACAATTATTGCTCCCATGTCGAGCAAGATTGTGCCAAAGCAGTACTACGCTTTGGTCTACGATGTGAAACGTATTTCAAAGATTAACTGGAATGCCTTCACCATGCGTGTTCTCCTTGATTGCCTTCGCATAGTGAAGAAAGGCAAACACCTGCGCCAATGGCCGAAAGGCAATTTGGCTCTCTTGCAGGTACACATATCAGACCTGTTGCATAATGTCAATTATCATATCATTGCAATTTTATGTGATGTATTTTACTAATTCTAAATCCTTATAATTTTTTTGTAGTACTTGTACTGGGAGAAGGTGCAACCGGTCGAAGGCGAATGCGCCTATTATCCCAACTTGTCAATACAACCTCTTATGAGGAACTGGACAGAAGGTGCAGCCACTAGGAGAGATAGGTTCGACTTTGATAATGGGCGCGGCCGTGGTAACGTAAGGGTAAGTCATTGTGTTTCGTCTTTCTTAAATGTTTTGTAACTTAATACTATTTATTTTTTATTCATCACATGTACTTCAATATCGCATGCAGATCGAAAATAATATCACCCAGGAGTATAGGGCTCAGGAGCCCGACATCCCAAATAATGCGCCTACCATGAAGCCAAAAACCAAGCCTGCAACAAGAAACGCAAAGAAGTCGACGACAGCCGCATTGTCGGAAGATTTGATGGAGCTTCTAATGAAGCGGTGCATGGGCTTCATACACACCGAGATGTGGCAAATCCCTGATATAGTTGCTGAGGTATCACACCCAAACTTTATAGTTTAGAGTATGTTTGCTATTTTAAACCATGCTACCATTACTAAGTTTATATTTCTATTGCAGAGGTTGTTGGAGAAGTTGAACAAAGCAGGTGTCATGTACAAGCCGGCTGCTGTCGTGCCATCCGCGGAGAATGATCCGGACAAATTGGATTCGTTCGAGAATGGTCCATATGAAAAGAAGGAATTCGTGCACAAGGAAGACATGGACAGTGATGGACAGCCGATCATTGACATGACGCAGCCTGAAATAGTGCTTCCCGACCATAAAACCGTACCTGAGGTACTATGTATTTATCTTTATGTATATATTTTTCTCGTTTAATTTTTTTCGTCCAGAAATGTTCACACGATTTAGTTTTCGAAACAGAAAATCCCACCGAAGCTGAATGGACACAAGGAAGCTTCACCTTTTAAGCGTAATGATGTATGTGGGGCTACACCGGAAAACCCTTGGGTGGTTGGTAATTCCATTGTAGCACCTTCATCGGACATAGACATTTGTCCATCTTCTGTCAGCAAGTTCATGGCTAAGGCGAATGGAAAAAAGGGTGCAACAATCGATAAGGATGACGAGGTTATGTCCGGTAAGCGGAAGCGGACCGTTCCCAGGAAATTTGAATCCTCGTATGCACTTGACAACCCTAGCAGGCGTACCAGCCATGGTCAGAGAGCCTCTGGTACTAGTACTGCTACTAGAGGTATCGTAACTAACATTCTTAATTTTTTTTATTTACTACCAATGCATATGATCACCATTGTTGACGTTCATATTATTTCATGCATCTCTATTTTTGAACAATAATGTGCAGGAGGTTGTGGCAGATGAGTTGACGCCGGAAATAATTGATGCTGCTGTTTCATTTGTCGAGTTAGCTGCTAGCACTGAGAAGAACAAGAACAAAAAAATTTACTACAGTGAAGGCCGTGGCATAACTCTGACTTCCGAAAGGATTCTACCGGTACTAGCTCATAGATGGCTGTCGGACGATGTAAGTACTACTTGCATGTCCTATTTTTAAAATGCTCAAAAATCTATGTCTCAACTCTCAACATGTAATGCGCTGATATTCTATGCAGGTTATTGATGCTTGTATGGGACATTTGGAGCTGCGTGTTGGTCATGATCGTTACCTCTGTCCAGCGTGGAGGTCCAAATTCCTTGTAGATCATGCTATCGCAAATGACGGTCCATTGCCATCGAGCTGCAACATGGATAGTGCTCTGACCAAAGCTGGGCAGTTAATAGAGTCACGAAAGAGTATACTGTGCGTGATAAGGTACGTAATGTTTGTGATTCATCACTGCAGGATAGTTCATCAAGTATTTCTTTTGATCCGTAATGTTTTTTTGCACTGTAGACGTATATCGCGTTGAATATCGACAATAGCCACTGGATGACCGTGGTCCTGCACATGATTAAGAAAGAATTCCAAGCTCTCGATTCGCTCTATCCTCTGGACCTGACTGAGAGGACTGTTAAAGCTTGGTAATGTAACCAACATTTGTACCATTGCTCTTACATATTGTTTATGATTGTTCTTTAACACTATCCTCTTTATAGCGAATGGCTATAGCACACGATATCGTCGAGCAAATCTTATTACACCAGGGAAATATCCAGATGTAAGTAAGTGGCCTATCAAGGAGTATGACATACCCCAGCAAGAGGATGGGTGAGTTAATAGGACATCATGCACAATCAAACAACAACACACATGTTTGTATTGCCCACCGCTAATGTTTGCATATGTACCAGGAACTCTTGTGGCCTTTTTAATTTGTCACAGTATGTCTAGAACATTGGGACAGGGACAAAATCACCCGCAAATTTACACAGGTATGCTGTTATTTTCGTTTGTAGACTAGCTACTATGGTGGTGTAGCAACTTTGGTTCATGTAACCTTTATGTCATTTTTTGCAGGCCACCGTTGACGTCAGGAGAAGACGTTTCGTCGCAGAGTTGATTATGTCACCTTCAAACTCGATGGAGTGTGTGAAGGACAAAATTCGCGAAATCGCAAGCAAAAGGCGCACCTGAAGAACCCATGCGGCATGCAAGATTGAAGTTTTAGTGGTTTGGATTTAGTCCGGTCGAAGGTTTCGACGGCATGATTATCTTAGGGTTCTATCATTTTATGTAATAAACAGGGCACATGCATGTGTATGTGTCTGTCGGACAATTCGCTTCGTACAAGACAATTCGGTCATAAAATTCGCTCGGAGAAGACAATTTGGTCGTACCAATAAAGTTTTGGCTTCACTTATCAATTGTTCTTGCTTAATATTTTTCTCCTTCTCCAATTTTTTATAATTGTATTTTTCACGGCTTCACTTATCAAGTGTTCTTGCTTAATATTTTTCTCCTTCTCCTAGTTTTTATAATAGTCTATTTTTCTCTTCAACTGCTCTCGTAAGTTTCATATTAAAAATGTCACAATCTTAACTTTTTTTTAAACTCTACCAAGCTTAGCATTCTGCCTTAGCTATCTGCATGTCATCATCTTGCATAATCTCCTAGTAATTCCCCCTCATCACATTATTATGAAAAGTAGTCATGGTAGATAAGTAAATATATCAAGCCAAAATGTAATATTACACTCATCAAAATTAGTCATGTCAGCTCGTTGGCTCTATCGCGTGTTATCAGGCATCATGTTTTTCTAGTTTGTTTTACAAACCCGTCGTTTTTTTATTATATGTATAATTAACATTTACGTACTCACCATAATGCCGTGCACGGCCCATCTAACCACGTGAGGGGCCCCACAGCGGCTATCTTCCCGGCAGCGCTGCACCAGCCCATTTTGCCAGGTTCACATCGATCTTTCCCCTTTTCTTGTTTCCCTTTCCAAATCCCTAGCCCTCCCTCTCTATTTGCGCCTCCAAATCTCGACGGCGAAAGCATGACAGCGAGCTGGGCGGCGGCGGCTGCGGCGAGAAGAGCGGTGGCGACCGCAAGTTAGGTCGAACCCTGGGTCCTGCAAGCAGGTGGGCCGGATTCAGTGGCACAGGAGGCACCTGCGGCGGATCTAGTGGAACAGGGGACGGGGGTTTCGTGGGCGGCGGCGGGCCGGGAGAACCCACGGCTAGGGTTTCTTCAGTGCTACACTTTGGTGGCAAAAAGGTAAGTTCTTTACCGTTGTTCTTTACATCCCAGCATTATCGCCCATAATTCATCACCTATGGCCATGACAAGCTCCATCAATGTGGTCATCAGTAAACTCCTAGTGCCCGTGTCTGCATAGATGCAGACAATTTTGGCAGCGCACTCGGGGGATGTGTGTTTGAGGTTAGTCTACTGAGCATGATCTTCAAACTAGTACTGCTATTGCGGTCAAGCTGCAAACAAGTTCAGTGTTTAACGCTTGCAGCGACAAGTTCAGTTATAAAATGACTTGAATTGCTCATGATTTATTTAGGATGATATCACTTCGAGTATGTTGAATGGGTTGATGGGGAGTGGGATAGCAAAGCAAAGTCAGTCATTAAGTATCTTGCCATGAAGAACAAGAAACTGGAGACTAAGATTACAGAATATGAAGCTGATATTAAAAGGAATGAGAAAGAAAAGAGGGCAATGGTTAAGATGCACAAGGAGATATTGCTCTATAGGGATAGGATTTTAGGATTTGGAGGTCTTCTGTATCTTGGCCTGCTTGCCATTATGATTGCTGTCATAGTTAGCAAGTAGATTGTTCATAAAGTTATTGACATCATTGTAATTGACATGATGAAATGATGCTGAATTATTTGCTATTCAGTTTATGGGCAAATTGTAACAGAGATTGCAGCATAAATAACATGGGGCCATAATGATGGGTAGACAGTGCACTTTTGGCATCTTCTATATTTGGCAGACAATACACTTTTGGCATGTCCTGTATTTGACAGACAATGCACTTTTGGCATGTTCTATATTTGGTATGTGATGCACATGGGCACATCACCTAGCAACACTACTGATTTATGTAGCAGACTAGTACATTGTCTTGTTGCAACATAGGAGCAACATCTAGCAGCTTCCATGCAACACACGAAGCAAAGCAACAATACATATTCAATATTCAGAAATTTAACTGAACTTGGCACTTAGGGTGAGCAGTAGATATTCAGTTCTTCAGCCACAAAGAACCCGATCAAACCGTACCGATTGCATTACTTATATGCTTACATATAAAAGCATACCTAACCAACATCAAACCCAAAATACACTAAGGATTTTTTGATTTTTTTACAGGGAAACATCTTACTTTATTTAAACAAAGACTGGGATCTCGTCTGCTAATACACTAAGGATACAATCAGGGGGCCAAAGCCTCCAAACCAAAGAAACACAAGCGCCTACAGCTACCTTAGCCAAAGTATGAGCCGGCCGATTAACACGATAAATAATTGAAGCAAGTGTTCTACTCTTGTTCCTTCTCCACTTTTCTCAGACCGATAGAAGACAAGTTAAGTTAATGAATGGTACAAACTTTAATACGCCACAATGCATACAAACACTTACTTCTGATTTAGTTTGCATTTCTTGCTACGCCTAGTGTGTCCTACCAATTTGCAAGCGCCGCACCGGGTTTTCAACTCATCAAAAGAGAGTGGTCTACCATTTTTCGAGACAGGGCGGCTCTCATCTGCCTTTATTTCACCTTTGCTTGACACTTTCATAGGATCTTTAACCTCAATCATGTTGCCTTCACCATCGTCCACATATTCAACTGCACACTTCATCGATGTCATTTGTTTGCTTCAACAAATTTTCCTGTAGCAGATCATACTCATGACTCTTAGCTATCACAGCCTTCAAACTCTCCTGTAATCGATCCCACAAAGAAGGGTGTTTGCATGCCGCATGCATAGCTTCGCACGCTAACACACTGACCTGGCTATATTTCATTCTTTCCCCGGCCCCAGTCCAACCAAATCCCAACAGATCGCTTGTGTGCCTCGCGGGCAGTCCCAACCTTGCTTCTTTCGTGAACCGAATAAGAACTAAACACTCTGGTATTTCAGATATGTTCAAGTGCTTCAGTACATGGAATATGTGCTTGCAAGGTAGACCCTTTCGAATCATTCTTCTGCAGCTGCACCTTATAGTTTCTGCGGAATTTCTTGGTGTATACTCCACCCAAAAGCAGGCGCTTCCGGTTATTCTTCCAGCCACGATGTCTTGCTGTGATCCGTCTCCCAGCTTAATTTCTACAACCTCCATGCCGTCAATTTTTCTAAGATCATCCTGCAACATATAGAAGTTTGCTGGAGTGAAGACGTGAGAAGCAGCTATCTCAAGTTCCCTCGAGCTAGTAACTGGCACCGGTAAACTCTGTGAGGCCGTGCAGTCATCTCGCGCCTCCTTTTCACGGATACGCACAACGGCGTTCTCATAGTGCAAAATCATATCCACCAGGGTCATTTCACCGTCTAGGTGGAGGTGAAGGCATGAGTTCAGGCTTTCACTCCGCTGGTTGCTTTTCATGCCAAGCCAAAACCCCTCTGTTAGATATGCATGCGCCCACAGTCTCCTCTTCTTATACATCCGCCTCAACCATGTTACAGTTTTTTCCGACTGCCATTTTTTGGAAAATGCGTGCCATCTCTCCTCAAACGTTGCCATGGACGTGCTGTAGTACAGAAGAGTTCGGAATTCCTTCAAGGACTTGTGACTGAGGTGAATCTTCATATTTTTCTCTATGTGCCACGTACATATACATGCTCTGATTGCCACGTCTGGCAAGACTTAGTGCCTTGACCATCACAGCGTCGGCGTCTGTGATAACACTCTTAGGCACCTTTTGACACATGGACCTCAAAAAAGTCTGCAGAAGCCACACGTATGTCTCCTCGGTCTCGTCCGAAACTATGGCACAACCAAAAACAATGGTCTTCCGGTGATTGTTAAGACCAACAAAAGGTATGAATGGCATATCATAGCGGTTCATCTTGTACTTGCTGTCAAATACAAGCACGTCGCCGAAGTCCTTATAGTCATGACGAGACTGGGAGTCGCACCAGAATATCCTATTCAAATGTCCTTCCTTATCTAGCCTGTACTCGAAAAAGAAGCTAGGATCCCTCTGTTTCCTACTGGCCATGATGCCTATGGCTGTGGCAACATCACCTTTTGAAAGCAGCTTCCTCTTCTCCTTGGCACAAAGGTTGTATATTTCAGGCCTGGTAAAACCAACACCGCCGTACCATACATGCTTGCTGATGAAGCAATCCATCATGTCGTGAATTCTAATCCCTGCAGCTCCCATGGACATTATCTCATGCTTTTGGTACTCTTTGATTCTTCTGTGGGACCAAAGAAAAGGTACCTCGTCCGATCCTGCCAACATATGGCTATGCTTGTCCTGAAAACTTTCAACATACCAAACCCCACGCTTTTGGTCAAGCTTGACGGTCAGGTGCGCTTCGCAAAAGCAGCGTGTCTCGGCTCTGAGCCTACGGCTGTGTCCTTCCTCGGTTAGCAACTTGTTGTCACGTTTCCCTTGTCTTGAACAAACAAACCGCCTATAACGCATATGACGTGACTCTGTTTTGCTATACCTGACCTTATTCTTTCTAATGCTGAAACCATTATCTCTAGCATAGCTGTTGTAGAAATCATATGCAGCATCGTGAGACGTATAGGTCATTTCCATTATCTGCATGAACATATCCCTCTTATCATCTGCACTGTCAGTATCTTGGACATTCTTTGCCCCATCATCTTGTGTCACCTACACAATCAAACCACAGCCATGAAAACAGTTTTCTATGGTTTAACATTACTTACTTCCATAGAACTTTGATTACACACATACCTCACTCATGATGACCGACGACTCGGACTCCCCAGAACACGGTGCATCTAATGATTCGTCGTTAAGGCATGTCTCCACGTCGGATTCACCGTAATAGTCGTACGCATTATGACATTCGGAAATGAACTGAAAAATACAACACAAATACATAATTACTTATCATATAATATTCCAGAAGAAATTCAATTTGCATGCCAACAAAACGTTTCACTTACATACCTGACTAATGTAATCTTCATTCGAGAGCTCCGAGTTGTTTTCCTGATCATCATCAAGCTCATCCATCTATAAATTTTCAACACAAAGATTTAATGTTGTCGGATGCCACCAAAAAATTACAACATGACAATGCCACTCACATTAAGATCGTCCCATTCATTCCCATTCTCTGACCGATCTTCGCGATCTGAATTTTCATCATCTGATCAATCTTCTATCCAGTCTTTCATCAGTTCTCCAAACTCCATGTCTACCATGATATTAGTTAACTCCTCGTCCGCCATTTCCTACAACCAATAATATGTATCATCACATGTGCAAACATTTATCAATGATGAAATATAAAACACATAGCACATGATCACGGAAGTTATGTAAACAACCACAACCGAGGCCGTTCAGATCTGCCAAACTTAGTAAGGAAGATGGCCACGGCACCCCTCGAGATCACTTTCAATCGCGAGGAACTGCACGATCTCAAAACCTAGCTAGATCTGTGATTACCTCTGCGCCGGATACCTAGGTTAGCCGCCAAATAAATTACCGATCCGCTTGGTGCGCTGAGCCGACGGCAACCGACGCTACGTGAACCCAGATCACGAGGAGCAGCACTACCGGAACAAGATCCACGATCGCATGCGCCGCCGGGTAGCTAGGTTACCCGCTCCGCTAGGTTAACCACTGCCACTGGCGCGGCGGCAGTTCGTTCGATGTTGCCGCGAGCGAGACTAGAGGGGGGACGCGGGATGCGGTACCTGTGCGCAATCGTTGGAGATTCACGACGTTGTCGCGCCCGCTGTCCGACAAGATCGCCGGCGACGAGATAGCCACCGGTGGAGATCTACTACGTGACTTATGGAGCTGCGTCAATGCTCGCGAGATTGATGGAGCTGCTCGCGTGAATGATTGGATTCGCAGGTCTTACGTGGGCGTGGGGTCGTGTGATGTTTTTTTCGGACCAGGGTACTGTACGTGCTCTGATGCAGGTTATACAGGGCTAGACAGGGCTTGGATCTGGGCTGCGGCGGTCCAGGAAAAAAACAAATTCGTGGGGACAAAAATACCCCTCCGAAATTAGGTTAGGGGGGAGCACTGGAGCAGGGCTCCAGTACCAGGCAGTTAATTTCCGGGAGTACTACTGTTGGTGATTTACTGAATTCAGCGAAGATGGCAATGGTGATGGCGTACTGCATGAGTACAACCTCTCCCGCCGCATCCTCCTCTACTCGGAATTTCGGACAACCACAACAATCTCCTCACTGCTAACTATAGCATTTCACCTCCTCCAGACCATCGGCGCGGCGCAAGAGCGATTGGTGTTTCTTGATTTCAGTCAGTTGTTGAGCGCATCTAAGAATTAACTTATTCCATTCCATGCCCATTCAGTTTTCAGATTTTGCAGAGGGAATAGCATGTTGGAAGATGCTGCTAATAAGGGATTGCCAAGGGAAATAGGTAAAATGAGTTTCAATCCAAGATTTGGTAACTGATGAATTGTCCAATACACTAGAGACGTGACTCTTATTTGCCTAAGGAGTTGTCTCGCCGGGTGTCATTTTTCTAATGTCCATTTGAGTTTAAGGGTGAGATCCCTATATCCATGACTAAGCTTCCTATATGGTAATCATATTTGTGTTAGTTTGTCCTTGCGAACTTTTACCGAACTACTATTTAGCTACTTCACTTATTTTTTCTCATCTCAAGTCAAATCTTTGTGGTACAGACTTTTAGTTGCCCGAATTGTTCCTTGACTAATTGCTTAATTGTGTTTGCTACTGTTGTGTGTACCATTCAACTGACCTCATTGCTATGGAAGGGGTGTTAGTGGATAAAGGACATATATCATAACTGGATGCATATTTGGCACGTGTTACTTTCTGGTCTTTTGTTGGGGCTTTAGTAATTTAAAGCAGGCGCACCTTGCGCCTCTATTCTAATTTCTTGGCACATATTAACGTAATTGATCTCAAGTATCCCTTGAATTGAAGATGTCTAATGATTTGTCTGTCTCATAGATATATTGTATTTGCAGGATATACGGCTTTACTTTGTCAAGTATGCAAGCAAGTGAGGTTAGATATTGGTGTGTGTTACTTTTGAGTTTGAGCCAAACATAGACCACTTATATATGAGAAATAAGAAGAACAAAAATACATAATATTTAAGATCATTTTGCTCATTCATATTCATGACATCTTTGTCACTAATATGAATCAACATTCAATAACATGGGAACATACACTATATATGTCGATGACCACCAAATTTGACCTTCACCCATGGTGTTGGAAAACAAGAAATAAATCTTAATGCAACCATAGCCAGAGGCAATTGCCCCTCCTCAACTCATGTTGTATTTACTGACCTCTCAAATTTTCAGTCCACCAGTTTTATGCCGGAGCAAGTGCAATCGATTATGTAATCATGAGATACATGTGTCATGTCTTTCAGATACTGTTACACTAGCTTCCGCCGGGGATTTGGAGCATGCATCCAGATCCAGATTCGAGGAAATTTCATTCAAAGTTATATTGTTGATTCATGTTATGCTTACACATGAAAATCCATGTGAAGATATTTTCTCCCATTCATAATGATTCTTATGAGAGTGTCTCTTTCCTTTTTTTGGCAAAAAAAGGCGATGGTCAGAGAAGGTCAGAAAAACTTGATCATTACAAGACAAAAATATTACATGTTGTCTTTGTAATATTTTGTTTGGGCGTACAATTATTTTGACAAACTGGAGCCCTCAACGGCGGGCTATGTGAATCTTATTAGCTTAGTTTTGGCATACAGTTGAGTCCACTCAAGCGAACTGATGAACTAACAATATGTATTGATTTTTATTGAGTATGTTAAGTGTCGCTTTATTGAGTCTGAATTATTTATCCAGATGAATTAAGATAAATTAGACAGCATGCCTTGAATGCTTGGAGAAAATACCTATGTAGTTGATGTTTCATTTTTGCACGAAAATGATATTTCGGTAACTGTAGTTTAAACATTTTGCACTTCATGTACATCATTTTGTTGTATGCTTAATTTTATTATTTTTATTGAAAATAAAATAAATTGAGGGAACTTCTATTTTGCTTTTCGTAAGTTTTATTTATTGTTGTAGCACCTGTTTATATTTTTTTAATAAGATTCCCGCAGCAACGCACGGGGTATCATCTAGTTTAGTAAATCTATACGCGTATAGGGAGGGATTGCTTATTTTCAAGCCGTAATTTTACCTTATGTGGATCCTTTTGATCACAGTTCAGCTATTCTCGTACTCACCTTACTCCATGTATGACATGTCAACTAGACGTTGTAGTAATGTTTTGCCAGGACCTGACTTCTCCCATAAGATGCACTAGGGCAAAGTCAAACATTGGGATATAAGCGTACTACTTTGTGCATCTCTTTTTATTTTAAAATATTATGAAAAACCGCAATTAATAAGAACATGGGGCTGGCATATAAAATAAAATTGAATCTAATACTATATGGGTATTTTATTAGTAAAACACAATACAGGCGCAAAGTTATACTCCCTTCATGCAACCACGCGAACGGCCTCAGGGCGATGGCGGGGACCATGTGCCTCCGCGCTACGGCCCGATGGGACGACGTAACGACGGCGCGGATCGGTACAGCCCCAAGGAGAACCATAGGGCGGCGGCGATGCGGCCCGACGGGGCGACGCAGCGATAGCCCGTTGCTCGATCGGTGGTGGGGCGCGCTGAACTCGGGGACAAGGCGGGGATGGCCGGCGCAGGGCGACGGGTGGGCCGACGCGCGGACGACGGATGGCCCTGACGGGCCGCCTCGGCACGTGTGACCGCCGGGTCGGAGGAGAGGCCGGCTGGTCGCGGCGGGGTTGAAGTAGAGGGGGGGGGGGGGGTCGACAGCGGCGGCGGGTGACGCAAACTGATCAAGCATAGATCGGAAAACCAAAAAAAAAAAAAACCGCTGATCAAGGTGACCGGCGGGAGAGAAAAAACTCAGGATCAAGAGATCGGGGAAAAGACTCGCTAGGGAAGCCGGTCAACATGACCAGCGGACGAACCCTAAGTACGGGCGGCGCGATCCCTAGCGGTGGTCATGGAGGCCGACTGCCCGGGAACGGCGCGTTGGTGCGGAAGCAGCCGTTGCTAGGGTTTAGGATCGAGGTAAGGCTGATACCATGTTAAAAGGGAGAAGGAGAGGATTGGTGGAATTGATGTTATATTGTTTGAGCCTCGTGGGCATATATATAGAAATACATGATCATTTTAGAGTATAAGGCACGGTAGAATAATATTTTACGTTATCCTAGCTTTGCTAATAATCACAATACTCAACAATGAGTCACAGGAACTGAGCCACGACAGGCACCGCGGATCGTAGCAGCCCACGACCGACCATCATCCGCGCCGGGGGCGAGTATGTGGTGGTCGCCGCCGCCGACTCGGTGGGTGCTGCGGCGTGTTCCACAGGCTGATGTGCTCCCGCACGCACGCTTGCCTAGTGGACGGCCATGACTCGCCGAACCACCGCGTGCTCTCTCTGCGCTACCCCTACTGCAGCGGGCGTCTGAGCATCACCACCATAGGGCTCGCGCCGTTCAGCGTGTGCCACCACCTCGGGTACTTCGTCAGTGTCAGCGGGCGCCTCCATGGCTGCTACTGGCTGGCGCGTATCTCCTCTAGTGATGGTGGCTGCGAGGACTCTGACTTGAACGATCGCGGTGGCACTGCCATTAGCTAGGAGCGATGAAGACGTGCACAGCAACGATGGCTGCCAACAATGCGATAATGGTCGCACTAACACACATCTCCTGGTTGGCCACGTCGTCGTCATAGCCCCCCAGGCTCACACGAGCAGCATGTGTCCCATCCTATAGACAGAGGGCTGGCGTGAGGATGACTAGGCAAGCGGCTCCAGGGACACATGTTGCAGGCTGCATGAGGTCAACAACTGGCTGGGTCTGGGTCGAGGTCTTGCACGCGACCACCGGTCCATGCTCCGCGAGAGAGACGACAGACGAGGGTCAGCCTGAACTACAACAGTTGCGCCCTGTCCACATTTGAGCCGAACAGATACGTGGCTACGAGCGCCGGCTTTGATTTCGTTGGTTTAAAATAGACTTTACTCCTGTTTTCAATTTTATAATAGGAAGTGATGCACAAAGGTCTTGGCCAATCGATGTGTGGCCTCGCCAGCTCGGCCGATCGTTTGTATCATTGGCAGGTTTAGGAAAACGAACGGAACACGAAACGTTAACATAGGAAAAAGAAAGAAGAGACCTAATAGTATTTTCTTAAATCTCAGATGTCAATCTTTATCGACAGATATAAAGGGGTGACGGATGGAGAATTATGAAAGTCTCCTCCCTTTAATATTAGGTAAAGATGAGCTATATGTAGCTATAACACAGTAAAATCAAAATTGCTCACATACATGCAACCAAGACTCTTTTTTATACTTGTTCGTCCCAAGCGGCTATGGCAGGCAACATCAACTCTGACACTTTCTCCGGTGGACTCTAAACAAGAGAAAGAATTGGTCGCAAAGAGGACTCTTTTGGGATCCAATTGTCTGACCATATATTAGTCTCCTGTTCATTCCCTATCCTCCAAATAATGCCCTGCTTAAGGATGCCCCTCCCTTCCAGAATCGCTCGCCAAACCTGTAGGCATACCTCTGCCACAGATAACCAAAGTAAAATTAAAAAAATTAAGTAAAATAAATGTATGCCGACGGCCATATCTGTGCACACACGGAGGTTGTCCCACGGATCGATGACGTGGCGTTGCACACGGATCGATAACGTGGCAGAGGGGCCTATGTCGTAGGCATACCTCTGCCACAGATATGCCGACGGCCGCCGTTACTGCCCGTCGGCGTAGGATCAACGTCGTCAAATGGTCAGCGCTGACCGGGCAAGTGGGCCCGGGCTATGCCGACGGGCCCCGTAGGCGTACCTCGGGCGGTCCTGACGGCCTAGTCTATGCCGACGGCTGTTCTACGCCTACGGCCTACCCCTTGGCCGTCGGCATAGGTCCATAGATGCCGACGGGGGCCGTCGGCATAGATTTGGCCGTCGGCAACCCCAGTTTTTCTGGTAGTGCTGTGAAGGTCGAGTTCCTGGTTCTACTGTCAAAATAGTTCCATCAGGGAAGTAAAATTGGTTTTAAATTCTAGCACTCTCGGAGGATTGATCCTGAATAAGGCACCAAGACTGTCTTGCCAATAGGGTTAGATTGAACAATTCCCCAAATTTTTGGGCCTTGTCATGACTTCCCATGAGACCTTGCAGGTTTTCGCTGTCACAACTCCACCAAAACTTACTTATGATCGAATTTAATTGTTCACAAAGTCCTCTAGGTAGGTTGAAGCATGCCATCGAATATACTGGGATTGGTTGAAGCAGCTGGTTTAATTAGAACATATTTACCTCCCCAAGATAACAACTTACCCATCTATACTTTAAGATTCTCCCAAATGTGGTCACTCAAATATTTGAATGTACCTTTCTTGGAGTGCCCCACGTCAATTGGGATACCCAATTACCTATCATTCTGTTATTCATTTGATACCTGCAAGTGCCCCTTAACTGCATCCCGAACAATTTGAGGACATCCCTTGCTGAAAAACATAGTTGACTTATCCCTGTTTATCCTCTGTCCCGATGCCCCGCAATAAGACTCCAGTAGGTTTGATACTTCTTTGCTCCATTAATGTTTGCCCTAAAAACAACAGGCTGTCATCCACGAATAAGAGATGGTTCACCAGCGGAGCCAATGCAGCCACCTTAATTCCACTTAGGTGGGATGACTGAATCTAGGATTTTAAGAGGCACAAAAGGCCCTCTGCTGCAATCAAGAAAGGCCGGGATGGGTCTTCGGACAACTGTTGAGAGGAGCGTGCATGGTCTTTGTTGTGGAAGATGGAAGTACCAGAAAAGGTCAAGGTATTTCTGTGGAGATTGGCAAAGCACTCGGTACCAACTATGGATGTTCTAAAGCACAGGAAAATGTTGATGGCAGATGCGTGCCCACTCTGTGGAGTGGAGAACTCATCGAGACATGCGCTCCTTAGCTGCACCATGGCAAGGTGTGTGTGGGCTCTATCAGACGAGGTTCTAGTGGAGAAGATGTCCGAGAACCGAGCGCCAAGAATTGGTTGTTCAAACTGCATGATGAACTGAGCCAGGAGCTTTTCACGAGGTTAGTGGTGATGCTCTGGTCAATATGGTACGCTCGCCAGAAAGCTATATATGAGGCGATTTTCCAAGGACCACGCCAAGCAGATTCATTTACCAATGTTTATCTGCATGATCTGTTGGCAGCTGAAGCACCGGACGCAACAACCAAGTTTCATAGCAACAAACCCAGTTGATAACAGGGAGCGCTGGCTCCTACCTCCACCTGGAACTTGTAAATTTAACACTGATGGTGCTGTGGCAAGTAACAACAATAGTGGGGCAGAAACAGCAATCTGCAGGAAGCACGATGGTGTCTATATGGCCACTTCGGCGGTGGTATTTCATGTGAATGATCCTACACTTTTGAAGAATTTTCAGTGCGGGAGGCCCTTGCTCTATCTGAATATATCTATCTACAACATCTTCACGTTGCGTCGGACTGCTAGGGGGTGATACATGCCATCCTTCAGAGCACCGTTAGTCACCACAGAGCCATTGTCGAGGAGATAGCCAGCCGATCAAAGTACTTTCTTTCTTGCACCATTTCTTTGAACATAGACATTTTAATTTTGAAATTTCTCGCCAAATATATCCTTGTAATTTAGGAGTAGGCCGTCATTTGTGGCTGGATATACCCCATGACCAAGCTCTTGTACCTATGAATATCTTTGAGGTTTAATAAAGTTGGACGAGGTTTCCCCAACAAAAATACTAGCGGACCAAATAGTTCACTAGTTTCTGTCCGTGCGGATCATCGTTTGCGCGCAAAAAAAAAACCCTTAGTGGCGTACAAAAGAAAAGAAAAAAAATGCTATGAAACTCTTTGAACAGCCAGGGAAAAAAGGGAAAGAAACACGACTATATAAATTTGACTCAAATATATACAAGGCCTCGTTTTGTAAGGGCCTGGATGTAAAATGTAATGAACACACTTTCATCTGTGTTCCCTTCCTTCTTTTCGGTCATTTCAAAAATAAAATCAAATACATGCACATACTAAATCCTAAGTATGATTAGGAGTGTCCGTAGATCACATTGCACCTGATATTTCGCCGCGCACCAATATTTATTTGAGCCACATGCCTTGATGATTATGGTAAATATGACCTCTGTTGGAAATGGGAGGCTGCATTTTATTACTTTCTTTCAAATACGAGGCCTTGCTTGAAAATGGCAGGCATGCAATGGGCCGTGAGTAGTATTAATCCTGGCAGGAGTAATGCTCGTAAGGCATAGACAAATTGAAAGTTAGAACACCATCCATGCAAGCATAGTCAGGTTATGCAAGCATCGTATGGTTGGTACATTAAACTCGACAGATTGTCTCCCCTGTGAAGCTTCTTACATATCCATTGACATGACACCAAAGTTTTCAACTACACACAGGATATCATCCACCTTGCATGATCCAAATTTCATAATAACCAAAGAACAACAAAGTATCAGAACAAAACGTCTCAAGAGTGAGAGTAATCAATAATCTAATACCTTTGATATGACAAAATGAAATACTTGATGATGATGCAGTTGGGTATACAAGACTAGCAGTACATGCAATCTCTCACCAAAACATAAAAACGATCGATCGACCTAAAAACAAATACTTCGATGGGATATATAGTTGATATATATAGTTGTTCCCTCTACTCCCTTATTCCTTTTGCTTGGCTGATCCGGCCAGGAAATCAAACTGTTCCGCCATGCTAACGACTAACCATGCAGGTCTCGACGAGGGTGTCGCGCAGGTGGGAGGCCGACGGCGAAGGATTATCGTTGGCGAGCATAGCGCGGCCGTCGTCATAAGCTTCACGCGCTGCAACAGCTCGGGGTCCAGCGCGGGTCGCCGAGGCGCTCACAGATGTTGTGGAGCGCGCAGCACACCTCGAGCACCAAGGCAGGGTCGGTGGCGACGTCGTCTTCATCATTTTTTTCTTTTCCCCTTTGAGCATGATCTTGATGCGCTTCTGGAGCAAGGACCAGCGCGCATTGAGCCTCCGGAACGTGTCCACGCCCACGGCGAGCACCTTCTCGATGCCGTCGTTGAAGCTCTGCTGCGCCGGCGTCAGGTTCTGATGGGAGTAGGGCACCATCATCCACTCCGTCAGCGGGTAGCCGGCGCCGCCGACCAGGCGCATGCTCTGTCCAAAGATCTGCCCGGTAATCTCGGGCCTGCTCAGTGTCCATGCGAGGAGGGTTTCCTCGTCTGACTTGCCGCCGGGGTGGCCGGCGAAGACCTCGCCGAACGTCCCGTCGGCGTTGACGGACGCCTGCAGGGTGATGCTGTAGGGCGGTCTGCTGGTGTTGCGCGGCGTGGCCCGGCGGTTCTTGTAGTCGTCGACGTTGTGTGGACGGTGCCCATGATTCCCTGGATGCCGGACAGGGCCTAGAAGTCTGCCGCGTTGGCCGCTGTGGCGGCGGCGTTACGCCAGCCGACCTCGTGCGGGAAGATTTTGTCCTTGATCGCGGCGCACACTTCCTTAAAGATGTTGTGGCAGGTGGAGAGCGCGATTGGCCTGAATCGATCGGCGATGTCGCGGAGGGACTCCCCGCTGGCGAGGCGCCAGATGCAGAGGGCGACCCGCTTGCGCACGGGGACGGGCGTGATGGGTTGCCGCTCGGCGGCGCTCTCCTTGCTGACGGCGTCGGCCAGCCGCCCGCACAGGTGGTGAAACGTGGGCCTGCACATGCCGAAGAGGCGCCTGAAGTCTGCCGCCGGGAAGGTCGGATCGCCCACCGTTTGCCACAACCACCGCTCTTTGCTGGCTGTCTCAGTCGAGCCCGTCGGCGAGCGCTTCCTCTTGGAACCCTGCGCCTCCTCCTTCTTTCTCTTCCCCGAGCTCTTCTTTCTCATCTCCTTACTCGCCTCCTTGGCAGTCTCCACCGACGCCGGCTCAGACCACGCAGCCTCCTGTTGAACAACATAGCCCAAGACGGACTGGTCGTCACCGTCGGTGTTCCCAGTCTCCACCTGCGCTGGCGCAGACACCGCAGCCTCTTGTTGAAGAAGATGGCCCGAGAGGAACTGGTCGTGATGGTCGGTGTTCCCCTGCGGCTGCACCGTGCCCGCCCAACCCATCTCACCAGCCGCCCCCACCATCCTCACCGGCACGGGCACTGGCTCAGACACCGCAGCCTCTGGTTGAAGATGTCCCAAGAGGAACTGGTCGTGATGGTCGGTGTTCCCCTGCGGCTGCACCGTGCCCTCCCAACCCATCTCACCAGCCGCCCCCACCATCCTCACCGGCACGGGCACTGGCTCAGACACCGCAGCCTCCTGTTGAAGAAGATGCCCGAGAGGAACTGGTTGTGATGGTCGGAGTTCCCCTGCGGCTGCACCATGCCCTCCAAACGCATCTCACCAGCGGCCACCCTCTCCAGCGGCATGGGCACAGGCTCAGACAATGCAGCCTCCTGTTGAACAAGATGACCCAACAGTAACTGGTCGTCGCCGTCGGTGTTCCCCTGCGGCTGCACCGTGGCCTCCCAACCTATGGCATCAGCCGCCTCCACACTCTCCACCGGCAGGGGCGCCGACTCAGGCCACCACGCAGCTAGGGCCTCCGGTTCAAGAAGATCCTCCAACTGATCGAACGTGTCGTCGTCGGCCATGTTCTTCACCTAGCTATACCGTATGTGGGCACGAGAATGGATCTTTCGTGCTCTTGGGTCGTTCTAGGAGAAAGGAGATGGAGGAATGGCGAGGAGGCTGCGAGGAGGGTTAGCGACTGGGACTTGGAGGAGAGAGGATCGGAGGAGGGGCGGTATATATCGGAGGAGGAGGATCGGAGGAGGGCCAGGCCTAGGGTTGGCGGCCGGACGGATCGACCGTTGGTGTGAGGGCGCGCGGGGAAGCTTGGCCGGGAAGAGAAGACAGATATAGAAATAAAAGCGAGTGAGAGAAGAGGGAAGATGGAAGGGGGAAGAGGCGGCTTGGCGTATGGCTGTTTCTTGCCTTTTGGGCTGCATGTTTTTGTTTGAGCAAAACATTTGCATTTTTTCTTAGAAAAAACTCAGATATATTAAAATGGTTCCTCGTATAACTATAAATCATCCCAAACATTATTAAACAAATGTGTTGTCTACTTAACACAAAATTTCTAACAACTTTTAATACTAGTTTGAGACAATTTGTTAAATTTATGATGAAGTTTAGATCAACTTATGCTATATGTAGTATAACTGAAAATATATATGCTTGACTATGTCTGATTATTGTGTAGTTGTAAAATATTTATTAAATATATATAACATAATAGAATGAAAAATCTTATGCATATTTTCATGTCGAGGTGTGCCTTTTCCTATGCATAATTACACGTCGAGGTGTGTCTTCTTCCCGCTGCATTGGTGAGATGGCATATGCTTGCATATTGAGATAAACATGTTAATGGGGACTATCTATTTAGATATTGACAATTTGAACAGTACAATTACAATATATGTCAACCACATACTACATATGTCTTCTTCAAAAACATATACACGTGAATTCCTTTTCTGAATAGATGAATGACTCAGCTCTAAGGCTCTAACGGCTAGATGAGTTGTTGATCTTATCACTAGTCTCTGGAATGACCAGACATACATCTTCAACTTGTGTAAACGAGTTTAATTTGCTGGAAATTGATAGTATAGTTCATTTCCAACTTTAGCGAGCAATGCAAAGGCTAATCTGTTTCTTTCGAGGACTGGATACAAACTTTTTATTTATAACAACATATAGATTAAATAATATGCAGTATTGCAATATTCAAGTATTTAGATATCTCGTGATTTCTAGTTAACTAGCTAAGTGGCCCACTCAATGCGTGCGCTTGACTTTTTGAAAGTTTAAATGATGAGAACTTATTCTTTGATTTGTCTAAAGAAATACTAGAACCATATGTGATGGCATTTACAAATGTAAGACTTGTGCGAACATAATTTTTTCTTAGGTATTTTTGGTTATTTTTATATGTAAATATATATGTTACACATTT
This sequence comes from Aegilops bicornis, assembly GCA_021605145.1. NCBI lineage: Eukaryota > Viridiplantae > Streptophyta > Magnoliopsida > Poales > Poaceae > Aegilops > Aegilops bicornis. Next base: position 675,079,941 of record CM038669.1, on the reverse strand, counting down.
ATCATTTACCTTGTAATTATGCGTCTCATACTTGGCCAAATTATATTCATATAATTTTTCCGGCATTTTTGTTATGTTTATGAAGGAAAGGGAAGAAATAGATGAAGTGTTCCTTAAACAAGAACCTATGCTGAAACATAACCTTCCCGTTGAAATTCTTCGGGATCCCCCTCCACCCAAGGGTGATCCCGTGTTTGAACTCAAAACATTACCTGATAATCTTAAGTATGCTTATATTGATGAAAAAGAAATATATCTTGTTATTATTAGTGCTAACCTTTCAGAGAAAGAAGAAGAAAGATTATTGAAAACTCTGAAGAAGCACCGAACTGCTATTGGATATACTCTGGATGATCTTAAGGGCATTAGTCCCACATTATGTCAACAAAAAATTTCAGTGGAGAAAGATGCCAAACCAGTTAGAGATCCTCAAAGACGATTAAATCCCAAAATGAAGGAAGTGGTAAGAAAGGAGATACTAAAGCTCCTTGAGGCAGGTATTATTTATCCCATTGCTGATAGTGAATGGGTAAGCCCTGTCTATTGTGTCCCTAAAAAGGGAGGTATTACCGTTGTTCCTAATGATAAAGATGAATTGATCCCGCAAAGAATTATTACAGGCTATAGGATGGTAATTGATTTCCGTAAGTTAAACAAAGCTACAAAGAAAGATCATTACCCTTTACCTTTTATTGATCAAATGCTAGAAAGGCTATCCAAACACACACATTTTTGCTTTCTAGATGGTTATTCTGGCTTCTCTCAAATACCTGTGTCCGCGAAGGATCAATCTAAAACTACTTTTACTTGCCCTTTTGGTACCTTTGCTTATAGACGAATGCCTTTTGGTTTATGTAATGCACCTGCTACCTTTCAAAGATGCATGATGGCTATATTTTCTGATTTTTGTGAAAAGATTTGTGAGGTATTCATGGATGACTTCTCCGTCTATGGATCCTCTTTTGATGATTGTTTGAGCAACCTTGATCGAGTTTTGCAGAGATGCGAAGACACTAGTCTCGTCCTGAATTGGGAAAAGTGTCACTTTATGGTTAATGAAGGCATTGTCTTGGGGCACAAGATCTCCGAGAGAGGTAAAGTTGATAAAGCCAAAGTTGATGATATTGAAAAGATACCATGTCCCAAGGACATAAAAGGTATAAGAAGTTTCCTTGGTCATGCCGGCTTTTATAGGAGGTTCATTAAGGACTTGTCTAAAATCTCTAGGCCTCTGACTAATTTATTGCAAAAAGATATTCCTTTTGTCTTTGATGATGATTGTGTAGAAGCATTTGAAACACTCAAGAAAGCTTTGATCACTGCACCTATTGTTCAGCCACCTGATTGGAATTTACCTTTTGAAATTATGTGCGATGCTAGTGATTATGTTGTAGGTGTTGTTTTAGGGAAAAGAGTCGATAGGAAATTGAATGTTATCCAGTATGCTAGTAAGACTCTTGATACTGCCCAGAGATATTATGCTACTACTGAAAAAGAGTTCTTAGCAGTTGTGTTTGCATGTGATAAGTTTAGACCTTATATTGTTGATTCCAAAGTTACTATTCACACTGATCTTGCTGCTATTAAATATCTTATGGAAAAGAAGGATGCTAAGCCTAGACACATTAGATGGGTTCTCTTGCTCCAAGAATTTGACTTGCATATTATTGATAGAAAGGGAGCTGAGAACCCCGTTGCAGACAACTTGTCTAGGTTAGAAAATGTTCTTGATGACCCACTGCCTATTAATGATAGTTTTCCTGATGAACAATTAGCGATTGTCAATGCTTCTCGTACTGCTCCTTGGTATGCTGATTATGCTAATTACATTGTTGCTAAATATATACCGCCTAGTTTCACATACCAGCAAAAGAAAAAGTTCTTTTATGATTTAAGACATTACTTCTGGGACGATCCACACCTTTATAAAGAAGGAGTAGATGGTATTATTAGATGTTGTGTGCCTGAGCATGAACAGGAACGAATCCTACGCAAGTGTCACTCTGGATCCTATGGAGGACACCATGCTGGAGATAGAACTGCACACAAGGTACTACAATCTGGTTTTTATTGGCCTACTCTCTTCAAAAATGCTCGTAGGTTTGTCTTATCTTGTGATGAATGTCAAAGAATAGGTAACATTAGTAGACGTCAAGAAATGCCTATGAATTATTCTCTTGTTATTGAACCATTTGATGTTTGGGGCTTTGATTATATGGGACCTTTTCCTGCCTCCAATGGTTATACACATATTCTAGTTGCTGTTGATTACGTTACTAAGTGGGTAGAAGCTATTCCAACTAGTAGTGCTGATCATAACACTTCTATTAAAATGCTTAAATAAGTTATTTTTCCGAGGTTTGGAGTCCCTAGATACCTTATGACTGATGGTGGTTCACACTTTATTCATGGTGCTTTCCGTAAGATGCTCGCTAAGTATGATGTCAATCATAGAATCGCATCTCCTTATCACCTAGATCTAGTGGTCAAGTAGAGTTGAGCAATAGAGAGCTCAAATTAATTTTGCAAAAGACTGTGAATAGATCTAGAAAGAATTGGTCCAAAAAACTTGATGATGCATTATGGGCCTATAGAACTGATCCTATGGGTATGTCTCCATATAAGATGTTTTATAGAAAAGCATGTCATTTACCACTTGAACTTGAACATAAAGCATATTGGGCCATTAAGGAGCTCAATTATGATTTCAAACTTGCCGGTGAGAAAAGGTTATTTGATATTAGCTCACTTGATGAATGGAGAACCCAAGCATATGAGAATGCTAAGCTTTTCAAATAAGAAGTCAAACGCTGGCATGATAAGAGGATACAAAAGTGTGAGTTTAACGTAGGAGATTATGTGTTATTTTTCAAGATTTTTTGCAGGAAAAATTCTCTCAAAATGTAAAGGTCCCTACGTTATCGAGGAGGTCTATCGTTCTGGTGCTATAAAAATCAACATCTTCGAGGGCACAAATCCGAGGGTGGTTAACGGTCAAAGAATTAAACATTATATTTCAGGTAATCCTATCAATGTTGAAACTAATATTGTTGAAACCATAACCCCTAAGGAATACATAAGAGACACTTCCCAGTATGTTCCAGACTCCGAAAAGGCATAGGTGCATTAGTGCGGTAAGTAAACCGACTCCAAAACAACTCTAATGGCAATTTTTTATCAGTTTTGGATTATTTAAGAATTTTAGGAAGAAAGAAGTAGTCCGAAAGGGACACGAGGCTCCCACGAGAGAGGAGGGCGCGCCCCCCTGTCTCGTGGGCACCTCGTGTGCCTCCCGGACTCCGTTTTCTTGTATGTTACGTATTTTGGTCGGTAAAAATTCATTATATATACTCCCGAAGGTTTTGACCACCGTATCACGCAAATATCCTCTGTTTTCGTTTCGAGTTGTTCCTGTTGCAGAATAAAGCAAGATGTCTTCTCAGGAATCAGTTGGGGAGAGCCGGGTGTCTCACCCAACGCCAGGTCCAGGAGCAAATAGCGATGCCTATCACTTTGGACCATCAACGGAGGATGAGATGGAGGCTGATTTGAAAAGGATAGATGCCATGGAGGAAGATCAAGAAGTTACCTCTCGTCTCCAAGCAGAATTCACTATGGGGGAACTACCTATAGCCTGGCTGTCCCTGCTTCGGTCCTCCCTTCCAACTCTAGATTTCTTTCTTATGAAAATATGAAAAAGAGTTTCACGTGTTCTCCAGAAGCTATGCAGCATCCGTGGGTAAAAGGAGTGTCGGTGTCAAAACCGGCGGATCTCGGGTAGGGGGTCCCGAACTGTGTGTCTAAGCGGATGGTAACAGGAGACAAGGGACACAATGTTTTTACCCAGGTTCGGGCCCTCTCGATGGAGGTAATACCCTACTCCTTCTTGATTAATATTGATGATATGGGTAGTACAAGAGTAGATCTACCACGAGATCAGAGAGGCTAAACCCTAGAAGCTAGCCTATGGTATGAATGTTGTTAGATCTCTACGGACTAAAACCCTTCGGTTTATATAGACACGAATAGGGTTAGGGTTACACAGAGTCAGTTACAAGGGTAGGAAATCTACATATCCGTATCACCAAGCTTGCCTTCCACGCCAAGTAAAGTCCTATCCGGACAAGGGACGAAGTCTTCAATCTTGTATCTTCATAGTCTAGGAGTCCGGCCAAAGATGATAGTTCGGCTATCCGGATACCCCCTAGTCCAGGACTCACTCAGTAGCCCCTGAACCAGGCTTCAATGACGCATTTAGTCCGCGCCAAGATATTGTCTTCGGCATTGCAAGGCGGATTCCTCCTCCGAATACTTAGAAGGTTTTGAACACAAGGATAGTGTCCGGCTCTGCAAAACAAGTTCCACATACTACCGTAGAGAGAATAATTTTTGCACAGATCTGGTGACGTATTCCGCGGCGTGACATCACACCATGGCCAAGCCTTTATTCGAATCGTTTTTTTACTGGCCCACCTCAACGCGTTTAGCGAGGCGGTTTCCTTGGCACGTCTTTATCAAAGCGTAGATCGTGCCCCCTTATTCCGGGATTCTCATCAATATGGACGTGGGTAACCCAACCGCACCATTGATTGCGGCGCTTGGGAGATAAGCGAGTTTTATCAGGCTGGTGGGGGACGCATAGCTTCGTCCGTCCATATAAGGGGATAAAGATCCACCCTTTTCACCTACGCCTTCCTCCTCCCTTGCTCATCCATTTCCGCGCACTCTGAGCTCCAGCGCCCAAGTCCGCACATCCTTCCACAACCATCCCCAGCCATGTCCGGAGCGGGAGGCAGGTGGATGGTCTCCTCCGTCACGGAGGGCCAAGTAAAAAGACTGCGGAAGGCCGGATACTTGTCCGGCGACGTCGTCCCCACCCCTGAGCCCCATGAGCGGGTTGTATTTCTTGCCCACTTCCTCCGCGGACTGTGTTTTCCACTTCACCCATTCGTCCGGGGGCTCATGTTCTACTACGGCCTAGACTTCCACGATCTAGCCCCGAATTTCATCCTCAACATCTCGGCGTTCATCATCGTGTGCGAGGCTTTCCTCTGCATCCAGCCCCACTTCGCTTATGGTTGAAGACCTTCAATGTCAAGCCGAAGGTTGTGAAAGCCGCCAGCGGAGTCTTGAGGCGCCATGGTCGGCAGGATCGCCAGCATCGAGCCGCGCGACCCTAAATGGGCGGCGGCCCCAATTCGGTCCGGTATTCCCACGCGGCTCACTTCTTGGAAGGAGACTGGCTGGCGTGGGGTAATTCGAAGAGCTGACGGACTCCAAACCTGCATGCGGACCTTGGTGAACAAGAATCTTAGGCTCGTCAATGTGGTCCAGGTTATGCTCATCCGCGGATCCTCCCATGCCAACAACGGGCCTTCAAATTGTGGGAGTTCGATCCGGCACAGACATCCAACCAGAAGAGGCTCTTCGACACTACGTACGAAGATGCCTGGAAGGTGCTGTTCAAGGGCGCCGAGGCTCCCTCATCCGCTACAGAAGATCGCGGATTCAGCTCGCAGCGTCAAGCTACCGAGGTAAGCTATTTTGCCCTTCACGGGAATCTTGCTTTTCATAGTTTGACTCTATGCGGGATCTAAACTCCCTTGCCTTTGACAGGACTGGCGGAGCACATCCGGGCAGGTTAACTGTCCGGCTCCTTTGCCAGAAGACCCAGTAGACGCCCGCTTGGCGGGACTGCTGGCTCCGGCGCCTTACGTGGTGCCGGAGAAGAAAGCCAAGAAGAAGGCCACGGGGACTCGAAGGAGTGCCCGGTGCCAGGTGTTGTCGGACTCATCGTCCGACGACTCGGAGGCGGACTCCTCCCATGAAAACGAGGAGGAGGAAAAAGAGGCCTCTCCCCCAGCAGGGGGAGAGAAGAAAAGAAAGGCCGCCCCAACTGGGGAGGCCGGAGGGTCCAAGAAGGGAAGAACCCTTCCTCCGGACGTCTCCACCAACGCCGACGACGGCGAGGAGGAGTGGCCCTCGAGGGCCAAGCCCCTGGCGAGATCGTAAGTGTCCGGATACCCATGGCTTTTTTTTCATTGCATAGTGTTCTCTAATGCCGAACAATCATGCAGCCCGCCCAAGGGCGAGCTCGCCGCTTCGTCGAGCGGGTCCCTGAATTCGTCGGAAGTGGAGAGTACTTCACTTCCGGCCGCCTCCTTACCTCACGCCGCGGACGACGCCGAGGTGGGGCCCCAAGGGGGGCCTGGTCAAGAGGAGGTGGCGCAGGAGGCGCCGCAAGGCAGCCTCCCGGACTCCAGGCGCGAGGGGAGCGAGACCCCCAGGGGCTCTAAGCCCGACCCTTGTTCGGACTCCATACCGGAACCTTCAGCGGTTTCGAAGTCCGGCAAGCGGCCCCTTCGTAAGAAGGTAAGACGCCGCTGTCCTCCGTCCAACCGGAGGCATCGGATAACTTCTTGAGGCGCTTAACAGGCGCCTCCATCGAGGAGGAGCACCGCCTGTTATGAGTGTGGTGATCCAGAAAGTTCGATCTGCCAAGAGCGTCTTGTTGAAGCACCGCAACCCTTCTAACAGGCTTTGAGGTAAGTTTTCAATATATGTAAGAAGATTACCGCATAGAGCGGTAGCCCTGATGCTTAGTTCGGTGTTAGGAAAGAAAAGCGGACTGAGGATCTAAAAAGATATACGAGGAGTCTAACATAATTATGTCAATATGGGAATGCAGGCTGCCTGGCGACCTCTGCCCGCCTTGACTGCGGAGGTCAATGCATTGAAGGAGAGCCTCGGCGGTCCGAGAACGGCGCCAAGCCAAGAAGCAGCTCGAGGACAAGGAAGGTAAGTAATACCTTATGGAATTTAAAAATGTGGTTGCAAAAGATAACAGGAATAACATGGGTATTGCAGGGCCACAGGCGAGGTGGCGACCACGAAGGAGGCCATGTCCGGCCGAAAACAAAGCGGTCGCGTGAGCGCACCGAGCGAGAGAAGGGGAAGCGCGGTGGCGAAATGCGACAAGAGCTCCAGGGCTCTCGGGGAAAACACGAGGGTTTGGGCGTGACTTCGAACCGAGAGTCCGAGCTTGCCTCGGCTCTTGAGAGTGCCAAAGCTGCTAAGGCCGAGGCCCAAAAAGCCCTCCAGGAGATTGAGGCAATAAATAAGATCGCTGCGGGTAAGGCATTCTTTATGCAGAACAAGAATGTAAAAGTCAATTATCTAGTACTTACCCGAATCCATAGCTCTCCACGAGCGTTCGCAGATCTACCGCGGAGTGTCTCCGATGCCGTCGCTTTCTACCGAGCCGAAGAAGGGAGCTCGACGGAAAAGGTGTTTTGGTCTCAGTATGCTGAGGCCGAACACCCGGTGCCCTTGAGCGACCAGCTGAAGCAATTGGTCGAGCTCCACAAGGTCGCCGAACAGGCCATGAAGGGCCTTATAGCTCGGCTGTGGCCAAATGAGGCCATGCCTGGGAGCTACTTCGGGCTAGTGCGGCGGCTGGTGGATGCCTGTCCATGGATCGAAGTCATCAAGCGCTCCGTCTGTATTGAAGGTGCCCGTAGGGCCCTTGCCCGTGCCAAGGTGCACTGGGGCAAGCTGGACGCGGAGAAGCTGGTGACGGACAGGCCGCCGCCGGGCAAAGAACATCGCAAGCCCGAGAAGTATTATGAGGGCGTCCTGAAGGGTGCCCGTCTTATAGCGGGTGAATGCTCCAAAGATGTAATATTTGAGTAGACTCGCATTTGTTATCCTGTACGCTGAAAACTTTTTCATATGCGCTTAAGCAACGCTTTTGAATTTAAAATATTACCTTACAGGCGGCCGTTTATCAAATTTGAGAGATGGCGAGTCGTTGCCTTCAGGCCCCATGCCCACAGTCTTTGGGGTGTTCGGGATAAACTTGAGCGCTCTTGTTCCCATTCTTGGGTCCTTCGTGGGAGGCGCTCAACGCAACGAACCAGGCAACCGGACTATAATGCTTGAACACTCTCACTTAGCCATAGAATTATATAATTTTAAATTTCGGCGAAGCCCCTAGTATTCGGAAGACCGAGTTCGGGGCGCTATCCACGCCTTGGCCGGACAATGCTGGTTCCTCGCTCTAAGCGGCCTAAGTCTTTAGGGACTCGAAGAAACCTTGCGAACAGCGACCGGCTCTCGCCTTATCATGACGGTCAGTTTTAGCTTTCTCCACTGAGGTGCTCAACCCAGCTCAACCGGGGCACAATCGCAGTGGTTCTCCCAGCGCTACCTTAGCCGATATAACGGGCGTAAGGTACCAAAACATGGGAGCCGGGAAAATCCAACTATTGACCCAAGACATGATTCAGAGCCGATGCATATAATGCTATAAGTTCGGGGTGCCGCACTTGTGAAAGTGTTCGGACTTGTCACACCATGTTTTTGGGGTACATAAGCCCCTGGTGTATTGGCCGTACCAAATTGTACGGTTGCGCAATGTCATAAATGAACATATATAATGTGAAAGAATGCAATAATAGGTAAGAGCTATATATTGGTTATTCAAAAGAAACTGCAAATAAAAGCAGAACGATACAAATTGTGCGATAAGCAAGGTACGGGACTTTTGACATGTCCCCCTTCCAGGGGTAAGTTTGCGGTGTGGTATGTAAAACAGGTATACTACTCGTAATAGAGACCACCTGGACACTCGACCAGTTTTTTGCTTCCCTGGTTGTTGCATTGTGTATTCGGCGTCAATGCCGGACAAGGCTTCTAGAGAACGAAGTCCTGAAAGTAAAAGGAAAAAAGATAAAAAGGAATGATACAAACGGGAGCCCCTAGTGCGGTCTAGCCGCATTCTGGGCATGCCGTGGTCGTGGCTCGTCCCCTATGCCCATGGTGCTTCAGAGCGCAATTACGTGCGCGTAGTACTGGCTTCACGAGTTCGCGAGGGCTAGGGTTGGGGCTGCATTACTACGCTTGTTCGGAAAGTGCCAGACGGTCTTGCTGTAGGTTACTCCGGGCGAGCTTGACAGTGTCCGATTGTTTATTGGCCGGACTGGAGAATTGCCTTAAGAGGTTGTTCTGCACTTCTGCCGCAAGAGCGGCCGTATGCTCCTCCGTTCGGAGGGAGCGTTCGGTGTTTCCATTGACCGTGATTACGCCTCGAGGGCCTGGCATCTTGAGTTTGAGGTACGCGTAGTGCGGCACCGCATTGAATTTTGCGAATGCGGTTCGTCCGAGCAGTGCGTGATCCGAAGACCACTTCAAATGTAACGGAGCCTGTGCAGTTGGCCTCTACACCTGGAATGACGCCTTTAAAGGCCGTCTTTGTGGGTTTGATCCTTGACGGGTCTATGCCCATTTTGCGCCTTTGTATCTGATAAATCAGGTTCAGGCTGCTGCCGCCGTCCATCGGGACTACGGTGAGGTGAAATCCGTCAATAATTGGGTCAAGAACCAATGCGGCAAAACCGCCATGACGAATGCTAGTGGGGTGGTCCCTTGATCGAAGGTGATCGGGCAGGAAGACCATGGGTTGAACTTCAGGCGGCTGGCTCCATCGCCAGATATCGTCCCTTTAGTGCGCGCTTCCGCTCCCTTTTGGGTATGTGGGTTGCGTATATCATGTTCACCGTCCGCACTTGTGTGGGAAATCCCTTCATCCTCTATTGTTCGGGACGGGCTCTTCCTCGTCATCGCTATGCAGCCCTTGTCGTTGTTTTCGCCCTTAGCTTGCCTGCTTGCTTGAACACCCAACAATCCATGTTGGTGTGGTTGGCTAGTTTTCGGGGTGCCATGTATCCGCTGGCGATCGAGTATTCGGTCCAAGTTGGGCCGGGCCACAGGTATTTCTTTTGAATGGCTTCTTCTGGCGACGGGTTTAGAGCCTCGAATCCGGCATTTATTGTCGTATCTTCAGCATTATCACCGTTAATGCGGCGTTTATGCTTGTTGCGACGCGACCTGCCATTGCTGTCCTTGGTATCCCAACTACCAGGGTGTTTGGCCAAGTTGTTGCTTCGAGCTAGCCAGCTGTCCTATCCCGCGCAAAAGCGGGTCATGAGTGTGGTGAGGGCTGCCATGGATTTCGGCTTTTCCTGTCCTAGGTGCCGGGCTAGCCACTCGTCGCGGATGTTGTGTTTGAAGGCTGCTAGCGCCTCTGCATCCGGACAGTCGACGATCTGATTTTTCTTTGTTAGGAACCGCGTCCATAATTGTCTGGCCGATTCTTCTGGCTGCTGAATTATATGGCTAAGGTCATCGGCGTCTGGTGGTCGCACATATGTGCCCTGGAAGTTATCAAGGAATGCGGCTTCCAGGTCCTCCCAACAACCTATTGACTCTGGTGGCAAGCTGTTGAGCCAATGCCGAGCTGGTCCTTTAAGCTTGAGTGGGAGGTATTTGATGGCATGTAGATCATCACCGCGGGCCATGTGGATATGGAGGAGATAGTCCTCGATCCAGACCGCAGGATCTGTGGTACCATCGTATGATTCGATGTTTACGGGTTTGAAGCCCTCAGGAATTTGATGATCCATTACTTCATGTGTGAAGCATAGTGGGTGTGCGGCGCCTCTGTATTGGGCTATATCACGACGTAGCTCATATGAGCTTTGTCATCGTGTTCTCCCGGCGGGTTTCTTTGTATCCGGCGTGACGGTAATCATCCCGAGTCGTTATACCCACGCGATCTGTAGATCGATCTTGTATGCTTTTCCTTATCCTCCAATATATCTCGCAAGTCCAGCGCGTTTTCCCGTGCCTTGGTACTTTTTGAGCAGCGTCGGGGCGTGACTTGAGCAGAGGGCCGAGAGGCTTCTCTGTCGCGGCCACGGAGTGGCCGGTCTGCCATGTCGTGCGCTGGTGACGTGGGTGCTTCCTCCTCTGATCGAAGCAACGGCCTGCGTTTGGGGTAGCTTTTGGAGGGGCGTTCGAGTTCATACTCTTCGGCTGCAAGGACTTCAGTCCATCTGTCAGCTAGCAGGTCTTGGTCAGCTCTAAGCTGTTGCTGCTTTTTCTTGAGGCTGCTTGCCGTGGCCATGAGCCTGCGTTTAAAACGCTCTTTTTCGACGGGGTCCTCTGGCACGACAAATTCATCGTCGTCGAGGCTTGCCTCGTCTTCGGAGGGGGGCGCATAATTATCGTCCTCTACCTCTCTTTCTACCGCACTGTCGTGCGGACTTGCTTCTCCCTCCTCCTGCACTGAGTCCTCTTTGGAGGGGTCATCTTTAACCTTGTCCGGGGTATTATTATCTCATGTGCCGGAATCGCCGTTTTTACTGTGGCGGGATTTAGAGTGGCGCCGCTGATGTCGGCGCTTGGGTTGTTTCTTGGAGGGGTCATCCTCCGCCGTTCCATCGCCATTCCCATATTTTGGGATGTCCACCATGTATATGTCATATGACGAGGTGGCCTTCCAGTGCCCTGTGGACGCTGGCTCTTGATCGTCTCCGGCACCGTCGTCCATACCATCGATGTTTTCGGAGTCGAAGTTGAGCATGTCGATTAAATCATCGATAGTGGCTACAAAGTGGGTGGTGGGTGGGCGTTGAATTTCTTCGTCGTCCGAATCCCAACCTTCCTGACCATAGTTCGGCCAGGGCTCCCCTGACAAAGAGAGAGGCTTTAATGAGTTCAGGATACCGCCAAAGGGCGAGTGTTGAAAGATGTCCGTGGCGGTGAACTCCATAACCGGCGCCCAGTCGGATTCGACTGGTAGAGGCGCGGGAGGTTCGGAGTCCAGAAAGGAGTCCGGCACCTGGGAGTCACGAGCTTCGCAAAGGACAGGGATGGTGTTCGGCTCAATCGCCGTGGAGATTTCAGCCCCCGAGGCGGTGTCCAACCAACCGTCCTCGATCGGCGAAACCGGCTCCGGATTAAGGGTCGGAGCGGATACTGGTGCGGCCTCCGGTATTTGTGGCGAGAGCTAGATCGTACCCATCGAGAGCGGTCGGGCGCGCTCGGCTGTGGTTCGAATCCGTCGAAGATCAAATCTCCGCGGACATCGGCCGTATAGTTCAGGCTTCCAAACCTGACCTGATGGCCAGGGGTGTAGCTTTCAATCTGCTCCAGATGGCCTAGCGAATTGGCCCGCAGCGCAAAAACGCCGAATACGAAGATCTGTCCGAGGAGAAAAGTCTCACCCTGGACTGCGTCGTTGCTGATGATTGAAGGAGCCATCGGGCCTATAGGTGACGACACAGAGGAACTCTCAATGAAAGCACCAATGTCGGTGTCAAAACCGGCGGATCTCGGTAGGGGGTCCCGAACTGTGCGTCTAGGCGGATGGTAACAGGAGACAAGGGACACGATGTTTTTACCCAGGTTCGGGCCCTCTCGATGGAGGTAATACCCTACTCCTGCTTGATTAATATTGATGATATGGGTAGTACAAGAGTAGATCTACCACGAGATCGAGAGGCTAAACCCTAGAAGCTAGCCTATGGTATGATTGTTGTTAGATCCTCTGGACTAAAACCCTTCGGTTTATATAGACACCGAATAGGGTTAGGGTTACACAGAGTCGGTTACAAGGGTAGGAAATCTACATATCCGTATCGCCAAGCTTGCCTTCCACGCCAAGTAAAGTCCTATCTGGACAAGGGACGAAGTCTTCAATCTTGTATCTTCATAGTCTAGGAGTCCGGCCAAAGATGATAGTTTGGCTATCCGGACACCCCCTAGTCCAGGACTCCCTCAAGGAGCTTTGGCCGTTACAGGAAAGCTCTGTAAAGAAATTATGGACCTCAAACAACAAGTCAATAAGCTCGAGGAGGAGAACCGTATCCTGAATTGCATCATCGCCAAGAAGATCATAACACCAACCGTGAAGAAGGAGAAATAATCACATGGGTATGGGCACTCCCCTTGGAAACTGCCAAGCTTGGGGGAGGTGCCCCGGTATCGTATCACCATCACACTCCTATTTTACCGCTTTATTTAGTTTGATCCTTTTAGTAGTATCTTGATCTAGTAGTTTGAAGTTTTTGATATCAAGTAGTTTTGAGTTTTGCATTGTGATCTCTTTTTGTAATCGAGTCCGTGTGCTATCTATAATAAAGATTAGTGTAGAGTCAAGGGCTTTGCTATGTTGCTATGATCTTGAGAAAGTAGAAAGAACAAAAGAGTTCATATTGATCTTATGGATAGTGAGAACTTCACACATATAAAGTATGAGGCATAAAAATTGTTGAGAGTTGACGAACGTAGCCTTGGTCATCATTGCAATTAATAGGAAGTGATAAGGAAAGAGGGGTTCACATATAAATATATTATTTTGGACATCTTTTATGATTGTGAAGCACTCATTAAGTATGACATGCTAAAAGAGTTGATGTTGGACAAGGAAGACCACGTAATGGTTTATGTTTTCCGACATCTCAGTTAAAGTATATTGTCATTGACCTTCCAAACATGTTGAGCTTGCCTTCCCCCTCATGCTAGCCAAATTCCTTGCACCAAGTAGAGATACTACTTGTGCTTCCAAATATCCTCAAACCCAGTTTTGCCATGAGAGTCTACCATACCTACCTATGGATTGAGTAAGATCCTTCAAGTAAGTTGTCATCGGTGCAAGCAATAAAAATCGCTCTCTAAATATGTATGACTTATTAGTGCGGAGAAAATAAGCTTTGTACGAACTTGTTGTGGAAGTAATAAAAGCGACAGACTGCATAATAAAGGTCCACATACAAGGGGCAATATAAAGTGACGTTATTTTGCACTAAGACTTTATGCATCAACCCTAAACGCGCATGACAACCTCTGCGTCCCTCTGCGAAGGGCATATCTTTTAATTTATGTTTTTACTTTATGCTTGAGTCAAGGTGATGCTCACTGTCGGTGTCAAAACCGGCGGATCTCGGGTAGGGGGTCCCGAACTGTGCGTCTAGGCGGATGGTAACAGGAGACAAGGGACACGATGTTTTTACCCAGGTTCGGGCCCTCTTGATGGAGGTAATACCCTACTCCTGCTTGATTAATATTGATGATATGGGTAGTACAAGAGTGGATCTACCACGAGATCAGAGAGGCTAAACCCTAGAAGCTAGCCTATGGTATGATTGTTGTATATCTCTATCGACTAGCCTGGCCTCGGTTTATATAATGCACCAGAGGCCTAGGATAACAAGAGTCCTAGCCGAATACGCCGATGGGGGAGGATTCCTTGTCTTGATCACCAAGTCTTGCGGAATCTTCCTTGTATGCGGCAGCTGTCCGGACTGGCCCATGAGTATACGGCCATGGGGGTCCTCGGCCCAATCTAACAGATCGGGAGATGACGTGGTGAGTACCCCCTAGTCCAGGACGCCGTCACTCACCTTTCCCTTTTTATTTTTATCCTTTGGCAAGCTCCTCGTGTTTGAAAGATGATGATACATATATCCAATTGGATGAAAGTTGGCATAGGCTATTATTGTTGACATCACCTAAAGGTGAATACGTTGGGAGGCAACACAATAAGCCCCTATCTTTCTCAGTGTTCGGCTGAAACTCTATAACCACAAGTATTGCGTGAGTGTTAACAATTATAGGAGACTACGAGATAGTTGAGTATGTGAGCTTGCTGAAAAGCTCTATTATTGAGTCTTTCTGATGTTACGATAAATTGCAATTGCTTCAATGACTGAGATTATAGTGTGTTAGTTCCCAATTTAGTTTTTTGAACCATACTTGACATTGTGAATTGCTTATTACTTGAGCATAGGAAATCATATGACAAAATCCATATATGTTGTTGTTATTAGAATGATCATGATGCCCTCATGTCCGTATTTTATTTTTATCAACACCTCTATCTCTAAATATGTGGGCATACTTTTCTATTTCAGCTTCCGCTTGAGGACAAGCGAGGTCTAAGCTTGGGGGAGTTGATACGTCCATTTTGCATCATGCTTTTATATCAATATTTATTGCATTATGGGTTGTTATTACACATTATATCTCAATACTTATGGCTATTCTCTCTTATTTTACAAGATTTACCATGAAGAGGGGGAATGCCAGTAGCTGGAATTCTGGCTGGAAAAAGAGCAAACGTTGGAAACCTATTCTGCACAACTCCAAAAGTCCTGAAACTCCACGAAACAACTTTTTGGATTTAACAAGAATTTATGAGCGAAAGAAATAGGCCAGGGGTCCCACACCCTGTCCAGGAGACAGGCGCCCCCCTATAGGGCGCAACCCCTATCTCCTGGGCCCCCTGGTGGGCCTCCGGCGTCCATCTTGTGCTATATCATCACTTTTACCCTGAAAAAAATCGTGGGCAAGCTTACGGGACGAAACTCCGCCGCCACGAGGCGGAACCTTGGAGGAATCAATCTAGGGCTCTGGCGGAGCTTTTCTGCCGGGGACACTTCCCTCCGGGAGGGCGAAATCATCACCAACGTCATCACCAACGATCCTCTCATCAGGAGGGGGTCAATCTCCATCAACATCTTCACCAGCACCATCTCCTCTCAAAACCCTAGTTCATCTCTTGTATCCAATCTTGTATCAAAACCACAAATTGGTACCTGTGGGTTGCTAGTAGTGTTGATTACCCCTTGTAGTTGATGCTAGTTGGTTTACTTGGTGGAAGATCATATGTTCAGATCCTTTATGCATATTATTATTCATCTGATTATGAACATGAATATGCTTTGTGAGTAGTTACGTTTGTTCCTGAGGACATGGGTGAAGTCTTGCTATTAGTAGTCATGTGAATTTGGTATTCGTTCGATATTTTGATGAGATGTATGTTGTCTTTCCTCTAGTGGTGTTATGTGAGCGTCGACTAAATGACACTTCACCATTATTTTGGCCTAGAGGAAGGCATGGGGAAGTAATAAGTAGATGATGGGTTGCTAGAGTGATGTAAGCTTAAACCCTAGTTTATGCGTTGCTTCGTTAGGGGTTGATATGGACCCATATGTTTAATGTCGTGGTTAGGTTTACCTTAATACTCCTTTTTGTTGTTGCGGATGCTTGCAATAGGGGTTAATCATAAGTGGGATGCTTGTCCAAGTTAGGACAGTACCAAAGTACCGGTCCACCCACATATCAAATTATCAACTTACCGAACGCGAATCTTATGAACGTGATGAAAACTAGCTTGACGATAATTCCCAATGTGTCCTTGGGAGCTCCTTCTTCATTATTAGAATTTGTCCAGGCTTATCCTTTGCTACATAAAGGATTGGGCCACCTTGCTGCACCTTATTTACTTTATTTACTTTTTGCTCGTTACTATTTATCTTATCACAAAACTATCTATCACCTACTATTTCAGTGCTTGCAGAGAAAACCTTACTGAAAACCGCTTATCATTTCCTTCTGCTCCTCGTTGGGTTAGACACTCTTACTTATCGAAAGGACTACGATAGATCCCCTATACTTGTGGGTCATCAACCATCATCACCGGGGGCCATGGGGAAGGATCTCAGAGGGGCCATCATCGCCATGAAGGCCAAGGTCCAGAGGGGGAACCTCTCCCCATCTAGGGGGGAGGCCATGGAGGAGGAAGCACAAGGGGGAGAACTTCTCCTCCTCTCTCTCGGTGGCGCCGGAGTGCCATCGGGAGGGGAATCATCGCCGCGGCGATCATCTTCATCAACATCACCATCCGCATCTGTTTTACGCGGTCCACTCTCCCGCACCCCGCTGTAATCCCTACTTGAACATGGTGCTTTATGCCACATATTATGATCCAATGATGTCTTGCCATCCTATGATGTTTTGAGTAGATATCCTTTGTCCTTGGGTTGATTGATGATCTAGATTGGTACGAGTTGTATGTTTTATTTTGGTGCTGTCCTATGGTGCCCTCCGTGTCGCGCAAGCATTATGTATTCCCGCTGTAGGGTGTTGCAATATGTCCATGGTTTACTTATTGTCTCTGCTGCTTGAGTGACAGAAACATAAACACGGATAAGTGGGTCACGACATATGGGATAAAGGGGACTTGATACTTTAATGTTATGGTTGGGTTTTACCTTAATGATCTTTAGTAGTTGCGGATGCTTGCTAGAGTTCCAATCATAAGTGCATATGATCCAAGAAGAGAAAGTATGTTAGCTTATGCCTCTCCCTCATATGAAATTGCAATGACGACTACCGGTCTTGTTAACAATTGCCTAGGATAATTCCGCACACCGACCCATCATTATTCCACACTCGCTATTTATAATATTTAGTAATATATTCTAACTTTTATGATAACAGCACCTACTTTTATGTTTTATCTCTCCGATATCGTGCAAAGTTATCCTCTTCATACCCACAACATGGTTTTATTTCTCGTTTCTAGTTGGAAGCAAACGTTCGGTGTACGTAGAGTCGTATCAGTGGCAGATAGGCCTTGAGATAATACTGATCTTGACTTTAGTTCCTTGTGGGTTCGACACTCCATGCTTATCACTTCCACCTTTGGAAATTGCTACGATGATTCCCTGCACTTGGGGATTATCAAGCTCTGTTCTGGCGCCGTTGCCGGGGAGCAATAGCGTGGGGTTGATATTCTCGTGTGTGCTTGTTTGCTTTCTTCACTAAGTAGTTTTTGTTTTCCCTTTTTGATTTTCTTAGTTGTGGGTGAAACATACAACAAAATTAAAAAATGAAAATACAAAAAGATGCACTTGCCTCATAGGCCTAAAAAGCTTTTTCAAGAAGAGAAGTGATTGGAAATTTATGCATTGGAGAAGTTAGTGTCGACCTTGAGCACTTGTGTTCATGCTCATGGAAACAATGTAGAATTTTTCATGGAATTTTCTCTGTAAATAATTATGCCCTTGTATATATCCTTTCTATTATAAAAATAATGTGCCAAGCTTTAGTTTTAGGATGATTAGATTCCTTGTTTACTATGTGCAGTACAAAAAGTAACTTTGGCTGTAGCGCATGAATTTACATTTTTTACTGGAAAGTCAAATGGGTCTGAAATTTTTGCACATTACTTCTGTACAAATGTTTTAAATTTTCATATTTTATTTAGAATTTTTGGAGTTACATAAGTTTACTAAATTTTCAAATTACTACAGACTATCCTGTTTTTGACAGATTCTGTTTTCTATGTGTTGTTCGCTTATTTTGATGAATCCATGGGTAGTATATGGGGGGGTATGAACCATGGTGAAGTTGGAATACAGTAGATAAAGTGCCAATATTAAATTTAAATGAGTTTTCAACAGTACCTAAAGGTAGTGATTTTCTTTATTATACTAACGGATCTCACAAAGTTTTTGTTAAGTTTTGTGTGGATGAAGTGTTCGAAGAACGAGGAGTTACCGGCGTGAGAAGAATAAAGAGAGGCAAGAGTTAAAGCTTGGGGATGCCCAAGGCACCCCAAGTAAATACTTCAAGGATACTCAAGCATCTAAGCTTGGGAATGCCCCGATTGGCATCCCATCTTTCTTCTTCAACAATTATCGGTATACCTCGGTTTTTGTTTTGTTCACATGATTTGTGTGCCTTGTGTTTTTGTTTTTCTTTAGGAACCATGCTAGTATGAGATATCAATTCATTGATTTATATAATGCTTCATGTGCTTCACTTATATATTTTGAGTATGGTTTTATAGAATGCTTCGTGTGCTTCACTTATATATTTTGAGCTTGGATATTGGTTAGTCTATATTAATTGTAGAATGCTCCATGATATTCGCTTATATCTTTTGGAGTATGAATAATACTATCATCTAAAGTGGGTTTGGAAGAGTGTCAACTTTAGTAATTAGTGATCCCACTATTTTGGAGGGTGTTGAATCTTAGTGTGATATTTATGAAAGTGGATTTGGAATAGTGTCAACTTTAGTTAGTAATGATTCCACTATTTCGGAAGAGGTTCCAATTGATTATGAGAACAAATTTGCTATCTTTGATGATTAGTGTGATGACATGTATGCTATAAAGAATAATGTTGACCATGAAACTTGTCATCATGCTTTTAATTTTCAATTGGATTATCATGACGGTTATTTTGTTGAGTTTGCTCCCACTATTCCGAATGAGAAGAATTTTTGCTTATGTGGGGAGTAGTAAAATTTCTATGCTTGTAGATCATGAAAATAATACTTTATGTGATGGTTGTATTGTTAAACTCATTCATGATGCTACTGAAAATTATTATGAGGGAGGAATATGTGCTTGTAGGAGTTGCAATAATATCAAGTTTCCTCTCTATGTGCTTAAAGTTTCGAAGTTATACTTGTTTTGCCTTCCTATGCTAGTTGATTCTTGTTCCCTTAAATTGTGTGCTCACAAAATCAATAGGCATAGGAAGTGGGTTAGGTTTAAATTTGCTAGTCATATTCTTCATGATGCTCTCTTTATGTTTCAATTCTTATCTTTTATGTGAGCATCATTGAAATCATCATGCCTAGCTAATAGACATTAAAGAAAAGCGCTTGTTGGAAGACAACCCAATATTTACCCTTAATGTTTTTGTGTGTTCACATGATTAAGCTACTATATTAATCATGTTTTATATCTTTTGTTTCAATAAAGTGCCAAGTAAGACCTTTGGGAAGACTTGGGTGAAAGTTAATGTGATCTTGCTGTAAAAAACAGGAACTATGCGCTCACGAGATTAGCTGTCATTTTTTTTACAGAAGAGTGATTTTGAGTTGATTATTTTTGCATAAGAATAATATACAAATTACTCACGTTGAGAAATTTATTTCAGAATTTTTGGAGTAGCAGAAGTATGGTTGTTGTTCAGATCATGACAGACTGTTCTGTTTCTGGCAGATTCTATTTTTAATGCATAGTTTGCTTGTTTCCTAGTTTCTATGGCTTATATTGCTCAATATAAATTGTAGAAATGATATGGTACAGTAGGCATTGTGTGAGAACAATTATGAATCTTGTCTTTGACAGTACCAAAGTGAATGATCTACTCTCTACCATACCAACCCATCTCATGAAGTTCCGTTAAGTTTTGTGTGATTGAAGTTTTCAAGTTTTGAGTGAGATGTCGATATGAGGAGAATAAGGAGTGGAAAGACTCTAAGCTTGGGGATGCCCAAGGCACCCCAAGGTAATATTCAAGGAAGACTCAAGCGCCTAAGTTTGGGGATGCACCGGAAGGCATCCCCTCTTTCGTCTTCAAAACCATCGGTATACCTTACCCGGAGCTATATTTTTATTCGTTACATGATATGTGTTTTGATTGGAGCATATTTTCATTTTACTTGCTGTTTGAATAAAATCATTGGATCTGAAATCTTGAATGAAAAATAATCCTCCCATGGCTAGTTAATTATTGGACTACTTAGTGTTCTTCACTTATATCTTCTGGAGTAGTTTTTCATTTACTCACGTGCTTCACATATATCTTATGAGTAAATGGTTGACTGAATTGAATATCATAAATCTGAATTTATATACGTTTCATATGGTTATAACATGGGGAGTAATGACTTCACACATAATGACTATAGGTAGTAAACTTATTGAAAGTTAGCAAACGCAGAATTGGTCACTTGAACAATTCTTGAAAGAATATTGAAGGAAGAGAGATTTCACATATAAATATACTATCTTGGACATCTTTTGTAATTGTGACCACTCATTAAAATATGACATGCTAAAAAGTTGATGTTGGACAAGGAAGACAACTTAATGAGTTATGTTTTCCTATATCTGAAACGTTATATTGTCTTGGATCATCCATCATGTTGAGCTTGCCTTCCCTCTCATGCTACCCAGATTATTTGCACCAAGTAGAGATACTACTTGTGCTTCCAAACATTCCTTAAACCCAGTTTTGCCATGAGAGTCTACCATATCTACCTATGGATTGAGTAAGATCCTTAAAGTAAGTTGTCATTGTTGCAAGCAATAAAAATTGCTCTCTAAATATGTATGATCTATTAGTGTGGAGAAAATAAGCTTTATACGAGCTTGTGATAGGGAAGAAATAAAAGCGACAGACTGCATAATAAAGGTCCCTATCATAAGTGGCAATATAAAGTGACGTTCTTTTGCATTAAGATTTTGTGCATCCAACCATAAAAGCACATGACACCCTCTGCTTCCCTCTGTGAAGGGTCTATCTTTTATTTTTGTCTTTCACCTTATACAAGAGTCATGGTGATCTCCACCTTTCCTTTTTACACTTTATCCTTTGGCAAGCACTTTGTGTTGGAACGATCCAGATATATCTATCCACTTGGATGTAGGTTTTCATAAAGTATTATTGTTGACATTACCCTTGAGGTAAAAGGTTGGGAGGCGAAACTATAGGCCCCTATATTTCTATGTGTCCGATTAAAACTTTGAACCCATAAATATCACATGAGTGTTAGCAATTGTGAAAGATTAAATGATAGTTGAGTATGTGGAGTTTGCTTAATCAAAGCTCTTACATAGACCCTTCCCGAAAATAAGATGAATTGCAATTGTTTGATGACAAAGAGCATGGTTTGTTAGTTTTCAAGAAAGTTTATGATCTACACTTTAACATGTGAATAGCTTGTTACTTGATCATGAGGAGTTTATGAGATGAGCTACTGTTATGATATATAATGATTCTAGAAAAAGTGAGTGAAACTATCATTGATCAAACTTAAGCACTTGCTAGCATTCACACTTCATAAATTATTTCTTTTATCATTTACCTACTCGAGGACGAGCGGGAATTAAGCTTGGGGATGTTGATACGTCTCCAACGTATCTATAATTTATGAAGTATTCATGCCATGTTTACAATAGTTTTATATGATTTTGGTATGATTTGATTAGAACTAACCCGGACTGACGCTGTTTTCAGCAGAACTACCGTGGTGTTGTTTTTGTGCAGAAATAGAAGTTCTCGGAATGCGTTGAAAATCAACGGAGATTTTTTTGGGAAAATATAAAAAATACTGGAACAAAAATCTACCGGAGGGGAGTCCCGTGGGCTCCACGAGGGTGGGGGCGCGCCCTTGCACCCCGTGGACTCCCTGTGGGGCCCCTTGACTTGTCCTCGACGCCAACCTCTTCTATAAATACCCAAACCTCCAGAAAATAACCTAGATCGGAAGTTCCACCGCCGCAAGCCTCTGTAGCCACGAGAAATCAACCTAGGCCCTCTCTAGCACCCTGCCGGAGGGGGCCACCATCACCGGAGGCCATGGGGAAGGATCTCTGAGGGCCATCATCGCCATGAAGGCCAAGGACCAGAGGGGGAACCTCTCCCCATCCAAGGGTCGGCCTTGCAGGAGGAAGCACAAGGGGGAGAACCTCTCCTCCTCTCTCTCGGTGGTGCCGGAGTGCCATTGGGAGGGGAATCATCGCCGCGGTGATCGTCTTCATCAACATCACCATCATCATCTCTTTTACGTAGTCCACTCTCCCGCACCCCACTGTAATCCCTACTTGAACATGGTGCTTTATGCCACATATTATGATCCAATGATGTGTTGCCATCCTATGATGTTTTGCGTAGATAACCTTTGTCCTTGGGTCGATTGATGATCTAGATTGGTACAAGTTGTATGTTTTATTTTGGTGCTGTCCTATGGTGCCCTCTGTGTCGCGCAAGCATGAGGGATTCCCACTGTAGGGTGTTGCAATATGTCCATGGTTTACTTATTGTCTGCGTTGCTTGAGTGACAGAAGCATAAACACGGATAAGTGGGTCACAACGTATGGGATAAAGGGGACTTGATACTTTAATGCTATGCTTGGGTTTTACCTTAATGATCTTTAGTAGTTGTGGATGCTTGCTAGAGTTCCAATCATAAGTGCATATGATCCAAGAAGAGAAAGTATGTTAGCTTATGCCTCTCCCTCATATGAAATTGCAATGACGACTATCGGTATTGTTAACAATTGCCTAGGATAACTCCACACACCGACCCATTGTTCTTCCACACTCGCTATTTATAATATTTAGTAGTATATTCTAACTCCACATAGTTTTATTTCTCGTTTCTAGTTGGAAGCAAGCGTTAGAGTCGTGAAATTAAATGTCGATTGGCGAGATAGGACTTGAGAGAATATTGACCTTGTCTTTAGCTCCTTGTGGGTTCGACACTCCATGCTTATCACTTCCACCTTTGGAAATTGCTACGATGATTCCCTGCACTTGGGGATTATCAAGACTTCTCACATAAAAATAGGACACGGTTGGTAGACAAATTATTGTTGGGCAATTGATAGAAAAGCAAATAATTGTGACGATATCCAAGGCAATGATCATATATAGGCATCACGTCCGAGACAAGTAGACAAAAACGATTCTGCATCTACCACTATTACTCCATACATCGACCGCTATCCAACATGCATCTAGTGTATTACGTTTACGGAAAAACAGAGTAACGCCTTAAGCAAGATGACATGATGTAGACATGATAAAATCATTTATGAAATAAATCCCATCTTTTTACCCTTAACAGCAACGAACATACGTGTCATGTCCCTTTCTGTCACTGGGATTGAGAACCGCACGAACCCATTACAAAGCACATCATTCCATGGCAAGATAAGTCAATCTAGTTGGCCAAACCAAACCAATAAATCGGAGAAGAAATACGAGGCTATAGAAATAATGCATAAAGGAGTTCACAGAAAACTCACATAATATTCTTGGATAGATATGATTATAAACTCACAGTTCATCGGATCCCAACAAACACACAGCAAAAAGTCATAACATCAAATAGATCTCCAAGAACATCGAGGAGAACATTGTATTAAAGATCATAAAGAGATAAGAAGACATCTAGATACTAACTATGGACCCATAGGTCCCTGGTAAACTACTCACACATCATCTAAGGGCAACAAGGATGATGAAGGGCCCCCTCCATGATCGTATCCCCACCGGCAGAGTGCCGGAAAAGGCCTCCAGATGGGATCTCCTGGTTCTGGAACTTGCGGCAACAGAAAATGTATTTTGTATCATGGATATTTGGACTTGAATGATTCAAAGCAATAGTCTATAATTTGACATGAAAACAACAATACTCAAGCATATCAACAAGCAACCATGTCTTTCAAAATATCAACGCTAGAGAAAGTTATCCCTAGCCCATTATGCTCAATCATTGATCCATTCATGAAACACACTCAAATATTAGCTACATGCAATACACAAGTATGACAATAGTGTTCCCTAGTTGGTGCTTTGTAAAATAAGATGGAGACCCAACTAAAAATAAAACTGCATAAAAGTAAATAGATAGGCCCTTTTGCAGAGGGAAGCAGATATTTGTAGAGGTGCCAGAGCTCAAAGCTTAAATTTAGAGATAAAATTATTTTGAGAGGCATGTTTTTCCTGTGAAAGAAAATGACCGAGAATTCCCAATATCTTCCATGCTAGACAAATTATAGGCGGTTCCCAAACATAAAAATAAAGTTTATATCCTTTCCACCATTCTTTTGCAATATATGGCTGTCCGTATCCACGAGTGCCTTGCATACCATCACTTTCCAAGGAATTTATTATCATAGTATTTTTTTACATTTCAGGACTAAGCATCCCTATTACCTGCTACACTCTCGTGCAATGACAAGTGAATAAACACTCATCGTGAGAATAAAATACCTAGCATCAAAAATATTGGCCACACCCTGCCACTTCATGAGTGGTACGGGCACACAAAGCGGAAATTTATTTTGAAAATTAGAGTTGGCACATGCAAATTTAATTAGAACGACATGGAAATACCGCATATAGGTAGGTATGGTGGACTCATTTGGCACAACTTTGGTTAAGGGAGTTGGATGCACAAGCAGAATTCCTACTTAGTACAAGTGAATGCTAGCAAACAGATTGAGAAGCGACCACCAAGAAACAAAAACAGTCATAAGCACACATTAAACATAATTAACACTAAATAATGCACCACAAGTAGGATATAACTTCATTGCATAACTATTGACTTTACGTGCTTGCATTGGGAATCACAAACCTTAACACCAATATTCTTACTAAATCCTAATTACATGACTCATAGATTACTATCTCCATATCGCAAAACTATTGCAAGGAATCAAGTTTATAATATCCAATGACATATATGAAAGTTTTTATTATATCCCCTTGGAAATCTATCACTTTAAGACCAAATTCATATGTTATGCAAACTACCATTGCTATTATCATCTCTCAAAAAGATATAAGTGAAGCATGAGAGAGTGCATATATTTCTTCAAAAAAAATCAACTCTCAAAATAATATAAGTGAAGCATGAGAGTACATTTCTTTAAAATATAATCATATCAACTCTCAAAATAATATAAGTGAAGCATGAGAGTGCATTTCTTTAAAATATAACCACTACCGTGCTCAATAAGATTTAAGTGAAGTACTGGAGCAACTGCTTAGCTCAAATGAATTAAGTGAAGCACATAGAGTATTCTAACAAATCACGATATGCTTGTGGCTCTCTCAAACAACTATGTTCAGCAAGGATGATTCTGACAAACTAAAAAGAAAAACAAGCAAAGACTCATATAATACAAGATGCTCCAAGCAAAACTCATGATATGTGATGAATAAAAATATAGCTCCAAGTAAAATCACCGATGGCCATTAGAAGAAAGAGCGGATGCCTTCCAGGGCATCCCCAAGCTTAGTTACTTGGGGTTCCTTGAATATTACCTTGTGGTCCCTCGAGTATCCCCAAGCTTAGGCTCTTGCCACTCCTTATTCCATCATCCATCGTGATCTCACCCAAAACTTCAAAACTTCAGTCCCACAAAATTCAAGAAAACCTCGTGAGATCCGATAGTGGAATAAAGCAAATTACTACTTTAAGTACTATTGCACACCCATTCATATTTTATTATTGCATTATAACTATTGTATTCTAACTTTACCATGGCTTATACCCCCTGATACAATCCATAGATTCATCAAAATAAGCACACAACGCAATGAAAACAGAATCGGTCCAAAACAGAACAACCTGTAGTAATCTGATCATTGACCATACTTCTGTAACTTCAAGCAAAATTAAACATTAGGAAAACATTGGAAATTTGTATATAAATCATGTGCAAAAAATCCAGAATTATTTGTCGCTCCTGTGATTTTTAACAATTTTTCTACTGGACGTAAAAGTTTTTGTTTTTGCGCAGAATTAAAGCAAGTATCAACCAAATCATCCCAAAGGCTTTGCTTGACACAAACACTAATTAAAACACTAAAACACAATCATAACAGTAACATAATTGTATATTTATTGAAAACAGAAAAGAAACTATTGGGTTGTCTCCCAACAAGCTCTTTCTTTATACCCATGAAGATAGGCTTGAGATTTTACTGAAGCTCACATGAAAGACGAGAATTGAAGCACAAAGAGAGCATCATAAGACACAAACACACTTAATATAACATACTTCATATGCATATGAATTTTATAAGACACCAAATTATTAAGACAAGAAATATCTAGCATATGCAAAGGAGAGGAGTAAAACATTGACCATCTGAACATAACAAGAGGTAATTTAGTAACATGAAAATTTCTACAACCATATTTTCCTGTCTCATAATAATTACATGTAGGATCATAATAAAGTTCAACAATATAGCTATCACATAAAATATTCTCTTCATGATCCACATGCATAAAAGTTTTACACTCTTCCAAGGTAGTGGGATTAACGTCAACTAAAGTCATGACCTCTCCAAACCCACTTTTATCAAAAATTTCATAATATTGAACACTCTCCAAATATGTGGGATTATTTTTACCTAAAGTTGACGCTCTTCCAAATCCACTTTCAATATTATTGCAAACATTATTATCAATATCATAAGAAATATTATCACCCTAATCATGATCATTACAATAAGTAGTATACATAACAAAATTATGATCCCCAAGCTTGTAGCTTTGCATATAATTAGCACAATTGTCATTAGTAGAATTTGTAATAACATCATTGCAATCATGCTTTCATTCAAGGGCTATCAAGTTTGGGTGCAGTAGAAATAATTTCATGTTTAACATAAGGAACTATAACAAGTTCGTCTCCATAAGCATCATTAATATTGGCATCATATCCATAAGAATAGCAAGCATAATGTTCATCAAGGGGGATATTTCATCAAATCAATGAAATCATAATTATCTATAGATTCATCCATATCTTTATTCTCTTCCAAAGAAGCAGACATCCTCCTAACGAATTCACTAACATAGGCATTAGAAGCATAGTTTTCATAGCAATATTTAAGTATGGCAAAATTTTCAGATTTATACAGAGTAATAGCATACTTTTCAATCAAAGAAGCAAATTCATATGCACTCCTATAAGCAACAAATTCTTCGATTTTTTCGATATCATAGTAACTATAAACACCTTTGGCATAACAAGATAATATTTCATTATCATTAAACTCACATAAGAAGGGAAGGTGTTTTTTTGTGTTCTTCGAGCAACAAGTAAAACCATAAATTTCACATAGACTCCAAACATAGATAGCAAACAATTTATTTGATGCCATAAGAATCTCCCTTTTTGATAAAATCAGTGACACACAGAATGAGCATGCTCATCTAATGATTTTCCCTCAACTAAACTAGTAGGGGTTTTAGCATGAGCATAAATGGATCGAAGATGATCCAACTATAAAACTTTAAGTGTATCCATAGTCATCTTTATGTTCCTTGTTTCTTTTCTGTTTTTTAGTCATGACATGAAAACAATAAAAGAAAGCAAGCAAACGAGCAAGAAGGCAAATGAAAAATATGTTTGTATTTTTGTAAAAAAAAATAGAAGTGGGGGAGATGAAAACGAGAGGCAAATGGAAAATAAAATAAATGCAAGCAGATGAAAGTTTATGCATAGGTACTTGATAGTTGTCGATGATGTCTCCCCAGCAACGGCACAGAAATTCTTCCTGCTACTTGTGAGCTGCGTTGGGATTTCCTTGAAGAGGAGAGGATGATGTAGTACAGTAGAGATAAGTATTTCCGTCAGTTATGAAACCAAGGTTGTCAATCCAGTAGCAGAACGAAACAACACTATGTAAACATCACCTACACACAAACAACCAATACTTGCAACCCAACACGTAGAGGGGTGGTCAATCCCTCAACGGTTATGAGCAATATTAAACAGTATAGTTTTTGATAGATAGATTGAAAAAATACAAAATAAAATAAATAAAATAAAATTGCAGCGAGCTATTTTTGTTTAATATATAATAAAAGATAGACCCGGGGGTCATAGTTTTCACTAGCGGCTTCTCTCATAAAAATAACACACGGTGGGTAGAAAAATTACTGTTGGTCAATTGATAGAAAAGGAAAATAATTAATTATGACAATATCCAATGCAATGATCATATATAGGCATCACGTCCGAGACAAGTAGACCGAAACAATTCTACATCTATTACTATTACTCCACACATCGACCTCTATCCAGCATGCATCTAGTGTATTAAGTTAATGGAAATACAGAGTAACGCCTAAAGCAAGATGAGATGATGTAGACAAGATAAACTCACGTATGAAATAGATCCCATCTTTTTACCCTTAATAGCAACGATACATACGTGTCATGTCCCTTTCTGTCATAGGTATTGAGCACCGCAAGATCGAACCCATTAGAAAGGACCTCTTCCCATGACAAGATAAATCAATCTAGTTGGCCAAACCAAACCAATAAATCGGATAAGAAATATGAGGCTATAGTAATCATGCATAAAAGAGTTCAGAGAAAACTCAAATAATTTCATGGGTAGATCTGATCATAAACTCACAATTAATCGGATCCCAACAAACCAACCACAAAAAGTCATTACATCAAATATAGATCTCCAAGAACACCAAGGAGAACATTTTATTGAAGATAAAAAAGAGAGAAGAAGCTATCTATCTACTAACTATGGACCCATAAGTCTGTGGTAAACTACTCACGCATCATCGGAGGGCGGAAAGGATGATGAAGAGCCCCCTCCGTGATCGAATCCCCCTCCGACAGAGTGCCGGAAAAGGACTCTAGATGGGATCTCATGGTTCTGAAACTTGCTTGGGCGAAAAAATTATTTCGTGAACTCCTCTATTGGTTTCACAATTTTAGAGAATTTATAGAGGCGGAGTTAGGTCAAACGGAGTTTCATGGGCCCCACCACCCATCAGGGCGCGCCTAGGTGGCTTGTGGGCCCATGCTCCCTCATATGGTCTTCTCCCGAAGCTTCTAGTGTCTCTTTTGTCCAGAAAAAATCTCTAAAAAGTTTCGTGGCATTTGGACTTCGTTTGATACTGATATTCTGTAAAACCAAAAACAAGAAAAAGACAACATCTGGCACTAGGCACTAAGTTAATAGGTTAGTCCCAAAAAATGATATATAATTGCTTGAAAGTGTATATAAAACATCCAAGATTGATAATATAATAGAATGGAACAGTAAAAATGATATATAATTGCTTGAAAGTGTATATTAGGTATTCACTTGCCACTTGCCAGATCAGATAATATTTGTATATGGATCACCATTTCTCCTATGTGATCTTAAACTATTAAACAATTAAAGCTGCACTCAAGGAGCAACTATACTTACCAAAGAATTGGGGTAAAAATTTAAGGTCCACTCAAGGAGCGGCTATACTTATCAAAGAATTGGGGTATTGCAATCTTACCATGATCTAGTTACCAGGGCTGCCTGCATGTTTGTGTTTGCTGTGGCTAAAGAACGTCATATTTTTAAGTATGGCGAATCGAACATTTATTGTGGTAAATTATGTTATCTCGAGGATGGCAATTTCCTTTAGCAATCATGGCCATCCCCGTGACAACATAATTTGCCATATTGGGCATTCAATTTTCCATGCTTAGAAATCTAATGTTCGATTTGTAGAAAAAAAATTAATTCATTGTTTAATAAGATCTCTTCGTTTTTTATCTCCTCCTTTATTTTTTTACTTTAAAACTTGGTATAAGGGAAATTTTGGGTAATTTAGAGGAGATGACATTGGTGGGTAATCCTTTGGCTTTATTGTGTATCTAATGGTTTTGTTTGTTCCGATATAAAATATTGGAGGTCAAATGTTTCTAATTTTTGTGACATTTTGTTTACTACTTCTCTATTTTCTAATTAGCCTAAAATGGAATATATAACAGATTCTGTTGACCTACCCATTAGGGTAACTACATATCCATTTTTTTGAGATTTGCACTTTAAGGTCATTTTTGGATTGAAGGAATTTCATAGGAATTTTGTAGGATTTCAATCCATAGGAATTGTCCAATGAAATTTCTTTGGGTCATAGGAATGGGTTCACCAAATTCCATAGGGATCCATTCCTATACCCACCATTTTATAGGAAATTAAACATGATCTCAAGCCTCATTTTGTTTTCTTTGGGGAGTCTCACTACAGGAATCAGGCACTTTGCTATCTGCCATGGCTGACGGCAAAAGCCTTTGCCGTCCGTCAGCATACGGCAACAGGTCCGGCTGAATAGGCTACGACAAAGGGATCTTTGTCGTCTGCTGGCGGACAGCAAAGATGATTATGTCTTTGTCGTCCGCCAGCCCACGACAAAGGACTTGGGCGGCACACGTGGCAGCTTATGTCCGTTAGGGGGTTAACGGTGCGCTTTGCCGTCATTTGGCGGATGGAAAAGACCATTTCATCTTTACCGTCATCCAGCGGACGGCAAAGTAACCAAATAGGCCAGCCCCCAGGTTGCACAGGTAGCTGCCATGTGGCAGCTTTGCCATCTGCTGGCTTAAGGCAAATCTCTTTGCCGTCTGCCAGCTGACGGCAACGAGCCTTTATAGCCCCTGTTTTTTCTGTTTTTTCTTAGATTCATTCAATTTGAACACACAAGTTTGAACACACAAATTTCACAACAGACATATCCACACACACAAGTTTCATCATATATACATACATAACCAACACATAGTTCCATACATACACCTATCCATCCATATAACAAGTTCCCACATTGTTCATCGATACAAAATAAAAGCAGAAAGGGAATAGAAGCACTCCATCCATGCAAGTTTCCGTGAAGTAAATGAAATCTGCAAAATGGGAGACAAGAAAGTTAGAAGAAGAATACTAGAAGAACAATAAGAAGACTAGAAGAAGAAGTAAGCATACTTAGGTAAAATGGAGCTAACCTAGCTAATTATGCCATTTTTGTGTGAACTAAGCATATTATGCCATTTTTGATATAAAGCAGCTAAGTATAGGTCTTTATTGAGCTAACCTAGGTAACTAAGCATATTAGAGCTAACTTAGGTCATTTTGGAGCAGAAGAAGAAGAAGAAGAAGAAGAAGAAGAAGAAGAAGAAGAAGGTTTTTACCCTTTTCCTTCTCATTCTTCTTCTTTTATTCTTTCTTTTTCTTCTTCTGTTCTTTCTTTTTGTCCTCTTCCTTGTTTTTCTTCTTCTTATTCCTTATGTGTGTCATTTTAGAGCTTACATAGGTAATTATGCCATTTTTTTAGCTAACTAAGCTTATTATGTCAATTTGGAGGAAAATAAGGTAAGTATAGGTCTTTTTTGTGCTAACATAAGTAATTATGCCATTTTTTAGCTAACGTACGTAAAATGGATCATTTTGGAGCTAATCTAGCTAAAATAGATCATATTGGAGCTAACCTAGGTTAAATGTGTCATTTTGGAGCTAACTTAACTAATTATGCCATTTTTTAGTTTAACTAGGCATAAATATGCCATTTTTTACACAAGTAAGCCAAGTGTATGTCATTATTGAGCAAACCTAGGTAACTAAGCATATTAGAGATAACTTAGCATATTAGAGCTAACTTAGGTCATTTCGAAGGAAACAAAGCTAAGTATAGATCATTTTGGAGATCTGACATACCTGACATAGTTCACTCCTTCTTCTCCTTCTCCTTCTTCATCCTGATGCCCCTAGAGCCGAGAGGCAGTGGAGACAGTGGGATGTAGTCTTCTACCACAATTGGCATGGTCATGTCGCCCGGTTGTGGGATCGCCGACGCCACCACCATCGCGAGGTCATTATCAGGCACCACCACCATCGCGAGGCCATCTTCAGGCAGCACCATTGCTAGGTCATCCTCAGCCACCACCATCTCTTGCGCCCATCATGAGCCACCACCATCTCTTTCCCATCGTTAGCCACCACCATCGCTAGGTCATCCTCAGCCACCACCATGTCTTGCCCATCATTAGCTAGCACCTCCTCATACCCACTCTGCTCCTCTTCTTCCCCACTCCATTCCGGATCATCCTCGCTGCTGCTTTCACTGTAGCCAGACTCGCTGCTGCTAGTGTTGTAGCCAGAGTCGCTGCCGCTGCTCCGATTGCCTGACCAAATGCAACAAAGTTTTTTTAACAATCAGTGTGAGACAAAGCCAAATGGAGAGTAAGAAGAGGCAGAGTGTACTGGCATCGTCGTCGTCCTAGTAGCGCATGCGGCACATAGTCGTGTTGAACACCTTCACGGTGAGCATGGCGTCACCGTCGTACCTGAAGACAAGGAAGTACACGTGCCTCAGGTCGTAGGCACGCACGAACTGCTCCCAGCCACGACACAGGTACATGTGGTCCTTCCTGATCACCACATCCACATCCCAATGCCTGCGAAACCCGCTGCCGGCCTGTCGCAGCGTCACATTCTTTGGCCGATGGCCCTCCAGCATCTTCATAAAAGTGTCAGGCAGCCTCTGCAACGTGGGTCAAGGAGTTATGTAGCAAACATCAGAGTTATAAAGAGATGGGTGAAGGGGAGATCTCTCCTTTTATATAACTGCCTCTTGTCGAAATTCTCAAGTATGATCGTGAAGAACTCGAAACCGTCCAACTCGTACTCCACTATGGCAGAGCGTAGCCTACGGTGGCGGCCTCCCCCCATCTCTGACAATCAACAACATCAACAACACTTAATTAATTTCTTAGGTTAGTTGGCAATGGCAATAAGCACCCTTCAAAACTAGGGTTTTTTAGACATGAAAGAAAACTGGAAATGTTGAAAAACAGAGCATAGTAATGTAGCTAGGATTCAACTATGCAACTAGAGAAACCCTAGAAGTTATTATTCGTGTTTCTGCAATAAACTTCAGTGCAGCTCGTCATCATACTTCCAATTGTCCCAATCTTTCTAAAGGACAGAGCTACCATTATTTCTATATTTAATTTAATTTATTTTCCATAGTAGGTTCTATGAAACTATGTTTCTCTCTCAAAATCTCAACCATTGGTGCAGATGCTTCAAGTATGATTGGTTGTACGACCACTAGTAGAAAAACAGGCTTCCGTCCAGCCCCATAAGTCGCGAAGCTGTAGGAACCGCGACTAATGGGACCTTTAGTCGCGGTTCTGGAGGTGAACCGCGACCAAAGGCCTGGGCCCAGGGCGCTCGGTGGCCAGTGGCAAGACGTGAGGGGCTTTAGTCGCGGTTGGCCAGGACAACCGCGACTAAAGGTTTTCGGGCACCTTTTAGTCACGGTTTGCCGTGCCAACCGCAACTAAAGCCCCTCCCTATATATACCCATCCAGCAGCCAACACTTAGCCATTTGGAGCCATTCTCTTCACAAGTGGGTGTAGGTTTGCTTTTGGTTCCTCTTATGCACATAAGGTGTTTGATGAAATGCCCCAAGAGCATGAAAGAAACATGACATGAAGTGTTGGAGCCACACTCTTCGATCGCGGTTAGCAACTTGATGAACCTTTGATGTGTCAATATGCATGTGTGTAGTTCATTGTTTAATTTATATTGTTTGTAGCTAGTTAGTTTAACAAATGCATGATGGTTAATTATATATTTTATATTATAATAATGCAGATGAATCGGCAATGGATGTACGGTAACCGACTCTCCGGCGAAGTTCACTACGGGTTTGAAAGATTTCCTCGTAGTGGCTAATGCGAACAAGCCGGGGGTTTTGTTATCTGTCCATGTGTTATCTGTAAGAATGAGAAGGGTTACTCTTCCTCAAGAGTTGTTCACATGCATCTCGCTTGGAAGGGTTTCATGCCAAGCTATAATTGTTGGACCAAGCATGGAGAAAGAGGGGTTATAATGGAAGAAGATGAAGAAGGGATGATTTCATCGATGAAAGCTATCTTGCTCATTTCGGTGATACTTTCATGGAGGATGCTTTGAAGGTGAAGGGGAAGGTGAAGAAGAGGCACGTGATGATCCGTTGATGATCTTGGTCGGACCATTGCGATGCACGAGACGCCGCGAAACCGAAAAGGAGAGGGAGAATTTGGATTGCATGTTAGAGGATCACAGAAAGGCGCTGTACCCGGATGCGATGATGATGGTCTGAAAAAGCTGGGCTGCACAATCGGATTTGCTGAAATGGAAGGCAGAGGCAGGTGTAGCTGACTCGGCATTTGAAAACTTGCTGAAAATGTTGAAGAATATGTTTCCAAAGGATAACGAGTTGCCCGCCAAGACGCATCTGAAGCAAAGAAGGTTGTCTCGCCCTCTAGGTTTAGAGGTTACGAAGATACATGCATGCATCAACGATTTGCATCCTCTACCGCGGTGAATACGAGAATTTGAATGAATGCCCGGTATGCACTTGCATTGCGTTATAAGATCGTGAGGCGATGACCCCGGTGACGATGTTGAGGGCCGAAACCTGTGAAGAGGGTTCCCGCCAAGGTGATGTGGTATGCTCCTATAATACCACGGTTGAAACGTCTGCTCAGGAACAAAGAGCATGCCAAGTTGTTGCGATGGCACAAAGAGGACCGTAAGTCGGACGGGGAGTTGAGACACACCGCAGATGGAACGCAATGGAGAAAGATCGATGATGGTTCAAAGATTTTGCAGCCGACGCAAGGAACATAAGATTTGCTCTAAGCACGGATGGCATGAATCCTTTTGGCGGCGAGCTCCAGCCATAGCACTGGCCCGTGACTCTATGCATCTACAACCTTCCTCCTTGGTTGTGCATGAAGCGGAAGTTCATTATGATGCAGTGCTCATCCAAGGTCCGAAGCAACCCGCAACGACATCGATGTGTACCTAAGACCATTAGTTGATGAACTTTTACAGCTGTGGGTGGTGTCCGTGTGTGGGATGAGCACAAACAAGAGGAATTTGACCTACGGCGTTGCTTTTCGTAACCATCAACGATTGGCCTGCTCTTAGTAACCTTTCGGGACTGTCAAATAAGGGATACAATGCATGCACGCACTGCTTACATGAGACTGAAAGTGTACATTTGCCAAATTGTAAGAAGAACGTGTACCTTGGGCATCGTCGATTTCTTCCGAAAATTCATCCAAAGAAGAAAGAAAGGCAAGCATTACAACGGCAAGGCAGATCACCGGCCGAAGCTGCGGAACGACCGGTGCTGAGGTATTTGATATGGTCAAGGATTTGAAAGTCATCTTTGGAAAGGGTCCCGCGGACAATCAGTTCAAGGCAGCCGACGGGCACGCAGCCATGTGGAAGAAGAAATCTATATTCGGGAGCTAGAATATTGGAAAGTCCTAGATGTCCGCTCTGCAATCGACGTGATGCACGTTACGAAGAATATTTGCGTGAACCTCCTAAGCTTCTTGGGCGTGTATGGGAAGACAAATGATACAAAGGAAGCACGGCAGACCAAAGCAACGTTTGAAAGACCACGATGACCGCATCCGGAATGGTTTCAAGGTCGTGCCAGCTACGCCTCGACCAAAGAAGAGAAGGTCATCTTTTTGAATGCCCGAGCGGTATGAAGGTCCCGTCTGGATTCTCGCCCAATATAAAGGGAATAATAAACATGGCGGAGAAAAAGTTCCAAAACCTGAAGTCTCACGATCGCCACGTGATTATGACGCAATTGCTTCCGATTGCTTTGAGGGGTCTCTGCCGGAAAATGTTCGAGTAGCCATTGTGAAGCTATGTGCATTCCTCAATGCAATCTCTCGAAGGTAATCAATCCAGAAGTTCTACCACGGTTACGTAACGATGTGATCCAATGTCTTGTCGGTTTCGAGTTGGTGTTCCCGCCATCCTTCTTCAATATTATGACGCACCTCCTGGTTCACCTAGTCGAAGAGATTTTCGTTCTCGGTCCTGTATTTCTACACAATATGTTCCCCTTCGAGAGGTTCATGGGAGTATTAAAGAAATATGTTCAGAACCGTGCTAGGCGGAAGGAAGCATCGCCAAGGGCTATGGAAATGAGGAGGTAATTGAGTTTTGTGTTGACTTTGTTCCTGACCTTAAGCCGATTGGTCTTCCTCGATCGCGGCACGAGGGGAGACTAAGTGGAAAAGGCACGATCGGAAGGAAATCAACGATATGTATGGACGGCCATTCTTCCGATGAAGCACACCACATCATCTTGACCAATTCCAGCTTGGTGGCTCCGTACTTTGAGAAACACAAGAATATTTTACGCTCGACAACCCGGGAAGCACGAATCCTGGATTAGGAAGGCCCACATGGAGACTTTCGGCAGTTGGTTGAGAAAACATTTAATGAATGACAATGATGTTGTAGATCAGCTGTACATGTTGGCCAAGACACCATCTTCGACTATAACGACTTTCCAAGGGTACGAGATAAATGGGAATACATTTTACACGATCGCCCAAGATAAAAGAGCACCAACCAAAACAGTGGTGTCCGCTTTGATGCGACAACCGAGAATGGGCATCAGGTCACATATTATGGTTACATAGAGGAGATATGGGAACTTGACTATGGACCCTCCTTTAAGGTCCCTTTGT
The DNA here is from genome assembly GCA_021605145.1 of Aegilops bicornis. Taxonomy (NCBI): domain Eukaryota; kingdom Viridiplantae; phylum Streptophyta; class Magnoliopsida; order Poales; family Poaceae; genus Aegilops; species Aegilops bicornis. The sequence continues at coordinate 675,043,407 of CM038669.1, read as the reverse complement.
TCCGGTGCAAATGGTTCAAGCTAACAGGAGGTGGGGTAAAGGTGGACCAGCAATACGGAATGACAATGGTGGATTTCAACAATCTTGGTTACCTTGACGAACCATTCGTCCTAGCGAAAGATGTCGCTCAGGTTTTCTATGTGAAGGACATGAGTAGCAAACCGAGGAAACGGAAAGATAAGAAAGCGATCAAGACATCATGCGATGATCCAAAGCGCCACATTGTTCTTTCAGGGAAAAGAAACATCGTGGGAGTGGAGGATAAGACAGACATGTCAGAAGATTATAATATGTTTGCTGAAATTCCGCCCTTCAAAGTGAACACCGACCCAAGCATTAAGTTAAATGATGAGGATGCTCCATGGATACGGCACAATCGTAAGCAAGCAGGGACACAAGGAAAGAAATGATGTGTAATAATTTATTGTACCAAACTTTGTTGAATGGATCATGTGAATTATATTACCCGTGATGTGTTTGGTGTCCATTTTTGAATGATTCGAGATACCACTGATGATACATGAAATTTGGAGTGATTTAGTCATACTCCTGCCTAGGCGTATAATATGCATACTCGTAGTCTTCCTGCCTAGAAGTATCAGGGTTTCCGACGAAAACTGAAATGTTACAAAGGCATTTCATTTCTTAAATAACCTAAGCATTACCAAATTGAATATAATGATAAAACACACTAATATTAAACATAAGAAAAAAGAATCACCGAAAAATCTTTTTCCAAAGTTAAGTTATTCACAAACTAGTGATTCACACAAATTTCAAATAATTCAAAATTTAAACTATTCAAATTTGAAAACTACCGCACTAACAGATCAAAGTTTGTAAATTTTTGTACCTAAAGCAAAAATATTTACAAAGAAACTCTAAATACAGCAAAAATCAACTCAAAAATAAATAAAACAAATAAAAAAGCAAAAAAATTAAGAAAATAAAAAAGCCCTCCTACTGGGCCAAAGCGGCCTGCATACGACTAGAAACTCAACCTTTTGTTGGGCCAGGATGCAGGCCATAAGGCCGAGTAGGCCCATATGGCAGCAATGAATTGGTAGGCCCAAGAGGGCTGCTTAGGAGAGGAGCTGAGAGAGCTACCGTGACCGGGCTTATAAACCAGTGCGGTAGCCCTTCGACTAGCGAGGTGGGACTAAACCGCCAAAAACCCTTTAGTCGCTGGGCAGGCGACCCGCGACTAAAGGGTACCTTTAGTCATGGTCTCGCCGCCAACCGCGACTAAAGGGGGCGAGGCATAAAAACCATAAAAACCCTTTAGTCGCGGTTGGGCAGGCGACCCAGCGACTAAAGGGTACCTTTAAATCATGGTCTCGCCGCCAACCGCGACTAAAGGGGGCTATAAATACAAGGCGGGATTCTCGTCTTCTCCGATTCCCGCCGTTTGTTCGTCTGTCGCGCCCTCGGCGCCGCCCGCCGTCGCCCTCGCCCTCGGCGCCCGCCGTCGCCCCTCGCCCTCGACGCCGCCGTCGCCCCTCGCCCACAGCAGCGCGCCAGCCCGGCAGCCTCGGTACTGCCGCCTCGCTTCGCCAGAACCCCCTCGCCCTCTCTCCCGAAAGCAACCGCCGCCGCCGCCTCCGTTCCCGGCGCTGCCACCGTCTCCCGGCGCGCTCCGCCCCGGCCTGCTCTTCGTTATGCCTCGCGCGTGGCCTCCATCGGCCACGGCGGCCTCGACCACCGGCCGGAGACACCATGGAAGGCCTTCCTCCTCTTCTTCGTACGGGAAGGTGTGACGTATGCGGCCGCTCCGGCGAGGCGCCCGGCAGTGGAAGTGTACGCCGGCCCGGCCTTCTCCGCCGCGTCCCCCGAGCCGAGCTCGCTGCCGCTGCCGCAGTTCCCGCTCCAGAAGCCCGCGGCCGCCGTCAACGACGCCGCCACGCGCGACCTCAGGCGCATGCTGCGCCTCGAGAGTAGCTCGTTAGCCCGGTGTCGGCAAAAAAAATTGAAAACACAAACAATTTTCTGAAACTCCGGAACAAAATTTGAAAACACGAACAAATTTGTGAAAATCGAACATTTTTTGAAAATATGAACATTTTTGAAAAATAGAACATTTTTAAAAGGAGAACATTTTTTAAAAAGAAAAAGAAAAAGAACAATAAACAAAAAAGAAAAGAAAACGAAACAGAAAAAGAAAGGAAAAGAAATGAAAATAAAAAAAGGGTTGGGAACCCTCGGAAGGTTCCTAAAACCGGACGTGAAGGATTTACGTGATGGGCCGACCCAAATCGTTCGCTCGACAGTTTGACGCAGACAGCGTCATATAGGAAATTCCAACGTATCCTAATCACTGTTTCAAGGCCGGCTACAACGGGCCGGGTGCATTAGCAGCAAGATACAGCCGGAGGTTGCAAATCGCAGCCCGCTAAGACCTGTGCTCGGCCATATCCAGCCCTGTGTGACGCTCTTTGCATCAAAAAGTCGACGCGTCTCACAGGACGTAGCTCACCTGGGCCGCCCATTTTGGGTTCGCGACATGACAAATTGGAATTTCCTCCTCTCCGTGACGCGTGGCTGCCCGCCCGTCCTCGCGCTCTACCGCGACACCCTCTCCCACCTTCCTCGCCCCTCCTTTTGCCAACGCCTTTCGCCACCGCCACCGCCACCGCCCCCTTTTTCACTTAATTAATTTGTTTTTACTACATGTTTTCAGGGTGACATAATGGCGGACGATAGAGCTGACCCAATTATGGACAACTATGATCCGGACGGTGAAGCACATATGTTCGGCATCATAAACGGCGATATTCAATATGTGCCGACCGGAGAAGAAGAAGATGATATCTCTTCTTATCTGAACCTTGACGGTGAAGATGAAGGGCGCCACAAGAAGAAGATGTCAAGAAACGTCGATAAACGACGATCTTCAAATGGAAGTAGCAACCACCTCCGACGCCGAGGTATATATATACATTGAGCCTCTGGTGATACAAACTAACTGATTTGAATAAATATGTGTGTACTAACGCGCGCGACTCTCTTTCTTATTTTAGCCCACGTCCGGATCGTCTAAACAATAGATAAAGTCGTCAAAGCGTGGCGCAACCAAGACGATGAAACAAGGAGAAACATGCACCATCGAGGTTGTCGAAAGTGCAACCGGCAGGCCGCTGGTGCCCCGCAAGATCGCCACCAAGTTTGTCAGCCAATGCGGAGCCATTGTTAGAGAAAACGTCTCGATCTCCGTCCAGGAGTGGAATGAGCCAAAGAAGGCACGAATTGATGGTTTCACTTTTGTCGATAAGAGAACAAAAAGATTGCTTCAAGAAGCTTATGGAACATTTCGTTCTACCTCCGAATACAACAAATTCGATGAGGAGGGTAACAAGATTGAGGAAAACAAGGAGAGGAGGAGGCTAGTCAAACAGTTCGCTCTTCATAAGATGGCCGACGCATTCCGGAAATTCAAGCAAAATCTAGCCCGTGACTTTGTCAAGCAGAACAAGACTCCGGATTTCAAAGGACAATATGAGAAACTGAAACATGATTTGCCAGAATTTGTGAAGCAAAAGAAATCGGAGCAGTTCATTGAAATATCGTAAAAAATAAGGAATATGCGGCTTAGAAGGAGTTCATTCATGTTATGGGGCCAGGAGGGTATCGCATTTTGGTGCCTAGGTTGGAGAAGATGGAGTACGAGATGAGGGCGCGAGGAATCAGTCCAGTGCGGAGGATGGGACCCAAGGGCCAAAAGCTGGTGGTACGGGCATGGGGAACGCTGAACCCGGAGACAGGGGAGTGTGTTTACCGGGCAAATTAATTAAACCCACCCAAGCCCTTATTGACGCAATGAAGGATGCTCAACAGGGAAGATCAAGTTCAACAGAGAGAACGACGCTACCGACAAAAGCCCTCGGGAATCCTGAACACGGAGGACGTGTAGACGAGGCATGGGGCACATTCCGTGGAAAATAGGGTTCCCCGAGCGATGACCCGTCTGATTCTGAAGCCGTAAGAGAAAGATGGATCGGGAATCAGATGTTGTGGCGCGGTTGGCATCGGAAATGGATGTGATGAAGAAAACCATGAGTGTACTAGTAGCGAAAGAGATGCAGCTCGGGTGAAGCATGAAGATCATCCAGCGGATCTCGGAAGCCAACAGCGGAGAAGCAGCGTGGCTTCCACGGAGGCACCACCGGCTGGTGCAGATGCACCGACGATCGAAATTACTGCACCGGAGCCTCCGGTGGTCGAAATACTGCACCGGAGCCTCTGGTGGTCGAAATTACTGCACCGGAGCCTCCTCGCTACCCGTGGACGATATAAAGGAGATGAAAGAATGTCATCTGTATTATCCTATCGGGAACATGTCCATGAAGGTAGCCATCGGCAGTGCTTTACCATGTTTACAGAGCACTCCACCACAACAACCCCAGTCACGATGGCTATGCTCGTGTCACGGTTGAGGACATAGTCCAAGGGTTTGAGGACCTTGAGATTGACATTGCTACACCTGAAGGGGAGAAAAGACTTGGAGATGTCAAGCGCCATTTCATTCTATGGCAAAAGAAGTTTATCAAGTTTCGAGCGAGGCGCCAAGGACAACAAGTCCACCCCCTACGGTGGTGGTGGTGGCGGTGGCGGTGGTGGTGGTGGTGGTGGTGGTGGCGGTTCACCTACACCTCCGTCACGTCAGCCGACGCCGCCCCCCAGCCCACAACGTCCGGCGGGTGATCAGCCGCCGCCCCCCAGTCCTCGTCCGGCGGGTGATCAGACGCCGCCCCCCAATCCACCTCCGACAAAGAAGCAGAAGCAGTCCTGGATTATTAACCCGGACCCTTATGTACCTAAGACCACAAAGGTACCGGAGCCATCATCAAGCCTCTCCCCACAAGGCCTTGCGAACGTAGTGCCGAGGAAGTCGACGGACGCGGCTGCTCATTATGAGAAATGGAAGGCGGACTGCAAGAAGAAAAGAGAGCCCGAGCCCAAGCCAAGATATTACGATGAGCAAAAGAAGTGGGCTAAGTCATTTTTGAGCACACCGTCCCAAGCCGCGAAGAATCTGCCTAACGACTATGCACGTGAACTTGAGGCAGGCACTCATGTTCAAGGAGAACAAAGAGCGGGAGAAGGACGAAAGTAAAAAAGCGGGAAACAAGTTGCCCAGCTCGGGAACAAAGTAAACAATCGATTGCCCCGCTTATAGTGGAAGCCTTCTGTCCGGATGACCCGAGATCATACAAGCTGCGGCAACACAGGATTGACTGTAACGAGTGCGAGAACAAGCGCCAACTTAGGTATTACTCTTCGTGAACTGTTAGGCCTTGATGAGGCGCCCGATGAAGGAGGTAGTAATTACATATGTCAAGAATGGGCCTCTCGTCGAGCCTGCGCAGAAAAGGATCTACGACCAAATGAAAGGTCTCGCTGAATTGGTACACGGGTTACATAAAAATAAAAACGCCAAAGAATATATTTATGCGGAAGTTAGACATGAGCATCACTTCAAACATTACTATGTACAAATTGCACTGAGTGAATTGTTCCAGCTTTTCAATCTGCGCGAGCTCGACAAATCTATCATCGATTGCTACGTTACGTAAGTGATTTATTAATTTCTACCCCATCTCGTTCATATTGCCTGCACTATATATATGTCCTAACTATATTGTTGTGTCCGCTATTATACATGCAGAATGAAGATTAAGGAATGCAGAGTAAGGAACATCCATGATGTTGGGTTCATTGACCCACACATCGTTAATGGACATGTGTTGGAGTGACACCCCGCCGACGTGGAGGCAGACCTGTGGCAGTTTCTTACAAAGCAGGAACTCAAAAGTGATATTCTATTTCCTTACCATTTTGGGTGAGTGTTTCTGTCTTGAGCACATTAATTCTCTTTTGTTTACTCCATGCATGGTATGTGGCCGGCTAATCGATGAGTTATGCATGACGATCTTGTGCATGTATCGTGTCCGCAGGTTCCACCGGATTCTGCTAGTAATTAAAGTTAACACCTCGTAATGTCTCGCCCACGACTCTCTGAATATGGATCCAAAGCTTTGGGCCGACATGAGAAGAATGCTGCAGAAGTAATTATTTTCATTCATTTGCGCTCTATATCGATCGGCCTATTTCGTTCATTTCCTAATATCAAGTAACTAATAACTCTCTTGTTCACTTAATTTTCTTTGCCTCGTAGGGTTTGGAGACGGTTCGTAGATACAAAGGTCGGTGAATTCAAAAAGAGCTAGAATTCAAAATGTTAAAGCCTAAGAATGCTGGGGATATTCAGCCACCGGAGACCAATCTATGTGGATACTATGTTCAGGAGAGGATCCGAGATACACCTCTGAGCGGGTTCCGAGTGATACCAATGCTCGGAGGAATAACCTCCGGATGATGCTTAGTCCGTAAGCTCGCTTCCGACCACTTCAAGAGGAACTAGCTGGATGGTTCAACAGGAAGTCCTCCATCCTAAAGGAGAACACTATTACGAGGACGTAGAACTTTATATGGATTAAATCATGTATGGAAACTTGTTCAAAATTGTATATGGTCATCCGATGATATTGAATATATATTGTATATTCCTCTTGAATTCTTTTTGGTTCTAATTTCAAATTTATTTGAGATTGTACATTCATATGCATGTATGTAGTACCGTAGAATATATGAAACTCCTTCAAAATTAAAATAAAGCACAAAAGAAATAAAACAATACAAATTAAACAGAAAACAGGTTTAGGGGGGTGGCTAAAACCCTAAACCTGTGGCGGCCTTTAGTCGCGGTTGGCGAAGAACCGCGACTAAAGGTCCTCCGCCTCGACGGCCGCTGGCGCCCACGTGGACGGGCCTTTAGTCATGTTCTTAAGCAGCCGCGACTAAAGGTGGGGGGCTTTAGTCGCGCTTATTTGGTCGCGGTTGCGCAACCGCGACTAATGGCAGTTGCGAACCGCGACCAAAGGCCTTTTTTCCACCAGTGGACTTGGTCTATCTGTACATAGGAATTGCCTTCGGAAGTTGTACAGATTGAATCCAAGGTAACTAGAAGGCATTTTTCTATGTATATATTTTGACCCTATATGGACAAGGATAGTAATTGACTTGGCATACTGTTTTGTTGACTGATTTAGTTTGCAATCGATACATGAAAAGATCGGTTGAATATGTTTCAGCCGCATTCACTGTATGATATTTACAGGTAATATAGACTCAACTAACAATTTAAAATTAGTTACCTACATTTGTTCGCATGTTTATATCGTCTAAAGCTAAATAGACACAAACTTTCAATATTTAAAATTCCAGTTCTGGTTCAATGAGTATTCTGCACTAGGTCCATGCCGAACCTAAATCTAGACCAAAACCTAAACCTAAACCTAAATAGAGAGAGAGAGAGATAGAGAGAGAAGAGGGAGGGAAGAGCGAGGGGTGGCGCACCTCGGTGTTGGGGACGACCGGGGTCGGGGGAGGGGCGGAGCTTGTGGCGGCGGGGACGTCGTAGCGGTGGACCTTGGGGCGGCGGTGGTTGACGACGGGACTCGGGCAGCGAGGCAGAGGCGACGACATCGGAGAGGCGAGGCGCAGAGGCCTTTGGCGGCAACGCGCGGGGGCGGAGCTCTGGGCAAGGGGGCAGGGGGGGTCAAGGCGGTGGGCGAGGCAAGGAGGAGGCGGTGATGGGGCGGGGCAGAGCCTGGGGCGGTGGGGCGGCGGGGTCGGAGAGGCGGGCGAGGCGAGGAGGAGGCGGTGACGGGGCGGGGTGGAGCTTGGGGCGGCGGGGGTGGGAGGTCAGGGCGGCCGCTGGGGCGGGGGCCGGGGTGGGGGCGGCGGCGTGGGTGAGGTGAGGGCTGGGACAGAGAGAGGGGAGGGTGAGGTGAGGTGGGACGCATGGGGTGGGGCCGGGGAAGGGGGGAACAGCCGTTAAAAAAGCCAGATTCTTTGCCTTCCGCTCGCTGACGGCAAATGATCTTTGCCGTCAGCTAGCTTATGGCAAAGAATCTGGTCGTTAGGTCGTTCCTACAGTCCGCCACCCACCATCTTTGCCGTCCACTAGCTGACGGCAAAGATTCTATGTCGTCCGCTAGCAGACGGCAAAGAGAAGGCTGACGGCAAACACATTCTTTGCTGTCGGCTCATTCTTTGTCGTCAGCTTTACCCAAGCTGATGACAAAGAGCTTCTTTGCCGTCAGCTAGCATACGACAAAGAGAGGGCTGACGGCAAAGATCCTGATTCCAGTAGTGTCTAATACACTTGCACTCTATCTTTCTCCTCATTCCTTGAAAATTCTTGTCTTTCATTTCTTGTGCACCATCCATAGACACATCATATAAAATACATGTGTTTTGAGATCATGTATGAATTCATAGGACATTACATATTAATATCTACCATGCTCTTCTATTCTTGTAGACCTTGTTGGGCCTCCAAGCGTAGAACATTATGGGACAACAACAAAATTTCTCTTAAGTGGATGACCTAAGATCTATCAATATGCGGGAGTGAAGGATGAATGTATTTTTCCCACAAGCAACCCTGCAATAGGATACATGTAGTCTCTTGTGTCCCCCACAGACCTAATACGATTGTCAATTGTATATCTGCACTAGTTTGGCGAATAGATTGATAAATTGGATGATATATAGCTAATTTGGGTGGTGTAAATATTTTTGTATTTCTGAAATAATATAATAGCAAGATAACAATATGGAAACATGACTTAAATGAGGTTTGCAATGGTTGGAAACAAGGGCTAGGGTGCGTACATAGGTTCACTAGTGTGAACTCTCAACATGATAACTTCATTAAAACTTTTATGTAACGTCACAAAGTTCATTTTTATTTGACCAATTACGGATGAGATCTCATAGGTGCAGAAGCGCAAACCACCTCAAAGATGTCTTTAAAATCAGAATTTATCGAGTCATCGAAATGTCACCCCAGGCATCTCTCGAAATTATATTACAGCAACACCATTCGAACTTTATCATTCTAATCTTTGTCAATGAGTCACCCCAATGTAACCTCGGGTAATGCCAAGGGTATGCTAGATATGCGTCATGTAATCTCATTAGCTCTGAAAGTTCAACAATATAACATGAATAGGATTTGATCCATGAAGGTACTGATCACGAGAGGTACATCATAAAATTTAACTAATCATCAATGCCCAAGATCATAATCTTTGTGGAAATTCATAAGCTCGAGGAAGAGAGGTACATGACACATAACTACTACAACAAACCGTGGCCTTGTGAAATGCTCCTACATCGACATGGGAGTAGCATACGTTGATTTTGAGTTTGAAGATGAAGATTCCCCCTTGAATAGGGAGTGGCGGTGGGCTGATTTTTTCCCCTAGAAACCAGGGGTCGATTTTGAGGAATTTATAAGCCATAGGGGCACCAAAATTTATTGGGGAGTCCTAGTGTGCCTAGGCGCCTCCCTAGGCCCAGGGGGCACTACCCCCCCCTCATCCTCTAGTTGAATGAAACTTACACATTTTTATGGGATATTTTGGGGGTTTTGTATGGTATTTTCCTAAAATTCCAAAAAACGGCAAATAGAAGCTGGCACCAGGTAATGCATTAATAGACTAGTCCTTGATTTTTTTTAAACAATGCATAGTTAAAGGATAAGAGGCATAAAGCATGCAAAAAAAATAGATACGTTTAAGACGTATCACATCTCAATTCTAAGCCTTTTCTAGTCATATGTTTATAAATTTCCACAATTCAAAGAAGCCCCAATATACACATATCATTAGCTATATTTGGGATATATTTCAAAAATACGGGTAGGTTGATGAACTCATAAAATCTTGTGGATTTAACAAGTTCAGCCAAACTTCATTGGAAATTTGGAGAATTCCAGAGAGAAAATTCTAGTAAACACTCCTAACTAGGCTGGATCATTACCGGGTTTGGCTTTGCAAAAAAAGTACGAAATGTCAAGCTCGGACCTAGGCCCAGGCCAACGCCCATGAAAAAGTCATTTCCCATATTAAAACTATTAGATAAATCAATTTTGGTATTAAACAATGGTATTTTATACCTATTTTTCATGAAAAATATGAACAATCACATTTTCTGGCCTTTCTTGGCTTTGGGGAGGGGGTTGCTTTGATGCTCGAGACTAGCCTAGATGTTCGGCTTTGAGGTTTTGGTCGTCATGTCAGGGCCTTATGCTTAGTTATACCGATAATAATAGTTAGCAGATTTATTGATCCCTTATTTTTATTCCATTCCGGCAACGATAACAAATTACAGCTATATATTATCGTATGGTTTTGGTTAGGTTTAACTCACCATGAAGCACAAACTTGGTTCATTGAGACTGGTAATGCAATCAATTATGCAAGTTATGATTATCATTGTGTATCCATAATGTTTGTGCATTACCTCATACGGACAAACCACGAACACTGATTTCTTGTTAGAAAGTATTTATTTTCAGTTTCATTCACACGACCACGCAACCATTGCACTGTTACACCTTCGCTGCCCCATGTGGAGGGAACGATACTACTTATGTAAACATCTTCTTCATCACCCAGGACTTAGACCGAAGTGATGGACTGTTTTCTACCACTTACCTTTTGAGTCTCTCCTCTAGTATTCCCATCGGGCCTTCCCCCTCGCCGCCAGCGACCATGATGATGAATCCGTGGTGGGATGGAGATTTGGATCCTAGGTTTAGTTGTGAGTGGGGTGTTTGCTTTGGTGACTGAAGTGGTAGTCCAATCCGATCGAGTCTTGGTGCGTCTAATGGAAAGGCGAAGGGAATGATGATCCCCAACAACGGAACCTTTGATTGTGTCCCTTAGCCGACTCCATGGAGAAGCTTAGGCCGCTCTACTTCATCCCAATTCTTCCTCTTCGTTTTGCTCGAGCAAACCACAACCGATAGGTGCGTTTCATGAGGCTGATATTCCTATTCTTCCTTGATATGTGCTTGTCATGATGGTTGTGGGAATAGTGATTGAGTATACTGAGATGTACATGCCGCTTTGGTGTGCCACTTGCCACAGGCCTTTCTACAGCTTATATTCTTTTGAGGTCACCTAGGTGGTGGATAAGAGGAGAGGGGAAGCACATAGCAAAATATTGGCAGTCGGGTTTAAGCTCATTAGCAGAGGAATTCATGTTGGAGCAACGATGCTACCGGTACTCATTGATCTTGTCCATTTTTTAGCTGAAGGGAGGCCCCTCCCAGTTTGCGTGCCTAATGGGAGGCAGACCTAGCTTATGGTTGGAGGTTATCATATACATGTGCTACGACCATGGAGATATCATTGACACAAGTGGTTCATCCCCGACAATGTCAAGATTCAATCTGAGTGGAGGATCCCAAGGACCCGATCGGGTTTTTTCTTCTTTCAGTTAGGGATCCTACTTGTATAATTCTTGGACTTCGTTGTAACTTTACGTTTTGTTGGTCCTACAGTAAAACATCTTTAATCTTTACTAATTAAAGGTTGGTTCCTTTGGGGGCCTATCTCTGTTCAAAGAAAACTCGATCATAGCCGGGAGAGGGAAGGTGGAGGCAACAACATAGGTAAAAAAATTATGAAAGAAACCTAGCCGCCAAAAATCTCTCACTCTCGCTGGTTGATTATGCCAGTCTCTATTGATCCTAACGCTACTTTTCGCACCGGAAGGCAAGGAGATCATGGATCTTTTCAAGGTTGTGAGAAGTCTTGGTCTACTTTGTTAGATTTTGGTGCCCTTATGCCGCTCCTCAAGGGAGGGGGGAGGCGACAACACGGTGAATTAAGTACTTTCGGCTCAGTTCCAGTCGTCGCGACACTGGTTTTAGCTTCTTCGCGTAATCGTTGTGCATGAGGGCTGGTTTGTGGAGCAGGTGCAACATCGAGTTAGACTTTTGTGCCTGTTACACACGGTGAAGAATTCCCCTTTGGCCTATTTGTAACTTCTATTTCCATAGGTGTTCCTGTAACAGTAAGGCCGGGGCATGGTTAATACTATACGGCTTCCTCTTGCAAGAAACTAGTTATACTCGTACAGAGAGCTTCAACCAGGCAACAATTCATTTTGTTCTTTTATTTTGTTTTGTGATTTGGCAGAATAATACAAAAATTAATACATCGTCGGAATGATGAGTAGCACCTATACGTCGTCGTCACCCTACAGAAATAGGTACATAATACATAATTTTCTCTCCCGCACATTATTTAATATGATTGACGTAAATCACTTACAAAATAAATTACATTGCAACATCAAATACATTGTCACGTGCACAAATAATAGAGAAAATTTGATGGTAAAAAATCAATTAAGCATGAATAAACAAAGAAATCAAAACATCGGCGTTGGAAATTAATAGGCTCTCATCTTAAAACTGAATCGCGTCTTACGTTGTTGGTGCCAAGCTACCTCATTTCTACCACTCGGAAACATATACGGACAAACGCGTGCATCACACACACACAAAGCAAGGACCCACAACGCAAACCTCTTTTTACCAGAGCCGGTATGTACCGGTGCTAAATTCATCCTCAAATTCTTGGAGATTGGTGCACGACTGTATACTGTTGAACAACACCATATATGAAATTTTTGTCAACCCTTGTCAGCACTTTTTTGTGTCAGTACGATGCATGCATGACTCAAACATACTATCGTCCTCTGGCTCCCATAACAAAGGTAGCATTTAAGTTTCATTTGACATTTTCAACCGTTCATATCTCTTAAACCAAAATTACGTATGTGAAATATTTCATATATTTGATCTCCGGGCGTCAAGACCTTTAGAACAAGATCAATCTCGGATACATTTCAAATAAGTTTAATTTTCAACATTCCAATTACCTTATTTGACTCAATATATTCTGTGTGAAACTGCTTATTTCAACTGATATTGGTGAAATGAGTAAAATATATCTTTTATAAATGAGTGAAATCGTTTACTGATATTAGTGTAATTAGTGTAACTCGAAAATAGAGTGAAAATATTTGTTTGAAATGAGTGAAATCTATCCACGAAATAAATTCAGAAATGAGTGAAATTAGTTTTTTTAAGAGTGAAATACATTTTTGTAAATGCGTGAAATATGTTTTTTATATCTAAATCATCTATTGAAATGAGTGAAAGATATATCTCTTGTAAATGAGTGTAATGTCTTTCCTAAAAGGAGTGAAATCAATCTTTTAGAAATATGTTTTTTGCATTGAGTGAAATTAATTTTGAAATATTTTTTCTTAACTTAGTGAAATATGTTTTCTCAGCTAAGTGAAATTATTTTTCTGAAATGAGTCACATTGATTTCTTCAGATGAGTGAAATTGGTTTTTGGAACATAAAGAGATGAGTTCGTTTTGAAATGATTGAAATCAGCTTTTCTGAAATGAATGAAACTGTTTTTTTAACGAGTAAAATCTATGTTTTCTCAACTGAGTGAAATTATTTTTCCGAAATGAGTGACATCGGTTTCTTCAGATGAATGAAATTGGTTTTTTGAACATAAAGAAATGAGTTTTTTTTTCTAATGATGTAAATCAGCTTTTTGAAATGAGTGAAACAAGTTTTTGAAATGGCTAAAATCTATGTTTTCTAATGTGTGAAATAAGCATTTTACAATGAGTGAAATCCAATTTTTAAATAATCGAAATCCTTTTTCTGTGGTGTGAAACTGATTGAAACAGTAAAATTCAAACTAGCCATAATGTATCCAAAACCGGTCTTGTTTTAAAGTCTTATCGTTCTGAATTCAAATATACAAAAATATTCACAAACGGAAATTTGGTTAATAAATTATTTACCATTCAAAATATGACCAAAAAATAAAATGCAACAACTTTGCTTGGGGTGAGAGAATACATGCGTCGTCCTTTTCTTCTGACTCTATCATAGCTGAAGCTGCCACAAATCTGACATGCACTAGTGTATTTCTTTCTCCACTGTTGGTATTGCATAGAAATTTATTTTTACTTTATACACAAAAAGTTGGCACGAATCTCAAAGAGAAGCAAGTGAACTGGCGTTTTTCACCGGTAGGTACCTGCTCCGGTAGAAAAACTATTTTGCGACCCACAACCCACAACCCACAAATTGGTAGGTTTTTTTTTTTTTTGAGGGTACACATCACGCACACACAAAGCATGCGACCTGGAATGCGGCCTGTTAGGCCCAAGTGTGCCGACGCGCGGAACGGTAGAAATATTTTCAGCAAAAGCGAAAATTGTCTCACCCACTTTCCATATGGATATGGATCTCCCGCCGTCACCAATGTTCGAACCGGCCGTATCCCGCCGGGCGCATCCACCTACCCTAGGCCTCGCCTCTTTAAATAGCAGCCCCTCTCCTCCGATCCTCTCTCATCCCAGCCGCCACCCCACCTACATCGATCCCCATTATTCCCATTCGCCTCCATCTCCTTCCTCTCTCCGATCTCTCCGACACAGCCCTGAAGAAGAGTAGCTAGATCCATTGATCCTCTTCCGCCGTATCCACAACTCCACATACTCTAGTTAGGCATACCCACATAGACATGGTGGACTTGTCATGGGCGGACGACCTGCCTCTGCTTGACATCGGCACGGGCTACGAGGGCTCCGCCGCCCCCAACATGGCCGACGTTGACGACCTGTTGAGCGGTTATCTTCAACCGGACGCTGCGTCGTCTGAGTCCGTGCCGATTCCGGTTGAGGCGGGTAAGGAGAGGGTGGAGGCTGCGTCGTCGGTGACCATTCCGGTGGAGGCGGGGAACGGGATGGTGGAGGTTGCATGGTATGAATCTGTGCATGTTCCGGCGGTGGCGGGCAATCAGATGGTGAATGATGCTGCGTGTTATGATTCGCCGCCTGCTCCGGCGGTGGCGGGTGAGGAGGGCACGGTGAACCTGCAGGTGCAGGGGAACAAGAAGAGGGGGGCGGAGTGGATGGACGAGGGGTCGGAGAGGCAGCACTGGCCGTGGACCAATGAATACGGCAGGAGCGAGGCCGTGTACGCAAATAATCAACTGGTGGCGCCGGCCATGGTGACGGCAGCTGACGGCGGCGGGAGGCGGTCAGGCAAGGGGTGGTGGGACAGCGTGTACAGCTCGGAGGAGAATTTCAGGCTCCATTTCCGCATGTCCCGCTCCACATTCGCCTTTGTGTGCGACGGGGTAGCCGACCTTATCCGCAAGGATGCCGAAGCGTGTCCCGTGACCTTCATCCCCGTGCCGCAGCGCGTCGCAATCTGCCTCTGGCGCCTCGTCAGCGGGGAGTCCATCAGCAAGGTCGCAAAGCGCTTCCGGCCCGCGGGGATCACCTGCCACAAGATCTTTCACGGCGTCTGCGCCGCAATCAAGGCCAAATTCGTCGACAAGGAGGTCCTCTGGCCGGCCGCCGCCGATATGGCGGCTAACGCCGCCAAGTTCCAGGCTCTTTCGGGCATGGAGGGAATCATTGGCGCCGTCCACACCAGCTGCTTCGCCATCACCGCTCCCAAGCACAACAAAGACGACTACAAGAAGCGCCGGACCACGCCGCGCAACAGCAGCAGGCCGTCGCCGTCCTACAGCATCACCCTGCAGGCGTCCGTGAACGCGGACGGGGCCTTCACCGAGGTTTTCGCCGGCCACCCCGGCGGCAAGTCCGACGAGGAAACCCTCCTCGCGTCTTCGCTGAGCAGGCCCGACCTTACCGGGCAGATCCTTGGCCAGAGGATGCGCCTGGTCGGCGGCGCCGGCTACCCGCTGAAGGACTGGATGATGGTGCCCTACTCCCACGAGAACTTGACGCCGGCGCAGCAGAGCTTCAACAAGGGCATCGAGAAGGTGCTCGCCGTGGGCGTCGAGACGTTCCGGAGGTTCAAAGCGCGCTGGTCGTTCTTCCAGAAGCGCATCGAGATCAAGTTGAAGGGCGAAAAGAAAGATGAAGACGGCGTCGACCCTGCCTTGGTGCTCGAGGTGTGCTGCGCGCTCCACAACATCTGCGAGCGCCTCGGCGACCGGCTGGACCCCGAGCTGCTGCAGGGCGTGGAGCTGAACGACGACGGCGGCATGGTCGCCAATGATAACCCTCGCCATCTGCTTCTGACCTGCGCGACACCCTCGCCGACCTCCTTCTTAGCATGGGAACAGTTTGATTTCCTGGCCGGATCAGCCAAGGAGAAGGAATAAGGGAGTGGAGCGAACAACTATCCATCTCGATCGAGTGAGTCCCATGTTTACACTCGTGCTAAGATTTCCCAAGAATTTGTTCTTGTTTTTAGGTCGATCGGGACACAAGATTGTACTAGTTTAATTTTCTTTGGCCGTGTTTCATTTTGTAATCCAGGGCGATGTGATACTTTTGTTCTATGGTTATAGTGCGAAATTTGGATCATATGCAATAGCAAGTACGATTATATAACCATTGACTGTAAGTTGAAAACTTTGATTGTCAATGGATAAGTAAGAAAAGCTTCATATGGGATAGTCTGTCAAATTGATGTACAAACCTGGCCATTCTTGCAGCATCCATGGTGGTGCAGCTTTCATTTTGTCTATGCCTTATACGAGCAGTACTAATATAGTAGCCCATTACTACCATCTTCAAGCAAGGCCTTGTATTTGAAAGAAAGTAATAAAAAACAAGGTATAACCTCAGATTTCCAACAGACATAATTTTACAGCCAGGCGCTTCCAAAACGAGTCAACGCCTTAATTAGAAGCTTAACTACTTCCTTGTATATAGTACAACCAAGACCTCGCTCCCCTGAGTATTAATTAAGGATACTATTATATCTTTGTTGATGCCCTTATTTGAGTCCAATGTATATATTTTACGCGTTTTTTTCCTCTTTCTTCGTGGCTGGTCAATAGAGTTTCCTAACATATTTTTCCTTTCCTTTCCTTTTGAAACCACGCCCATGCATATGCATACAAAATATAAACAAGACCTTCAGAAATTATTCACCAGATTACTTTTTTTCGACAAAGCTTGACCAGATTACTAATTGCCTATATATGTTATTTAGGGGAATGCCATAGAGCGCACATTATTAAGGTTTACAACGAGTTGCATCATTCAACACCTCTTGCAAGATAAAATTAGGGGGACTAGAATTCCCAAAAACAGGAGTAGTTATCCAACTAGTGTCTTCCAAGTTTATGCGCCACCATATTAATATCCCTCGGACAGTGCTAAAATGAAACTTCGCCAATAAATCGTGCCGCTTGAAAACAATCCACAAGAGCAGCTGAATATGGACTCCAAACTTCCATTTCTCCATTACAAGCTTGAACTGCTTCCAGTGAGTGAGATTCAAATATAACCATAGAGCACCCCAAATTCTTAGCAAGTTCAAGTTCCTTGAGCAGCGCTAGTGCTTCTACTGTAGTTGTGTCAAGTACATAATCAAACAGCCAAGATCCTCCATCAATCGCCTGCCCACAATCATTTTTTAGGTCCACCGCTATTGCTTCCATACCATTTGGAAAGCACTAGTAGAAAACGGGCCTTTAGTCCCGGTTCTGCAACCGGGACAAAACAATCGGGATTAATGTCCATTACTTTTAGTCCGGTTAGCTTACAAACCGGGACTAAAGGAGCTCCACGTGGCCGTTGTCTAGAACGGGGCATGAGTACCTTTATTTTGAAAAAAAAATTGTTTTCAAATTTCTGAATTATTTGACAATTTAATCTCTAATCGTCCCCCGTCACTGCTCAAGTGTGGAGCACACATTCCAAATCGTCTAACTTCCCGGCCAATCACCCATCCTCTCAATACTCCAGACTAAGCACGCTTAACTTCCGAGTTCTATTCCCCCTAGTTTCCAAGTCTGCACTTGTTGTTTTCCTGACAATAGTAAGCTTTCAATCCTACTAACCCTTAGGGCTTGATGTCACATGATTAAATTTTTTGAATTCCAAACAATTATTAAAATAAAATAAGTAATATAATATTGAATTGCAATGAAAATAAAATAAGTAATAATATTATTTTATTCATTTTTTGCCATTTATTCACTTAATATGGCATAATTAATATCTTTAAATCTGTAAATTCAACAAATAATATATCCATTATTATCAAAAAAATGTGAGGAATCCAAATATGACATCATTAATTTTTTAAATTATTTCTCCTATGCTGGAATCAATTGCTTCTTGGTGATGTGAACCGGATGATAACTAATGAGCTTCTATGTTTGGCTAAGCACAAGTGCCTGATCTGGATTCATTGATAAAATGGTTATAAATTGTTGATCCGGTACTAGCTAAGGTATAAAATGGTGAATCCCTGAATCACTATATACAATGTTTGTCCAGTTGCAGCAACTGCTGTTATTTGATTTTAGGAGTTGAACTTGAGCATGAAGTCACACGTTTCACCGTTTGAGTTTGAAACTATTATTCTAAAAAAACAATAATTATTTAGTAACACTAATATTTATTGAATAAGTAGTTTGACCACAGTTTGACCAAAAATCAATATTAATTAATTATAGAAATTTATCTAATGTTGTCTAACAGAAGCATACTACAACATGTTAAAATCTACAGAAAGAACTAACTAAAAATAATTGAAACCAACAATTAAAGGACTAAAACAACTATATAAGCAAAATAGTACTATTTTAATTTAAATCCTAATTTAAAATATTCTAAAAATAACCAAATAAAACTTACTGTGACAAAAATTTAACATGTGACTAGGAGCAAAAAGAATTAAATTAAAAACTATTTTTAAACTCAAATTATTCACAATCTAGGGTTTGAAGCAAATTTGAACAAATTCAAATTTAAATCATTCAAATTTGAAAACTAATGAAACAAACAGAAAATAGACAAAATTTTGAATCTAATGCAAAAAAGAATCACTCAAAAACATCAAATATCCTAAAAGATATAAGCAATTTAAAACAAAAACTAAAAACAAAAACAAATGGAAAAACAGAAAAGAAACTTTTAGAACCCCTTTAGTCCTGGTTGGTGTCTCCAACCGGACTAAAGGTAACCTTTGTCCCGGTTGGAGACACCAACCGGGACTAAAGTCTCAACCCCTTTAGTCCCGGTTGGTGTCTCCAACCGGGACTAAATCTCCGGTTCAAATGGGACCTTTAGTCCGGTTGGAGACACCCACCGGGACTAAACCCTCAACCCCTTTAGTCCCGGTTGGTGTCTCCAACCGGACTAAAGATCTTCTTAGTCCCAGTTGGAGACACCAACCGGGACTAAAGGGGTTGAGTCTTTAGTCCTTTAGTCCCGGTTGGTGTCTCCAACCGGACTAAAGGTCCCATTTGAACCGGAACTGATGCTTGCCCGGCGCCCTAGCTGCTTGAACCGGGACTAATGCTCACATTAGTCCTGGGTTGTAATGCAACCAAGACTAATGTGTAGATCGAGCTTGGACCAAATCCATGTTTTCTACTAGTGAAGAAAGCCACGTCTACATTCATCTTTAAGACTTGGAGTGGCTTCT
Organism: Aegilops bicornis; assembly: GCA_021605145.1. Lineage (NCBI taxonomy): Eukaryota > Viridiplantae > Streptophyta > Magnoliopsida > Poales > Poaceae > Aegilops > Aegilops bicornis. Next base: position 675,024,021 of record CM038669.1, on the reverse strand, counting down.
TCCATGATATTTCATGTGTTTGTGCTGCCAGCGATGCCCTCCCGTAGTTCGACATTAGTGGTTGAGTTGTGAAGGAAGTGCTTGCAACTCGTCCAACATGTTCTCCTTCTTGCACTTCCTGACGCTATCACCAAATATACCATGCACCAACTACAGTGATCTCCTGAAAACCCATATGGCTAAGCACTAAGAACATAACTAGATCGATCAACACTTGGTGCCTGGTTAAATTCGCACATTTAGAGCAAAGCATTTTCTATACCTCCCTTGCTCTCGTGCAGGTGAGCACGCTATCACGGATATCTTCTAGCCCCGTCTACATATTGGATATTGAGAAGTTGTATTGATATGCATGTTTGCCAAGACTCCCAAACCAGGAACTATAACATGTAGAGCAACCACCCCTGGGGAATATTTTAACTTTGCTAGGAACCTGCAACTTCCAAAGAATATCCCAAACAAGGTTCAATTCAGACGAATCTTGTCCATCTGCACATCTTGTTCGATTTCCATATTCACTCTCCCATTCAGCATAATAAGCCAAGCTAACAAATAAAGATGAATGACCTAGTTTTGTGCCACACAATAAAGTCATCATTCATGTTATCACTCAAAGGAACAGACACACAAAATCAGCATCAGCTGGGTTAAAGATGTCTCTTACTAGTACCTCATCCCACCTTCCTGAGTCAGAATTAATTTTCTCATGCATAATGTGCAATAGGATGTTCCCTCTTTCAATCGTAATGGACTACTGGGTACGCAATGATCTTCCCAATTATTAATTTTTGATCCATTTCCTACCATCCATATATGACCTATCTTAAAAGTTTGAAGGCCAAAAACTATGCTTTGCCAGGAAAAAGATTACCCCTTCTTTGGACCTTCTTTCAACAAGTTCCCATCTGGAAAGTATTTAGCCTGTGTGACACAAGTGCATAGGGAATTAGGGTTCATAATAAGGCGTCGTGACTATTTTGCAAGCATGGCAAGATTAAGTGCGTGCAGATAACTAAACCACATTCTTGCCCCGACTCTTTTTGTCCTCGGTATCACCCAACCAGAATCATGGCATTCCATCTGCGATCTTAGTAAATAATTTCTTTGGAAGTTCAAATACATACATCGCAACCATTGGGATATATTGAATTACTACATTTAGCAAGATCTCATGTCCTCCCATGGACACATATTTCTCCGTCCATCCTTTAAGCATATTTATAATTCTTTTGAAACAAATGCACAGAACTATCACTTCTGTTAGTCCCTACCACAGGTGGCAATCCTAAATATCTATCAGATGGAGCTTCTTTCACAATGTTTAGTTCAGTAAACACCTCAGTTGTAGTTTACACCATTCACATTGGGACTAAAAAAATATATTGTGTTTAGCTTCACTAACCAGTTGTCTTGAGTTTGTACAGTATTGATGAAGTGCTTGTCTCAACGAGGTTGCATTAATCGAGGGAATCATCATCAAATAATAAATGTGGGACTGATAGTGCATTCCTACCCACCCTTGCCCCTTCAATGCCGGGAACTTCCTCCTTGTGAGACAAAAGACTTTAAAACCCTTTTGCACATATCAGGAATAAGTACGGAGACAAGGGCCCCCCGTCTGAGCCTCCATCTAGGAGTAAATATTTATTTCTCCTGATCATTTATGTACCGGATACTGTACTGAACTAACACAAGCCATTAGAAATAAAAAAATCTAAGTGAAAACCCAGTTGAATGAACATATTTTTCAAGAACTCCCACTCCAATATATGAGCCCTATGGGTTTTTTCTTGTTCTAAGAGTTTCTCAATCTCCATTTCTAGTTCTTATTGTCTTTCATTATATATAAATGATCATTGTCTAGAGGGCCTCCCTAGTTACCTTCTCGAGATCATGGCGTAACATTTTCTTTGTGCTTTTCAAAATTGTTGTATCCCATCATTATAAATGGGCATGTACCATAGCCAACCTTCCCGCTAGATTCCAATTTTAAATTGAGTCCCAACGGAGTCTGAGGCCTCAACCTCAATATCCCTGAATCGGTCATGTTTCAGCCACCATGACTCGAAGCAAAGAATTGTCAGCCCATGTGGGTCATGGTCCTGCTGCATCTCCAAGCACATGATCAAGGTATGTGATCTGATCGGTTAAATTTCAAGTTCTCCAATACAATATTTGGGAATTTAAGTTCCATTCATCATTCTTACGACATGATCTAGTTTGTCTCTTATTCTACCTCTCTTCCAAGTAAACTTGTCACCCATATTACCAAAATCTGACAGATTGCAACCCTGCACGGCTTCCCTAAATGCTTGCCTAAGTTGTTGAGTCCTTGGGTTAGCTCCCTCCTTCTCCGAATTTTGCAATACTTCATTTACATCACCAATCACAGGCCACGTGACCCTACACGATGCATGGATATCCCACATAGGTTGCCAAGTTAAGTGATTATTCTCCAACCTAGGATCCACATACATTCTAGAGTGAGCCCCTAAAATTTTCTTGCCCACAGCCATAACCATGTCATACAATTTTCCAACTTGAAATGTAGAGAAATCGAAACACCCTTCTTCTAGAACATAGGCAAACCACCACACTACACCAAAAGTGATTCTATTATCATACCAAGGCCTTTACTGTCACGCGGGATTATCTCAATTATGAAGGATTTCTCTAGACCGAAAGCATTGGGCATTTATTGACTGCACCTTGTGTTTTCCTGGGGAATTGCTTTCATCTACCATACTCATCCTTATTGTCACCAACTCTCAGCATAGCCTTTCACTCATTCCTACACTTTACCTCCTTCTTGATCAATCCTTGGGATCCTGAGTACCCACGGGCCTAAGAACGAGAAAGAGACAACACACAAGTCCATTGTGATATACATAATAAATTTTTCCTTAAAGTTAATACTAACAATATCATGCACAAGTACATGGGGGCTGCAAGGCCATGTCTCATCCATAGCCTAAGTGGACTACTCACACATTGCAAATGAATCACAAAATAAAGACATTATATATAGACCAAAATTGAAGATGAATCATTGATAATAGTCTTATAATGTCCCTGTATACGATGTATTTCGGTTACAAGTGATGGCTATAGCTAGGGAATGATTTCTATGGAGATGGGAATGGGAATGGTGGCGGCTACGGAGATGGATGGCGGTTTAGGGTTTCTGGGTGTTCTTTTTACAATGGGGTGTCCTCTCTGTGTTTTGTTATGAATGAGGGCTCGAATATTTTATGAAGTTGACTTGTGTTGATGTCACGGTGTGATGTCGCTTGAAGCTACGTCGATTTTTCCCCAAAGAGGAAGGGATGATGCAGCACAGCGGTGGTAGGTATTTCCCTCAGATATGAAACTAAGGTTATCGAACTAGTAGGAGAACCAATCAACACAATGTAAACATCCCCTGCACACAAAGAACAACACCTCACAACCCGACGTGTTAAAGGGGTTGTCAATCCCTTCCGGGGTACGACGCCTCAAGATAGGCAAAGGACGTGAGGTAAATTTATGGATAGGATAAATAGATCGCGGATCAAATAAATTGCAGCAAGCTATTTTTTGTATTTTTTAGTTTAATATATCTGAAAATAAACGCAAGGAAAAAGTAGATCGCAAGGCAAATATATGAGGAAGAAGACCCGGGGGCTGTAGGTTTCACAAGTGGCTTCTCTCGAGAAAAATAGCGAATGGTGGGTGAACAAATTACTGTTGGGCAATTGATAGAACTTCAAATAATCATGACGATATCCAGGCACTGATCATTACAATGGCATCACGTCCAAGATTAGTAGATAGACTCCTGCCTGCATCTACTACTATTACTCCACACATCGACCGCTATCCAGCATGCATCTAGTGTATTAAGTTCATGGAAAAACGGAGTAATGCAATAAGAACGATGACATGATGTAGTCAGGATTCGTTTATCTATTGCGGCAGATATGGATCCCGTCTTTTTATCCTTAGTAGCAACGATATATACGTGTCAGTTCCCTTTCTGTCACTGGGATCAAGCACTGTAAGATCACACCCACTACCGGGCACCTCTTCCCATTGCAAGATAAATAGATCAAGTTTGCCAAACAAAACCCAAATATCGGAGAAGAAATACAAGGCTATAAGATATCACGCATATAAGAGATCAAAGAACTCAAATAACTTTCATGGTAAGATATAACTGATCATAAACTCGAAGTTCATCAGATCCCAACAAACATACCGCAAAAAGGACTTACATCATATGGATCTCCAAGAGATCATTGTATTGATAATCAAGAGAGAGAGAGAGAGAGAGAGAGAGAGAGAGTAAGCCATCTAGCTACTAACTACGGACCCGAAGGTCTACAAAGAACTACTCACGCATCATCGGAGAGGCACCAATGGAAGTGGTGAACCCCTTTGTGATGGTGTCTAGATTGGATCTCGGTGTTCTGGACTCTGCGACGGCTGGATGAAAATTTCGTCGATTCCCCTAGGGTTTTTGGAATATTGGGGTATTTATAGAGCAAAGAGTCGGTCCAGGGGGCACTCGAGGTGGGCACAACCCACCTGGGCGCGCCTGGACCTCCTGGCGCTCCCAGGTGGGTTGTCCCCTCCTCGAGACTCCCCCAGGTGCAACCAGGGCCCATTGTGCTCCTTCTAGTCCATAAAAAATCATCGTAAATTGGCGATGTATTTGTACCCCTTCTGATATTGATTTCCTGCGATGTAAAAAACATGCAGAAAACAGCAACTGGCACTTGGCACTATGTTAATAGGTTAGTACCAAAAAATGATACAAAATGACTATATAATGATTATAAAACATCCAAGATTGATAATAAAAAATCTTGGAATAATCAAAAATTATAGATACATTGGAGACGTATCAGCATCCCCAAGCTTAACTCCTGCTCGTCCTCAAGTAGGTAAGTGATAAGACAGAATTTTTGATGTGGAGTGTTGTTTATCATGTCATATCATATTCTTTTCTTCATAGAATGGACATTTGGACTTTTATGTGATTCAAAGCAATAGTCTAGTTTTGACATAATAATTTGGATACTCAAGCATATCAACAAGCAACCATGTCTTTCAAAATATCAATGCTAAAACAAGTTATCCCTAGCCCATCAAGCTCAAATATTGATCCATTCATGAAACACACTCAAATATTAGCTACACCCAATACTTAAGTATGATCATATTGTCCCCTAGTTGGTGCTTTTATAAGAGAGGATGGAGACTCAATTTAAAAAGTAAAAAATTGTGTAAGTAAAAGAAAGGCCCCTCGCAGAGGGAAATAGGGATTTGTAGAGGTGCCAGAGCTCAAAGCGAAAAAATAGAGATAAAAACATTTTGGGAGGTGTATCCATCCCACCAACGAAAACAACTTAGAGCATCCCAACACTTTCCATGCTAGATATATCATAGGTGGTTCCCAAACAGAAAATAAAGTTTATTCCTTTTTCCACCATAACTTTCACTTTCCATGGCTAACCGTATCCACGGGTGCCCTCCATACCAACACTTTCCAAGGAATTTATTATTTGACAACATAAAGTAAATTCATTTTTTCATTTTGGGACTGGGCATCCCTAATACCTTTGCCTTACTCTCGTGCAATGACAAGTGAATAAACACTCGTCGTGACAATAACACATCTAGCATGGAAAATATTAGCTACCCATCACCTTCCCACGAGCGAAACAAACACACAAAAGAGGAGTTCATTTTGAAAATTAGAGATGGCACATGCAGATTTTCTTAGAACGGCAAAAGAATACCGCATATAGGTAGATATAGTGGACTCATGTGGCAAAAGTGGTTTAAAGGATTTTGGATGCACAAGTAGAGGTCATACTTGGTGCAAAATGAAGGCTAGCAAAAAGATTGAGAAGCAACCAACCAAGAAACGAATAATCTCATAAGCAAGCATTAAGCATAAATATGACCGAATAATGCACCACAAGTAGGATATAATTTTCATTGCATGATTATTGACTTACGTGCATGCATAGGGTCACAAGCCTTAACACCAATATTCCTATTAGCCCACAATTACTCACCAACATGACTCACATATCTCATCATTATATCTCTAAACTATTACTATGAATCAAGTTTATTTTGTCCAATGATCTTCATGACATATATTTTCTTCTTTCTTTATCCTTCTTGGATATCTATCACTTTGGGACTAATATTCAGGTGTTGCTTTTCATAAGCTCAAACAAATATAAGTGAAGATCATGAGCATAACATATTTTCTTTCTCTCAAAATAATTTAAGTGAAGCAAGAGAGAATTTCTTCAAAATTTTACTAACTCTCAAATAAATATAAGTGAAGCAAGGGAGCATTTCTTCAAAAATACTAAACACACCATGCTCAAAAAGATATAAGTGAAGCACTAGGGCAAGTCCATTGCTCATAAAAATTTAAGTGAAGCATAGAGAGCAATTCTAACAAGTCGTGACATAATTTTGGCTCTCTCAAATAGGTGTGTCCAACAAGGTTTGATGACTTAAAACACGAAATAAAACAAGTAAATACACATATCATACAGGACGCTCCAAGCAAAACACATATCATGTGATTAATAAAAATATAGTCTCGAGTAAAATACCCATGGTCGTTAGAAGAAAGAGGGGATGCCACTCGGGGGCATCCCCAACCTTAGTTGGTTGCTCATTCTTGGATAATAGCTTGGGATTCCGGGACATCCCCAAGCTTAGGCTCTTCTATCCTTCTTTCATCCATCGAAAGATAACCCAAAACTTGAAAACTTTAATCACACAAAACTCAACAAAACCCTTGTGAGATCCGTTAGTAAAAGAAAGCAAATCACTACTATAAGTGTTGTGTAAAACCAATTATTATTTTGTTTTTGTATTATATCTACTGTATTCCAACTTTTCTTTGGCAAAAACACATCTCAGAAAACCATAGAGCCATCAAAATAAGCACACAACACAAAGAAAACAGAATCTGTCAAAACAGAACAGTCTGTAGTAATCTGTAACTTTCGGATACTTCTGTAACTCCAAATATTATACCAAATTAGGAAGACCATCATAATTTCTATATTAATCTTCTGCAAAACGAATCAGATAAAAAGCTCTTTTATGTGATTTATGATAATTATTTTCGTGAGCACAAAGTTTCTGTCTTTTTCAGCAAGATCAAACAACTATCACCCTGGAAGATCCTAAAGGCTTTACTTGGCACAAACGCTAATTAAAACACAAAAAACACAATCATAATAGTAGAATAATTGTGCTAACACTCAAGAACAGAAATAAAAAATAAATTTTATTCATTGGGTTGCCTCCCAACAAGCGCTATAGTTTTACGCCCTTAGCTAGGCATAAAGCAAGGATCGAAGTTTTGTCATATTTGGTGCTAGATCCATAAGATGCCCTCATGATTGATTCATATGCTGGCTTAATTCTTGTTCTAGGAAAGTGTTCCATACCCTTCCTCAAAGGAAATTGGAACTTAATATTGCCTTCTTTCATATCAATCACTGCACCGATAGTGCGTAAAAACGGTCTACCAAGAATAATTGGACAAGACGGATTGCACTAAATATCAAGAACAATAAAATATATGGGCACATAATTTCTATTTGCAAGAATAAGAACATCATTAATTCTTCCCATAGGCTTTTTAATAGTAGGATCCGCTAAGTGCAAATTTAAAGAGCATTCTTCAATATCGGTAAGACCAAGCACATCACATAAAGATTTCGGAATTGTAGAAACACTAGCACCCAAGTCACACAAAGCAAAACACTCATAATTTTTAATCTTGACTTTGATAGTATGTTCCCACTCATCATGCAGTTTTCTCGGAATTGAAACTTCCAATTCCATTTTTTCTTCAAAAGCTTTCATCATGGCATCAACAATATGTTTAGTAAAAGCTTTATTTTGTTCATAAGCATGGGGTGAATTTATCGTGGATTGCAACAAAGAAATACAATCAATCAAAGAGCAACTGTCATAATTAAAGTTTTTGTAATCCAAAAGAGTGGGCACATCACTAGTTAAAGTTTTGACCTCTTCAAACCCACTTTCATCAATTTTCTCAACAAGATTTTCACCCTCCGAAATATTGGGACGCCTTCTACCTAAAGTTGACTCTTCTCTAGTCCCTTTTTCATCAGTCTTATTTTTACTAAACAAGGAATCAATAGAAGAAACACCAATCATTTTAAGATCTTCATCACTTTTGTGAAAGAAATCACTAGAAAACGTTTTTTCTAAAAATTCTCTTTTAGCTCTAAGCATAGCGGTTCTTTTCTTACTTTCATCCATAGAAACATAAAGAGCTTTAATTGATTCATCTACTTTAGACACAAAAAATTTCATATTGAGATTTTCCACATCATGAGCAATTTTATCAACACTTCTAGACAAATCATCAATCTTATTCAACTTTTCTTCTATGGAAATGTTGAAAACCTTTTGTGTATTGATAAATTCTTTAATAATATTCTCAAGATCATAGGTGTTCCTTTTATTATTGTAAGATTGATTTCCATAGGAATTACCATAATTATTAGAGGAATTACTAGGAAAATGCCCAGGATTAAAATTACCTCTATAAGCATTGTTGATGAAATTATTGCGAGAAATAAAATTCACATCTATGGCATCACTATTTTACTCAATCAAACTAGATAAAGGCATATCATTAAAATCAATAGGAGCACTTTTACTAGCAACCAATTTCATAAGAGCATCAACTTTTTCACTCAAAGAAGAAATTTCTTCAACCGAATTAACTTTTTTACTAGTAGGAGCCCTTTTGGTATGCCATTGTGAATAATTTGCCATGATATTATCAAGCAATTTGGTGGCTTCACCCAAGGTAATTTCCGTAAAAGTAGCACCCACGGTGGAATCTAAGAGACTACGATAAACAAAATTCAATCCCGCATAAAAAATTTGTATGATCATCCAAAGATTTAACACATGAGTTGGGCAATTCCTTAGCATCATTTTCATCCTTTCCCAAGATTGTGCAACATGCACATGTTCAAGTTGCTTGAAATTCATGATCTGGGTTCTAAGGGAAGTAATTTTTGCGGGAGGAAAATACTTAGTGATAAAAGCATCTTTGCACTTATTCCAAGAATCGATACTATTGCGAGGCAAAGAAGAGAACCAATTTTTTGCGGAATCACGCAAGGAAAACGGAAATAATTTCATCTTGACCACATCATTGTCCACATCTTTTTTCTTTTGCATATCACATAATTCCACGAAGGTATTAAGATGGGACGCGGTGTCCTCATTAGGAGTACTGGAAAATTGGTCTTTCATAATAAGATTCAACAAAGCAGTGTTAATATCACAAGTCTCTGCACTAGTGGCGGGAGGAGCAAGCGGAGTGCCAATAAAATCATTGTTGTTGGTATTTGAGAAGTCACATAGTTTGGTGTTCTGTTGAGTCATGATGACCACACAACAAGATTGCACTCAAAAACAGATCCGGCAAGAAAACGGCGAATGAAAAAAGAGGGGCGAATAAAATGACAAATTTTTGTGAAGTGAGGGAGAGGAAAACGAGAGGCAAATAATGTAAATTGCAAGGAGGTGAGATTTGTGATTAAGAACCTGGTTATGTTGAAGATCCTCCCCGGCAACGGCGCCAGAAATGGCACGTGGCCGGGAAACTATCTTGACTTGATCTTCCCCAGCAACGGCACCAGAAATTCCTTTTGATGTTGCTTGAAGCTACGTCGGTTTTTCCCCAAAGAGGAAGGGATGATGCAGCACAGCGGTGGTAGGTATTTCCCTCAGATATGAAACCAAGGTTATCGAACCAGTAGGAGAACCAAGCAACACAACATAAACAGCCCCTGCACACAAAGAACAACACCTCGCAACCCGACGTGTTAAAGGGGTTGTAAATCCCTTTCGGGCTACGGCGCCTCAAGATAGGCAAAGGACGTGAGGTAAATTTGTAGATAGGATAAATAGATCGAGGATCAAATAAATTACAGCAAGGTATTTTTGTATTTTTTTAGTTTAATAGATATGAAAATAAACGCAAGGAAAAAGTAGATCGCAAGGCAAATATATGAGGAAGAAGACCCGGGGGCCGTAGGTTTCACTAGTGGCTTCTCTCGAGAAAAATAGCAAATGGTGGGTGAACAAATTACTGTTGGGGAATTGATAGAACTTCATATAATCATGACGATATCTAGGCAATGATCATTACATACGCATCACGTCCAAGATTAGTAGACTGACTCCCGCCTGCATCTACTACTATTAATCCACACATCAACCGCTATCCACTAGTAGAAAAAGGGTCAAATGTGAAGCACATTAGTGCCGGTTTGTAAAAAAACCGGCACTAATGTGATCAATAGTGCCGGTTCGTGGCGGCGATCAAGAGTACCGGTTCGTGTTGAGTTTTAGTACCGGTTCGTGCCACGAACCGGTACTAAAGGGGTAGTGGCAGTCGGGCGTCAAAGCGGGTCCCACGAGCCCTTTAGTACCGGTTTGTGTTACCAACCGGTACTAAAGGTCTAACCTATAGTACCGGTTCGTGCCACGAACCCACACTAAAGGGGACAAGCCTTTAGTACCGGTTCGTGCCACGAACCGGTACTAAAGGGGCCAATTTTTCAAACTCTACCCCCCCCCCCACCCGTGTATCGCCATTTCAGTTTTGAAAAAATAAAAAGAAAATGATAAAAACTTCAAAAAATAAAATCCTTCGAGAGGTAGTTATATTACTATATCTACTAATTAGGAAAATTTGAAAACTTAAATTTGGACATGTTTTGCAAAAAGTGTAGGGAAAATGTAAACGGCTATAACTTCGCATATGATGTCGGAATAAAACGATAATATATCAAAAAATTCAGCACGAAAATCCGCATCCGATGGAGACTGCCTCACGGCCTGTTTGGAATTTTTAGAATCCTCAAATTCGAAAAGGAAAAAGATATGGTCAAATTTCAGTTTTTTTAAAAAATTTGGTTAAATTTGGTCAAACTACTTATTCAAGAAGTATTAATGTTACTACATAATTATTCAAGAATATTAGTGTTACTAAATAATTATTTCAGTTTTTTGAATTTTGGTCAAATCAGGTCAAACTATGGTCAAACTTATTCAAGAAATATTAGCGTTACTAAATAATTACTGTTTTTTAGAATAATAGTTTCAAAGTCAAACGGTGAAATGTGTGACTTCATGCTCAAGCTAAACTCCTGAGGGTTAATAGGATTGACATCTTACTATTGTCAAGAAAACAACAAGAGCAGACTCGGAAACGAAGGAGAATAGAACCCGAAAGTTAAGCGTGCTCGGGCTGGAGTAGTGAGAGGGATGGGTGACTGGTCGGGAAGTTAGATGATTTGGAATGAGAGATCCACACTTGAGCAGTTAAGAGAGGTGATTAGAGACTAAATCATCAAATAATTCAGAAAAATTAAAAATCGAAAAAAAATCAATTTTTTTTTCCAAATTTTTCAAATAAAAACCTTTAGTACCGGTTGGTAACACCAACCGGTACTAAAGGTCCCCCATACTAGGGCGCGAGCTCACGCCACGTGGTGGCACTTTAGCGCCAGTTCGTGCCGAACCGGCGCTAAAGGGGGGGGTCCTTTAGTGCCCACACTTTAGTGCCGGTTCCATAACCGGCACTAAAGGCCCTTACAAACCGGTTTTAAAGCTCCGTTTTCTACTAGTGATCCAGCATGCATCTAGTGTATTAAATTCATGGAAAAACGGAGTAATGCAACAAGAACGATGACATGATGTAGACAAGAGCCGTTTATCTATTGCGGCAGATATGGATCCCGTCTTTTTATCCTTAGTAGCAAGATACATATGTGTCGGTTCCCTTTTACATCCTTTGGGATCAAGCACCGTAAGATCAAACCCACTACCGGGCACCTCTTCCCATTGCAAGATAAATAGATCAAGTTGGCCAAACAAAACCCAAATATTGGAGAAGAAATACAAGGCTACAAGAGATCACGCATATAAGAGATCAAAGAACTCAAATAACTTTCATGGATATAAAAAGATATAACTGATCATAAACTCGAAGTTCATCAGATCCCAACAAAAACACCGCAAAAAGGACTTACATCGTATGGATTTCCAAGAGATCATTGTATTGATAATCAAGAGAGAGAGAGGAAGCCATCTAGCTACTAACTACGGACCCGAAGGTCTACAAAGAACTAATCACACATCATCGGAGAGGCACCAATGGAAGTGGTGAACCCCTCTGTCGTGGATATACCCCGCGGCGTAAACCGGCCGGAAGTATAACCCGGCCGGGCTTGGCGGTTTATTTTGAGACCCCGCTGAGACTTGGCGGTTCATCGACGACCCGTTTGGACCTGGCGGTTCATGACTCATTGGTAATCCGGCAGGCGGGTGCGAGGAGCGACAAGACATGGTGGCCCAACGGGCGGTTCATGAAGGCCGGTTCACACTATGGTGGGCCGGTTTAAGAGGAAAGGCGTGAGGAATATTTGTCTTATAAAGAGCTAAGACCTGGACTTGTATCCGACTTGTAATACAAGATAGGCTAGTCCTAGTCCTACTAGGACTCCACATGTAACCCGCCCCTCTAACTTATATAAGGAGGGCAGGGCTCCCAAAACAGGGGACAGGCAAACAACAATATCTAAGGCTAGACACAACTAGAGGAGAGCCGGTTTACGGCGACTCCCTCATGATCATAATGAGATCTAGCCTCAAACAGCAAGTAGGGTTTTTACCGGATGATGTTTCCCGGGGCCCGAAGCTGTCTAAATCTCTGTCTTGTGTTGCGTCTCTCGATTCCGCTCAACCCCTCTCAAGCTACCACCTAGATGCGTTGGCCTCGCGACTAAGTCCTGGCACTAAGGACATCTGACGTGTTAATTCTACGACAGTTGGCGCCCACCGTGGGGCCTGCGCACGGTGGTGTTGAGTTTTGAAGGGATCTTTTTTAGGGTTCGAGAAGCTCGCAATTGATCTGATGAAAAGAGTCGGCACGGAACGATCGTAGAAGAAGGCCTGCCGCCGGACGACCTTGGATACGGGATCTGAGTTCGGAAAAATTAGGGTTGGAGCGTTCTGTGAGCCACCGGCGCCGTAAACCTGGTGATCCATCAATCCGAAGCAAGATTGTTTTTCTGCCTTGTCAGACGTTATCGAGACCGTTGTCAAGTATTTCTTCTGCTGATTCAACTCGTACACGGCAGCAGAGGTCAGCCCCAATTCGGTTTCCTATGCAATCAAACCATCAGGATTACCTGCGCTGTGTCTTGGTCAGTTGTCAAATCACCGAGACAGTCAAATTCTACTACGGTGCACTGTTTGCTGATTTAAAACTCCGAGGCATCACATCATAAGTTGCTGGTGCTACAACACGTTGGGAAAAGGCCAAAGATAATTTCACCAACCACAAGTACTACTTGGTGATCACGTAGGCTCTCAAAGTATGTTTTCTGGTCAATGGAAAGTCAAACTAGCATGCCACCACAGCAGACCTACGGCGTGGGAGTAAGAATCAGTGGCGGCAGGATTCGTCGCAGCAGCAGTGCGCTCCTGAGAGTCGCCGCCCCCGCTGTTCGGTTTGCATTTGTCCGTGCCTGCCGCCGACTCGCGTGTTTACGCCGGCCTACAGCGTCGCGGCCGATTCTCCCGTCTGTGCCGGTTTACAATACCGGTGCCGACTTCCCTGTCCGCACTGGCTCATGCCGCAGCCGACTCATTTACTGTCCGGATGAGTCAGGTGGTATCCATCTAAAGTTTATTTTAGTAAACATATATTGTTTTTATCAAAGAACAATTACTTGGTCTTGTAATATTTTTGTAGGACGGTTACGAAAGGGTGTCGCCTAAGGGGGCGCATCAACATCACTTTTTCCATTGGTTTTTGTCCGTGCTAAGATGCTTGACGGATTTACGTGCAAGTCGCCGCCCCGATGTTTGGATTACATCCGTCCGCTCCTGCCACCGATTCGTGCATCTACACCGGTTAAACAACATCATGTTTGAATCGCCACCCGCGCCGCTTTACAAACGCCATGGATGACTCGTTCATCTGCCCTCACGGCGGTTCACGCGTCCGCACCAGCTTACAATGCCACGGCCGACTCATCTGTTGTTCGGGCGAATCAGGTGATATCCCTCTAAGTATAATTTAGCACATATTGTTTTGTCAGAGAGCAATTACTTTGGTCTTTGCATTTTATATGCAGGACAATTGGTCATTGCAAAGCCGATGGCCGGATCATGGATATATAAATTGCGTAATTACTGTCATGTGCTAGCGTGTGACCGTGCCACAATGATCAAAGAATATGTGGGCAAGACACCGCCCTTGTGGCCCGGACTACTTCGACTCACCGGGACCGCACCCGCGATTAACTCGCCCGTCCGTGCCAGTTTACAATACCGGTGAAGGTCTTCCCCGTCCGCCCCGGTTTACAATGCCGTGGCCGATTCATCTATCCGGGCTGCCTCTGATGTTGCGGTCGCTTTTGTCGTCCGTCTCTCGCAGCCTGGTCTATATCAACATACCGGGCGGCATCTGTCTGCATGAGCTATTTATTGGGTATGAGCAAGTCACAACTTGGGTAGCTCGGTTTTCTTTCAAAATTGGAGACAAATTATCATCAAACCGCCGTTTGCACTGGATGGTTCAATGGGCAAGCGCACAAGTCGCCGCCACTATAGTTTTGATTAACTTCAAATCGCCAGTTGGAAGAAACCATTGGCCGAGTTGCTGATACGGCTCATATGGGATCATTTACAACTCGCCGCAGTCACCTCAACCTTCTATGGATTCACATCGTGCTATCAACGACAATGATATACAAGTTATGCCGGTTTATATCACGGTCAAATATGGAGAGTTTCAAGCCAACTCCTCGAGTCACCTTGAGACTCGGGGGCTACGATGACATGACTAAGCAAATCTTGCCAGTTTCAGCAAATTTAAGAACCCCAGGACGATGGAGGGAAAGATAACCCGGTCCCGGAGGCTACTGTTATTTGAAGGCCGTCAGAAAATTTCCGGCTTAGTAAGTATATGACAGTTACAAAATCCCGGCTCAATGAAGAAGTTCCGGATCATCAGAAAGGATCCGGTTTAAAATCCGGCTCAAGGGAAGTCAGTCTCACGGAAGCTCTCAAGTATTCGGTTTACAATCCGGTTCAAGGGAAATATATTCTCCCACAAAGCTCTCAAGCGCTAAAATCCGGTTTAAAAATGTCCGGTTCAAAAGGAATTAACTTCTCGCAAGTTCGAGTTGAAAGGCCATCAGAAAATTTCCGGCTGAAAATGAAGATTCCGGTTTGCAATCCGGTTCAAGGGAGCTTTGAAGCTCTCGATATCCGGTTCAAAATCCCGGTTCAAGAAGGATTTTTCTCTTACAATAAGTTAAAAATTGCCAAAGAGGACCTGCTGCCATGATGCGCGGTTCAAACATGGGTATCCCGCCTTACGGGCCTGACATATTATTGATCACATGGGGGCTTCTGCTTCATAAAGCGGGGTCTCGTTCTTTTACATCATGTGAGGTTACACGGAGTTGCTCTAAAGCGGCCTCCGGTTTACCCCTTTGAGTTCGCTTTGCTAAAAGCATCGTGTTATATCACTTGGGGGCTTGGTCGCGTCCGAACCAATGCAACACCTTTTGATAGGCAAAAGCCACCAGATCACTTGGGGACATGGTCAAGTCTGAACCAACACGCCTCTTGATCGGCCTAAGGCCATAGAGTCACTTGGGGGCTTGGTCGAACCCGAACCATTGCCACGCCACTTGATCGGCATAATGCCACGGTTTTAGTTGGGGACCCGGCTGACTTGAACCATGGCTACACCTTATTGGGAGCTTGGTCGTGTCCGACCATGGTAACACCATCATCGATCAGCTCAAGAAAGCCTCTTTTTGCAAACGGTCTTATCATTGCCTTTGCTTCCATATTCTTTTCATAGCTGTTATTTACTTTTTGTTGCGTTTTTAAACCGACATTATTAATCCGGTTCAAACTGTCAATTACAAATTGGCGGAACACAGTCAAATCCTAATCCGGAGACTATCTCGCCCGGTTTGATTCTATGTTACCATCTTATTATGGAGTAAACCGTGTTCATTAACCCGGTTTGACTTTCAATTACAAGTTGTCAAGACATGATCAAATCATAATCCGGAGACTATCAGCCCGGTCTGGTTTGACTACGAGTCGCCAAAGATATATATGGTTAAACCGGTGGTTATTACAACCCGGTACGGTTTCATCGTAAACCGACACAGTATGAAAGGAGTTATCATTACTCAAGATTGGGGTCATCACCCTTACTACAAAAAATTGGTAAACCAATGATGTGATTCAATGTCACAAGTTGAATAAAGCATGATGATAAATTATCCGGTGTTTATTAAACCGGCCTGGCTTTAAGACGATAAGTCGCCAGTATATGATGAGAAATTATCCGGTGTTTGTTAACCCGGCCTGGTTTTGGACTATAAGTCGCCAGGACATCTTTGGATTGGCGCCATTGGAATCATGCGCTCATAAATCATTGGACTATATTATTCAAATCTTCAAATAGCCAACATGGCTAGATTTTTATTATGGTTATCAATAACCAATATTATGATTGAGGTTTTCAAAGTCGCTTCAACAAGAATGGCTATTATTTCATCAATGGGTATGATTTATTCTACAATGGAGGAATAGTCCCGAGTTGCTGCAGGCTTACGACCCGACACTTGGGGGCTACATTATTTAAGTTGAGATTATATCGAATATGCAAGTCTCATGTCGCTGCAAGCATGCACCATGACACTTGGGGGCTAATGCAAAGTAATTTTTTGCTCATATTATTGAAGACCCGACTCATCATATTATACTGAGTCGGCCCTTGGGGGCTACCAATTGCTCCTGTCAACAGTTGAAGGTACAAAGCTTTTTTCATTATATTGAAGGGTCCATTGCTCAGTTGGTAAAGCACAAGGCTCTTGACTTTGTGGACGTGGATTCAAGTCCCATGATGGGGGTTACATCATATGATGTTATTTTCATTGAAGTATATATTAAGTCCCAACTCAATACTATCTTATTGAGCCGGCCCTTGGGGGCTACACATCATTGCTCAAATCTACATGATTATACCTACAAAGTCCCTGCTCATTATTGCATAATGACCCGGCCCTTGGGGACTACACTGGTTGAAGTTTTAATGAGTATAAGACTATTATAAGTCCTGTGTTGTCGCAAGCATGACAACCCGCACTTGGGGGCTACATAGTATGGAGTATTCAGTATTTACTAGTCACTGGGAGGAACAACATGGATTTCTTTGAAAGTGGCAGTATTTATATTGAAGCAAAGTCTTAAGCCACCACTTTGTTCTGCTCAAAGACTTGGGGGCTACAGGTATTATATTATTATCGAAGAAATATTTTCAAATTCTCTGATTGAGCAAACTAGGTTGACCCGGCGTCATCAATCATTATGACCCTGTGGCTGCAACCCGGCGTCATTAATAATCATGAACCGGCATTGGCAACAATCATGAACCGGTGTCTGCAACAATCATGACTCGAAATTATCAAGTTTTTATAACCCGACAGGCTTTGGCAAATGATAAAACCGGCAAGTTTTACATCTTCAAACCGGTTGAATATCAAATGAGTATTTCAAGACCAATATTTCTTAAACCGGCGCTTTGGAAGCCGATTCAAGTGGTTTATTCTTCACAATATTTTTCCTATAAGAAGCCAACATCAGCAATTTGAGTATGAAGCTGGTTATTGACCCGGATTTTCTAGAAGGAGGAAATGACAAAGGACTTAAGGACGATCAGGTGCCGGTCTACAAGAATTCTTAATCCGGAGCATAATCTGTCAAGTTTGTTCTTGTGTGTATGTTGCAGATCAGTTTAACATGGATAAATCCAAATTAAACTGGGGGCTAATGTCAGGGATATACCCCGCGGCGTAAACCGGCCGGAAGTATAACCCGGCCGGGCTTGGCGGTTTATTTTGAGACCCCGCTGAGACTTGGCGGTTCACCGGCGACCAGTTTGGACCTGGCGGTTCACGACTCATTGGTAATCCGGCGGGCGGGTGCGAGGAGCGACAAGACATGGTGGCCCAACGGGCGGTTCATGAAGGCCGGTTCACACTATGGTGGGCCGGTTTAAGAGGAAAGGCGTGAGGAATATTTGTCTTACAAAGAGCTAAGACCTGGACTTGTATCCGACTTGTAATACAAGATAGGCTAGTCCTAGTCCTACTAGGACTCCACATGTAACCCGCCCCTCTAACTTATATAAGGAGGGGCAGGGCTCCCCAAAACAGGGGACAGGCAAACAACAATTTCTAAGGCTAGACACAACTAGAGGAGAGCCGGTTTACGGCGACTCCCTCATGATCATAATGAGATCTAGCCTCAAACAGCATGTAGGGTTTTTACCGGATGATGTTTCCCGGGGCCCGAAGCTGTCTAAATCTCTGTCTTGTGTTGCGTCTCTCGATTCCGCTCAACCCCTCTCAAGCTACCACCTAGATGCGTTGGCCTCGCGACTAAGTCCTGGCACTAAGGACATCTGACGTGTTAATTCTACGACACCCTCCATGATGGTGTCTAGATTGGATCTCGGTATTCTGGACTCTGCGGTGGCTGGATGAAAATTTCGTCGACTCCCCTAGGGTTTCTGGAATATTAGGGTATTTATAGAGCAAAGAGTCAGTCCAGGGGGCAGCCGAGGTGGGCACAACCCACCTAGGCACACCTGGGCCTCCTGGCGCGCCCAGGTGGGTTGTCCCCTCCTCGGGACTCCCCCAGGTGCAACCAGGGCCCATTGTGTTCCTTCTGGTCCATAAAAAATCATCGTAAATTGGCGTGGTATTTGGACCCCTTCTGGTATTGATTTCATGCGATGTAAAAAACATGCAGAAAATAGCAACTGGCATTTGGCACTATGTCAATAGGTTAGTACCAAAAATGATAAAAATTACTATATAATGATTATAAAACATCCAAGATTAATAATAAAACAGCATGGAATAATCAAAAATTATAGATACGTTAGAGACGTATCACGGTGCTAGAGCTAGTTGGTACAAGCAGGCGTGCTAGTACCATGGAGAAGTTGGAATACAGTGGATATAACACCAATATAAATTTAGAATGAGTTCACAACAGTACCTAAGTGGTGATTTGCTTTATTATACTAACGGATCTCATGAGTTTTCTGTTGAGTTTTGTGTTGTGAAGTTTTCAAGTTTTGGGTAAAGATTTGATGGACTATGTAATAAGGAGTGGAAAGAGCCTAAGCTTGGGGATGCCCAAGGCACCCCAAGGTAATATTAAAGTACAACCAAGCATCTAAGCTTGGGGATGCCCCAGATGGCATCCCCTCTTTTGTCTTCAATCCATCGGTAAATTTACTTGAGGCTATATTTTTATTCACCACATGATATGAGTTTTGCTTGGAGCATCATTTTATTTTATTAGTATTTACTTGATGTTATTTCGAGTAATGTTTTGTATCTTTTAGTTCAATAAAAAGGTCAAGTGTAGCCTTTACCATGCTTATTTCGCAAGTCTATATGTTGTTGTTTTGAAAACAGAAAGTTTTCTATCATTGTCTCAATATTTGTGAATAGTCAGAACATGATAAAATCTTGAAATTTTTACAGAATGAGTAACAACAAATTTTATACAGTCTGGTAGCTTTTCAGAATTTTTGGGGTTAGGGAAGTATGATTCCTCTTGCATTCTTTACATATTTTTTTGTTTAGACTGATTGCTATTTATGCTTGCATTGTTTGCATACGTTTGCTTGTTTAATGATTCTGTTTGAGGATGGAAGTATTAAATAGGGATAATTGCATTTTTACCCCTAGTTGGTTCCTACCCATGGGTTTTGCCCTTACTTTTCGAGCTTGCTCAGTTTTGCCCTTACTTTTTCCGTCCAGGTCCCTCGAATGACCTTTGACCGTTTGACCAAAATTTTGAAAATTCATAACTAATTCATATGAACTCAGAAAAATGCAAATAAGATATCAAAATGTTCAGATAAACGTTACCTTTATGTGCATATCATTTGCATTCAGGACAAAAGCACCCTTTAAACTACCTGAGGTAATTAATGTTATTAACATTATTAAAAATAAAAATTATAAACAATATTTTTCATGAATAAAAATTACATGCAAATGTAGGTGATGTTTTCTGAACATCCCGATATCTTATTTGCATTTTTCTGAGTTCGTATCAACTTGTTATGAAGTTTCCAAATAATGGTCAAAGTCGTTAGAACATTCTTAACAAGATGATACGAACTCAGAAAAATGCAAATAAGATATCTGGATGTTTAGAAAACATCACATACATTTGCATGTAACTTTTATTCATGAAAAAAATATTGTTTATACCTTTTTTATTTTTAATAATGTTAATAACATTAATTACCTCAGGTAGTTTAAAGGGTGCTTTTGTCCTGAAAGAAAATGATATGCACATAAAGGTAATGTTTATCTGAACATTTTGATATCTTATTTGCATTTTTCTGAGTTTATATGAATTAGTTATGAATTTTCAAAGTTTTGGTCAAACGGTCAAAGGGCATTCGAGGGACCTGGACGGAAAAAGTAAGGGCAAAACTGAGCAAGCTCGAAAAGTAAGGGCAAAACCCGTGGGTAGGAACCAACTAGGGGTAAAAATGGAATTGTCCCTATTAAATATGCAGGGGCATTTAGTATGCGATGTCAAATTATAATTTTAGTGATTTTCTACAGTAGAGAATTATAAGGTTTTGCATGGATTTATACTAACTTATCTCATGAGTTCTTGTTGAGTTTTGTGTGCATGAAGTTTTCAAGATTCCGTGGAACTATGATATGTGAGGAATTAAGGAGACACAAGAGCTCAAGCTTGGGGATGCCAAAGGCATCCCTAATTAATATTTCAAGAAGTCTCAAGCATCTAAGCTTGGGGATGCCCCGGTTGACATTCCACCTTTCTTCTTCAACAATGATCGGTCAGTTTTGGTTGCGCCTAAGTTTTTGCTTTTTCACATGGTGTGTGCTAACCTTGGAATGTCATTTTATTTTCTTTTTCTTGCTGTTTGAATAAAGTACTTAAGATCTGAAATTTTATTTATGAGAGAGAGTCTTCACACAGCTACATAATTATTCAACTACCCAGTGATCTTCACTTATATCTTTTTGGAGTAGTTTGTCAGTTGCAAGAGGGATATAATAAAAACTTTCATAAAGAGCATTGAATATATGAGAAGTTTGATTCCTTGCATTTGTTTTGAGATATAAAGATGGTAATATTAGAGTCATGCTAGTGAGTAATTGTGGATTGGTAGAAATACTTGTGTTGAAGTTTGTGATTCCTGTAGCATGCACGTATGGTGAACAGTTATGTGATGAAGTCGGAGCATGATTTATTTTTTGATTGTCTTCCTTATGAGTGGCGGTCGGGGACAAGCGATGGTCTTTTCCTACCAATCTATCCCCCTAGGAGCATGCGTGTAGTACTTTGTTTCGATAGCTAATACATTTCTGCAAGAAGTATGTGAGTTCTTTATGACTAATGTTGAGTCCATGGTTTATACGCATTCTCACCCTTCCACCATTGGTATAGCCTCTCTAGTACTGCGCAACTTTCTCCAGTACATTAAACACACCATATACCTTTCTTCAAAACAGCCACCGTACCTACCTATTATGGCATTTCCATCACCATTCCGAGATATATTGCCATGCAACTGTTGGGGAACGTAGTAATTTCAAAAAAAAATCCTACGCACACGCAAGATCATGGTGATGCATAGCAACGAGAGGGAAGAGTGCCGTCCACGTACCCTCGTAGACCATAAGCCGAAGCGTTATGACAACGCGGTTGATGTAGTCGTACGTCTTCACGATCGACCGATCCTAGTACCGAACGTACGGCACCTCCGCGATCTGCACATGTTCAGCTCGCTGACGTCCCACGAACTCACGATCCAATAGAGCTTCGAGGGAGAGTTCCGTCAGCATGACGACGTGATGACGGTGTTGATGAAGCTACCGACGCAGGGCTTCGCCTAAGCACCGCTAAGATATGACCGAGGTGGATTATGGTGGAGGGGGCACCGCACACGGCTAAAGATCAATGATCAACTTGTGTGTCTTCGGGTGCCCCCCGCCCCCGTATATAAAGGAGCTAGGGGGAGGCGGCCGGCCAGGAGGAGGGCGCGCCAAGGGGGGAGTCCTACTCCCACCGGGAGTAAGACTCCTCCTTTCCTAGTAGGAGTAGGAGAAGGGGGAAGGAGGAGAGGAAAGGAAAGGCGCCGCCCGCCCTTGTCCAATTCGGACTAGAGGAGGGGCGGCCTGCCTTGGCCGCCCTCCTCTTCTCCACTAAGGCCCAATAGGCCCATTACACTCCCCGGGGGGTTCCGGTTAGGGGTGGCCATATAACCCGAAAACCAATTTACCGAACCGATTTAACCTGGACCGAAGCCGAAGTGACTGAAACCGAAACCTTCGGTACAAAGCTCGGTTAGCAATTCTAGAAAACCGAATTAAGTTTGGTGAATTCAGTCTGTACCCTCGGTCCACCGAACTGACCGAAGCACCGACGCCCTACACTTAATTCCTTTCCTGCCAGCTGCCGCACAACCGCAGCCCCGCATGGTCGCACCCGCACCCATAAAACTAGGTAACTAGCGCCTCCTCCTGCCCTCTTCCCAAAACGTGGCTCATCCCAAATCGCCTCCTCCCAAAATCGCGGCAGAGATCGACCCTTTCCCTCCCCAAGACCGCAAGTCTCGTGTCCCTAATCTGTACCTTTCATGGCCGCTTGATTTCTGTCTCCCCAGCATCCTATATGAGGTCCTATTCCTCGCTGTGCCGGCCGTCCGCCCAGATCCCTATCTTCTGTCCAACACACCGGCGGCGGCAGGTCAATTTCCGCACAAGAAGAATACTGTTGCTTTCCTGCAAAGTAAGTACAGTAGTTGATTTTTATTCTGTCATATTCTTGATTCCATCCAGATTAAAGTTTGTGATTTGATCCTTGTTGTCAGGTGCACTGTTCTTGTGTGAATCAAGGGGTGCTTTCTGCCTGAAGTTTTTGTCGTGAGAGGAAGTTGTGCGCTCTGTGCCAATTCATCTAGCATTAGCAACTATATAATATATTATATCCGACCATCCTCGCCTAGCCCTGCGACCCACATTTCCAGTAGCAGGTCTTTTCGGTGCAGACCCGAGGACCGAACTGAACGATCCAGAGACCAAACTCTCGGTTCTGTTAATTGGTACAGACTGATCGGTCCTTACTTTCTTAGAACCGAAAATCAAAAAACACCGAAGCACCGAACTGAACGGTTCGGGGGAAACGAACGCCCACCCCTAGTTCCGGTAACCCCCGGTACTCCGGTATATGCCCGAACTTGCCCAGAACATTTCCGAAGTCCAAACATAGTTATCCAATATATCAATCTTTATGTCTCGACCATTTCGAGACTCCTCGTCATGTCCGTTATCATATCCGGGACTCCGAACTACCTTCGATACATCAAAACACATAAACTCATAATACCGATCGTCACCAGAACGTTAAGCGTGCAGACCCTACGGGTTCGAGAACTATGTAGACATGACCGAGACACGTCTCCGGTCAATAACCAATAGTGGAACCTAGATGCTCATATTGGCTCCTACATATTCTACGAAGATCTTTATTGGTCAAACCGCATAACAACATACGTTGTTTCCTTTGTCATCGGTATGTTACTTGCCCGAGATTCGATCGTCGGTATCTCAATACCTAGCTCAATCTCGTTACCGGCAAGTCTCTTTACTC
This sequence comes from Aegilops bicornis, assembly GCA_021605145.1. Classification (NCBI taxonomy): domain Eukaryota; kingdom Viridiplantae; phylum Streptophyta; class Magnoliopsida; order Poales; family Poaceae; genus Aegilops; species Aegilops bicornis. The sequence goes on along the minus strand of CM038669.1, from coordinate 675,000,174 downwards.
GTTCCGTAATGCATCATCCCGCAACTAGCTCATTAGTCACATTGCTTGCTAGGCTTATAGTGATGTGCATTACCGAGAGGGCCTAGAGATACCTCTCCGACAATCGGAGTGACAAATCCTAATCTCGATCTATGCCAACTCAAAAAGTACCATCGAAACACCTGTAGAGCACCTTTATAATCACCCAGTTACGTTGTGACATTTGGTAGCACACAAAGTGTTCCTCCGGTAAACAGGAGTTGCATAATCTCATAGTCATAGGAACATGTATAAGTCATGAAGAAAGCAATAGCAACATACTAAACGATCAAGTGCTAAGCTAACGGATTGGGTCAAGTCAATCACATCATTCTCCTAATGATGTGATCCCGTTAATCAAATGACAACTCATGTCCATGGTTAGGAAACTTAACCATCTTTGACGAGCTAGTCAAGTAGAGGCATACTAGTGACACTATGTTTGTCTATGTATTCACACATGTATTATGTTTCCAGATAATACAATTCTAGCATGAATAATAAACATTTATCATGATATGAGGAAATAAATAATAACTTTATTATTGCCTCTAGGGCATATTTCCTTCAGTCTCCCACTTGCGCTTAGAGTCAATAATCTAGATTACACAAAGAATGATTCTAACACCCATGGAGTCTTGGTGATGATCATGTTTTGCTCGTGGAAGAGGCTTAGTCAATGGGTCTGCAACATTCAGATCCGTATGTATCTAATCTCTATGTCTCCCACTTGGACTTGATCCCAGATGGAATTGAAGCGTCTCTTGATGTGCTTGGTTCTCTTGTGAAATCTGGATTCCTTTGCGAAGGCAATCGCACCAGTATTGTCACAAAAGATTTTCATTGGACCCGATGCACTAGGTATGACACCTAGATCGGATATGAACTCCTTCATCCAGACTCCTTCATTCACTGCTTCCGAAGCAGCTATGTACTCCACTTCACACGTAGATCCCGCCATGACGCTTTGTTTAGAACTGCACCAACTAATAGCTCCACTGTTCAATATAAACACGTATCCGGTTTGCGATTTAGAATCGTCCGGATCAGTGTCAAAGCTTGCATCAATGTAACCATTTACAATGAGCTCTTTGTCACCTCCATAAACGAGAAACACATCCTTAGTCATTTTCAGGTATTTCAGGATGTTCTTGACCGCTATCCAATGATCCACTCCTGGATTACTTTGGTACCTCCCTGCTAAACTAATAGCAAGGCACACATCAGTTCTGGTACACAGAATTGCATACATGATAGAGCCTATGGCTGAAGCATAGGGAACATTTTTCATTTTCTCTCTATCTTATGCAGTGGTCGGGCATTGAGTCTGACTCAACTTCACACCTTATAACACAGGCAAGAACCCTTTATTTGCTTGATTCATTTTGAAATTTTTCAAAACTTTATCAAGGTATGTGCTTTGTGAAAGTCCAATTAAGCGTCTTGATCTATTTCTATAGATCTTGATGCCCAATATGTAAGCAGCTTCATCGAGGTCTTTCATTGATAAACTCTTATTCAAGTATCCTTTTATGCTATCCAGAAATTATATATCATTTCCAATCAACAATATGTCATCTACATATAGTATTAGAAATGCTATAGAGCTCCCACTCACTTTCTTGTAAATACAGGCTTCTCCAAAAGTCTGTATAAAACCATATGCTTTGATCACACTATCAAAACGTTTATTCCAACTCTGAGAGGCTTGCACCAGTCCATAAATGGATCACTAGAGCTTGCATACTTTGTTAGCACCTTTCGGATCGACAAAACCTTCTGGTTGCATCATATACAACTCATCTTCCAGAAATCCATTCAGGAATGCAGTTTTGACATCCATTTGCCAAATTTCACAATCATAAAATGCGGCAACTACTAACATGATTCGGACAGACTTAAGCATCGCTACGGGTGAGAAAGTCTCATCATAGGCAACCCCTTGAACTTGTCGAAAACCTTTCGCAACAACTCGAGCTTTGTAGACAGTAACATTACCGTCCGCGTCAGTCTTCTTCTTGAAGATCCATTTATTCTCGATGGCTTGCCGATCATCAGGCAAGTCAACCAAAGTCCATACTTTGTTCTCATACATGGATCCCATCTTAGATTTCATGGACTCAAGCCATTTTTCGGAATCTGGGCCCACCATCGCTTCTTCATAGTTCGTAGGTTCGCCATGGTCAAGCAACATGACTTCCAGAATAGGATTACCGTACCACTCTGGTGCGGATCTTACTCTGGTTGACCTACGAGGTTCGGTAGTAACTTGATCTGAAGTTTCATGATCAATATCATTAGCTTCCTCACTAATTGGTGTAGGTGTGACAGAACCAGTTTCGTGATGAACTACTTTCCAATAAGGGAGCAGGTACGATTACCTCATCAAGTTCTACTTTGCTCCCACTCACTTCTTTCGAGAGAAACTCCTTCTCTAGAAAGGATCCATTCTTAGCAACAAATGTCTTGCCTTCGGATCTGTGATAGAAGGTGTACCCAACAGTTTCCTTTGGGTATCCTATGAAGACACATTTCTCTGACTTGGGTTCGAGCTTATCAGGTTGAAGCTTTTTCACATAAGCATCGCAGCCCCAAACTTTAAGAAACGACAACTTTGGTTTCTTGCCAAACCATAGTTCATAAGGCGTCGTCTCAATGGATTTCGATGGTGCCCTATTTAACGTGAATGCAGCCGTCTCTAAAGCATAACCCCAAAACAATAGCTGTAAATTAGTAAGAGACATCATAGATCGCACCATATCTAGTAAAGTACGATTACGACGTTCGGACACACCATTTCGTTGTGGTGTTCCGGGTGGCGTGAGTTGCGAAATTATTCCGCATTGTTTCAAATGTAGACCAAACTCGTAACTCGAATATTCTCCTCCACGATCATATCGTAGAGACTTTATTTTTCTTTTTACCATGATTTTCCACTTCACTCTGAAATTCTTTGAACTTTTCAAATGTTTCAGACTTATGTTTCATTAAGTAGATATACCCATATCTGCTCAAATCATCTGTGAAGGTGAGAAAATAACGATATCCGCCGCGAGCCTCAATATTCATTGGACCACACACATCATTATGTATGATTTCCAACAAATCTGTTGCTTGCTCCATTGTTCCGGAGAACGGCGTTTTAGTCATCTTGCCCATGAGGCATAGTTCGGAAGTACCAAGTGATTCATAATCAAGTGATTCCAGAAGTCCATCAGTATGGAGTTTCTTCATGCGCTTTACACCAATATGACCCAAACGGCAGTGCCACAAATACGTTGCACTATCATTATCAACTCTGCATCTTTTGGCTTCAACATTATGAATATGTGTATCACTACTATCGAGATTCAAGACAAATAGACCACTCTTTAAGGGTGCATGACCATAAAAGATATTACTCATATAAATAGAACAACCATTATTCTCAGATTTAAATGAATAACCTTCTCTCATCAACAAGATCCAGATATAATGTTCATGCTTAACTTTGGCACCAAATAACAATTATTCATGTCTAAAACTAATCCCGAAGATAGATGTAGAGGTAGCGTGCCGATGGCGATCACATCGACTTTGGAACATTTCCCACGCGCATTGTCACCTCGACCTTAGCCAATCTTCGCTCAATCCGTAGTCCCTGTTTCGAGTTGCAAATATTAGCAACAGAACCAGTATCAAATACCCAGGTGCTACTGCGAGCTCTAGTAAGGTACACATCAATAACATGTATATCACATATACCTTTGTCCACCTTGCCATCCTTCTTATCCGCCAAATACTTGGGGCAGTTCCGCTTCCAGTGGCCAGCCCCTTTGCAGTAGAAGCACTCAGTCTCAGGCTTAGGTCCAGACTTGGGTTTCTTCTCCTGAGCGGCAACTTGTTTGCCGTTCTCCCTAAAGTTCCCATTCTTCTTCCCTTTACCCTTTTTCTTGAAACCGGTGGTCTTGTTGACCATCAACACTTGATGCTCCTTCTTGATTTCTACCTCCGCAGCCTTTAGCATCGCGAAGAGCTCGGGAATAGTCTTTTCCATCCCTTGCATATTATAGTTCATCACGAAGCTCTTGTAGCTTGGTGGCAGTGATTGAAGAATTCTGTCAATGACACTATCATCAGGAAGATTAACTCCCAGTTGAATCAAGTGATTATTAGACCCATACATTTTGAGTATATGTTCACTGACAGAACTATTCTCCTCCATCTTGCAGCTATAGAACTTATTGGAGACTTCATTTCTCTCAATCCGGGCATTTTCTTGAAATATTAACTTCAACTCCTGGAACATCTCATATGCTCCATGACGTTCAAAACATCGTTGAAGTCCTGGTTCTAAGCCGTAAAGGATGGCACACTGAACTACCGAGTAGTCATCAGCTTTGCTCTGCCAGACGTTCTTAACATCGTCAGTTGCATCTGCAGCAGGCCTGGCACCCAGCGGTGCTTCTAGGACGTAATTCTTCTATGCAGCAATGAGAATAATCCTAAAGTTACGGACCCAGCCCGTGTAATTGCTACCATCATCTTCCAACTTTGCTTTCTCAAGGAACGCGTTAAAATTCAACGGAACAACAGCACGGGCCATCTATCTACAACAACATAGGCAAGCAAAATACTATCAGGTACTAAGTTCATGATAAATTTAAGTTCAATTAATCATATTACTTAAGAACTCCCACCTAGATAGACATCCCTCTAATCATCTAAGTGATCACGTGATCTGAATCAACTAAACCAAAACCGATCATCACGTGATATGGAGTAGTTTTCAATGGTGAATATCACTATGTTGATCATATCTACTATATGACTCATGTTCAACCTTTCGGTCTCAGTGTTCCGAGGCCATATCTGCATATGCTAGGCTCGTCAAGTTTAACCCGAGTATTTCTACGTGTGCAAAACTGTCTTGCACCCGTTGTAGGTGAACGTTGAGCTTATCACACCCGATCATCACGTGGTGTCTCGGCACGATGAACTTTGGCAACGGTGCATACTCAGGGAGAACACTTATACCTTGAAATTTAGTGAGAGATCATCTTATAATGCTACCGTCAATCAAAGCAGAATAAGATGCATAAAGGATAAACATCACATGCAATCAATATAAGTGATATGATATGGCCATCATCATCTTGTGCCTTTGATCTCCATCTCCAAAGCACCGTCATGATCACCATCATCACCGGCGTGACACCTTGATCTCCATCGTAGCATCGTTGTCGTCTTGCCAACTATTGTTTCTACGACTATCGCTACTGCTTAGTGATAAAGTAAAAACAATTACAGGGCGATTGCATTGCATACAATAAAGCGACAACCATATGGCTCCTGCCAGTTGCCGATAACTATGTTACAAAACATGATCATCTCATACAATAAATTTAGCATCATGTCTTGACCATATCACATCACAACATGCCCTGCAAAAACAAGTTAGACGTCCTCTACTTTGTTGTTGCAAGTTTTACGTGGCTGCTACGGGCTAAGCAAGAACCGTTCTTACCTACGCATCAAAACCACAACGATATTTAATCAAGTTAGTGATGTTTTAACCTTCAACAAGGACCGGGTGTAGTCACACTCGGCTATGTGCAAAGCACGTCGGTAGAACCAGTCTCGCGTAAGCGTACGCGTAATGTAGGTCCGGGCCGCTTCATCCAACAATACCGCTGAACCAAAGTATGACATGCTGGTAAGCAGTATGACTTGTATCGACCACAACTCATTTGTGTTCTTGATGACCCACAAGTGTAGGAGATCTATCGTAGTCCTTTCGGTAAGTAAGAGTGTCGAACCCAACGAGGAGCAGAAGGAAATGACAAGCGGTTTTCAGTAAGGTATTATATGCAAGCACTGAAATTATCGGTAACAGATAGTTTTGTGATAAGGTAATTTGTAACGGGTAACAAGCAATGAAAGTAAATAAGGTGCAGCAAGGTGGCCCCATCCTTTTTGTAGCAAAGGACAAGCCTGGACAAGTTCTTATATAGAGAACAGTGCTCCCGAGGACACATGGGTATTATCGTCAAGCTAGTTTTCATCACGCTCATATGATTCACGTTTGTTACTTTGATAATTTGATATGTGAGTGGACCGGTGCTTGGGTACTGCCCTTTCTTGGACAAGCATCCAACTTATGATTAACCCCTATTACAAGCATCCGCAACTACAAAAGAAGTATTAAGGTAAACCTAACCATAGCATGAAACAAGTGGACCCAAATTAGCCCCTTACGAAGCAACGCTTAAACTAGGGTTTAAGCTTCTGTCACTCTAGCAACCCATCATCTACTTATTACTTCCCAATGCCTTCTTCTAGGCCCAAATAATGGTGAAGTGTTATGTAGTCGACGTTCACATAACACCACTAGAGGCTAGACAACATACATCTCATCAAAATATCGAACAAATACCAAATTCACATGACTACTAATAGCAAGACTTCTCCCGTGTCCTCAGGAATAAACGTAACTACTCACAAAGCATATTCATGTTCATAATCAAAGGGGTATTAATATGCATTAAGGATCTGAACATATGATCTTCCACCAAGTAAACCAATTAGCATCAACTACAAGGAGTAATTAACACTACTAGCAACCCACATGTACTAATCTGAGGTTTTGATACAAAGATTGGATACAAGAGATGAACTAGGGTTTGAGAGGAGATGGTGCTGGGGAAGATGTTGATGGAGATTGACCCCCTCCCTACGAGAGCATCGTTGGTGATGACAATGGTGATGATTTCCCCCTCCCGGGGGGAAGTTTCCCCGGCAGAACAGCTCTGCAGGAGCCCTAGATTGGTTCCGCCAAGGTTCCGCCTCGTGGCGGTGGAGTTTCGTCCTGAAATCTTGCTTATGATTTTTTCCAGGGTAAAAGCCTTCATATAGCAGAAGATGGACACCGGAGGGCTGCCAGGTGGCCCACGAGGCAGGGAACGCGCCCAGGAGGGTAGGGCGCGCCCCCCACCCTCGTGGATGGTGGGTGGCCCCCCTCAGGTATTTCTTCCACTCAATAATTTTTATTAAATCCAAAAATGACTTTTTTGGAGTTTCAGGACTTTTGGAGCTGCGCAGAATAGGACTCTAACATTTGCTTCTTTTCTAGCCCAAAATCCCATCTTCCGGCATTCTCCCTCTTCATGTAAACCTTGTAAAATAAGAGAGAATAGCCATAAGTATTGTGACATAACGTGTAATAACAGTCCATTATGCAATAAATTTTGATATAAAAGCATGATGCAAAATGGACGTATCAACTCCCCCAAGCTTAGACCTTGTTTGTCCTCAAACGGAAGCCGATATCGAAAAATATGTCCACATGTTTAGAGATCGAGGTGTCGATAAAATAAAATACGGACATGAGGGCATCATGATCATTCTTATAATAGCAATATAAATATAATTTGTCATATGATTTCTTATGCTCAAGTAACAATCTATCCATGATGTCAAGTATGAATCAGAAACTTCATTGAGAACCAACAAACTATGATCTCAGTCATTGGAGCAATTGCAATTTATCATAACATGGGAAAGAGTCAATATAAGAGCTTTTCAGCAAGTCCACATACTCAACTATCATTGAGTCTTTCACAATTGCTAACACTCATGCAATACTTATGGTTATGGAGTTCTAATCAGACACAGAGAAAGATAGGGGCTTATAGTGTTGCCTCTCAACCTTTTACCTCAAGGGTAATGTCAACAATAATAGTTCATGCTAACTTATATCCAATTGGATAAATATATCAGGATATTTCCAACACGAGGTGCTTGCTAAAGGATAAAATGTAAAAAGGAAAGGTGAAGATCACCATGACTCTTGCATAAGGTAAAAGTAAAAGATAGGCCCTTCGCGGAGGGAAGCAGAGGTTGTCATGTGCTTTATGGTTGGATGCACGAAATCTTAATGCAAAAGAACATCACTTTATATTGCCACTTGTGATACGAACCTTTATTGTGCAGTCCATCGCTTTTATTACTTCCATACCACAAGATCATATAAAGCTTATTTTCTCCACACTAATAAGTCATACATATTTAGAGAGCAATTTTTATTGCATGCAACATGACAACTTACTTGAAGGTTCTTACTCAATCCATAGGTAGATATGGTGGACTCTCATGGCAAAACTGGGTTTAAGGATATTTTGAAGCACAAGTAGTATCTCTACTTAGTGCAAGGAATTTGGCTAGCATGAGGGGGAAAGGCAAACTCAACATGTTGGATGATCCATGACAATATATTTTAATTAAGATGTGAGAAAACATAACCCATTACGTTGTCTTCCTTGTCCAACATCAACTCTTTAGCATGTCATACTTTAATGAGTGCGCACAATCATAAAAGATGTCCAAGATAGTATATTTATATGTGAGAACCTCTCTTTCTTTATTACTTCCTATTAATTGCAACGATGACCAAAACTATGTTTGCCAACTCTCAACAACTTTTAATCATCATACTCTTTATATGTGAAGTCATTACTCTCCATAAGATCAATATGATCTCTTAATTTCTTTTTATTCTTTTTCTTTCTTTAAGATCATAGCAAGATAGCAAAGCCCTTGACTCAACAGTAATCTTTATTATATATAGCTCATGGACTTGATTACATAGAAGGATCATAAGGCAAACTCAAAACTAAATCATACCAAAGCTTTATTGTACTAGATCAAGATATTACCAAAAGGATCGAACTAGGAAAAACGGTAAAGATAGGAGTGTCATGGTGATACGATACCGGGGCACCTCCCCCAAGCTTGGCAGTTGCCAAGGGGAGTGCCCATACCAATATAATTAGTTCCTCGGAGGTGGTGATGATAAAGTTGTTGATGATGTGGGCTTGTCGTCCGTCTTCCAAGGCATAGGCTCACCATCATAGAAGGATGATCGAGTCTCTGGGATCCTCAAATCTGCAGCCAAACTCATCCTCTTGAATCTATATTCATACTCACAGTTTTGATTTTGCAGGTCCTAGATCTGGGATTGGAGGTGCTCGATTTTCTCATGAAGCTTGAAGATGGTCTCCCCAATGTTCTTGGCGTCAAGCTTGTGGTTGTTGGTGAACTCCGCGATCATCATCTGGTTGGCGTTGAGTCCGTGTTCCACCATCCCTTGGCACTCGAAAACTTGTTGTTCCATTGTTTTGAGCTTTGTCTCCACGCTTCCGGTACTCCTTGGTCCCTCCACATCGCGGATGTGCAGCACCCCCTCACGCATCTCAATGGTTTGAGCGTGGTGCAGCACCTCCGCAAGGTAGGGGTTGATGACCCTCTTGAAAAAATTGTCCTTGGGAGGCACTTGAAGACGTCATGGTGCTCTAGATCTGTCAGAAAAACAGCTCGAAACAAAGACAGAGGATATTTTCGTGATACGGTGGTCAAAACCTTTGGGAGATTATATAATGAATTTTTACCGACCAAAAGAAGTATCGTGCAAGAAAACGGAGTCCGGAGAGCACACAAGGTGCCCACGAGGCAGGGGGCGTGCCCAGGGGGGTAGGGCGCGCCCTCCACCCTCGTGGACGCCTCGTGTCTTTCCCGGACTACTTCTTATTTTCCTATTTTCTTAAATAATTCAAAACGGAGAAAAATTGTTGTAAGAATTGTTTTGGAGTCTGTTTACTTACCGTACCACATACCTATTCCTTTTCGGAGTCTGAAACGTTCTGGAAAGTGTCTCTTATGTATTCTTCCGTATTAGTTTCAACATTTACAGGATTACCTGAGATATAATGTTTGATTCTTTGACCGTTAACCACCTTCGGATTTGTGCCTTCGAAGTTGTTGATTTTTATGGCACCGGAACAATAGACTTCCTCGATAACGTAACGGCCTTCCCATTTAGATAGAAGTTTTCCTGCAAAAAATGTTAAATGAGAGTTGTAGAGCAACACATAATCACCAACATTAAACTCACGCTTTTGTATCCTTTTGTCATGCCATCCTTTAACTTTTTCTTTAAACAGCTTGGCATTCTCATAGGCTTGGGTTCTCCATTCATTAAGTGAGCTAATGTCAAATAACCTCTTCTCACCGGCAAGTTTGAAATCATAATTGAGCTCTTTAATAGCCCAATATGCCTTATGTTCTAGTTCGAGAGGTAACTGACATGCTTTTCCATAAACCATTTTATATGGAGACATACTCATAGGATTTTTATATGCAGTTCTATAAGCCCATAATGCATCATCAAGTTTCTTGGACCAATTCTTTCTAGATCTATTAATAGTCTTTTGCAAAATTAATTTGAGCTCTCTGTTACTCAATTCTACCTGACCACTAGACTGAGGATGATAAGGAGATGCAATTCTATGATTAACATCATACTTAGCAAGCATTTTACGAAAAGCACCATGAATAAAATGTGAACCACCATCAGTCATTAAGTATCTAGGGACTCCAAACCTCAGAAAAATAACTTCTTTAAGCATCTTAATAGAGGTGTTATGATCAGCACTACTAGTTGGAATAGCTTCTACCCACTTAGTAACGTAATCAACATCAATTAATATATGTGTAAAACCATTAGAGGAAGGAAACGGCCCCATATAATGAAAGCCCCAAACATCAAATGGTTCAATAACAAGAGAATAATTCATAGGCATTTCTTGACGTCTACTAATATTACCAATTCTTTGACATTCATCACAAGACAAGAAAATCTTACGGGCATCCTTGAAGAGAGTAGGCCAATAAAAACCAGATTGCAATACCGTATGTGCAGTTCTATCTCCAGCGTGGTGTCCTCCATAAGCCTCGGAGTGACACTTGCGTAGGATCTGTTCCTGTTCATGCTCAGGTACACAACGTCTAATAACACCATCTACTCCTTCTTTATAAAGGTGTGGGTCATCCCAGAAGTAATGTCTTAAATCATAGAAGAACTTTTTCTTTTGCTGGTATGTGAAACTAGGTGGTATGAATTTAGCAACAATGTAATTAGCATAATCAGCATACCATGGAGCAGTACGAGAAGACAGCTAATTGTTCATCAGGAAAGCTATCATAAATAGGTAGTGGGTCATCAAGAACATTCTCTAACCTAGACAAGTAGTCTACAACAGGGTTCTCAGCTCCCTTTCTATCAATAATATGCAAATCAAATTCTTGTAGTAGGAGAACCCATCTAATAAGTCTAGGTTTATCATCTTAATTTTCCATAAGATATTTAATAGCAGCATGATCAGTGTGAATAGTTACTTTCGAATCAACAATATAAGGTCTGAACTTATCACAAGCAAATACTGTTGGGGAACGTAGTAATTTCAAAAAAATTCCTACGCACATGCAAGACCATGGTGATGGCATAGCAACGAGAGGGGAGAGTGTCTGTCCACGTATCCTCGTGAACCCGAAGCGAAGCGTTATAACAACGCTGCGGTTGATGTAGTCAGACGTCTTCACGATCCGACCGATCCAAGTACCGAACGTGACGGCACCTCCGTGTTCAGCACACGTTCAGCTCGATGACGATCCCGGGCTCCGATCCAGCAAAGCGTCGGGGATGAGTTCCACAAGACGACGGCGTGGTAGCGATGATGATGCTCCACCGACGCAGGGCTTCGCCTAAGCTCATGACGATATGACTTCACCGGGCGGGGCTTCGCCTAAGCTCATGACGATATGACCGAAGTGGAAGATGGTGGATGGGGGCACCGCACACTGCTAAGGAACGATCGGTAGATCAACTTCTGTGTCATTGGGTGCCCCCTGCCCCCGTATATAAAGGATCAAGGGAGGAGGTGGCCGGCCCAAGGGGGGAGGCGCACCAAGGTGGAGTCCTACTCCCACCGAGTAGGACTCCTCCTTTCCTAGTAGGAGTAGGAGAGAAGGAAGGGAAGGGAGGAAGGGTGCGCCCTCCCTTAGTCCAATTCGGACTAGGCCTTGGGGGGCGCGCGGCCTGCCCTAGGCAACCCCTCTCTCTTTCCCGCAGGGCCCAATAAGGCCCAATACTTCTCCCCGGCGAATTCCCGTAACTCCCCGGTACTCCAAAAAATACCCGAATCATTCGAACCTTTCCGAACTCCGAATATAGTCGTCCAATATATCGATCTTTACGTCTCAACCATTTCGAGACTCCTCGTCATGTCCCCGATCTCATCCGGGACTCGAACTCCTTCGGTACATCAAAACTCATAAACTCATAATATAAGCATCGCCATCGAAACCTTAAGCGTGCGGACCCTACGGGCTCGAGAACTATGTAGACATGACCTAGAACCATTCTCGGTCAATAACCAATAGCGGAACCTGGATGCCCATATTGGTTCCTACATATTCTACGAAGATCTTTATCGGTCAAACTGCATAACAACATATGTTGTTCCCTTTGTCATCGGTATGTTACTTGCCCGAGATTTGATCGTCGGTATCCAATATCTAGTTCAATCTCGTTACCGGCAAGTCTCTTTACTCGTTACGTAATGCATCATCCCGTAACTAACTCATTAGCTACATTGCTTGCAAGGCTTATAGTGATGTGCATTACCGAGAGGGCGGAGATACCTCTCCGCCAATCGGAGTGACAAAACCTAATCTCGAAATACGCCAACCCAACAAGTACCTTTGGAGACACCTGTAGTACTCCTTTATAATCACCCAGTTACGTTGTGACGTTTGGTAGTACCCAAAGTGTTCCTCCGGTAAATGGGAGTTGCATAATCTCATAGTTATAGGAACATGTATAGGTCATGAATAAAGCAATAGCAACATACTAAATGATCAAGTGCTAGGCTAACGGAATGGGTCATGTCAATCAGATCATTCTCCTAATGATGTGATCCCGTTAATCAAATGACAACTCATGTCTATGGTTAGGAAACATAACCATCTTTGATTAACAAGCTAGTCAAGTAGAGGCGTACTAGTGACACTCTGTTTGTCTATGTATTCACACATGTATTATGTTTCCGGTTAATACAATTCTAGCATGAATAATAAACATTTATCATGATATAAGGAAATAAATAATAACTTTATTATTGCCTCTAGGGCATATTTCCTTCAGTCTCCCACTTGCACTAGAGTCAATAATCTAGTTCACATCGCCATGTGATTTAACATCAATAGTTCACATCTATATGTGGTTAACACCCATAGTTCACATCGACATGTGACCAACACCCAAAGGGTTTACTAGAGTTAGTAATCTAGTTCACATCGCTATGTGATTAGCACCCAAAGAGTACTAAGGTGTGATCATGTTTTGCTTGTGAGATAATTTTAGTCAACGGGTCTGTCACATTCAGAGCCGTAAGTATTTTGCAAATTTCTATGTCTACAATGCTCTGCACGGAGCTACTCTAGCTAATTGCTCCCACTTTCAATATGTATCCAGATTGAGACTCGAGTCATCTAGATTAGTGTTAAAACTTGCATCGGCGTAACCCTTTACGCATTTAACCTTTTTTCACTTCCATAATCGAGAAACATATCCTTATTTTACTAAGGATAATTTTGACTGCTGTCCATTGATCTACTCCTAGATCTCTATTGCACTCCCTTGCCAAGCTTAGTGGTAGGGTATGCAATAGATCTGGTACACAACATGACATACTTTATAGAACCTATGGCTGATGCATAGGGAATGACTTTCATTCTCTTTCTATCTTCTGCCGTGGTCGGGTTTTGAGTCTTACTCAATCTCACACCTTGTAACACTGGTAAGAACTCTTAGTTTCTATGTTCCCTTTTGAACTAGTTCAAAATCTTGTCAAGGTATGTATTCATTGAAAAACATATCAAGCGTCTTGATCTATCTCTATAGATCTTGATGCTCAATATGTAAGCAGCTTCACCGAGGTCTTTCTTTGAAAAACTCCTTTCAAATACTCCTTTATGCTTTGCAGAATAATTCTACATTATTTCCGATCAACAATATGTCATTCACATATACTTATCAGAAATGCTGTAGTGCTCCCACTCACTTTGTTGTAAATACAGGCTTCACCGCAAGTCTGTATAAAACTATATGCTTTGATCAACTTATCAAAGCGTGTATTCCAACTCTGAGATGCTTGCACCAGTCCATAGATGGATCGCTGGAGCTTGCACATTTTGTTAGCACCTTTAGGATTGACAAAATCTTACGGTTGCATCATATACAACTCTTCTTTAAGAAAACCATTAAGTAATGCAGTTTTGACATCCATTTGCCAGATTTCATAAAATGTGGCAATTGCTAACATGATTCAGACAGACTTTTAAGCATCGATACGAGTGAGAAAATCTCATTGTATTCCACATCTTGAACTTTGTCAAAAACCTTTTTTTGACAAGTCTAGCTTTGTAGATAGTAACACTACTATCAGTGTCCGTCTTCCTCTTGAAGATCCATTTATTTAACTTGACTTGCTGATCATCGAGCAGGTCAACCAAAGTCCACACTTTGTTCTTATATATGGATCCTATCTCAGATTTTATGGCCTCAAGCCATTTCACGGAATCTGGGCTCATCATTGCTTCCTCATAGTTCGTAGGTTCATCATGGTCTAGTAACATGACTTCTAGAACACGATTACCGTACCACTCTGGTGCGGATTTTACTCTGGAAGACCTACGAGGTTTGGTAGCAACTTGATCTGAAGTTTCATGATCATCATCATTAACTTCCTCACTAATTGGTGTAGGAATCACTGGAACTGATTTCTGTGATGAACTACTTTCCAATAAGGGAGAAGGTACAATTACCTCATCAAGTTCTACTTTTCTCCCACTCACTTCTTTCGAGAGAAACTTCTTCTCTAGAAAGGATCCATCTTAGCAACAAATATCTTGCTTTCGGATCTGTGATAGAAGGTGTACCCAATAGTTCCCTTTGGGTATTCTATGAGGACGCACTTTTCCGATTTGGGTTCGAGCTTATCAGGTTGAAACCTTTTCATATAAGCATCGAAACTCCAAGCTTTAAGAAACGACAGCTTAGGTTTCATCGCTAAACCATAGTTCATACGGTGTCATCTCAACGGATTTAGATGGTGCCCTATTAAACGTGAATGCAGCTGTCTCTAATGCATAACCCCAAAACGATAGTGGTAAATCGGTAAGATACATCATAGATCGCACCATATCCAATAAAGTCTTGATTCTGACGTTCGGACACACCATAACATTGTGGTGTTCGGTGGCGTGAGCTGTGAAACTATTCCACATTATTTTAATTGAAGACCAAACTTCGTAACTCAATTATTCGTCTCATGATCAGATCGCAGAAACTTTATTTTCTTGTTACGATGATTTTTCCACTTCACTCTGAAATTCTTTGAACTTTTCAACTATTTCAGACTTATGTTTCATCAAGAAGATATACGCATATCTGCTCAAATCATCTGTGAAGGTCAGAAAATAACGATACTTGCCGTGAGCTTTAACACTCATCGGACCGCATACATCAGTATGGATTATTTCCAATAAGTCATTTGCTCGCTCCATTGTTCCGGAGAAGCGAGTCTTTAGTCATCTTGCCCATAAGGCATGGTTCGCAAGCATCAAGTGATTCATAATCAAGTGATTCCAAAATCCCATCGGCATGGAGTTTCTTCATGCGCTTTACACCAATATGACCTAAGCGGCGGTGCCACAAATAAGTTGCACTATCATTATTAACTTTGCATCTTTTGGCATCAATATTATGAATATGTGTATCACTACGATCGAGATCCAACAACTATTTTTATTGGGTGTATGACCATTGAAGGTTTTATTCATTTAAACAGAACAACAATTATTCTTTGACTTTAAATGAATAACCGTTCTGAAAACTATTTTCATTGGGTGTATGACCATCGAAGGTTTTATTCATTTAAACAGAACAACAATTATTCTTTGACTTTAAATGAATAACCGTTTTGCAATAAACATGATCAAATCATATTCATGCTCAACGCAAACACCAAATAACATTTATTTAGGTTTAACACTAATCCCGAAAGTATAGGGAGTGTGCGATGATGATCATATCAATCTTGGAACTACTTCCAACACTCATCGTCACTTCCCCTTCAACTAGTCTCTGTTTATTCGTAACTCCTGTTTGAGTTACTAATCTCAGCAACCGAACAAGTATCAAATACTCAGGGGCTACTATAAACACTAGTAAGGCACACATCAATAACCTGTATATCAAATATACTTTTGTTCAATTTGCCATCCTTCTTATCCGCCAAATACTTGGGGTAGTTCCGCTTCCAGTGACCAGTTCCATTGCAGCAAAAGCACTTAGTCTCAGGCTTAGGTCCAGACTTGGGCTTCTTCACTCGAACAGCAACTTGCTTGCCGTTCTTCTCGAAGTTCCCCTTCTTCCCTTTGCCCTTTTCCTTGAAACTAGTGGTCTTGTCAATCATCAACACTTGATGCTCTTTTCTTGATCTCTACCTTCGTCGATTTCAGCATCACGAAGAGCTTGGGAATTACTTTTGTCATCTCTTGCATATTATAGTTCATCACGAAGTTCTACTAACTTGGTGATGGTGACTAGAGAATTCTGTCAATCACTATCTTATCTGGAAGATTAACTCCCAATTGATTCAAGCGATTGAAGTACCCAGACAATCTGAGCACATGCTCACTAGTTGAGCGATTCTCCTCCATCTTTTAGCTATAGAACTTGCTGGAGACCTCATATCTCTCAACTCGGGTATTTGCTTGAAATATTAACTTCAATTCCTGGAACATCTCATATGGTCCATGATGTTCAAAACGTCTTTGAAGTCCCGATTCTAAGCCTTTAAGTATGGTGCACTAAACTATCAAGTAGTCATCATATTGAGCTAGCCAAACGTTCATAACGTCTGCATCTGCTCCTGCAATAGGTTTGTCACCTAGCGGTGCATTAAGGACATAATTCTTCTGTGAAGCAATGAGGATAAACCTCAGATCACGGATCCAATCCGCATCATTGCTACTAACATTTTTCAACATAATTTTTCTCTAGGAACATATCAAAACAAACATATAAAAGCATAGGGAAGCAACAACGCGAGCTATTGATCTACAACATAATTTGCAAAATACTACCAAGACTAAGTTCATGATAAATTAAAGTTCAATTAATCATATTACTTTAGAACTCCCACTTAGACAGACATCTCTCTAGTCATCTAAGTGATTACTGTTGGGGAACGTAGTAATTTCAAAAAATTTCCTACGATCACGCAAGACCATGGTGATGGCATAGCAACGAGAGGGAAGAGTGTCCGTCCACGTACCCTCGTAGACCGAAAGCGGAAGCGTTATAACAACGCGGTTGATGTGATGTAGTCGTGCGTCTTCACGATCCGACCGATCCAAGCACCGAGCGTCACGGCACCTCCGAGTTACGCACGTTCAGCTCGATGGCGATCCCGAACTCCGATCCAGCAAAGTGTCGGGGATGAGTTCCGTCGACCTGACGGCGTGGTAGCGATGATGATGCTCCACCGACGCAGGGCTTCGCCTAAGCTCCGCGACGATATGACTTCTCCGGCGCAGGCTTTCGCCTAAGCTCATGACGATATGACGAAGTGGAATATGGTGGAAGGGGCACCGCACACGGCTAAGGAAAGATCCGTAGATCAACTTGTGTGTCTTGGGGTGCCCCTGCCCCGTATATAAAGGAGCCAAGGGGAAGGTGGCCGGCCCTAGGGGAGGCGCACCAAGGAGGAGTCCTACTCCCACCGGGAGTAGGACTCCCCCCCCTCTCCTAGTTGGACTAGGATTGGAGGAGGGGGAAGAGGGAAGGGGCGCCGCCCCCCCCTTCCTTGTCCTATTCGGACTAGAGGGGGGAGGGGGGCGCGCAGCCCACCTTGGCCTGCCCTTCCTCTTCTCCCATGGCCCATTAAGGCCCATGGACCTCCCGGGGGGTTCCGGTAACCTCCCGGTACTCCGGTAAAATCCCGATTTCACAAGGAACACTTCCGATGTCCAAATGTAGGCTTCCAATATATCAATATTTATGTCTCGACCATTTCGAGACTCCTCGTCATGTCCGTGATCACATCCGGGACTCGAACAACCTTGATTGCATCAATACTTATAAACTCATTATGAGCTGTCATCGAAGCGTTAAGCGTGCGGACCCTACGGGTTCGAGAACTATGTAGACATGACCTAGAACCATTCTCGGTCAATAACCAATAAGCGGAACCTGGATGCCCATATTGGTTCCTACATATTCTCTGAAGATCTTTATCGGTCAAACCGCATAACGACATATGTTGTTCCCTTTGTCATCGGTATGTTACTTACCCGAGATTCGATCGTCGGTATCCAATACCTAGTTCAATCTCGTTACGGTAAGTCTCTTTACTCGTTCCGTAATACATCATCTCACAACTAACTCATTAGTTGTAATGCTTGCAAGGCTTAAGTGATGTGTATCACCGAGAAGGCCTAGAGATACCTCTCCGACAATCGGAGTGACAAAACCTAATCTCGAAATACGCCAACCCAACAAGTACCTTTGGAGAAACCTGTAGTACTCCTTTATAATCACCCAGTTAAGTTGTGACGTTTGGTAGCACCCAAAGTGTTCCTCCCAGAACGGGAGTTGCATAATCTCATAGTTACAGGAACATGTATGGGTCATGAAGAAAGCATTAACATACTAAGCGATCAAGTGTTAAGCTAACGGAATGGGTCATGTCAATCAGATCATTCTACTAATGATGTGACCTTGTTAATCAAATAACAACTCCTTGTTTATGGTTAGGAAACATAACCATCTTTGATTAACAAGCTAGTCAAGTAGAGGCATACTAGTGACATACTTGTTTGTCTATATATTCACACATGTATTATGTTTCCGGTTAATACAATTCTAGCATGAATAATAAACATTTATCATGATATAAGGAAATAAATAATAACTTTATTATTGCCTCTAGGGCATATTTCCTTCAGTCTCCCACTTGCACTAGAGTCAATAATCTAGATTACAAAGTAATGATCCTAACACCCATGGAGTCTTGGTGCTGATCATGTTTTGCTCGTGGAAGAGGCTTAGTCAACAGTGCGCAACATTCAGATCCGTATGTATTTTGCAAATCTCTATGTCTCCCACTTGGACTTGGTCCCGAATGGAATTGAAGCGTCTCTTGATGTGCTTGGTCCTCTTGTGAAATCTGGATTCCTTTGCCAAGGCAATTGCACCAGTATTGTCACAGAAGATCTTCATCGGTCCCGATGCACTAGGTATGACACCTAGATCGGAAATGAACTCTTTCATCCAGACTCCTTCATTCGCTGCTTCCGAAGCAGCTATGTACTCCGCTTCACATGTAGATCCCGCCACGACGCTTTGTTTAGAACTGCACCAACTGACAGCTCCACCGTTTAATAAAAACACGTATCCGGTTTGCGATTTAGAATCGTCCGGATCGGTGTCAAAGCTTACATCGACGTAACCATTTACGACTAGCTTTTGTCACCTCCATATACGAGAAACATATCCTTAGTCCTTTTCAGGTATTTCGGGATGTTCTTGACCGCTGTCCGATGATCCATTCCTGGATTACTTTGGTACCTTCTGTCAAGCTTACAGCTAAGCATACGTCAGTGCTGGTACACAGCATTGCATACATGATAGAGCCTATGGCTGAAGCATAGGGAACATCTTTCATTTTCTCTCTATCTTCTGCGTGGTCGGGCATTGAGTCGACTCAATCTTACACCTTGCAACACAGGCAAAAACCTTTCTTTGCCTGATCCATTTTGAACTTTTCAAAACTTTATCAAGGTATGTGCTTTGTGAAAGTCCAATTAAGCGTCTTGATCTATCTCTATAGATCTTGATGCCCAATATGTAAGCAGCTTCACCGAGGTCTTTCATTGAAAAACTTTTATTCAAGTATCCTTTTATGCTATCCAGAAATTCTATATCATTTCCAATTAATAATATGTCGTCCACATATAATATCGGAAATGCTACTGAGCTCCCACTCACTTTCTTGTAAATCTGAGCTTCTCCAAAAGTCTGTACAAACCCATATGCTTTGATCACACTATCAAAGCGTTTATTCCAACTCCGAGAGGCTTGCACGGACCATAAATTGATCGTTGGAGCTTGCACACTTTGTTAGCACCTTTTGGATCGACAAAACCTTCCGGTTGCATCATATACAACTCTTCTTCTAGAAATCCATTCAAGAATGCAGTTTTACATCCATTTGCCAAATTTCATAATCATAAAATGCGGCAATTGCTAACATGATTCGGACAGACTTAAGCATCGCTTCTGGTGAGAAAGTCTCATCGTAGTCAACCCCTTGAACTTGTCGAAAAACCTTTTGCAACAAGTCGAGCTTTGTAGACAGTTACATTACCATCGGCGTCAGTCTTCTTCTTAAAGATCCATTTATTTTCAATGGCTTGCCGATCATCGGGCAAGTCAACCAAAGTCCATACTTTGTTCTCATACATGGATCCCATCTCAGATTTCATGGCTTCCAGCCATTTTGCGAATCTGGGCTCACCATCGCTTCTTCATAGTTTGTAGGTTCGCCATGGTCAAGTAACATGACTTCGAGAATAGGATTACCGTACCACTCAGTGCGTATTTTACTCTGGTTGACGTCACGAGGTTCAGTAGTAACTTGATCTCAAGCTTCATGATCATCATCATTAGTTTCCTCACTAATTGGTGTAGTTGTCACAGAACCATTTCTTGTGATGAACTACTTTCCAATAAGGGAGCAGAATCTGATTATCTCATCAAGTTCTACTTTCCTCCCACTCACTTCTTTCGAGAGAAACTCCTTCTCTAGAAAGGATCCGAATTTAGCAACGAAAATCTTGCCTTCAGATCTGTGATAGAAGGTGTACCCAACAGTCTCCTTTGGGTATCCTATGAAGACACATTTTTCCGATTTGGGTTCGAGCTTATCCGGTTGAAGTTTCTTCACATAAGCATCGCAGCCCCAAACTTTAAGAAAGCGACAACTTTGGTTTCTTGCCAAACCACAGTTCATAAGGCGTCGTCTCAACGGATTTTGACGGTGTCCTATTCAACGTGAATGCGGCCGTCTCTAAAGCATAACCCCAAAAGCGATAGCGGTAAATCGGAAATAGACATCATAGATCGCACCATATCTAGTAAAGTACGATTCTGACGTTCGGACACACCATTTCTACGTGGTGTTCCGGGTGGCGTGAGTTGTGAAACTATTCCACATTGTTTCAAATGTAAACCAAACTCGTAACTCAAATATTCTCCTCCACGATCAGATCGTAGAAACTTTATTTTCTTGTTACGATGATTTTCCACTTCACTCTGAAATTCTTTGAACTTTTCAAATGTTTCAGATTTGTGTTTCATTAAGTAGATATACCCATATCTGCTCAAATCATCTGTGAAGGTGAGAGAATAACGATACCCTCCGCGTGCCTCAACATTCATTGGACCACAAACATCAGTATGTATGATTTCCAACAAATCAGTTGCTCGCTCCATAGTTCCGGAGAACGGCGTTTTGGTCATCTTGCCCATGAGGCACGGTTCGCAAGTACCAAGTGATTCATAATCAAGTGATTCCGAAGCCCATCAAGATGGAGTTTCTTCATGCGTTTTACACCGATATGACCTAAGCGGCGATTACCACAAATAAGTTGCACTATCATTATCAACTCTGCATCTTTTGGCTTCAACATTATGAATATGTGTATCACTACTTTCGAGATTCAACAAGAATAGACCATTCTTCAAGGGTGCATGACCATAAAAGATATTACTCATATAAATAGAACAACCATTATTCTCTGATTTAAATGAATAACCGTCTCGCATTAAACAAGATCCAGATATAATGTTCATGCTCAACGCTGGCACCAAATAACAATTATTTAGGTCTAAAACTAATCCCGAAGGTAGATGTAGAGGTAGCGTGCCGACCGCGATCACATCGACTTTGGAACCATTTCCAACACGCATCGTCACCTCGTCCTTAGCCAATCTTCGCTTAATCCGTAGTTCCTGTTTGAGTTGCAAATATTAGCAATGTAACCAGTTATCAAATACCTGGTACTATCTGCGAGTGTTAGTAAGGTACACATCAATAACATGTATATCACATATACCTTTGTTCACCTTGCCATCCTTTTTATCCGCCAAATACTTGGGGCAGTTCCGCTTGAAGTGTCCGGTCTGCTTGCAGAAAAAACACTCAGTTTCAGGCTTAGGTCCAGACTTGGGTTTCTTCTCTTGATCAGCAACTTTCTTGCTGTTCTTTTTGAAGTTTCCCTTCTTCTTTCCTTTCCCCTTTTTCTTGAAACTAGTGGTCTTGTTGATCATCAACACTTGATGTTCTTTCTTGATTTCTACCTCCGCAGCTTTTAGCATCGCGAAGAGCTCAGGAATTGTCTTAGTCATCCCTTGCATATTATAGTTCATCACGAAGCTCTTGTAGCTTGGTGGCGATGATTGGAGAATTCTGTCAATGACACTATCATCCGGAAGATTAACTCCCAGCTGAATTAAGTGATTGTTATACCCGGACATTTTGAGTATGTGCTCCTTGTGAACTATTCTCCTCCATCTTGCAGCTATAGAACTTATTGGAGACTTCATATCTCTCAATCCGGGCATTTGCTTGAAATATTAACTTCAACTCCTGGAACATCTCATATGCTCCATGACGTTCAAAACGTCGTTGAAGACCCGGTTCTAAGCCGTAAAACATGGCACACTGAACTATAGAGTAGTCATCAGCTTTGCTCTGCCAGACGTTCACAACTTCTAGCTCAAGATCTGCAGCAGGCCTGTCACCCAGCGGTGCTTCCAGGGGCGTAATTTTTTCTGTGCAGCAATGAGGATAATCCTCAAATTACGGACCCAGTCCGTGTAATTGCTACCATCATCTTTCAACTTTGCTTTCTCAAGGCAGCATTAAAATTCAACGGAACAACAGCACGAGCCATCTATCTACAGTAAACATAGACAAGCAAAATACTATCAGGTACTAAGTTCATGATAAATTTAAGTTCAATTAATCATATTAAAAACTCCCACTTAGACAGACATCTCTCTAGTCATCTAAGTGATCACGTGATCCATATCAACTAAACCGTGTCCGATCATCACGTGAGAGGGAGTAGTTTCAATGGTGAACATTACTATGTTGATCATATCTACTATATGATTCACGTTCGACCTTTCGGTCTCCGTGTTCCGAGGCCATATCTGTTATATGCTAGGCTCGTCAAGTTTAACCTGAGTATTCCGCGTGCGCAACTGTTTTGCACCCGTTGTATTTGAACGTAGAGCCTATCACACCCGATCATCACGTGGTGTCTCAAAGACGAAGAACTTTCATAACGGTGCATACTCAGGAGAACACTTCTTGATAATTTTTTAGTGAGAGATCATCTTATAATGCTACCGTCAATCAAAGCAAGATAAGATGCATAAAGGATAAACATCACATGCAATCAATATAAGTGATATGATATGGTCATCATCATCTTGTGCTTGTGATCTCCATCGCCAAGCACCGTCATGATCACCATCGTCACCGGGCGCGACACCTTGATCTCCATCGTAGCATCGTTGTCGTCTCGCCAACTATTGCTTCTACGACTATCGCTACTCCTTAGTGATAAAGTAAAGCAATTACATGGCGTTGCATTTCATACAATAAAGCGACAACCATATGGCTCCTGCCGATTGCCGATAACTTCGGTTACAAAACATGATCATCTCATACAATAAAATATAGCATCACGTCTTGACCATATCACATCACAACATGCCCTGCAAAAACAAGTTAGACGTCCTCTACTTTGTTGTTGCAAGTTTTACGTGGCTGCTACGGGCTGAGCAAGAACCGTTCTTACCTACGCATCAAAACCACAACGATACTTCGTCAAATAGACTCCGTTTTAACCTTCTCAAGGACCGGGCGTAGCCTTTTCAGTTCAACTAAAGTGAGAGAGCAGAGACACCCGCGGTCACCTTTAAGCAACGAGTGCTCGGAGCGGTGAAACCAGTCTCGCGTAAGCGTCTGGCGTAATGTCGGTCCGGGCGCTTCATCTCACAATACCGCTGAACCAAAGTATGACATGCTTTGGTAGGCAGTATGACTTGTATCGTCCACAACTCACTTGTGTTCTACTCGTGCATATGACATCAACGCAAAAAACCAGGCTCGGGCGCCCTTTGTTGGGGAACGTAGTAATTTCAAAAATTTCCTACGATCACGCAAGACCATGGTGATGGCATAGCGAGAGGGAAGAGTGTCCGTCCACGTACCCTCGTGAGACCGAAAGCGGAAGCGTTATAACAACGCGGTTGATGTAGTCGCACGTCTTCACGATCCGACCGATCCAAGCACCGAACGTCACGGCACCTCCGAGTTACGCACACGCTCAGCTCGATGGCGATCCCGGACTCCGATCCGCAAAGTGTCGGGGATGAGTTCCGTCGACCGGCAGCGTGGTGGCGATGATGATGCTCCACCGACGCGGGGCTTCGCCTAAGCTCATGACGATATGACTTCTCCGGCGCGAGGCTTCGCCTAAGCTCATGACGATATGACCGAAGTGGAATATGGTGGAAGGGGCACCGCACACGGCTAAGGAAAGATCCGTAGATCAACTTGTGTGTCTTGGGGTGCCCCTGCCCCGATATAAAGGAGCCAAGGGGAGGTGGCGGCCCTAGGGGAGGCGCGCAAGGAGGAGTCCTACTCCCACCGAGTAGGACTCCCCCCCTCTCCTATTGTGCCTAGGATTGGAGGTGGGGGACGCGGGACGGGGCGCCGCCCCCCCCCCCCCCTTCCTTGTCCTATTCGGACTAGAGGGGGGAGGGGGGCGCGCAGCCCACCTTGGCCTGCCCTTCCTCTTCTCCCATGGCCCATTAAGGCCCATGGACCTCCCGGGGGGTTCCGGTAACCTCCCGGTACTCCGTTAAAATCCCGATTTCACCCGGAACAATTCCGATGTCGAAATGTAGGCTTCCAATATCTCAATCTTTATGTCTCGACCATTTCGAGACTCCTCGTCATGTCCGTGATCATATCCGGGACTCGAACAACCTTCGTGCATCAATACTTATAAACTCATTATGAACTGTCATCGAAGCGTTAAGCGTGCGGACCCTACGGGTTCGAGAACTATGTAGACATGACCTAGAACCATTCTCGGTCAATAACCAATAGCGGAACCTGGATGCCCATATTGGTTCCTACATATTCTACGAAGATCTTTATCGGTCAAACCGCATAACGACATACGTTGTTCCCTTTGTCATCGGTATGTTACTTACCCGAGATTCGATCGTCGGTATCCAATACCTAGTTCAGTCTACGTTGCGGTAAGTCTCTTTACTCGTTCCGTAATACATCATCTCACAAATAACTCATTAGTTGTAATGTTTGCAAGGCTTAAGTGATGTGTATCACCGAGAAGGCCTAGTGATACCTCTCCGACAATCGGAGTGACAAAACCTAATCTCGAAATACGCCAACCCAACAAGTACCTTTGGAGACACCTGTAGTACTCCTTTATAATCACCCGATTACGTTGTGACGTTTGGTAGCACCAAAGTGTTCCTCCGTAAACGGAGTTGCATAATCTCATAGTTACAGGAACATGTATGGGTCATGAAGAAAGCATTAACATACTAAGCGATCAAGTGTTAAGCTAACGGAATGGGTCATGTCAATCAGATCATTCTACTAATGATGTGACCTTGTTAATCAAATAACAACTCCTTGTTTATGGTTAGGAAACATAACCATCTTTGATTAACAAGCTAGTCAAGTAGAGGCATACTAGTGACATCTTGTTTGTCTATATATTCACACATGTATTATGTTTCCGGTTAATACAATTCTAGCATGAATAATAAACATTTATCATGATATAAGGAAATAAATAATAACTTTATTATTGCCTCTAGGGCATATTTCCTTCAATTACGTGACCCAAATCAACTAAACCATGTCCGATCATCACGTGAGATGGAGTAGTTTCAATGGTGAACATCACTATGTTCATCATATCTACTATATGATTCACGCTCGACCTTTCGGTCTCCGTGTTCCGAGGCCATATCTGTTATATGCTAGGCTCGTCAAGTTTAACCTGAGTATTCCGCGTGCAACTGTTTTGCACCCGTTGTAGATGGACGTAGAACTTATCACACCCGATCATCACGTGGTGTCCGGGTACTACTGAACTTTGGCAACGGTGCATACTAAGGAGAACACTTCTTGATAATTTTAGTGAGAGATCATCTTATAATGCTACCGTCAATCAAAGCAAGATAAGATGCATAAACGATAAACATCACATGCAATCAATATAAGTGATATGATATGGTCATCATCATCTTGTGCTTGTGATCTCCATCGCCGAAGCACCATCATGATCACCATCGTCACCGGGCGCGACACCTTGATCTCCATCGTAGCATCGTTGTCGTCTCGCCAACTATTGCTTCTCGACTATCGCTACTGCTTAGTGATAAAGTAAAGCAATTACATGGCTTTTGCATTTCATACAATAAAGCGACAACCATATGGCTCTCGCGATTGCCGATAACTCGGTTACAAAACATGATCATCTCATACAATAAAATATAGCATCACGTCTTGACCACATCACATCACAACATGCCCTGCAAAAACAGGTTAGACGTCCTCTACTTTGTTGTTGCAAGTTTTACGTGGCTGCTACAGGCTGAGCAAGAACCGTTCTTACCTACGCATCAAAACCACAACGATAGTTTGTCAAGTTGGTGCTGTTTTAACCTTCGCAAGGACCGGGCGTAGCCACACTCTGTTCAACTAAAGTGAGAGAGACAGACACCGCCGGTCACCTTTAAGCAATTAGTGCTCAAGCGGTGAAACCAGTCTCTTGTAAGTGTGCAGCGTAATGTCGGTCCGGGCGCTTCATCTCACAATACCGCCCGAACCAAAGTATGACATGCTGGTAAGCGATGACTTATATCGCCCACAACTCACTTGTGTTCTACTCGTGCACATGACATCAACGCATAAAACCAGGCTCGGATGCCACTTTGTTGGGGAACGTAGTAATTTCAAAAAATTCCCTACGCACACGCAAGACCATGGTGATGGCATAGCAACGAGAGGGAGAGTGTCTGTCCCACGTACCCTCGTGAGACCGAAAGCGAAGCGTTATAACAACGCGGTTGATGTAGTCGTGCGTCTTCACGATCCGACCGATCCAAGTACCGAACGACGGCACCTCCGTGTTCAGCACACGTTCAGCTCGATGGCGATCCCGGGCTCCGATCCGCAAAGCGTCGGGGATGAGTTCCGTCGACCTGACGGCGTGGTGGCGATGATGATGCTCCACCGACGCAGGGCTTCGCCTAAGCTCATGACGATATGACTTCACCGGCGCAGGGCTTCGCCTAAGCTCGCGATGATATGACGAAGTGGAATATGGTGGAGGGGGCACCAGACACGGCTAAGGAACGATCCGTAGATCAACTTGTGTGTCATGGGGTGCCCCCTGCCCCGTATATAAAGGAGCAAGGGAGGAGGTGGCGGCCTGAGAGGAGGCGCACCAAGGGGGGGAGTCCTACTCCCACCGGAGTAGGACTCCTCCTTTCCTAGTAGGAGTAGGAGAGAAGGAAGGGAAGGGAGGAAGGGGTGCGGCCCCTCCCTTAGTCCAATTCGGACTAGGCCTTGGGGCGCGGCCTGCCCTAGGCAGCCCTCTCTCTTTCATGAGGGCCCAATAAGGCCCAATACTTCTCCCCGGCGAATTCCCGTAACTCTCCGGTACTCCGAAAAATACCCGAATCATTCGGAACCTTTCCGAACTCCGAATATAGTCGTCCAATATATCGATCTTTTCGAGACTCCTCGTCATGTCCCCGATCTCATCCGGGACTCCGAACTCCTTCGGTACATCAAAACTCATAAACTCATAATATAAGCATCGCCGAAACCTTAAGCGTGCGGACCCTACGGGTTCGAGAACTATGTAGACATGACCTAGAACCATTCTCGGTCAATAACCAATAGCGGAACCTGGATGCCCATATTGGTTCCTACATATTCTACGAAGATCTTTATCGGTCAAACCGCATAACAACATACGTTGTTCCCTTTGTCATCGGTATGTTACTTGCCTGAGATTTGATCGTCGGTATCCAATATCTAGTTCAATCTCGTTACGGCAAGTCTCTTTACTCGTTACGTAATGCATCATCCCGTAACTAACTCATTAGCTACATTGCTTGCAAGGCTTATAGTGATGTGCATTACCGAGAGGGCCCAGAGATACCTCTCCGACAATCGGAGTGACAAAACCTAATCTCGAAATACGCCAACCCAACAAGTACCTTTGGAGACACCTGTAGTACTCCTTTATAATCACCCGATTACGTTGTGACGTTTGGTAGTACCAAAGTGTTCCTCCGGTGGCAGGAGTTGCATAATCTCATAGTTACAGGAACATGTATAGGTCATGAAGAAAGCAATAGCAACATACTAAACGATCAAGTGCTAGGCTAACGGAATGGGTCATGTCAATCAGATCATTCTCCCAATGATGTGATCCCGTTAATCAAATGACAACTCATGTCTATGGTTAGGAAACATAACCATCTTTGATTAACGAGCTAGTCAAGTAGAGGCATACTAGTGACACTCTGTTTGTCTATGTATTCACACATGTATTATGTTTCCGGTTAATACAATTCTAGCATGAATAATAAACATTTATCATGATATAAGGAAATAAATAATAACTTTATTATTGCCTCTAGGGCATATTTCCTTCAAATACAACTGCTAAGAATTGTTTTTCAGTAGTAGCATAATTTCTCTGGGCAGTGTCTAGCGTTTTACTAGCATATTGAATAACATTTAGTTTCTTATCAACTCTTTGTCCTAGAATAGCACCTACAGCATAATCACTAGCATCACACAAAATTTCAAAGGGTAAATTCCAATCAGGTGGCTGAACAATAGGTGCAGAAATCAAAGCTTTCTTAAGTATTTCAAATGCTTCTACACAATCATCATCGAAGACAAAAGTAATATCATATTGTAATAGATTAGTCGAGGCCTAGAAATTTTAGAGAAGTCCTTAATGAACCTCCTATAAAAACCGGCATGACAAAGGAAGTTTCTTATACCTTTGATGTCCTTGCGACACAGCATCTTTTCAATAGCATCAACTTTAGCTTTGTCAACTTCAATACCTCTTTCAGAAATTTTATGCCCCAGGACAATGCCTTCATTAACCATAAAGTGGCACTTCTCCAAATTCAAAACAAGACTAGTATCTTCGCATCTCATCAAAACTCGTTCAAGGTTGCTCAAGCAATCATCAAAAGAGGATCCATAAACGGAGAAATCATCCATGAATACCTCATAAATCTTTTCACAAAAGTCAGAGAATATAGCCATCATGCATCTTTGAAAGGTAGCATGTGCATTACATTAACCAAAAGGCATACGTCTATAAGCAAAAGTACCGAAAGGGCAAGTAAAAGTGGTCTTTTCTTGATCCTCTACTGACACAATTATTTGAGAGAAACTAGAGTAACCATCTAGAAAGCAAAAATGTGTATGTTTGGATAGTCTTTCTAGCATTTGATCAATAAAAGGTAAAGGGTAATGATCTTTTTAGTAGCTTTATTTAATTTGCGGAAATCAATTACCATCCTATAACCTGTAATAATTATTTGCGTGATCAATTCATCTTTATCATTAGGAACGACAATGATACATCCCTTCTTAGGGACACAATGGACAGTACTTACCCACTGACTATCAGCAACGGGATAAATTATACCTGCCTCAAGGAGCTTTAGTATTTCCTTTCTTACCACTTCTTTCATCTTAGGATTCAACCATCGTTGGTGATCAATAACTGGTTTGGCATCTTCCTCCAATTTTATTTTGTGTTGGCATAGAGTGGGACTAATGCCCTTAAGATCATCAAGAGTATATCCAAAAGCAGCATGGTGCTTCTTTAAAGTTTTCAATAATCTTTCCTCTTCCTGCTCTGAAAGGTTAGCACTAATAATAACAGGATATATCTTCTTTTCATCAAGATAAGCATATTTAAGAGTATCAGGTAATGGTTTAAGCTCAAACACGGGATCACCCTTGGGTGGTGGAGGATCCCCTAGGATTTCAACGGGCAAGTTGTGTTTCAAAATAGGTCCCTGTTTAAAGAACGTCATCTATTCCCCTTCTTTCATTCATAAACATATCATTTTCACAGTCTAGCAAATATTGTTCTAAAGGATCATTAGGAGGCACAACAATAGAGGCAAGACCAATAATTTCATCCTTACTAGGCAATTCTTTACCATGGGGTTGTCTACGAAACTTAGCAAAATTAAACTCATGAGGCATATCCCCCAAACCAATAGTAACAACATCCTTTTCGCAATCTATCTTAGCATTAACAGTGTTCAAGAAGGGTCTACCAAATATAATGGGACAAAAGTCATCTTGTGGGGAACCAAGAACAAGAAAATCAGCAGGATATTTAACTTTCCCACACAAGACTTCAACATCTCTAACAATCCCAATTGGTGAAATAGTATCTCTATTAGCAAGCTTAATTGTAACATCAAGTTCTTCTACCTCAGTAGGTGCAATATCATGAATAATTTCTTCATATAAGGAATAAGGTATTGCACTGGCACTAGCACCCATTTGACATAAGCCATGATAACAATGATCTCCTATTTTAATAGAAATAGCAGGCATGCCTACAACGGGTCTATGTTTCTTAGCATCGGGTCTAGCAATTCTAGCAGCTTCGTCACAGAAATAAATAACATGCCCATCAATATTATCGGCCAAGAGATCTTTAACCATAGCAATACTAGGTTCAACTTTAATTTGCTCAGGTGGTATATATGTTTTAGTATTACTCTTACGAACCATGGTTGAAGCTTTAGCATGATCCTTTATCCTAACAGGGAAAGGTGGTTTCTCAATATAAGTGGAAGGAACAATAGGATCATTATAAGTCATAGTCTTTTCTTTAACTGGAATAGGTGCAACTACTTTTACTTCAGTGGGAGGATTATATTTAAACCACTTCTCCTTAGGGAGATCAACATGAGTAGCAAATGATTCACAGAAAGAAGCTACCATCTCAGAGTCAAGTCCATATTTAGTGCTAAATCCACGAAAAGCATCGGTATCCATAAAAGATTTAAACAATCAAACTTAGGCACCATACCTGACTCCTTACCTTCGTCAGAATCCCAATCTTCAGAGTTGCATTTAATTCTTTCCAATATATCCCATCTGAATTCAATAGTCTTCATCATAAAGGAACTAACACAAGAAGTATCGAGCATGGAGCGATTGTTGAGAGAAAGCCAAGCATAAAAATTTTGAATAATCATTTCTCTTGAGAGCTCATGATTGGGGCATGAATATAGACTTAAGCCTCCCCCAAGCTTGAGCGATGCTTTCTCCTTCGCAAGGCCAAAAATTATATATATAATTACGATCACGATCAACAAGGTGCATAGGATAAAACTTCTGGTGAAATTCCAATTTCAATCATTTGTAATCCCATGATCCCATATCATCACATAGCCTATACCATGTCAATGCATCTCCCTTCAAAGATAAAGGGAAGACCTTCTTCTTGATAACATCATCGGGCATACCTGCAAGCTTAAATAATCCACAAACTTCATCAGCATAGATTAGGTGTAAATCGGGATGCAATGTTCCATCTCCTGCAAAGGGATTAGCTAGCAGTTTCTCTACCATACCCGAAGGAATTTCAAAGTAAACATTTCCAGTAGGTTCAGTAGGTTGAGGAGCAACTCTTTGCTCTACTGGTCGGGTGAAGATACCCCGAACAAGCCCCTCAAAGGAATATGTTCCATAGTAACAAGTGACAGTAAATTTCAGCACACTATATAAATGTTTCCTTACCAATTTCCACTTACCAAAGACGCTTCACTCCCCGGCAACGGCGCCAGAAAAGAGTCTTTATGACCCACAAGTGTAGGGGATCTATCGTAGTCCTTTCGATAAGTAAGAGTGTCGAACCCAACGAGGAGCAGAAGGAAATGACAAGCGGTTTTCAGTAAGGTATTCTCTGCAAGCACTGAAATTATCGGTAACAGATAGTTTTGTGATAAGGTAATTCGTAACGGGTAACAAGAAATGAAAGTAAATAAGGTGCAGCAAGGTGGCCCAACCCTTTTTGTAGAAAAGGACAAGCCTGGACAATTTCTTATATAGAGAAAATCGCTCCCGAGGACACATGGGAATTATCGTCAAGCTAGTTTTCATCACGCTCATATGATTCGCGTTCGTTACTTTGATAATTTGATATGTGGGTGGGCCGGTGCTTGGGTACTGCCCTTTCTTGGACAAGCATCCCACTTATGATTAACCCCTATTGAAAGCATCCGCAACTATAAAAGAAGTATTAAGGCAAACCTAACCATAGCATGAAACAAGTGGATCCAAATCAGCCCCTTACAAAGCAACGCTTAAACTCGGGTTTAAGCTTCTGTCACTCTAGCAACCCATCATCTACTTATTACTTCCCAATGCCTTCCTCTAGGCCCAAATAATGGTGAAGTGTCATGTAGTCGACGTTCACATAACAGCACTAGAGGAGAGACAACATACATCTCATCAAAATATCGAACGAATACCAAATTCACATGACTACTAATAGCAAGACTTCTCACATGTCCTCAGGACCAAACGTAACTACTCACAAAGCATATTCATGTTCATAATCAGAGGGGTATTAATATGCATTAAGGATCTGAACATATGATCTTCCACCAAGTAAACCAACTAGCATCAACTACAAGGAGTAATTAACACTACTAGCAACCCACAGGTACCAATCTGAGTTTTGATACAAAGATTGGATACAAGAGATGAACTAGGGTTTGAGTGGAGATGGTGCTGGTGAAGATGTTGATGGAGATTGACCCCCTCCCGATGAGAGGATCGTGGGTGATCACGATGGTGATGATTTCCCCCTCCCGGAGGGAAGTTTCCCCATCAAAACAGCTCCGCCGGAGCCCTAGATTGGTTCCGCCAAGGTTCCGCCTCGTGGCGGCGGAGTTTCGTCCCGAAAGCTTGCTTATGATTTTTTCTAGGGTAAAAGCCTTCATATAGCAGAAGATGGACACCGGAGGGCTGCCAGGTGGCCCACGAATCAGGGGGGCCGCACCCAGGGGGTAGGGCGCGCCCCCCACCCTCGTGGATGGTGGGTGGCCCCCCTCAGGTATTTCTTCTGCTCAATAATTTTTATTAAATCCAAAAATGACTTTCCTGGGTTTTCAGGACTTTTGGAGATGTGCAGAATAGGTCTCTAATATTTGCTCCTTTTCCAGCCCAGAATCCCAGCTGCCGGCATTCTCCCTCTTCATGTAAACCTTGTAAAATAAGAGAGAATAGCCATAAGTATTGTGACATAACGTGTAATAACAGTCCATATTGCAATAAATATCGATATAAAAGCATGATGCAAAATGGACGTATCAGTTCTACTCGTGCATATAACATCTACGCATAAACCTGGCTCGGATGCCACTGTTGGGGAACGTAGTAATTTCAAAAACATTCCTGCGCACACGCAAGATCATGGTGATGCATAGCAACGAGAGGGAAGAGTGTTGTCCACGTACCCTCGTAGACCGTGGCAGGCGTTATGACAACACGGTTGATGTAGTCATACGTCTTCACGATCGACCGATCCTAATCTTGAGCGTCACGACACCTCCGCGATCTGCACACATTCAGCTCGGTGACGTCCCACGAACTCACGATCCAGTAGAGCTTCGAGGGAGAGTTCTGTCAGCACGACGGCGTGATGACAGTGTTGATGAAGCTATCGACGCATGGCTTCGCCTAAGCACCACTACGATATGACCGAGGTGGATTATGGTGGAGGGGGGCACCGCACACGGCTAAAGATCAATGATCAACTTGTGTGTCTTGGGGTCCCCCCCCCCCCCCCGCCCCCGTATATAAAGGAACTAGGGGGAGGCGGCCGGCCAGGAGAAGGGTGCGCCAAGGGGGGAGTCCTACTCCCACCGCGAGTAGGACTCCTCCTTTCCTAGTAGTAGGAGAAGGGGGAAGGAGAAAAGGGGGCGTCGCCCC
Organism: Aegilops bicornis; assembly: GCA_021605145.1. Classification (NCBI taxonomy): domain Eukaryota; kingdom Viridiplantae; phylum Streptophyta; class Magnoliopsida; order Poales; family Poaceae; genus Aegilops; species Aegilops bicornis. The sequence continues at coordinate 674,966,080 of CM038669.1, read as the reverse complement.
CCCCCCCCCCCTCCCCTCCTTGTCCAATTCAGACTAGAGGGGGAGGGGGCGCGCGGCCCTGCCTTGGCTGCCCCTCCACTTCTCCACTAAGGCCCAATAGGCCCATTACACTCCCCGGGGGGTTCCGGTAACCCCCCGGTACTCCGGTATATGCCCGAACTTGCCCAGAACACTTCCAAAGTCCAAACATAGTCATCCAATATATCGATCTTTATGTCTCGACCATTTCGAGACTCCTGGTCACGTCCGTGATCATATCCGGCACTACGAACTACCTTCGGTACATAAAAACACATAAACTCATAATACTGATCGTCACCGAACGTTAAGCGTGCGGACCCTACGGGTTCGAGAACTATGTAGACATGACCGAGACACGTCTCCGGTCAATAACCAATAGCGGAACATGGATGCTCATATTGGCTCCTACATATTCTACGAAGATATTTATCGGTCAAACCGCATAACAACATACGTTGTTCCCTTGGTCATCGGTATGTTACTTGCCCGAGATTCGATCATCGGTATCTCAATACCTAGCATCTCGTTACCGGCAAGTCTCTTTAATCATTCCGTAATGCATCATCCCGCAACTAACTCATTATTCACATTTCTTGAAAGGCTTATAATGATGTGCATTATCGAGAGGGCCCAGAGATACCTCTCCGACAATCAGAGTGACAAATCCTAATCTCGATCTATGCCAACTCAACAAGTACCATCGGAAACACCTGTAGAGCACCTTTATAATCACCCAGTTACGTTGTAATGTTTGGTAGCACACAAAGTGTTCCTCCGGTAATCGGGAGTTGCATAATCTCATAGTCATAGGAACATGTATAAGTTATGAAGAAGCAATAGCAGTAAACTAAAACGATCAAGTGCTAAGCTAACGGAATGGATCAAGTCAATCACATCATTCTCCTAATGATGTGATCCCGTTTCTCAAATGAGAACTCATGTATATGGTTAGGAAACCTCAACCATCTTTGATTAACTAGCTAGTCAAGTAGAGGCATACTAGTGACACTATATTGTCTATGTATTCACACATGTATTATGTTTCCGGTTAATACAATTCTAGCATGAATAATAAACATTTATCATGAAATAAGGAAATAAATAACAACTTTATTATTGCCTCTAGGGCATATTTCCTTCAACAACTTCCACCGTTCCGTTTATTATGACACGCACCATCATTGTCATATTGCTTTGCATGATCATGTAGTTGGCATAGTATTTGTGGCAAAGCCACTGTTCATATTTTTTATACATGTCACTCTTGGTCATTGCACATCCTGGTACACCTCCGGAGGCATTCGTATAGAGTCATGTCTTTGTTTTTGTATCGAGTTCTAATCCTTGAGTTGTAAGTAAATAAAAGTGTGATGATCATCATTATTAGAGCATTGTCCCATGTGAGGGAAAGGATGATTGAGACTATGATTCCCTCACAAGTTGGGATGAGGATCCAGACGAAAAATAAAAGAAAGAGGTCAAAGAGCCCAAACAAAAGAAAAACAGAAAAGAAGAAGCCAAAGAGCCCAAAACAAAAAAAAATGAGAGAAAAAGAGAGAAGGGACAATGTTACTATCCTTTTACCACACTTGTGCTTCAAAGTAGCACCATGATCTTCATGATAGAGAGTCTCCTATGTTGTCACTTTCATATACTAGTGGGAATTTTTCATTATAGAACTTGTTGGAAATATGCCCTAGAGGCAATAATAAAATGGTTATTATTGTATTTCCTTGTTCATGATAATTGTCTATTATTCATGCTATAATTGTATTAACTGGAAACCGTAATACATGTGTGAATACATAGACCACAACATGTCCCTAGTGAGCCTCTAGTTGACTAGCTCGTTGATCAATAGATGGTTATGGTTTCCTGACCATGGACATTGGATGTCATTGATAACGGGATCACATCATTAGGAGAATGATGTGATGGACAAGACAATCCTAAGCATAGCACAAGATCATGTAGTTCGTTTGCTAAAAGCTTTTCTAATGTCAAGTATAATTTCCTTACACCATGAGATTGTGCAACTCCACGGATACCGTAGGAATGCTTTGGGTGTGCCAAAGCGTCCTGGCAATGGCTGGGTGGCTATATAGGTGCACTACGAGTATCTCCGAAAGTGTCTGTTGGGTTGGCACGAATCGAGACTGGGATTTGTCACTCCGTGAGACGGAGAGGTATCTCTGGGCCCACTCGGTAATGCATCATCATGATGAGCTCAATGTGACTAAGTAGTTAGTCACGGGATCATGCATTACGGAACGAGTAAAGTGACTTGCCGGTAACGAGATTGAACGAGGTATTGGGATACCGACGATCGAATCTCGGGCAAGTAACATACCGATTGACAAAGGGAATTGTATACGGGATTGCTTGAATCCTTGACATCATGGTTCATCCGATGAGATCACCACGGAACATGTGGGTGCCAACATGGGTATCCAGATCCCGCTGTTGGTTATTGGCCAGAGAGTTGTCTCGGTCATGTCTGCATGATTCCCGAACCCGTAGGGTCTACACACTTAAGGTTCGGTGATGCTAGAGTTGTTATGGGAATTAGTGTGCAGTTACGAATGTTGCTCGAGTCCGGATGAGATCCCAGGCGTCACGAGGAGTTTCGGAATGGTCCGGAGGTAAATATTTATATATGGGAAGTCCTATTTTGGCCACCGAGGAAAATGTTGGGATTTTTCGGTATTGTCTGGGAAGGTTCTAGAAGGTTTGGAGTGGGGCCCACCTGCATGGGGGACCCACATGAACGTGGGTAGTGGGGGCAAGGCCCCACACCCCTTGTCAAGCGCACCAAGATCCCCCCTTAGAAGGAATAAGATCATATCGAAGGGATAAGATCAAGATCCCTAAAAGGGGGATAATAATCGGTGGGGAAGGAAATGATGGGATTTCTTTCCTCCCACCTTTGCCAACGCCCCAATGGACTTGGAGGGCAAGAAACCAGCCCCCTCCACCCATATATATAGTGGGGAGGCGCATGGGAGCTTCAACCCTTCCCCTGGCGCAGCCCTCTCCCTCCTCCAACTCCACCTCCTCCTCAGTAGTGATTGGCGAAGCCCTGCCGGAGAACTGCAAGCTCCACCACCACGCCGTCGTGCTGCCGGAGCTCTCCCTCAACTTCTCCTCTCCCCTTGCTGGATCAAGAAGGAGGAGACATCCCCGGGCTGTACGTGTGTTGAACGAGGAGGCGTCGTCCATTCGGCGCTATATCGGATCTTCCGCGATTAGAATCGCCGCGAGTACGACTCCATCAACCGCGTTCTTGTAACGCTTCCGCTTGGCAATATTCAAGGGTATGAAGATGCACTCCCTCTCTCTCTCTCTCTCTCTCTCTCTCTCTCTCTCTCTCTCTCTCTCTCTCTCTCGTTGCTAGTCTCTCCATAGATTGATCTTGGTGATGCGTAGAAAATTTTGAATTTCTGCTACGTTCCCAAAAGTGGCATCATGAGCTAGGTCTATTGCATAGATTCTATTCACGAGTAGAAGACAAGTTGTTGTGGGCATTGATTTTGTTCAATATGCTTACCGTTACTAGTCCTATCTTGTTTCGACGGTATTGTGGGATGAAGCGGCCCGGACCGACATTACACGTACACTTACGTGAGACATGTTCCACCGACTGACATGCACTTGTTGCATAAGGTGGCTAGCGGGTGCCAGTCTCTCCCACTTTAGTCGGATCGGATTTGATGAAAAAGGTCCTTATGAAGTGTAAATATCAATTGGCATATCACGTTGTGGTTTTGGCGTTGGTAAGAAACGTTCTTGCTAGAAACCTATAGCAGCCACGTAAAAACTTGCAACAACAAATTAGAGGACGTCTAACTTGTTTTTGCAGCATATGCCGCGTGATGTGATATGGCCAAAAAGGATGTGATGAATGAAATATATGTGATGTATGAGATTGATCATATTCTTGTAATAGGAATCACGACTTGCATGTCGATGAGTATGACAACTGGCAGGAGCCATAGGAGTTGTCTTTATTTATTGTATGACCTGCGTGTCATCGAATAACGCCATGTAATTACTTTACTTCATTTCTAAACCGTTAGCCATATTAGTAGAAGTAATAGTTGGCGAGACAACTTCATGGAGACACGATGATGGAGATCATGATGATGGAGATCATGGTGTCATGCCGGTGACGATGATGATCATGGAGCCCCGAAGATGGAGATCAAAAGGATCAAAATGATATTGGCCATATCATGTTAATATTTGATTGCATGTGATGTTTATCATGTTTATGCATCTTATTTGCTTAGAACGACGGTAGTAAATAAGATAATCCCTCATAATAATTTCAAGAAAGTGTTCCCCCTAACTGTGCACCGTTGTGAAAGATCGTTGCTTCGAAGCACCACGTGATGATCGAGTGTGATAGATTCTAACGTTCACATACAACGGGTGTAAGCCACATTTACACACGCGAAACACTTAGGTTGACTTGACGAGCCTAGCATGTACAGACATGGCCTCGAAACACAAGAGACCGAAAGGTCAAACATGAGTCGTATAGTAGATACGATCAACATGGAGATGTTCACCGATGATGACTAGTCCGTCTCACGTGATGATCGGACACGGCCTAGTTGACTCGGATCATGTATCACTTAGATGACTAGAGGGATGTCTATCTGAGTGGGAGTTCATCAAATAATGTGATTAGATGAACTTAATTATCATGAACATAGTCAAAAAGGGTCTTTACAAATTATGTCGTAAGCTCGCGCTTTAGTTCTACTATTTAGATATGTTCCTAGAGAAAATGTCGGGGATATACCCCGCGGCGTAAACCGGCCGGAAGTATAACCCGGCCGGACTTCAACTGTTCTTGAGATCCGGTGGCATTTGGCGATTCATGGCGACCCATACGACACAGCGGTTTACAAGCAACCCACCTGGTCATTATGACTCATGATGATCCGGCATACGGAGACGGACGGATGACAAGGCCCAAGGCCCAGAAGGCCGGTTCACGTTTAATGGTGGGCCGGTTTATGAGGAAAGCGTAAGGACTATTCTCCTACAAAGGAAGCAAGACTAGGACTCCACTTGTAATAGAGTAATCCTAATCCTAATAGGACTCCACATGTAACCCGCCCCTTCAACATATATAAGGAGGGGCAGGGGCTCTAAAAGGGGGGACAGGCAAGAAGAAACAAGCTTAGGGCTAGACACAAAGAGGAGAGCCGGTTTACGGCGACTCCCTCGTGATGATAATGAGACCTAGCCTCAAACAGCATGTAGGGCTTTTACCGGATAATGTTTCTCGGGGCCCGAAGCTGTCTAAATCCTCGTCATGTGTGTTGCGTCTCTTGATTCCGCTCAACCCCTCTCAAGCTACCACATAGATGCGTTGGCTTCGCGACTAAGTCCTCACCCTAGGACATCTGACGTGACAATTCCACGACAGAAAATATAGTTGAAAGTTGATAGTAGCAATTATGCGGACTGGGTCCGTAAACTGAGGATTGTCCTCATTGCTGCGCAGAAGGCTTATGTCCTTAATGCACCGCTCGGTGTGCTGAACCTCGAACGTCATCTGTGGATGTTGCGAACATCTGACATACACGTTTTGATGACTAAATGATAGTTCAGTAATGTTAAACGGTTTAGAACTGAGGCGCCGAAGACATTTTTTGAAATGTCACGAAACATATGAGATGTTCCAAGGGCTGAAATTGGGATTTCAGGCTCGTGCCCACGTCAAGAGGTATGAGACCTCCGACGAGTTTCTTAGCCTACAAACTAAGGGAGAAAAGCTCAATCATTGAGCTTTACTCAGATTGTCTGGGTACAACAATCACTTGAATCGAGTGGGAGTTAATCTTCCAGATAAGATAGTGATGTTTCTCCAAAGTCATTGCCACCAAGCTACTAGATCTTCATGATGAACTATAACATATCAGGGATAGATATGATGATCCTTGAAATATTCGCGATGTTTGACACCGCGAAAGTAGAAATCAAGAAGGAGCATCAATTTTTGATGGTTAGTGAAACCACTAGTTTCAAGAAGGGCAAGGGCAAGAAGGGATACTTCATGAAGCGGCAAATCAGCTGCTGCTCTAGTGAAGAAACCCAAGGTTGAACCCAAACCCGAGACTAAGTGCTTACGTAATAAGGGGCAGTCCTTTGAGCAGAATTACCCTAGACACTTGGTAGATAAGAAGGCGGGCAAGGTCGTAAGTATATTGGATATACATTATATTAATGTGTACTCTACTAGTACTCCTAGTAGCACCATGGTAATAGATACGGTTCGGTTGCTAAGTGTTAGTAACTTTCGAAATAAAAGGCTACTGGAATAAGCGGAGACTAGCTAAAGGCGAGGTGACGATATGTGTTGGAAGTATTTCCAAGGTTGATGTGATCAACATCATACGCTCCCTCTACCATCGGGATCGGTGTTAAACCTAAATAATTGTTATTTGGTGTTTGTGTTGAGCATAGACATGATTGGATTATGTCTATCGCAATGTCTGATTATTCATTTAAGGAGAATAATGGTTACTCTATTTATTTGAATAATACCTTCAATGGTCTTGCACCTAAAATGAATGGTTTATTGAATCTCGATCATAGTGATACACATGTTCATGCCAAAAGATATAAGATAGTAATGATAGTACCACCTACTTGTGGCACTGTCATGTAAGTCATATTGGTATAAAGCATGAAGAAGCTCCATGTTGATGGATCTTTGGACTCACTCGTTTTTTGAAAAGTTTGAGACATGTGAACCATGTCTATTGGTATGTACGCATGAAGAAACTCCATGCAGATGGATCATTTGGACTCACTTGATTTTGAATCACTTGAGACATGCAAATCATACCACATGGATAAGATGACTGAAAAGCCTCGTTTTCAGTAAGATGGAACAAGAAAGCAACTTGTTGGAAGTAACACATTTTGATGTGTGCAGTCCAATGAGTCTTTGAGGCATCTGATGGATATCATTATGTTCTTACTTCACAGATGATTTGAGTAGATGTTGAGTATATTTACTTGATGAAACACAAGTCTGAATTATTGAAAGGTTCAAGTAATTTCATAGTGAAGTTGAAGATCTTCGTGACAAGAGGATAAAATGTCTATGATATGATCATAGAGATGAATATCTGAGTTGTGAGTTTGGTACACAATTGAGACATTGTGGAAATTGTTTCACAACTAACACACTTTGGAACACCATAGTGTGATGGTGTTCCGAACATCATAGATGCACCCTATTGGATATGGGGCATACCTTGATGTCTCTTATCGAATTACAACTATCATTCATGGGTTAGGCATTAGAGACAACCGCATTCACTTTAAATAGGGAACCACATAATTCCGTTGAGATGACACCATATGAACTATGGTTTAGAGAAACCTAAGCTGTCGTTTCTTGAAAGTTTGGGGCTGCGACGCTTATATGAAAAAAGTTTCATCCTGATGAGCTCGAACCCAAAGCTGATAAATACATCTTCATAGGACACCCAAAACAGTTGGGTATACCTCCGATTTCAGATCCGGAAGCAAAAATGATTGTTTCTAGAAACGGGTCCTTTCTCGAGGAAAAGTTTCTCTCAAAAGAATTGAGTGGGAGGATGGTGGAGACTTGATATGGTTACTGAACCGTCACTGCAACTAGTGTGTAGCAGGGCACAGGAAGTTGTTCCTGTGGCACCTACACCAATTGAAGTGGAAGCTGATGATAGTGATCACGAAGCTTCGGATCAAGTCACTACCGAACCTCATAGGACGACAAGGACACGTACTGCTTCAGAGTGGTAAGGTAATCCTGTCTTGGAGGTCATGTTGCTAGACAACAATGAACCTACGAGTTATGGAGAAGCGATGGTGGGCCGGATTCTGACAAATGGCTCGAGGCCATAAAATCCGAGAGAAGATCCATGTATAAAACAAAGTGTAGACTTTTGAAGAACTACTTGATGGTCATAAGGCTGTTGGGTACAGATGGATTTTAAAAGGAAGACGGACAATGATGGTAAGTGTCACCATTAAGAAAGATCGACTTGTCGTTAAGATGTTTTCCGACAAGTTCAAGGAGTTGACTGCGATGAGACTTTCTCACTCGTAGCGATGCTAAAGAGTCTGTTGGAATTATATTAGCAGCTACTGCATGATTTATGAAATCTTGCAGATAGGATGTCAAAACATTGTTTCCTCGATGATATTCTTGAGGAAAGGTTGTATGTGATACAACCAAAAGGTTTTGTCAATCCTAAAAGATGCTAACAAGTATGCAAAGCTCCAGCAATCCTTCTAAGGACTGGAGTAAGCATCTCGGAGTTGGAATATACGCTTTGATGAGATAATCAAAGATTTTGGGTTTATACAAAGTTTATGAGAAACTTGTATTTCCAAAGAAGTGAGTGGGAGCACTATAGAATTTCTGATGAGTATATGTTATTAACATATTGTTGATCAGAAATGATGTAGAATTTCTGGACAGCATATAGGGTTATTTGAAAAGTGTTTTTCAATGGAAAACATGGATTAAGCTACTTGAACATTGAGCATCAAGATCTACAAGGATAGATCAAAAACGCTTAATGGTACTTTCAAATAAATACATACCCTGACAAAAAATTTAAGGAGTTCAAAATAGATCGGCAAAGAAGGAGTTCTTGGCTGTGTTATAAGGTGTGAATATCGATTAAGACTCAAGACATGACCACGGCAGAAGAGAGAGAAAGGACGAAGGTCGTCCCCTATGCTTCAGACGTAGGCTCTATAGTATGCTATGTTGTGTACCGCACCTGAAGTGTGCCTTGCCATGAGTCAGGCAAGGGGTACAATAGTGATCCAGGAATAGATCACAGGACATCGGTCAAACTTATCCTTAGTAACTAGTGGACTAAGGAATTTTCTCGATTATGGAGGTGGTAAAAGAGTTCGTCGTAAAGGGTTACGCCGATGCAAACTTTGACACTAATCTGGATTATTCTGAGTAGTAAACCGGATTCGTATAGTAGAATAGTTATTTGGAATAGCTCCAAATAGAGTGTGGTAGCTGCATCTAGGAGATGATATAGAGATTTGCAAAGCACACACGGATCTGAAAGGTTCAGATCCGTTGACTAATAACCACTCTCACAAGCGAGATATGATCAAACCCCATGGGTGTCGATTCATTACAATCACATAGTGATGTGAACTAGATTATTGGAGACTGTTGGAAATATGCCCTAGAGGCAATAATAAAATGGTTATTATTGTATTTCCTTGTTCATGATAATTGTCTATTATTCATGCTATAATTGTATTAACTGGAAACCGTAATACATGTGTGAATACATAGACCACAACATGTCCCTAGTGAGCCTCTAGTTGACTAGCTCGTTGATCAATAGATGGTTATGGTTTCCTGACCATGGACATTGGATGTCATTGATAACGGGATCACATCATTAGGAGAATGATGTGATGGACAAGACCCAATCCTAAGCATAGCACAAGATCATGTAGTTCGTTTGCTAAAAGCTTTTCTAATGTCAAGTATCATTTCCTTAGACCATGAGATTGTGCAACTCCCAAATACCGTAGGAATGCTTTGGGTGTGCCAAACATCACAACGTAACCGGGTGGCTATAAAGGTGCACTACAGGTATCTCCGAAAGTGTTTGTTGGGTTGGCACGAATCGAGACTGGGATTTGTCACTCCGTGAGACGGAGAGGTATCTCTGGGCCCACTCGGTAATGCATCATCATAATGAGCTCAATGTGACTAAGTAGTTAGTCACGGGATCATGCATTACGGAACGAGTAAAGTGACTTGCGATGCGAGATTGAGCGAGGTATTGGGATACCGACGATCGAATTTCGGGCAAGTAACATACCGATTGACAAAGGGAATTGTATACGGGATTGCTTAAATCCTTGACATCGTGGTTCATCCGATGAGATCATCGTGGACATGTGGGAGCCAACATGGGTATCCAGATCCCGCTGTTGGTTATTGGCCAGAGAGCTGTCTCGGTCATGTCTGCATGATTCCCGAACCCGTAGGGTCTACACATAAGGTTCGGTGACGCTAGAGTTGTTATGGGAATTAGTGTGCAGTTACCGAATGTTGTTCGAGTCTGGATGAGATCTTTGGGCGTCACGAGGAGTTCGGAATGGTGGGAGGTAAAGATTTATATATGGGAAGTCCTATTTTGGCCAAGGAAAATGTTCGGGATTTTTCGGTATTGTACCGGAAGGTTCTAGAAGATTCTAGAGTGGGGCCCACCTGCATGGGGGACCCACATGAACGTGGTAGTGGGGGCAAGGCCCCACACCCCTGGTCAAGCGCACCAAGATCCCCCCTTAGAAGGAATAAGATCATATCCGAAAGGATAAGATCAAGATCCCTAAAAGGGGATAATAATCGATGGGGAAGGAAATGATGGGATTTCTTTCCTCCCACCTTTGCCAACGCCCCAATGGACTTGGAGGGCAAGAAACCAGCCCCTCCACCCATATATATAGTGGGGAGGCGCATGGGAGCTTCAACCCTTCCCCTGGCGCAGCCCTCTCCCTCCTCCAACTCCACCTCCTCCTCAGTAGTGCTTGGCGAAGCCCTGCCGGAGAACTGCAAGCTCCACCACCACGCCATCGTGCTGCCAGAGCTCTCCCTCAACTTCTCCTCTCCCCTTGCAGGATCAAGAAGGAGGAGACGTCCCCGGGCTGTACGTGTGTTGAACGCGGAGGCGCCGTCCGTTCGCCGCTAGATTGGATCTTCCGCGATTAGAATCGCCGCGAGTACGACTCCATCAACCGCGTTTTTGTAACGCTTCCGCTTAGCAATCTTGAAGGGAATGAAGATGCACTCCCTCTCTCTCTCTCTCTCTCGTTGCTAGTCTCTCCATAGATTGATCTTGGTGATGCGTAGAAAATTTTGAATTTCTGCTACATTCCCAACAGAACTTGGCTTGTATATTCCAATGATGGGCTTCCTCAAATTGCCCTAGGTCTTTGTGAGCAAGCGAGTTGGATGCACACCCACTTAGTTTCATTTGAGATTTCATACACTTATAGCTCTAGTGCATCTGTTGCATGGTAATCCCTACTTACTCACATTGATATCTATTGATGGGCATCTCCATAGCTCGTTAATACGCCTAGTTGATGTGAGACTATCTCCTTCTTTTTGTCTTCTCCACAACCACCATATTCTATTCTGTTGGGGAACGTAGTAATTTCAAAAATTTCCTACGCACACACAAGATCATGGTGATGCATAGCAACAAGAGGGGAGAGTGTTGTCTACGTACCCTCGTAGAACGTAAGCGGAAGCGTTATATCAACGCGGTTGATGTAGTCGTACGTCGATCCGACCGATCCAAGCACCGTTACTCCGGCACCTCCGAGTTCTTGGCACACGTTCAGCTCGATGACAATCCCCGGGCTCCGATCAAGCAAAGCGTCGGGGAGGAGTTCCGTCAGCACGACGGCGTGGTGACGATCTTGATGTTCTACCGTCGCAGGGCTTCGCCTAAGCACCGCTACAATATGATCGAGGTGGAATATGGTGGAGGGGGGCACCGCACACGGCTAAGGATTGATCACGAAGATCAACTTGTGTGTCTATGGGGTGCCCCCTGCCCCCGTATATAAAGGAGTGGAGGAGGGGAGGGTCGGCCCTCTCTATGGCGCGCCCTAGGGGAGTGCTACTCCCACCGGGAGTAAGATTCCCCCTTTCCTAGTAGAACTAGGAGCCCTTCCAAGTAGTAGGAGTAGGAGGGAAGGAAAGGGAAGGGAAAAGGAGAAGGAAGGAAGGGGGCGCCCCCCCCCCCTCCCTAGTCCAATTCGGACTAGCCAATGGGGAGGGGTGCGGCCACCTTTTGAGGCCTTTCTCTCCTTTCCCGTATGGCTCATTAAGGCCCAATACGAATTCCCGTAACTCCCCGGTACTCCCGAAAATACCCGAATCACTCGGAACCTTTCCGAAGTCCGAATATAGTCGTCCAATATATCGATCTTTACGTCTCGACCATTTCGAGACTCCTCGTCATGTCCCCGATATCATCGGTGACTCCGAACTCCTTCGGTACATCAAAACTCATAAACTCATAATAAAACTGTCATCGTAACGTTAAGCGTGCGGACCCTACGGTTCGAGAACAATGTAGACATGACCGAGACACGTCTCCGGTCAATAACAAATAGCGGAACCTAGATGCTCATATTGGCTCCTACATATTCTACGAAGATCTTTATCGGTCAGACCGCATAACAACATACGTTGTTCCCTTTGTCATCGGTATGTTACTTGCCCGAGATTCGATCGTCGGTATCTGAATACCTAGTTCAATCTCGTTACCGCTAAGTCTCTTTACTCGTTCCGTAATACATCATCCTGCAACTAACTCATTAGTTACAATGCTTGCAAGGCTTATAGTGATGTGCATTACCGAGTGGGCCCAGAGATACCTCTCCGACAATCAGAGTGACAAATCCAAATCTCGAAATACCTTAGGAGACACCTGTAGAGCACCTTTATAATCACCCAGTTATGTTGTGACGTTTGGTAGCACACAAATTGTTCCTCCGTAAGCAGGAGTTGCATAATCTCATAGTTATAGGAGCGTGTATAAGTCATGAAGAAAGCAATAGCAACATACTAAACGATCAAGTGCTAAGCTAACGGAATGGGTCAAGTCAATCACATCATTATCCTAATGATGCGATCCCGTTAATCAAATGACAACTCATGTCTATGGTTAGGAAACTTAACCATCTTTGATTAACGAGCTAGTCAAGTAGAGGCATACTAGTGACACTCTGTTTGTCTATGTCTTCACACATGTATCATGTTTCCGGTTAATACAATTCTAGCATGAATAATAAACATTTATCATGAAATAAGGAAATAAATAGTAACACTATTATTGCCTCTAGGGCATATTTCCTTCAGTCTCCCACTTGCACTAGAGTCAATAATGTAGTTCACATCGCCATGTGATTTCACAGCAATAGTTCACATCACCATGTGATTAACACCCATAGTTCACATCGATATGTGATCAACACCCAAAGGGTTTACTAGAGTCAGTAATCTAGTTCACATCGCTATGTGATTAACACCCAAAGAGTACTAAGGTGTGATCATGTTTTGCTTGTGAGATAATTTTACTCAGCAGATTACATCACATTCAGATCCGTAAGTATTTCTGTAATTTCTATGTCAACAATGCTCGCAAGGAGCTACTCTAGCTAATTGCTCACTTTTTAATATGTATCTGGATCGAGACTTAGAGTCATCCAGATCGGTGTCAAAACTTGCATCGACGTAACTCTTTACGACGAACCTTTTTTCACCTCCATAATCGAGAAACATATCCTTATTCCACTAAGGATAATATTGACCGTTGTCCAGTGATCTTACTCCTAGATCACTATTGTACTCCTTGTCAAACTATTATAGGGTATACAATAGATCTGGTACACAGCATGGCATACTTTATAGAACCTATGGCTGAGGCATAGGAATGACTTCCATTCTTTTCTATCTTCTACCGTGGTCGGGCTTTGAGTCTTACTCAATTTCACACCTTGTAACACAGGCAAGAACTCTTTCTTTGACTGCTCCATTTTGAACTTACTTCAAAATCTTATCAAGGTATGTACTTATTGAAAAACTTATCAAGCATCTTGATCTATCTCTATAGATCTTGATGCTCATTATGTAAGCAGCTTCACCGAGGTCTTTCTTTGAAAAACTCCTTTCAAACACTCCTTTATGCTTTGCAGAATAATTCTACATTATTTCCAATCAACAATATGTCATTCACATATACTTATCAAAAATGTTGTAGTGCTCCCACTCACTTTCTTGTAAATACAGGCTTCACCGCAAGTCTGTATAAAACTATATGCTTTTATCAACTTATCAGCGTATATTCCAACTCCGAGATGCTTGCACCAGTCCATAGATGGATCGCTGGAGCTTGCACATTTTGTTAACACCTTTAGGATTGACAAAAACTATGCAGTTGCATCATATACAACTCTTCTTTAATAAATCCATTAAGGAATGCAGTTTTGTTTATCCATTTTCCAGATTTCATAAAATGCGGCAATTGCTAACATGATTCGGACAGACTTTAAGCATCCATACGAGTGAGAAAATCTCATTGTAGTCAACACCTTGAACTTTGTCAAAAATCTTTTTCGACAAGTCTAGCTTTGTAGATAGTAACACTACTATCAGCGTCCGTCTTCCTCTTGAAGATCCATTTAATCTCAATGGCTTGCCGATCACCGAGCAAGTCAACCAAAGTCCATACTTTGTTCTCATATATGGATCCCATCTCAGATTTCATGGCCTCAAGCCATTTTCGGAATCTGGGCTCAACATCGCTTCCTCATAGTTCGTAGGTTCATCATGGTCTAGTAACATGACTTCCAGAACATGACTTCCAGAACATGATGTGTGCAGTCCGTAGGAGGCGTAGGATGAAGATGGTCTCTCTCAAACAACCCTGCAACCAAATAACAAAGAGTCTCTTGTGTCCCCAACACACCCAATACAATGGTAAATTGTATAGGTGCACTAGTTCAGCGAAGAGATGGTGATACAAGTGCAATATGGATGGTAGAAATAGGTATTTGTAATCTGAAAATATAAAAACAGCAAGGTAACTAATGATAAAAGTGAGCGTAAACGGTATTGCAATGATAGGAAACAAGGCCTAGGGTTCATACTTTCACTAGTGCAAGTTCTCTCAACAAAAATAACATAGATAGATCATATAACAAGCCCTCAACATGCAACAAAGAGTCACTCCGAAGCCACTAATAGCGGAGAACAAGCGTAGAGATTATGGTAGGTGCGAAACCACCTCAAAGCTATTCTTTGGATCAATCTATAAAAGAGTTAGTACTAGAATAACACCTTAAGATACAAATCAACCAAAACCCTAATGTCACCTAGATACTCCATTGTCACCTCAAGTATCCATGGGTATGATTATACGATATGCATCACACAATCTCATATTCATCCAACCAACATAAAAGTACTTCAAAGAGTGCCCCCAAGTTTCCACCGGAGAGTCAAGAACGTGTGCCAACCCCTATGCATAGGTTCATGGGCGGAACCGGCAAGTTGGTCACCAAAACATACATCAAGAGGCACATGATATCCCATTGTCACCACAGATAATCACGGCAAGACATACATCAAGTGTTCTCATAAAAGACTCAATCCGATAAGATAACTTCAAAGGGAAACTCAATTCATCACAAGAGAGTAGAGGGGGAGAAACATCATAAGATCCAACTACAATAGCAAAGCTCGGGATACATCAAGATCGTGCCATAGAACACGAGAGAGAACACGAGAGAGAGAAAGAGAGAGAGAGAGAGAGAGAGATTAAACACATAGCTCTTTGGTACATACCCTCAGCCGAGGGTGAACTACTCCCTCCTCGTCATGGATAGCACCGGGATGATGAAGATGGCCGCGGTGATGGGAACCCCCTCCGGCGAGTCTTGGAACAGGGTCTGATTGGTTTTGGTGGCTCTGAGGCTTGCGTGGCGGAACTCGATCTAATCTCTGTTCTGGAAGTTTTAGATGCTGACGGTATATATGGGTGAAAGAATGCGTTGGTGGAGCTACAGGGGGCCCCACGAGGCGGAAGTGCGCTGAGGGGGTGGGCGCGCCCCCCACCCTCGTGAGCACCTCCCGTATCTTCTGACATGGGGTCCAAGTCCATCAGGTGGGTTTCCTTCCAAAAATAACTTCTCTAGTTGATTTCGTTCCGTTTTGCCTCCGTCTGATATTCCTTTTCCTCGAAACACTGAAATAGGCATAAAACAGCAAATCAGGGTTGGGCCTCCGGTTAATAGGTTAGTCCCAAAAGTAATATATAAGTGGAAAATAAAGCCCAATATTGCCTAAAACAGTAGATAATATAGCATGGAGCAATCAAAAATTATAGATACGTTGGAGACATATCAATCATCCCAAAGGCTTTACTTGTCACAGACACTAATTAAAACACAAAACACAACCATAACAATAGCATAATTGTGTGCACACCAAAAAAGGAAAATAAATAGTGAAAAATAAGATAACCATTGGGTTGCCTCCCAACAAGTGCTATTATTTTACGCTAGCTAGGTGTAATGCATAGTTTCAGATGTTGTAGTTTTCAACTCCTCTATCACACATTCATACTTCCTAGGAATTCTAGCATTCTTATTTCTAATAACACTCCTAGGAACAAAGTTGAGGAATTTATTCTCCCAGATTGGTTCCTTTATCAAGATAACAAAATCAGGGTGAACATTAATCATTTTAAGATCTTCATTTCCATTACTAGATGTAGTACCCTTGTTTTTGAACATGCATAAACTTGCAATTCTTGCTAGGAGGAGTCCTTTCAATAGTTTTAGTGGAACAAAACGCGGAATCCAAATTATTAATAATTTCTTCCAACTTATCAATCCTAAGCGGGACTTTGCTCTCTCATGAATCATTGGTTCTTTTTCCTTTAGCAATTTTAAGGTGGTTCTTACCTTTGATCCAAATTGAGTAATTTGATTATGAATATTTTTATCCAAATTTTCAACATGCGTTATGGTAGGCATTTTATTTTCAAGAACCTCTAACCTTTGCATAACGTGCTCCAAAGTCAATGATATTTCACTAATAGTGTAGGTGGTGATCTCACTAAATTTCCCATAGCATTGAAAGCATCCATACGGTGGATACTCAAGAAATTCCATCCGGTAATAGTGTCTAATACAAATCTTAGAGAATAGGCAGCACCAAAAATCCAACTGTTACAAGTCTTTGACCGAACTCGGTGACATCGATAAGAAAATCTCAGTGAGACCCGACTAGTCCAAAAGACTTGACCATTAGGCTTTTTGGTGAGACCAATCATACAAGCTTAGTGGGACCAAAGTGCAATGGCTAGGGCAAGATCTCGTTTGAGAATTCGATTGGTTCTTAATGGTGATTCCTGAATGAAGCAACTTCATCACAGAAACTTGGCCAGGCCATCTCAGTGAGACCGAGATCCATTTCGGTTGAACCGAAGTATTAGGGTTTGGCATATGGCAGTGTATATGGTAATCTGGGTGGATTCAGATGAGAGCTTTTCGATTGGGACCGAGATCGACTTTAGGGTATTGGATAGGATGGAAGTGGAGAAATATTTGAGAGTTTTGGAGCCATATCACTAAGCACTTGAGCAATTGAGTCATGATCAAAACCTCAGCCCTTTTAATATTGGGACAATTCCATTTTACCCCTAGTTGGTTCCTACCCACGGGTTTTGCCCTTACTTTTCGAGCTTGCTCAGTTTGCCCTTACTTTTCTGTCCAGATCCCTCAAATGCCCTTTGACATCACCCAGTTATGTTGTGACGTTTGGTAGCACACAAAGTGTTCCTCCGTAAGCAGGAGTTGCATAATCTCATAGTTATAGGAGCGTGTATAAGTCATGAAGAAAGCAATAGCAACATACTAAGCGATCAAGTGCTAAGCTAACGGAATGGGTCAAGTCAATCACATCATTATCCTAATGATGCGATCCGTTAATCAAATGACAACTCATGTCTATGGTTAGGAAACTTAACCATCTTTGATTAACGAGCTAGTCAAGTAGAGGCATACTAGTGACACTCTGTTTGTCTATGTCTTCACACATGTATCATGTTTCCGGTTAATACAATTCTAGCATGAATAATAAACATTTATCATGAAATAAGGAAATAAATAGTAACACTATTATTGCCTCTAGGGCATATTTCCTTGAGTCTCCCACTTGCACTAGAGTCAATAATGTAGTTCACATCGCCATGTGATTTCACGACAATAGTTCACATCACCATGTGATTAACACCCATAGTTCACATCGATATGTGATCAACACCCAAAGGGTTTACTAGAGTCAGTAATCTAGTTCACATCGCTATGTGATTAACACCCAAAGAGTACTAAGGTGTGATCATGTTTTGCTTGTGAGATAATTTTACTCAACGGATTACATCACATTCAGATCCGTAAGTATTTTTAATTTCTATGTCAACAATGCTCTGCAAGGAGCTACTCTAGCTAATTGCTCCCACTTTTCAATATGTATCACGGATCGAGACTTAGAGTCATCCGGATCGGTGTCAAAACTTGCATCGGCGTAACTCTTTCTGACGAACCTTTTTCACCTCCATAATCGAGAAACATATCCTTATTCCACTAAGGATAATATTGACCGTTGTCCAGGTGATCTTACTCCTAGATCACTATTGTACTCCTTGTCAAACTCAGTATAGGGTATACAATAGATCTGGTACACAGCATGGCATACTTTATAGAACCTATGGCTGAGGCATAGGGAATGACTTCCATTCTTTTTCTATCTTCTACCGTGGTCGGGCTTTGAGTCTTACTCAATTTCACACCTTGTAACACAGGCAAGAACTCTTTCTTTGACTGCTCCATTTTGAACTTACTTCAAAATCTTATCAAGGTATGTACTTATTGAAAAACTTATCAAGCATCTTGATCTATCTCTATAGATCTTGATGCTCAATATATAAGCAGCTTCACGAGGTCTTTCTTTGAAAAAACTCCTTTCAAACACTCCTTTATGCTTTGCAGAATAATTCTACATTATTTCCGATCAACAATATGTCATTCACATATACTTATCAAAAATGTTGTAGTGCTCCCACTCACTTTCTTGTAAATACAGGCTTCACCGCAAGTCTGTATAAAACTATATGCTTTGATCAACTTATCAAAGCGTATATTCCAACTCTGAGATGCTTGCACCAGTCCATAGATGGATCATTTGGAGCTTGCACATTTTGTTAACACCTTTAGGATTGACAAAAACTGTGCAGTTGCATCATATACAACTCTTCTTTAATAAATCCATTAAGGAATGCAGTTTTGTTTATCCATTTTCCAGATTTCATAAAATCGGCAATTGCTAACATGATTCGGACAGACTTTAAGCATCCATACGAGTGAGAAAATCTCATTGTAGTCAACACCTTGAACTTTGTCAAAAATCTTTTTCGACAAGTCTAGCTTTGTAGATAGTAACACTACTATCAGCGTCCGTCTTCCTCTTGAAGATCCATTTAATCTCAATGGCTTGCCGATCATCGGGCAAGTCAACCAAAGTCCATACTTTGTTCTTATACATGGATCCTATCTCAGATTTCATGGCCTCAAGCCATTTTCGGAATCTGGGCTCAACATCGCTTCCTCATAGTTCGTAGGTTCATCATGGTCTAGTAACATGACTTCCAGAACATGATTACCGTACCACTCTGGTGCGGATCTTACTCTAGAAGACCTACGAGGTTTGGTAGCAACTTGATCTGAAGTTTTATGATCATCATCATTAACTTCCTCACTAATTGGTGTAGGAATCACTTTGGAACTGATTTACGTGATAAACTACTTTCCAATAAGGGAGAAGGTACAATTACCTCATCAAGTTCTACTTTCCTCCCACTCACTTCTTTCGAGAGAAACTCCGTCTCTAGAAAGGATCCATTCTTAACCTTGAATGTCTTGCCTTTCGTATCTGTGATAGAAGGTGTACCCAACATTTTGGGTATCCTATGAAGACGCACTTTTCCGATTTGGGTTCAAGCTTATCATGTTGAAACTTTTTCACATAAGCATCGCAACCCAAACTTTAAGAAACGACAACTTTGGTTTCTTCCTAAACCATAGTTCATACGGTGTCATCTCAACGGATTTATATGGTGCCCTTTTAACATGAATGCAGCTGTCTCTAATGCATAACCCCAAAGCGATAGTGGTAAATCGGTAAGAGACATCATTGATCGCACCATATCAAATAAAGTGCAGTTACGACGTTCGGACACACCATAACGTTGTGGTGTTCCAGGTGGGGTGAGCTGTGAAACTATTCCACATTGTTTCAATTGAAGACCAAACTTCGTAACTCAAATATTCATCTCCACGATCGGATCGCAGAAACTTTATTTTCTTGTTATGATGATTTTCCACTTCACTCTGAAATTCTTTGAACCTTTCAACTATTTCAGACTTATGTTTCATCAAGTAGATATACCCATATCTGCTCAAATCATCTGTGAAGGTCAAAAAATAACGATACCCGCCATGAGCCTTAATACTTATTGGTGCGCATACATCGGTATGTATTATTTCCAACAAGTTTGTTGCTCGTTCCATTGTTCGAAGAACGGAGTTTTAGTCATCTTGCCAAAAAGGCACGGTTACGCAAGCATCAAATGATTCATAACCAAGTGATTCCAAAAATCCATCTTTATGGAGTTTCTTCATGCGCTAAACACCGATATGACCCAAACGGCAGTGCCACAAATAAGTTGCACTATCATTATTAACTTTGCATCTTTTGGCATCAATATTATGAATATGTGTATCACTACGATCGAGATTCAATAAACTATTTTCATTGGGTGTATGACCATTGAAGGTTTTATTCATGTAAACAGAACAACAATTATTCTATGACTTTAAATGAATAACCCTTTTGCAATAAACATGATTAAATCATATTCATGCTCAGCATAACGCCAAATAACATTTATTTAGGTTTAACACTAATCCCGAAAGTATAGGGAGTGTGCGATGATGATCATATCAATCTTGGAACCAGTTCAACACACATCATCACTTCACCCTCAACTAGTCTCTGTTTATTCTGTAACTCCTGTTTCGAGTTACTAATTTTAGCAACTGAACAAGCATCAAATACTCAGGGGCTACTATAAACACTAGTAAGGCACACATCAATAACCTGTATTTCAAATATACCCTTGTTCACTTTGCCATCCTTCTTATCCACCAAATATTCAGGGCATTTACGCTTCGTGACCATTTCCTTTGCGGTGTAAGCACTTTCGGTTTCAGGCTTTGGTCCAGCTTTGGTCTTCTTCACGGGAGTGACAACTTGTTTTCCATTCTACTTGAAGTTTCCCTTTCTTTCCCTTTGCCCTATTCTTGAAACTAGTGGTCTTGTTAACCATCAACACTTGATGTTTTCTTGATTTCTACCTTCGTTGATTTTAGCATCACGAAGAGCTTGGGAATTACTTTCATCATCCCTTGCATATTATAGTTCATCACAAAGTTCTACTAACTTGGTGATGGTGACTAGAGAATTCTGTCAATCACTATTTTATCTGGAAGATTAACTCCCACTTGATTCAAGCGATTGTAGTACCCAGACTATATGAGCACATGCTCACTAGTTGAGCGATTCTCCTCCATCTTTTAGCTATAGAACTTGTTGGAGACTTCATATCTCTCAACTCGGGTATTTGCTTGTAATATTAACTTCAATTCCTGGAACATCTCATATGGTCCATGACGTTCAAAAACGTCTTTTGAAGTCCCGATTCTAAGCCGTTAAGTATGGTGCACTAAACTATCAAATAGTCATCATATTGAGCTAGCCAAGCGTTCATAACGTCTACATACGCTCCTGCAATAGGTCTGTCACCTAGCGGTGCATTAAGGACATAATTCTTACGTGCAGCAATGAGGATAAACCTCGGATCACGGATCTAATCCGCATCATTGCTACTAACATCTTTCAACATAGTTTTCTCTAGGAACATATCAAAATAAACATAGGGAAGCAACAACGCGAGCTATTGATCTACAACATAGATATGTTAATACTACCAGGACTAAGTTCATGATAAATTTAAGTTCAATTAATCATATTACTTAAGAACTCCCACTTAGATAGACATCTCTCTAGTCATCTAAGTGATCACGTGATCCAAATCAACTAAACCATAACCGATCATCACGTGAGATGGAGTAGTTTTCAATGGTGAACATCACTATGTTGATCATATCTACTATATGATTCACGCTCGACCTTTCGGTCTCCGTGTTCGGAGGCCATATCTGCATATGCTAGGCTCGTCAAGTTTAACCTTGAGTATTCGCGTGTGCAAAACTGGCTTGCACCCGTTGTAGATGGACGTGAGCTTATCACACCCGATCATCACGTGGTGTGCAGGCACGACGAACTTTGGCAATGGTGCATACTCGGAGAACACTTCTTGATAATTAGTGAGAGATCATCTTAAAATGCTACCGTCAATCAAAGCAAGATAAGATGCATAAAAGATAAACATCACATGCAATCAAAATATGTGACATGATATGGCCATCATCATCTTGTGCCTTTGATCTCCATCTCCAAAGCATCGTCATGATTTCCATCGTCACCAGCATGACACCATGATCTCCATCATCTTGATCTATATCAATGTGTCGTCACATGGTCGTCTCGCCAACTATTGCTCTTGCAACTATTGCTATCGCATAGCGATAAAGTAAAGCAATTATTTAGCACTTGCATCTTATGCAATAAAGAGACAACCATAAGGCTTCAGCCAGTTGCTGATAACTTCAACAAAACATGATCATCTCATATCACGTCTTGACCATATCACATCACAACATGCCCTGCAAAAACAAGTTAGACGTCCTCTACTTTGTTGTTGCAAGTTTTATGTGGCTGCTACGGGCTTAGCAAGAACCGTTCTTACCTACGCATCAAAACCACAACGATAGTTTGTCAAGTTGGTGTTGTTTTAACCTTTGCAAGGACCGGGCGTAGCCACACTCGGTTCAACTAAAGTTGGAGAAACTGACACCCGCTAGTCACCTGTGTGCAAAGCACGGCAGTAAAACTAGTCTCGCGTAAGCGTACGCATAATGTCGGTCCGGGTCGCTTCATCCAACAATACCGCCAAACCAAAGTATGACATGTTGGTAAGCAGTATGACTTGTATCGCCCACAACTCACTAGTGTTCTACTCGTGCATATAACATCAACGCATAAAACCTAGGCTCGATACCCTTTGTTGGGGAGCGTAGTAATTTCAAAATTTCCTACACACACACAAGATCATGGTGATGCATAGCAACGAGAGGGAGAGTGTTGTCTACGTACCCTCGTGAGACCGTGGCGGAGCGTTATATCAACGCGGTTGATGTAGTCGTACGTCGATCCGACCGATCCAAGCACCGTTACTCCGGCACCTCCGAGTTCTTGGCACACGTTCAGCTCGATGACGATCCCCGGGCTCCGATCCAGCAAAGCGTCGGGGAGGAGTTCCGTCAGCACGACGGCATGGTGACGATCTTGATGTTCTACCGTCGTAGGGCTTCGCCTAAGCACCGCTACAATATGACCGAGGTGGAATATGGTGGAGGGGGGCACCGCACACGGCTAAGAAACGATCACGAAGATCAACTTGTGTGTCTATGGGGTGCCCCCTGCCCCCGTATATAAAGGAGTGGAGGAGGGAGGGCCGGCCCTCTCTATGGCGGCGCCCTAGGGGAGTCCTACTCCCACGGGAGTAGGATTCCCCTTTCCTAGTAGAACTAGGAGCCCTTCCAAGTAGTAGGAGTAGGAGGGAAGGAAAGGGAAGGGAAAGGAGAAGGAAGGAAGGCGCCCCCTCCCTAGTCCAATTCGGACTAGCCAATGGGGAGGTGCGGCCACCTTTTGAGGCCTTTCTCTCCTTTCCCGTATGGCTCATTAAGGCCCAATACGAATTCCCGTAACTCCCGGTACTCGAAAATACCGAATCACTCGGAACCTTTCCGAAGTCCGAATATAGTCGTCCAATATATCGATCTTTACGTCTCGGCCATTTCGAGACTCCTCGTCATGTCCCCGATATCATCCGGGACTCCAAACTCCTTCGGTACATCAAAACTCATAAACTCATAATAAAACTGTCATCGTAACGTTAAGCGTGCGGACCCTACGGTTCGAGAACAATGTAGACATGACCGAGACACGTCTCCGGTCAATAACCAATAGCGGAACCTGGATGCTCATATTGGCTCCTACATATTCTACGAAGATCTTTATCGGTCAGACCGCATAACAACATACGTTGTTCCCTTTGTCATCGGTATGTTATTGCCCGAGATTCGATCGTCGGTATCTCAATACCTAGTTCAATCTCGTTACCGGCAAGTCTCTTTACTCGTTCCGTAATACATCATCCTGCAACTAACTCATTAGTTACAATGCTTGCAAGGCTTATAATGATGTGCATTACCGAGTGGGCCCAGAGATACCTCTCCGACAATCAGAATGACAAATCCTAATCTCGAAATACGCCAACCCAACAAGTACCTTCGGAGACACCTGTAGAGAACCTTTATAATCACCCGATTACGTTGTGACGTTTGGTAGCACACAAAGTGTTCCTCCGATGGCGGGAGTTGCATAATCTCATAGTTATAGGAACGTGTATAAGTCATGAAGAAAGCAATAGCAACATACTAAACGATCAAGTGCTAAGCTAACGGAATGGGTCAAGTCAATCACATCATTCTCTTAATGATGTGATCCCGTTAATCAAATGACAACTCATGTCTATGGTTAGGAAACTTAACCATCTTTGATTAACAAGCTAGTCAAGTAGAGGCATACTAGTGACACTCTGTTTGTCTATGTATTCACACATATATCATGTTTACGGTTAATACAATTATAGCATGAATAATAAACATTTATCATGAAATAAGGAAATAAATAATAACTTTATTATTGCCTCTAGGGCATATTTCCTTCATATTCCACATATAGTGCTATATCCATGGCTCACGCTCATGTATTGCATGAAAGTTGAAAAAGCTTTTTTTTGCGGGTGAAAGTTGAAAAGGCTTGAGAACATTAAAGGTATGAAACAATTTCTTGGCTTGTCATCGGTGTTGTGCATGATGAAATACTTTGTGTCATGAAGATGGAGCATAGCCAGACTATATGATTTCGTAGGGATAACTTTCTTTGGCCATGATATTTTGAGAAGACATAATTGCTTTATTAGTACGCTTGAAGTACTATTGTTTTTATGTCAATATTAAACTTTTGTTTTGAATCTTATGGATCTTAACATTCATGCCACACTAAAGAAGACTACATTGATAAATATGCTAGGTAGCATACATACTTCATAAATTCTTTATTTTATCATTTACCTACTCGCAGACGAGCAGGAATTAAGCTTGGGGATGTTGATACGTCTCCAACGTATCTATAATTTATGAAGTATTCATGCCATGTTTGCAACAATTTTATATGGTTTTGGTATGATTTATTAGAACTAACCCGGACTGATGTTGTTTTCAGTGAGAACTACCACAGTGTCGTTTTTGTCTAGAAATAAAAGTTCTCGAGAATGGGCTGAAAATTTATGGTGATTTTTATGGACCAAGAGAGAACCCGAGCATTGGAGCCAGGCCAGGAGGTGGGCGAGGAGTCCACAAGCCTAGGGGCACCCACCTAGGCGCACCCCTGCCTTGTCGGCCCCTCGGGCACCACGACTTGTTTCGGCCAAAAATTCCTATAAATCCAAAACCCCCAGAAAGAAACCTAGATTTGGAGTTCCGCCGCCGCAAGCCTCTGTAGCCACGAAAAACCCAATCAGGAGCCCGTTCCGGCACCCTGCCGGAGGAGGAAACCATTACGGTGGCCATCTTCATCGTCCTAGCGGTCTCCATGGCGAGGAGGGAGTAGTTCACCCTCGGGGCTGAGGCTATCTGCCCGATAGTTATGTGTTTGATCTCTCTCTCTCTCTCTCTCTCTCTCTCTCTCTCTCTCTCTCGTGTTCTTGATATGGAACGCTCTTGATGTACCGCGAGCTTTGTTATTATAGTTGGATCATATTGTGTTTTCCCCCCTACCTTATTGTGATGAATTGAGTTTTACCTTTGAGGTTTCACTATTATCGGATTGAATATGATTATGGATTTGAGAACACTTGATGTATGTCTTGCGTGGGATACCTATGGTGACAATGGGTTGTTCTATTGATTCACTTGATGTATGTTTTGGAACTCAACTTGCGGATTCCCGAGGTGACATTGGGGTAATCTATGCATAGGGTTTGATGCACATTTTCGTCCTTGTTTATCCTGTAGAAATCTTGGGGCACTCTTTGAGTTTCTTTATGTTGCATTGAATATTATGAATCTGAAGATGTTTGATGCATATCGTATAATTGACCCACGGATACTTGTGGTGACATTGGAGTATATCTAGGTGACATTAGGGTTGATTGATGTGTGTCATATGGTGTTATTTTACTATGAACTCTCACGGTTGTTTGTGATGCTTATAGGAATAGCTCAATGGATTGATCGGAAAGAATAACTTTGAGGTGGTTTTGTACCCTACAAGCAATTTCATCTTATTTTCTCCGCGATAGGAACTTTGGAGTGAATCTTTGCCGCACGTTGAGGGATTGCCATATGATTTAGTTATGTTATCATTATTGAGAGAACTTGCACTAGTGAAAGTATGAACACTAGGCCTTGTTTCCAAGCATTGCAATACTGTTTTTTCGCTCACTTTCGTTATTAGTTACCTTGTCGTTTTATACTTTCATATTACAAAAACCTATATCTGATATCCATATTGCACATGTATCACCATCTCTTCGCCGAACTAGTGCACCTATACAATTTACCACTATATTGGGTGTGTTGGGGACACAAGAGACTTCTTGTTATTTGGTTGCAGGGTTGTTTGAGAGAGACCATCTTCATCCTACGCCTCCCACGGATTGATAAACCTTAGGTCATCCACTTGAGGGAAATTTTCTACTGTCCTACAAAACTCTGCGCTTGGAGGCCCAACACGAGTCTACAAGAAGAAGGTTGCGTAGTAGACATCGGTGTCCTTAGATATTATCTTGGGGTGTTGTGGGCATCCCCAAGCTTAGGATCTTGCCACTCCTTATTCCTTCATCCATCATGATCTCACTCAAAACTTGGAAACTTCAGCACACAAAACTCAACAAAAACCTTCTTGAGATTCATTAGTATAACAACCAAATCACATAATTTAAGTACTATTGTAAACCCATTAATATTTTATTATTCCATAATACATACTGTATTCTAACTTCATCATGGATTATATCCCTCGATACAATCCATAGATTCATTAAAACGAGCAAACAATGCAACGAAAACATAATCTATCAAAAACAGAACAGTCTGTACTAATCTGAAGAATGACTATACTTCTGTAACTCCAAAAATTCTGAAAAATTAGGACAACATGGGAAATTTGTATATCAATCATGTGTAAACAATTTATAATTTTATCATGTTCCAGTGGATGTAAATAATTCTTTTCTTTGGTAGCGAAATAGTTTCTGTTTTTTCACAGAATCAAAGCAACTATTATCCAAATCATTGATGTCTACTACACAACCTTCTTCTTGTAGACGTTGTTGGGCCTGCAAGTGCACAGGTTTGTAGGACAGTAGCAAATTTCCCTCAAGTGGATGACCTAAGGTTTATCAATCCGTAGGAGGCGTAGGATGAAGATGGTCTCTCTCAAACAACCCTGCAACCAAATAACAAAGAGTCTCTTGTGTCCCCAACACACCCAATACAATGGTAAATTGTATAGGTGCACTAGTTCAGCGAAGAGATGGTGATACAAGTGCAATATGGATGGTAGAAATAGGTATTTGTAATCTGAAAATATAAAAACAGCAAGGTAACTAATGATAAAAGTGAGCGTAAGCGGTATTGCAATGGTAGGAAACAAGGCCTAGGGTTCATACTTTCACTAGTGCAAGTTCTCTCAACAAAAATAACATAGATAGATCATATAACAAGCCCTCAACATGCAACAAAGAGTCACTCCGAAGCCACTAATAGCGGAGAACAAACGTAGAGATTATGGTAGGACTGAAACCACCTCAAAGCTATTCTTTCGGATCAATCTATAAAAGAGTTCGTACTAGAATAACACCTTAAGATACAAATCAACCAAAACCCTAATGTCACCTAGATACTCCATTGTCACCTCAAGTATCCATGGGCATGATTATACGATATGCATCACACAATCTCATATTCATCCAACCAACATAAAAGTACTTCAAAGAGTGCCCCAAAGTTTCTACCAGAGAGTCAAGAACGTGTGCCAACCCCTATGCATAGGTTCATGGGCGGAACCATAAGTTGGTCACCAAAACATACATCAAGTGGCACATGATATCCCATTGTCACCACAGATAATCACGGCAAGACATACATCAAGTGTTCTCATAAAAGACTCAATCCGATAAGATAACTTCAAAGGGGAAACTCAATTCATCACAAGAGAGTAGAGGGGGAGAAACATCATAAGATCCAACTACAATAGCAAAGCTCGGGATACATCAAGATCGTGCCATAGAACACGAGAGAGAACACGAGAGAGAGAGAGAGAGAGAGAGAGAGAGATTAAACACATAGCTACTGGTACATACCCTCAGCCCCGAGGGTGAACTACTCCCTCCTCGTCATGGATAGCACCGGGATGATGAAGATGGCCGCCGGTGATGGGAACCCCCTCCGGCGGTCTTGGAACAGGGTCTGATTGGTTTTGGTGGCTCTGAGGAGGCTTGCGGCGGAACTCCCGATCTAATCTCTGTGCGGAAGTTTTAGAATCTGACGGTATATATGGGTGAAAGAATGCGTTGGTGGAGCTACGGGGGCCCACGAGGCAGAAGTGCGCTGGGGGGTGGGCGCGCCCCCACCCTCGTGAGCACCTCCCGTATCTTCTGACATGGGGTCCAAGTCCATCAGGTGGGTTTCCTTCCAAAAATAACTTCTCTAGTTGATTTCGTTCCGTTTTGCCTCCGTCTGATATTCCTTTTCCTCGAAACATTGAAATAGGCATAAAACAGCAAATCAGGGTTGGGCCTCCGGTTAATAGGTTAGTCCCAAAAGTAATATATAAGTGGAAAATAAAGCCCAATATTGCCTAAAACAGTAGATAATATAGCATGGAGCAATCAAAATTATAGATACGTTGGAGACATATCAATCATCCCAAAGGCTTTACTTGTCACAGACACTAATTAAAACACAAAAACACAACCATAACAATAGCATAATTGTGTGCACACCAAAAAAAGGAAAATAAATAGTGAAAAATAAGATAACCATTGGGTTGCCTCCCAACAAGTGCTATTATTTTACGCCCCTAGCTAGGTGTAATGCATAGTTTCAGATGTTGTAGTTTTCAACTCCTCTATCACACATTCATACTTCCTAGGAATTCTAGCATTCTTATTTCTAATAACACTCCTAGGAACAAAGTTGAGGAATTTATTCTCCCAGATTGGTTCCTTTATCAAGATAACAAAATCAGGGTGAACATTAATCATTTTAAGATCTTCATTTCCATTACTAGATGTAGTACCCTTGTTTTTGAACATGCATAAACTTGCAATTCTTGCTAGGAGGAGTCCTTTCAATAGTTTTAGTGGAACAAAAGCGGAATCCAAATTATTAATAATTTCTTCCAACTTATCAATCCTAAGCGGGACTTTGCTCTCTCATGAATCATTGGTTCTTTTTCCTTTAGCAATTTTAAGGTGGTTCTTACCTTTGATCCAAATTGAGTAATTTGATTATGAATATTTTTATCCAAATTTTCAACATGCGTTATGGTAGGCATTTTATTTTCAAGAACCTCTAACCTTTGCATAACGTGCTCCAAAGTCAATGATATTTCACTAATAGTGTAGGTGGTGATCTCACTAAATTTCCCATAGCATTGAAAGCATCCATACGGTGGATACTCAAGAAATTCCATCCGGTAATAGTGTCTAATACAAATCTTAGAGAATAGGCAGCACCAAAAATCCAACTGTTACAAGTCTTTGACCGAACTCGGTGACATCGATAAGAAAATCTCAGTGAGACTGACTAGTCCAAAAGACTTGACCATTAGGCTTTTTGGTGAGACCAATCATACAAGCTTAGTGGGACCAAAGTGCAATGGCTAGGGCAAGATCTCGTTTCAGAATTCCGATTGGTTCTTAATGGTGATTCCTGAATGAAGCAACTTCATCACAGAAACTTGGCCAGGCCATCTCAGTGAGACCGAGATCCATTTCGGTTGAACCGAAGTATTAGGGTTTGGCATATGGCAGTGTATATGGTAATCTGGGTGGATTCAGATGAGAGCTTTTCAGTGGGACCGAGATCGACTTTAGGGTATTGGATAGGATGGAAGTGGAGAAATATTTGAGAGTTTTGGAGCCATATCACTAAGCACTTGAGCAATTGAGTCATGATCAAAACCTCAGCCCCTTTTAATATTGGGACAATTCCATTTTTACCCCTAGTTGGTTCCTACCCACGGGTTTTGCCCTTACTTTTCGAGCTTGCTCAGTTTTGCCCTTACTTTTTCTGTCCAGATCCCTCAAATGCCCTTTGACATCACCCAGTTATGTTGTGACGTTTGGTAGCACACAAAGTGTTCCTCCGGTAAACGGGAGTTGCATAATCTCATAGTTATAGGAACGTGTATAAGTCATGAAGAAAGCAATAGCAACATACTAAACGATCAAGTGCTAAGCTAACGGAATGGGTCAAGTCAATCACATCATTATCCTAATGATGCGATCCCGTTAATCAAATGACAACTCATGTCTATGGTTAGGAAACTTAACCATCTTTGATTAACGAGCTAGTCAAGTAGAGGCATACTAGTGACACTCTGTTTGTCTATGTCTTCACACATGTATCATGTTTCCGGTTAATACAATTCTAGCATGAATAATAAACATTTATCATGAAATAAGGAAATAAATAGTAACACTATTATTGCCTCTAGGGCATATTTCCTTCAGTCTCCCAATTGCACTAGAGTCAATAATGTAGTTCACATCGCCATGTGATTTCACAGCAATAGTTCACATCACCATGTGATTAACACCCATAGTTCACATCGATATGTGATCAACACCCAAAGGGTTTACTAGAGTCAGTAATCTAGTTCACATCGCTATGTGATTAACACCCAAAGAGTACTAAGGTGTGATCATGTTTTGCTTGTGAGATAATTTTACTCAGCAGATTACATCACATTCAGATCCGTAAGTATTTTAAGTAATTTCTATGTCAACAATGCTCGCAAGGAGCTACTCTAGCTAATTGCTCCCACTTTTCAATATGTATCCGGATCGAGACTTAGAGTCATCCAGATCGGTGTCAAAACTTGCATCGGCGTAACTCTTTACGAACCTTTTTTCACCTCCATAATCGAGAAACATATCCTTATTCCACTAAGGATAATATTGACCGTTGTCCAGTTGATCTTACTCCTAGATCACTATTGTACTCCTTGTCAAACTTCTTATAGGGTATACAATAGATCTGGTACACGACATGGCATACTTTATAGAACCTATGGCTGAGGCATAGGGAATGACTTCCATTCTTTTTCTATCTTCTACCGTGGTCGGGCTTTGAGTCTTACTCAATTTCACACCTTGTAACACAGGCAAGAACTCTTTCTTTGACTGCTCCATTTTGAACTTACTTCAAAATCTTATCAAGGTATGTACTTATTGAAAAAACTTATCAAGCATCTTGATCTATCTCTATAGATCTTGATGCTCAATATGTAAGCAGCTTCACCGAGGTCTTTCTTTGAAAAAACTCCTTTCAAACACTCCTTTATGCTTTGCAGAATAATTCTACATTATTTCCGATCAACAATATGTCATTCACATATACTTATCAGAAATGTTGTAGTGCTCCCACTCACTTTCTTGTAAATACAGGCTTCACCGCAAGTCATTATAAAACTATATGCTTTGACCAACTCATCAAAGCGTATATTCCAACTCCGAGATGCTTGCACCAATCCATAGATGGATCGCTGGAGCTTGCACATTTTGTTAACACCTTTAGGATTGACAAAAACTGTCTGGTTGCATCATATACAACTCTTCTTTAATAAATCCATTAAGGAATGCAGTTTTGTTTATCCATTTTCCAGATTTCATAAAATGCGGAAATTGCTAACATGATTCGGACAGACTTTAAGCATCCATACGAGTGAGAAAATCTCATTGTAGTCAACACCTTGAACTTTGTCAAAAATCTTTTTCGACAAGTCTAGCTTTGTAGATAGTAACACTACTATCAGAGTCCGTCTTCCTCTTGAAGATCCATTTAATCTCAATGGCTTGCCGATCATCGGGCAAGTCAACCAAAGTCCATACTTTGTTCTTATACATGGATCCTATCTCAGATTTCATGGCCTCAAGCCATTTTCGGAATCTGGGCTCAACATCGCTTCCTCATAGTTCGTAGGTTCATCATGGTCTAGTAACATGACTTCCGAACATGATTACCGTACCACTACAGTGCGGATCTTACTCTAGAAGACCTACGAGGTTTGGTAGCAACTTGATCTGAAGTTTTATGATCATCATCATTAACTTCCTCACTAATTGGTGTAGGAATCACTGGAACTGATTTATGTGATAAACTACTTTCCAATAAGGGAGAAGGTACAATTACCTCATCAAGTTCTACTTTCCTCCCACTCACTTCTTTCGAGAGAAACTCCGTCTCTAGAAAGGATCCATTCTTGGCAACGTATGTCTTGCCTTTCGGATCTGTGATAGAAGGTGTACCCAACATTTTGGGTATCCTATGAAGACGCACTTTTCCGATTTGGGTTCAAGCTTATCATGTTGAAACTTTTTCACATAAGCATCGCAACCCAAACTTTAAGAAACGACAACTTTGGTTTCTTCCTAAACCATAGTTCATACGGTGTCATCTCAACGGATTTATATGGTGCCCTTTTTAACATGAATGCAGCTGTCTCTAATGCATAACCCCAAAACGATAGTGGTAAATCGGTAAGAGACATCATTGATCGCACCATATCAAATAAAGTGCAGTTACGACGTTCGGACACACCATAACGTTGTGGTGTTCCAGGTGGGGTGAGCTGTGAAACTATTCCACATTGTTTCAATTGAAGACCAAACTCGTAACTCAAATATTCATCTCCACGATCAGATCGCAGAAACTTTATTTTCTTGTTATGATGATTTTCCACTTCACTCTGAAATTCTTTGAACCTTTCAACTATTTCAGACTTATGTTTCATCAAGTAGATATACCCATATCTGCTCAAATCATCTGTGAAGGTCAAAAAATAACGATACCCGCCATGAGCCTTAATACTTATTGGTGCGCATACATCGGTATGTATTATTTCCAACAAGTTTGTTGCTTTCGTTCCATTGTTCCGAAGAACGGAGTTTTAGTCATCTTGCCAAAAAGGCACGGTTCGCAAGCATCAAATGATTCATAACCAAGTGATTCCAAAAATCCATCTTTATGGAGTTTCTTCATGCGCTTTACACCGATATGACCCAAACGGCGATTGCCACAAATAAGTTGCACTATCATTATTAACTTTGCATCTTTTGGCATCAATATTATGAATATGTGTATCACTACGATCGAGATTCAATAAACTATTTTCATTGGGTGTATGACCATTGAAGGTTTTATTCATGTAAACAGAACAACAATTATTCTATGACTTTAAATGAATAACCCTTTTGCAATAAACATG
Source organism: Aegilops bicornis (assembly GCA_021605145.1). Lineage (NCBI taxonomy): Eukaryota > Viridiplantae > Streptophyta > Magnoliopsida > Poales > Poaceae > Aegilops > Aegilops bicornis. The sequence goes on along the minus strand of CM038669.1, from coordinate 674,932,608 downwards.
ATTAAATCATATTCATGCTCAACGCAAATGCCAAATAACATTTATTTAGGTTTAACACTAATCCCGAAAGTATAGGGAGTGTGCGATGATGATCATATCAATCTTGGAACCAGTTCCAACACACATCATCACTTCACCCTCAACTAGTCTCTGTTTATTCTGTAACTCCTGTTTCGAGTTACTAATTTTAGCAACTGAACAAGCATCAAATACTCAGGGCTACTATAAACACTAGTAAGGCACACATCAATAACCTGTATTTCAAATATACCCTTGTTCACTTTGCCATCCTTCTTATCCACCAAATATTCAGGGCATTTACGCTTCCGATGACCATTTCCTTTGCGATTAAGCACTTTCGGTTTCAGGCTTTGGTCCAGCTTTGGTCTTCTTCACGGGAGTGACAACTTGTTTTCCATTCTACTTGAAGTTTCCCTTTCTTTCCCTTTGCCCTATTCTTGAAACTAGTGGTCTTGTTAACCATCAACACTTGATGTTTTTCTTGATTTCTACCTTCGTTGATTTTAGCATCACGAAGAGCTTGGGAATTACTTTCATCATCCCTTGCATATTATAGTTCATCACAAAGTTCTACTAACTTGGTGATGGTGACTAGAGAATTCTGTCAATCACTATTTTATCCGGAAGATTAACTCCCACTTGATTCAAGCGATTGTAGTACCCAGACTATATGAGCACATGCTCACTAGTTGAGCGATTCTCCTCCATCTTTTAGCTATAGAACTTGTTGGAGACTTCATATCTCTCAACTCGGGTATTTGCTTGTAATATTAACTTCAATTCCTGGAACATCTCATATGGTCCATGACGTTCAAAACGTCTTTGAAGTCCCGATTCTAAGCCGTTAAGTATGGTGCACTAAACTATCAAATAGTCATCATATTGAGCTAGCCAAACGTTCATAACGTCTACATCTGCTCCTGCAATAGGTCTGTCACCTAGCGGTGCATTAAGGACATAATTCTTCTGTGCAGCAATGAGGATAAACCTCAGATCACGGATCTAATCCGCATCATTGCTACTAACATCTTTCAACATAGTTTTTCTCTAGGAACATATCAAAATAAACATAGGGAAGCAACAACGCGAGCTATTGATCTACAACATAGATATGTTAATACTACCAGGACTAAGTTCATGATAAATTTAAGTTCAATTAATCATATTACTTAAGAACTCCCACTTAGATAGACATCTCTCTAGTCATCTAAGTGATCACGTGATCCAAATCAACTAAACCATAACCGATCATCACGTGAGATGGAGTAGTTTTCAATGGTGAACATCACTATGTTGATCATATCTACTATATGATTCACGCTCGACCTTTCGGTCTCCGTGTTCCGGGGCCATATCTGCATATGCTAGGCTCGTCAAGTTTAACCTGAGTATTCCGCGTGTGCAAAACTGGCTTGCCCCCGTTGTAGATGGACGAGAGCTTATCACACCCGATCATCACGTGGTGTCCGGGCACGACGAACTTTGGCAATGGTGCATACTCGTGGAGAACACTTCTTGATAATTAGTGAGAGATCATCTTAAAATGCTACCGTCAATCAAAGCAAGATAAGATGCATAAAAGATAAACATCACATGCAATCAAAATATGTGACATGATATGGCCATCATCATCTTGTGCCTTTGATCTCCATCTCCAAAGCATCGTCATGATTTCCATCGTCACCGGCATGACACCATGATCTCCATCATCTTGATCTATATCAATGTGTCGTCACATGGTCGTCTCGCCAACTATTGCTCTTGCAACTATTGCTATCGCATAGCGATAAAGTAAAGCAATTATTTAGCGCTTGCATCTTATGCAATAAAGAGACAACCATAAGGCTTCAGCCAGTTGCTGATAACTTCAACAAAACATGATCATCTCATATCACGTCTTGACCATATCACATCACAACATGCCCTGCAAAAACAAGTTAGACGTCCTCTACTTTGTTGTTGCAAGTTTTATGTGGCTGCTACGGGCTTAGCAAGAACCGTTCTTACCTACGCATCAAAACCACAACGATAGTTTGTCAAGTTGGTTTTGTTTTAACCTTTGCAAGGACCGGGCGTAGCCACACTCAGTTCAACTAAAGCTGGAGAAACTGACACCCGCTTAGTCACTGTGTGTGCAAAGCACGGCGGTAAAACCAGTCTCGTAGAAGCGTCACGCATAATGTCGGTCCGGGCCGCTTCATCCAACAATACCGCCGAACCAAAGTATGACATGCTGGTAAGCAGTATGACTTATATCGCCCACAACTCACTTGTGTTCTACTCGTGCATATAACATCAACGCATAAAACCTAGGCTCTGATACCACTGTTGGGGAACGTAGTAATTTCAAAAATTTCCTACACACACACAAGATCATGGTGATGCATAGCAACGAGAGGGGAGAGTGTTGTCTACGTACCCTCGTAGACCGTAAGCGGAAGCGTTATATCAACGCGGTTGATGTAGTCGTACGTCGATCCGACCGATCCAAGCACCGTTACTCCGGCACCTCCGAGTTCTTGGCACACGTTCAGCTCGATGACGATCCCCGGGCTCCGATCCAGCAAAGCGTCGGGAGGAGTTCCACAAGACGACGGCATGGTGACGATCTTGATGTTCTACCGTCGTGAGGCTTCGCCTAAGCACCGCTACAATATGACCGAGGTGGAATATGGTGGAGGGGCACCACACGGCTAAGAAAGCGATCACGAAGATCAACTTGTGTGTCTATGGGGTGCCCCTGCCCCGTATATAAAGGAGTGGAGGAGGGAGGGCGGCCCTCTCTATGGCGCGCCTAGGGGAGTCCTACTCCCACCGGAGTAGGATTCCCCCCTTTCTAGTAGAACTAGGAGCCCTTCCAAGTAGTAGGAGTAGGAGGGAAGGAAAGGGAAGGAAAAGGAGAAGGAAGGAAGGCGCCCCTCCCTAGTCCAATTCGGACTAGCCAATGGGGAGGTGCGGCCACCTTTTGAGGCCTTTCTCTCCTTTCCCGTATGGCTCATTAAGGCCCAATACGAATTCCCGTAACTCCCCGGTACTCCCGAAAATACCCGAATCACTCGGAACCTTTCCGAAGTCCGAATATAGTCGTCCAATATATCGATCTTTACGTCTCGGCCATTTCGAGACTCCTCGTCATGTCCCCGATATCATCCGGGACTCCAAACTCCTTCGGTACATCAAAACTCATAAACTCATAATAAAACTGTCATCGTAACGTTAAGCGTGCGGACCCTACGGTTCGAGAACAATGTAGACATGACCGAGACACGTCTCCGGTCAATAACCAATAGCGGAACCTGGATGCTCATATTGGCTCCTACATATTCTCACGAAGATCTTTATCGGTCAGACCGCATAACAACATACGTTGTTCCCTTTGTCATCGGTATGTTATTGCCCGAGATTCGATCGTCGGTATCTCAATACCTAGTTCAATCTCGTTATCGCAAGACTCTCTACCCGTTCCGTAATACATCCTCCTGCAACTAACTCATTAGTTACAATGCTTGCAAGGCTTATAATGATGTGCATTACCGAGTGGGCCCAGAGATACCTCTCCGACAATCAGAGTGACAAATCCTAATCTCGAAATACGCCAACCCAACAAGTACCTTCGGAGACACCTGTAGAGAACCTTTATAATCACCCAGTTACGTTGTGACGTTTGGTAGCACACAAAGTGTTCCTCCGGTAAACGGGAGTTGCATAATCTCATAGTTATAGGAACGTGTATAAGTCATGAAGAAAGCAATAGCAACATACTAAACGATCAAGTGCTAAGCTAACGGAATGGGTCAAGTCAATCACATCATTCTCTTAATGATGTGATCCCGTTAATCAAATGACAACTCATGTCTATGGTTAGGAAACTTAACCATCTTTGATTAACAAGCTAGTCAAGTAGAGGCATACTAGTGACACTCTGTTTGTCTATGTATTCACACATGTATCATGTTTCTGGTTAATACAATTATAGCATGAATAATAAACATTTATCATGAAATAAGGAAATAAATAATAACTTTATTATTGCCTCTAGGGCATATTTCCTTCATATTCCACATATAGTGCTATATCCATGGCTCACGCTCATGTATTGCATGAAAGTTGAAAAAGCTTTTTTTTGCAGGTGAAAGTTGAAAAGGCTTGAGAACATTAAAGGTATGAAACAATTTCTTGGCTTGTCATCGGTGTTGTGCATGATGAAATACTTTGTGTCATGAAGATGGAGCATAGCCAGACTATATGATTTCGTAGGGATAACTTTCTTTGGCCATGATATTTTGAGAAGACATAATTGCTTTATTAGTACGCTTGAAGTACTATTGTTTTTATGTCAATATTAAACTTTTGTTTTGAATCTTATGGATCTTAACATTCATGCCACACTAAAGAAGACTACATTGATAAATATGCTAGGTAGCATACATACTTCATAAATTCTTTATTTTATCATTTACCTACTCGCAGCATGAAAGCAGGAATTAAGCTTGGGGATGTTGATACGTCTCCAACGTATCTATAATTTATGAAGTATTCATGCCATGTTTGCAACAATTTTATATGGTTTTGGTATGATTTATTAGAACTAACCCGGACTGATGTTGTTTTCAGCAGAACTACCCTGGTGTCGTTTTTTGTCTAGAAATAAAAGTTCTCGGAATGGGCTGAAAATTTATGGTGATTTTTTATGGACCAAGAGAGAACCCCGGAGCATTGGAGCCAGGCCAGGAGGTGGACGAGGAGTCCACAAGCCTAGGGGGCACCCACCCTAGGGCGCACCCCCTGCCTTGTCGGCCCCTCGGGCACCCCCCTGACTTGTTTCCGACGCCAAAAATTCCTATAAATCCAAAACCCCCAGAAAGAAACCTAGATTTGGAGTTCCGCCGCCGCAAGCCTCTGTAGCCACGAAAAACCCAATCAGGAGCCCGTTCCGGCACCCTGCCGGAGGAGGAAACCATTACGGTGGCCATCTTCATCGTCCTAGCGGTCTCCATGACGAGGAGGGAGTAGTTCACCCTCGGGGCTGAGGCTATCTGCCAGTAGTTATGTGTTTGATCTCTCTCTCTCTCTCTCTCTCTCTCTCTCTCTCTCTCTCTCTCTCTCGTGTTCTTGATATGGAACGCTCTTGATGTACCGCGAGCTTTGTTATTATAGTTGGATCATATTGTGTTTTCCCCCCTACCTTATTGTGATGAATTGAGTTTTACCTTTGAGGTTTCACTATTATCGGATTGAATATGATTATGGATTTGAGAACACTTGATGTATGTCTTGCGTGGGATACCTATGGTGACAATGGGTTGTTCTATTGATTCACTTGATGTATGTTTTGGAACTCAACTTGCGGATTCCCGAGGTGACATTGGGGTAATCTATGCATAGGGTTTGATGCACATTTTCGTCCTTGTTTATCCTGTAGAAATCTTGGGGCACTCTTTGAGTTTCTTTATGTTGCATTGAATATTATGAATCTGAAGATGTTTGATGCATATCGTATAATTGACCCACGGATACTTGTGGTGACATTGGAGTATATCTAGGTGACATTAGGGTTGATTGATGTGTGTCATATGGTGTTATTTTACTATGAACTCTACGGTTGTTTGTGATGCTTATAGGAATAGCTCAATGGATTGATCGGAAAGAATAACTTTGAGGTGGTTTTGTACCCTACAAGCAATTTCATCTTATTTTCTCCGCGATAGGAACTTTGGAGTGAATCTTTGCCGCACGTTGAGGGATTGCCATATGATTTAGTTATGTTATCATTATTGAGAGAACTTGCACTAGTGAAAGTATGAACACTAGGCCTTGTTTCCAAGCATTGCAATACTGTTTTCGCTCACTTTCGTTATTAGTTACCTTGTCGTTTTTATACTTTCATATTACAAAAACCTATATCTGATATCCATATTGCACATGTATCACCATCTCTTCGCCGAACTAGTGCACCTATACAATTTACCACTATATTGGGTGTGTTGGGGACACAAGAGACTTCTTGTTATTTGGTTGCAGGGTTGTTTGAGAGAGACCATCTTCATCCTACGCCTCCCACGGATTGATAAACCTTAGGTCATCCACTTGAGGGAAATTTTCTACTGTCCTACAAAACTCTGCGCTTGGAGGCCCAACACGAGTCTACAAGAAGAAGGTTGCGTAGTAGACATCAGTGTCCTTAGATATTATCTTGGGGTGTTGTGGGCATCCCCAAGCTTAGGATCTTGCCACTCCTTATTCCTTCATCCATCATGATCTCACTCAAAACTTGGAAACTTCAGCACACAAAACTCAACAAAAACCTTCTTGAGATTCATTAGTATAACAACCAAATCACATAATTTAAGTACTATTGTAAACCCATTAATATTTTATTATTCCATAATACATACTGTATTCTAACTTCATCATGGATTATATCCCTCGATACAATCCATAGATTCATTAAAACGAGCAAACAATGCAACGAAAACATAATCTATCAAAAATGTAACAGTCGTACTAATCTGAAGAATGACTATACTTCTGTAACTCCAAAAATTCTGAAAAATTAGGACAACATGGGAAATTTGTATATCAATCATGTGTAAACAATTTATAATTTTATCATGTTCCAGTGGATGTAAATAATTCTTTTACTGGGCGAAATAGTTTCTGTTTTTTCACAGAATCAAAGCAACTATTATCCAAATCATTGATGTCTACTACACAACCTTCTTCTTGTAGACGTTGTTGGGCCTGCAAGTGCACAGGTTTGTAGGACAGTAGCAAATTTCCCTCAAGTGGATGACCTAAGGTTTATCAATCCGTAGGAGGCGAGGGATGAAGATGGTCTCTCTCAAACAACCCTGCAACCAAATAACAAAGAGTCTCTTGTGTCCCCAACACACCCAATACAATGGTAAATTGTATAGGTGCACTAGTTCAGCGAAGAGATGGTGATACAAGTGCAATATGGATGGTAGAAATAGGTATTTGTAATCTGAAAATATAAAAACAGCAAGGTAACTAATGATAAAAGTGAGCGTAAACGGTATTGCAATGATAGGAAACAAGGCCTAGGGTTCATACTTTCACTAGTGCAAGTTCTCTCAACAAAAATAACATAGATAGATCATATAACAAGCCCTCAACATGCAACAAAGAGTCACTCGAAGCCACTAATAGCGGAGAACAAACGTAGAGATTATGGTAGGGTACGAAACCACCTCAAAGCTATTCTTTGGATCAATCTATAAAAGAGTTCGTACTAGAATAACACCTTAAGATACAAATCAACCAAAACCCTAATGTCACCTAGATACTCCATTGTCACCTCAAGTATCCATGGGCATGATTATACGATATGCATCACACAATCTCATATTCATCCAACCAACATAAAAGTACTTCAAAGAGTGCCCCAAAGTTTCTACCAGAGAGTCAAGAACGTGTGCCAACCCCTATGCATAGGTTCATGGCGGAACCATAAGTTGGTCACCAAAACATACATCAAGTGGCACATGATATCCCATTGTCACCACAGATAATCACGGCAAGACATACATCAAGTGTTCTCATAAAAGACTCAATCCGATAAGATAACTTCAAAGGGGAAACTCAATTCATCACAAGAGAGTAGAGGGGGAGAAACATCATAAGATCCAACTACAATAGCAAAGCTCGGGATACATCAAGATCGTGCCATAGAACACGAGAGAGAACACGAGAGAGAGAAAGAGAGAGAGAGAGAGAGAGAGATTAAACACATAGCTACTGGTACATACCCTCAGCCCCGAGGGTGAACTACTCCCTCCTCGTCATGGATAGCACCGGGATGATGAAGATGGCCGCCGGTGATGGGACCCCCCTCGGCGGTCTTGAACAGTGGTCTGATTGGTTTTGGTGGCTCTGAGGCTTGCGTGGCGGAACTCCCGACCTAATCTCTGCTCGGAAGTTTTAGGGTACGACGGTATATATGGGTGAAAGGAGTACGTTGGTGGAGCTACGGGGGCCCCACGAGGCAGGGGGGTGCGCCTGGGGGGGTGGGCGCGCCCCCCACCCTCGTGAGCACCTCCCGTATCTTCTGACATGGGGTCCAAGTCCATCAGGTGGGTTTCCTTCCAAAAATAACTTCTCTAGTTGATTTCGTTCCGTTTTGCCTCCGTCTGATATTCCTTTTCCTCGAAACACCGAAATAGGCATAAAACAAAGAAATCGGGGTTGGGCCTCCGGTTAATAGGTTAGTCCCAAAAGTAATATATAAGTGGAAAATAAAGCCCAATATTGCCTAAAACAGTAGATAATATAGCATGGAGCAATCAAAAATTATAGATACGTTGGAGACATATCAATCATCCCAAAGGCTTTACTTGTCACAGACACTAATTAAAACACAAAAACACAACCATAACAATAGCATAATTGTGTGCACACCAAAAAAAGGAAAATAAATAGTGAAAAATAAGATAACCATTGGGTTGCCTCCCAACAAGTGCTATTATTTTACGCTAGCTAGGTGTAATGCATAGTTTCAAATGTTGTAGTTTTCAACTCCTCTATCACACATTCATACTTCCTAGGAATTCTAGCATTCTTATTTCTAATAACACTCCTAGGAACAAAGTTGAGGAATTTATTCTCCCAGATTGGTTCCTTTATCAAGATAACAAAATCAGGGTGAACATTAATCATTTTAAGATCTTCATTTCCATTACTAGATGTAGTACCCTTGTTTTTGAACATGCATAAACTTGCAATTCTTGCTAGGAGGAGTCCTTTCAATAGTTTTAGTGGAACAAAACGCGGAATCCAAATTATTAATAATTTCTTCCAACTTATCAATCCTAGCGGGACTTTGCTCTCTCATGAATCATTGGTTCTTTTTCCTTTAGCAATTTTAAGGTGGTTCTTACCTTTGATCCAAATTGAGTAATTTGATTATGAATATTTTTATCCAAATTTTCAACATGCGTTATGGTAGGCATTTTATTTTCAAGAACCTCTAACCTTTGCATAACGTGCTCCAAAGTCAATGATATTTCACTAATAGTGTAGGTGGTGATCTCACTAAATTTCCCATAGCATTGAAAGCATCCATACGGTGGATACTCAAGAAATTCCATCCGGTAATAGTGTCTAATACAAATCTTAGAGAATAGGCAGCACCAAAATCCAACTGTTACAAGTCTTTGACCGAACTTCGGTGACATCGATAAGAAAATCTCAAAGGAGACCGACTAGTCCAAAAGACTTGACCATTAGGCTTTTTGGTGAGACCAATCATACAAGCTTAGTGGGACCAAAGTGCAATGGCTAGGGCAAGATCTCGTTTGAATTCCGATTGGTTCTTAATGGTGATTCCTGAATGAAGCAACTTCATCACAGAAACTTGGCCAGGCCATCTCAGTGAGACCGAGATCCATTTCGGTTGAACCGAAGTATTAGGGTTTGGCATATGGCAGTGTATATGGTAATCTGGGTGGATTCGGATGAGAGCTTTTCAAAGGGGACCGAGATCGACTTTTAGGGTATTGGATAGGATGGAAGTGGAGAAATATTTGAGAGTTTTGGAGCCATATCACTAAGCACTTGAGCAATTGAGTCATGATCAAAACCTCAGCCCCTTTTAATATTGGGACAATTCCATTTTTACCCCTAGTTGGTTCCTACCCACGGGTTTTGCCCTTACTTTTCGAGCTTGCTCAGTTTTGCCCTTACTTTTTCTGTCCAGATCCCTCAAATGCCCTTTGACCGTTTGACCAAAACTTTGAAAATTCATAACTAATTCATATGAACTCAGAAAAATGCAAATAAGATATAAAAATGTTCAGATAAACATTACCTTTATGTGCATATCATTTGCTTTCAGGACAAAAGCACCCTTTAAACTACCTGAAGTAATCAATGTTATTAACATTATTAAAAATAAAAAGGTATAGACAATATTTTTTTCATGAATAAAAATTACATGCAAATGTGTGTGATCTTTTCTGAACATCCAGATATCTTATTTGCATTTTCTGAGTTCGTATCATCTTGTTAAGAATGTTCTAACGACTTTGACCATTATTTGGAAACTTCATAACAAGTTGATACGAACTCGTAAAATGCAAATAAGATATCAGGATGTTGAAAACATCACCTACATTGCATGTAATTTTTATTCATGAAAAAATATTGTTTATACCTTTTATTTTTAATAATGTTAATAACATTAATTACCTCGTAGTTTAAAGGTGCTTTTGTCCTGAAAGCAAATGATATGCACATAAAGGTAATGTTTATCTGAACATTTTGATATCTTATTTGCATTTTTCTGAGATCATATGAATTAGTTATGAATTTTCAAAGTTTTGGTCAAACGGTCAAAGGGCATTCAAGGGACCTGGACGGAAAAAGTAAGGGCAAAACTGAGCAAGCTCGAAAAGTAAGGGCAAAACCCGTGGGTAGGAACCAACTAGGGGTAAAAATGCAATTGTCCCTTTAATATTATTGGCTTTCCTACGGACTCAAAGTGATATTGGATCACTTAACCCAAAATATTGTCTTGAAGTTGTGCCAATCTTTAACCTTTGTATTTTGAAGGGGTCCACATCCTCATGTCCTTGCAATGCCACTGTTGAACTTGTCTGAAACATACTAGATAAAAGTATTAGGCCCTGCTTGTTTGGGCTTTTGCTTCTGCTTTTGCAAATTTTCCACTTTTGCCAAAAAGCCATAGAGGCTCCTAAATAGGTGCTTTTGGAGCTAAATATTATTATATTGATGCATCAAAGCCATAAAAGGCTCCAAAAGCACCTATTTAGGAGCTTTTATGGCTTTTTGGTCAAAGTGGAAAAGCTGAAAAAGGTATAAAGCCCAAACAAGCAGGGCCTTAGTCCAACAATATGTGTGTTGTCATTGATTACCAAAACCACCAAGGGAGGAAATGTGCTTGCAAATTGGAATTGAACATTCAACCATGCCATGCTTGGTAACCACGCTGTTTCATGAAATCATGGGTTGAGTAATTAAGACCGATTCCATGGCATGTGATGCTCGGATGGGAAACTCCCATGTTTTTCAGGCCCTGTTGAAACAACCAACTAAAACTCAGATCCTGGCAGACAAATCATACCCATACAAATAATATAGCTGGAGCGAAGGCTTTTCAAATTGGTAAACGAGGAGGAGGAATGTAACATATGCTGGTGGCTTGAAGAACATGATCAAAGGGTGTCTGCTCCTTTGGCCTTTGGGCGAATTTAAGCAAGAAAATGAAAGGGGATGCGCCGATGTGGTAATGTGGTGAGATCAGGAGTGGAGTTCTACCGTGATGGGAAGGTTGATGTTTGGGGTATATTAGAAGGGGGGATGGAAACTGAAAGGAAGGTGGAAGGTGAAGAGGCGCCTCTGTCGTTTCATATGCATTCGTGATTTTTGGCCAGGAAAGCACACCGGTTGTGGAGGCAGGAGAGAGAGAGAGTTATGGCTAGCAGAAGACACACACACACACACACACACAGAGAGAGAGAGAGAGAGAGAGAGAGAGAGGAGAGAGAGAGAGAGAGAGAGAGAGAGAGAGTAGGGGTCAGAGTGGAGAAGGTAACCAAGCCATACAGGGTTGCGTTAGTCAGATGGGCTTCCACAAATGACCGAGTAAGCCAGCTATCCAACCCAGGTTGTTGGCATCGTACAACACAGGACCCAGGTGGAAGAAACTCAGTCGGGAAAATGCATCGACTACACCCCGCGGGGCGGCAGCAGCATGCTAACATGGCAATTGTTCATGTGAATAGCCTGCATGTTAAGAAATCAGGTAGTGGGGGTGTCCTATTTACATCTAGTATATTAGTAACAATATCGAAGTGATTCTCTTGGAATATCCGATCTAAACAACAATGGAACTGAGTGTAAAAATACACTCATCAATGGTGTACCTCAATTTGCTTATTTTTAACGTCTGCCTGTTGGTATGCGAGGTCATCCCGAGACCAAGAGGTATGTTGCGATTGGATTCATGTCGGAAGGCCGCCAGAGGTATCCATCTGCCAATGTCAATTGGGTGTGATCAGGGGTTGTCTACGATGGTACCCGAGGCTAGATGGTGGGTTGTCGGCAAATGTCATGCCAGAGCATGGTCTAGCCACCGCTACCGCCGTCCGCAGGCACCGTTCTCCTCCTTGGAGGCATTGTTTACCCTGCCCCTCTCCTCCTTCAAACTATTGCTACCTAGTTCTGCATGGCCTGTCGCTAGGCGTGTGCCTTGTGAGCGGTGGCCTGCTTGGGGAGATGCCTCGAGGCACTCCGGGAAGACTTGTGCTGATTGCCAGGACCAAGCGATCTCCTTTAGTTCTCGTGCTTGCTTCGCTTCGCTTAGTCCCTGTGTTTTTGGGTCCCCCGCTTAGCTGTTTCGAGCTTCTCTTTCATAGCTGGTATCCCGGTAGGGCCGGTGTGTACGCTATCTTCGTATATTGCTTGATTGTTGCTCGAAATGAGCTTCACGGCCCAGGAACAGCTCGCAGAGGGCAACATAACCCGCGATGTGCAGTATGGAGGCGGGGGTAAGATTATGCAACTGGAGACCGTAGAACTCCAGGAGCCCGCGGAGGAATGGGTGGATTGGAAACCCGACTCCTCTTAGCAGATATGGGACAAGGCATACCCGCTCCCCCCGAGATGGGTTAGGGAATCTCTCCGCTTGCTCCCCGCCATTATAGGTGGCTAGTCCGGATCGGATGGGGACCATGTATGCGGGCGGAAGGAACCCTTTGGTCTGCAGCTCTATTAGGCGGCTGTGAGGGGTGGAACACTTTTCCCAATCCCCTAGTTTTGAGCTAGGGGAGCGACGGGCAGGGCTGCGGCGACCGGTCATGATGGTATGGCCTCTTTTGGACGCGCTCTACAGAATGCTTGCTTGGGAGAAGGTGGTGTGATTTGGATCTGAGGATCCCCGTCTCTTCAAAGAGACAGCTTGCCTACGGGATTAGGGTGGCAAATGTAAAAATGCCCTGGCCCCTCGTCTTCGCTCGACACGTGGAGATGGTCATTATTGAAGCACAGAAGCCGAGGAGTACAACCTTATTGGGAGGCCGGACACTGTTCGCTATGATGGGTGTGCCGGATTTGGAGAAGAACCCGCCTTGCAATGCCGAAGACAATCTGCGCGCCGGACTCATCGTCATTGAAGCCTGGTTCAGGGGCTACGGAGGGAGTCCTGGATAAGGGGGTATCCGGACAGCCGGACTATATGCTTTGGCCAGACTGTTGGACTATGAAGATACAAGATTGAAGACTTCATCCCATGTCCGGTTGGGACTCTCCTTGGCGTGGAAGGCAAGCTTGGCGATTCGGATGTAGATCTCCTTCTCTGTAACCGACTTTGTGTAACCCTAGCCCCCTCCAGTGTCTATATAAACCGGAGGGTTTATTCCGTAGGACACAATAACAATCATACCATAGGCTAGCTTCTAGGGTTTAGCCTCTCTGATCTCGTGGTAGATCAACTCTTGTAATACTCATATCATCAAGATCAATCAAGCAGGAAGTAGGGTATTACCTCCATCGAGAGGGCCCGAACCTGGGTAAACATCATGTCCCCAGCCTCCTGTTACCATTAGCCTTAGACGCACAGTTCGGGACCCCCTACCCGAGATCCGCCGGTTTTGACACCGACAGCGCCCCCTTCCCACATATATATAGCTAGGAGGGGAGGAGAGGCAGCCAGGGGCACCCTAGGGTTTGGCCGCCGCCCCCTAGGGGCCCTGCCTTGTCCTGTCCCCCCCCCCCCCATTTCCATGTATGCATGAAGGGGAAGGAAAGAGGGGGTTGAGGGAAGGAAGTGGGAATCCTAATCTACACTTTCCTTTCCCTTCCCCCTTTCCTTCTCCTCCTCGGGCTGGTGTGTTCCTTCACAAGGCCCATATGGCCCATATGATTGCCGGGGGTACCTGAAACACCTTCCGGTGACCGATAAGTACCCGATACCCTTCGGAACACTTCCGGTGTCCGAATACCATCGTCCTATATATCAATCTTTACCTCTCGACCATTTCGAGACTCCTCGTCATGTCCGTGATCTCAACTGGGACTCCGAACATCGTTCGGTCACCAAATCAGATAACTCATATAATACTAAATCGTCATCAAACGTTAAGTGTGCGGACCCTACGAGTTCGAGAACTATGTAGACATGACAGAGACACCTCTCCGGTCAATAACCAATAGCAGAACCTGGATGCTCATATTGGCTCATACATATTCTACGAAGATCTTTATCGGTCGAACCGTTATGACAGCATACGGTATTCCCTTTGTCATCGGTATGTTACTTGTCCGAGATTCGATCGTTGATATCCAAATACCTAGTTCAATCTCGTTACCGGCAAATCTCTTTACTCATTCCGTAATACATCACCTTGCGACTAACTCCTTAGTCATTTGCTTGCAAGCTTTTGATGTGTATTACCGAGAGGGCCCAGAGATACCTCTCCGATACTCGGAGTGACAAATCCTCATCTCGATCTATGCCAACGCAACAAACACCTTCAGAGATACCTTTAGAGCATCTTTATAATCACCCAGTTATGTTGTGACATTTGATAGCACATAAAGTATTCCTCCGGTATCCGGGAGTTGCATAATCTCATAGTCGAAGGAATATGTATTTGACATGAAGAAAGCAATAGCAATAAAACTGAACGATCAATATGCTATGCTAAACGGATGGGCTTGTCCATCACATCATTCTCCTAATGATGTGATCTCGTTCATCAAATGGCAACACATGTCTATGGTTAGGAAACTTAACCATCTTTGATTAACGAGCTAGTCTAGTAGAGTCTTACTAGGGACACGGTGTTTTGTCTATGCATCGACACATGTATCAAGTTTCCGGTTAATACAATTCTAGGATGAATAATAAACATTTATCATGATATAAGGAAATATAAAATAACAACTTTATTATTGCCTCTAGGGCATGTTTCCTTCAATTTTTGGCCAAGAAAGCACACTGGTTATGGAGGCAGGAGAGAGGGAGAGAGAGAGAGAGAGAGCGAGAGAGAGAGAGAGAGAGAGAGAGAGAGAGAGAGAGAGAGAGATGATTTGAGTGGAAAGCAACTTGGGGAAGGCTAGAGATCAAGATTCTTGTGGTAGGATTGGAATATCTTGGTCTCAACACATGAGTAGGTGGTTCTCTCTCAGAAAATGAGTAGTGGAAGTGTAGGTATGTTCTGATGGCTCTCCTCACGAATGAAGAATGGATGTAAGGGTATATCTAGCCTCCACACAAAATCTAATCATTACACACAGATTCCCAAACTCGGTGGGACCAAATCATAAAACCCAGTCAGACCGATCCAGGTAAAAATATGAATGTAGAGTTTTTGGTGGGACCGATATAGTCATCTCGGTGAGACCGATATGCTAGGGTTAGGGCATAACTAATCTCTGTGTGACTGATCGCATAAACTCGGTGGGACCAATTTCAGCAATAGGCACATAGAGGGTAGGTCAGGCAAACTCAGTGGGACCGATTCGCACCAGTGTTACGAAAAGGAAACAAAGAGCTTGCAATGCAGACTCAGTAGGACCGATTTGCTCATTTCGGTGTGACCGAAATGTCACAAAAAGGAAACAGGGAGTTTGCAATCCCATCTCGATGAGACCGAGATCCCTATCGGTGAGACCGAAGTAACTAGGGTTTGTGGTAGTGGCTATGTCAAATGAAACTCGGTGGTGCCAGATAGATCAAGTCGGTGGGGCCGAATTTGACTTTTAGGTTTAGGACATATGTGGATGTGAGAAAGTTGTTGAGGGTTTTGGAGCATATCACTAAGCATTTTGAGCAAGTAAGCCATTAAGCAACACCTCATCCCCTTTTAATAGTATTGGCTTTCCTATGGACTCAATGTTATCTTGGATCACTAAAATGAAAGATGTAGAGTCTTGAGCTTGTTGCCAATATATGTCCTTTGCATTTTGAGGGATCCACATCTCTAGTCCATGCCATGCCAATCATTGAACTTTCTGAAATGATCATCTTGAAAGAGCACTAGTTCAATGAACTATATGTTGTTAAGAATTACCAAAACCACCCAGGGATTAGTTGCGCTTTCAACATGACCGAGACTACTCTCTGGTCAATAACCAATAGCGGAACCTGGATGCTCATATTGACTCGTACATATTCTACGAAAATCTTTATCGGTCGAATCGTTATGACAACATACGTTATTCCCTTTGTCATCGATATGTTACTTTCCTGAGATTCTATCGTTGGTATCCACATACCTAGTTCAATCTCGTTACCGGCAAGTATCTTTACTCATTCTGTAATACATCTCCTCGCGACTAACTCCTTAGTCATTTCTTTGCAAGCTTATGATGTGTATTACCGAGAGGGCCCAGAGATACCTCTCCGATACTCAGAGTGACAAATCCTAATCTCGATCTATGCCAACCCAACAAACACCTTCGGAGATACCTGTAGAGCATCTTTATAATCACCCAGTTACATTGTGACGTTTGATAGCACACACAAAGCATTCCTCCGGTATTCGGGAGTTGCTTAATCTCATAGTCGAAGGAATATGTATTTGACATGAAGATAGCAATAGCAATAAAACTGAACGATCAATATGCTATGCTAACGGATGGGTCTTGTCCATCACATCATTCTCCTAATGATGTGATCCCGTTCATCAAATGACAACACATGTCTATGGTTAGGAAACTTAACCATCTTTGATTAACGAGCTAGTCTAGTAGAGGCTTACTAGGGACACGGTGTTTTATCTATGTATCCACACATGTATCAAGTTTCTGGTTAATACAATTCTAGCATGAATAATAAATATTTATCATGATAGAAGGAAATATAAAATAACAACTTTATTATTGCCTCTAGGGCATATTTCCTTCAATTTTTGGCCAAGAAAGCACACCTGTTGTGGAGGCAGAAGAGAGAGAGAGAGAGAGAGAGAGAGAGAGAGAGAGAGAGAGAGTTGCAGCTAGCAGAAGACAGAGAGAGCAAGGGTCGGAGCGAAGAAGATAACCAAGCCATACAGGGCTGCGTTAGTCAGATGGGCTTCCACAAATGACCGTCAAAGCCAGCTATCCAACCCAGATTGTTGGCATCGTACAACACAAGACCCAAGTGGAAGAAACTCAGCTGAGAAAACACATCGACTACACCCCGCGAGGCGGCAGCAGCATGCTGACATGGCAATTGTTGATGTGAATAGCTTGCATGTTAAGAAATCAGGTAGTGGGGGTGTCCTATTTACATCTAGTATATTAGTAACAATATCGAAGTGATTCTCTTGGAATATCGGATCTAAACAACAATGGAACTGAGTGTAAAAAGACACTCATCAATGGTGTACCTCAATTTGCTTATTTTTAACATCTGGCCGGTTGGTATGCGAGGTCATCCCGAGACCAAGAGGTATGTTGCGATTGGCTTCATGTCAGAAGGCCGCCAGAGGTATCCATCTGCCAGTGTCCATCGGGTGTGATCAGGGGTTGTCTACGATGGTACCCGAGGCTAGAGGGTGGGGTGTCGGCAAATGCCGTGCCAAAGCATGGTCTAGCCACCGCCACCGCCGATCGCAGACACCGTTCTCCTCCTTGGAGGCATCGTTTATCCTGCCCCTCTCCTCCTTCAAACTATTGCTATCTAGTTCTGCATGGCCCGTCGCTAGGTGTGTGCCTTGTGAGCGCTGGCCTGCTTGGGGAGATGCCTCGAGGCACTCCGGGAAGACTTATGCTGCTTGCTTAGCTTTGCTTAGTCCTTGTGTTTTTGTGTCCGCCGCTTAGCTGTTTCGAGCTTCTCTACTATAGCCGGTACCCCCAGTAGGGCTGGTGTGTACACTATCTTTTTATGTTGCTTTATATAAACAATGGGGCGCAAACCTTTTCAATACGAAGGTCCAACGCTAGTCTGGTGGCGGCGTCTCGCGGATCACATACACTTTGATTGCCAGTCAGCTCGCAAAGTACTCATGCCAGAGAGCTTATGAACAAATCAGTTTCCGATCGTGACCGGGCTGAATCAAGCAAAGTACTCCCTCTGTCCCGGAATATAATTCCTTTTTCATGCTATTTTTAGGTTGCAAAAATGTCTTATGTCGTGAGACGAAGGAAGTTTCTTTTTCTTTAGAAAATCTAGCAGAGGTATTGGAATGAGAGAGAGCCATCCCCGCAGGCCTGGGCCACAGTCGAAACAAAACAAAACACACGGAGGGGGAGAGAACGGACCGGAAGCAACCCGAACCAAAACGAGGACGCGAGTGGAAATACACTCGCTAGTCAACAAAACAAAAAAAAAATTTGACAATAGGCGCAGCACACGACCAACGAGAGCGCAGCGCGTCCACCCATCCCGATTCCACGGGAGCCCCAGCCCGCGGCCGCAGCTGCTCTCCCCGCTCTCCTCCCCGCTCCCAAATGGCCGCCGCCTGCTTCCTCTCCGGCCCCTCCCCGCTCGCCCGCCCGCCGTCGCGCCCGCGCCCGCGCCACTCCCTCAGGCGCCTCTCGCGCGCCGCGGCCGCCAGGCCCCCGGCCGCCCCTCGCGCTCCCCGGCGACCTGGTGCCGGGCCCCGTCGCCGAGGCCGCGCGGCGGGCGCTGGTCGTGGCGCTCGCCTCCGCCGCGCTGGTCCTCGGGGACGCCGGGGCCGCGTCCGCGTTCGTCGTCGCCACGCCGCGGAAGCTGCAGGCCGACGAGCTCGCCACCGTGCGCCTCTTCAAGGACAACACCCCCTCCGTCGTCTACATCACCAACCTCGCCGTCAGGTACGCCTGGGCCGATCTCTCCCGATGCCTTCCCTTCCGTGGCTGTTTCCATTGCTCTGGCCTTGGCGCCTGATGCGAAGAAGCTTGGGGCCTCTGTTTCGGTTTGGTGTGTAGGCAGGACGCCTTCACGCTGGACGTGCTCGAGGTGCCGCAGGGCTCGGGGTCCGGCTTCGTCTGGGACAAGCTCGGCCACATTGTCACCAACTTCCATGTCATCCGTGGCGCGTCAGACCTCAGGTTGGTTAACACTTGACAGAGCCGCTCGCTGCTGACCTTCTTCAGCAAAATTCAGATCACAGCATGCCCAGTCTTCTACTAGATTTTACGTTTATCGAAGGTTCATCGAACTCGAACGAAGGAATAAACAGGGGAAACGAGAGTTGCAGAACTGCAATTGGATATTGATAAGCATGGGCAATATGGACGTGGCTGCTTAGTTTTAATATCAGAGCACAGTGAACCGTTAACACTCGCTGCTAACGACTCGTTATCATTTGGATTCAGTGTGCGTAGCAAATGGGTCCATAGGCTGCAGGCTGTAGGTTAGTTACAGTAGATGTTTAACCTGACACATCTTTGAAGATTTAGAGTGACTATATTTTGCATCGCATTTTTCATAATTTCATCCAGTACTTGATGCTAGATCCGAGACTTCAATGCAAAATGCTAACAATGACCTATGCACTTTGGTTTCGTCTAAACATCATTTACGTGTTAGTCATGCTTTCTTTGCTTCCTTGCAAATGTCACATGATATCAATTTACTCAGATCTGCAGATAGTATGCTACCATCTTGTTGAATATTTATGATACTGTTGTCTTGAATTGTATCATGGCGAAGTGAAATTACCGTTTTAGTTTTACGTAGGGTCACACTTGCTGATCAGTCGGTGTACGAAGCGCAAGTTGTCGGATTTGACCAGGACAAGGATGTCGCTGTTTTGAGTATCGAAGCACGAAAGGATAAACTAAGACCTTTACCAGCGCGTCGACCCATCACGACTGTTTTGAGTGTCGGTTAACACTTAATAGAGCCACTCGTTACCGATATTCTTCAGAAAAATTCAAGTCAGCATGACAATTCTGCTAGATTTTACGTTTATAGAAGGTTCATAGAATGGTGTACTTGTTGTGGACCTGTAAGAACTAAGAACTCCAACGAACGAATAAACAGGGGAAACCAGAGTTGCAGAACTGCAATTGGATATTGATATAAGCATGGACAATGTGGACATGGTTGCTTATTTTTAATAGCACAGTGAACCGTTAATGCTCGTGCTAATAACTCGTTATCATTTGGATTCATTGTGCGTAGCAAATATATCCATAGGTTGTAGGCTGTAGGTTAGTTATAGTAGATGTTTTGCCTGACACAGTGACACATCTTTGAAGCTTTAGAGTGACTATATTTTGGATTCCATCTCTCATAATTGCATCCAGTACTTAATACTAGATCCGAGACTTTGATGCGAAATGCTAACAATGACCTATGCACTTTGGTTTCGTCTAAACCTTATTTATGTATTAGTCATGCTTTGTTTGCTTCCTTGCTAATGTCACATGATGTCAATTTACTCAGATCTGCAGATAGTATTTTACCATCTTGTTGAATATTATGACAGGGTTGTGTTGAATTGTATCATGGCGAAGTGAAATTACCGTTTTAGTTTTATGTAGGGTCACGCTTGCTGATCAGTCGGTGTATGAAGCACAAGTTGTCGGATTTGACCAGGACAAGGATGTCGCTGTTTTGAGTATCGAAGCACCAAAGGATAAACTAAGACCTTTACCAGTTGGTGTGTCAGCAGACTTATTAGTTGGTCAGAAAGTGTATGCCATTGGAAACCCAGTGAGTACTTCCTACACCAATTGTTCTATGATTTATCCATACATGTCGGCTGACGTACAAGTTTGACATCAATCATTTAGTGTTTTTGTTACTTGCATTTTGTGTTCCTTAGTAATGTGTTTTCATTTCAACTCCTGAACCTGTGTTGAAATTTCAGTAGGGCCAGCCTGTTTCTGATCCTGATTCTGTTGAGGTAGCAATAGCATTGGAAATGAAAATACTCTACACAGAATCACAAACAATAATAACACAATTAACCATGTCCATGTGTCCAACCACCGATATGCCAAACAGATTCTATGCTAAGGAACTATGTATGGCATATATACTTTTTGTAAATTTTTAGTACAGTTCATGGATGGAAAGAGAGTTGATTTAAACAATTCAGTTATTTGGGCTTCTCTTTCGATTATGTGCATGCTACTTTAAGCAACTACTGATTACTGTCTGACATTTGGATTTATATATTTGCAGTTTGGCCTTGACCACACCCTTACAACAGGTGTTATCAGGTGTAGTATTATTGATTGGTTGAATTGACTCCTCGTTTGCTGATTCTTTTGTTCAGTCTTTGGTAAACTGAGACACTTCTATTTTGCTCTCTGCTGATTTCCCCCAGTGGATTGCGGAGAGAAATTAGTTCAGCTGCAACTGGACGTCCTATACAGGATGTAATACAGACTGATGCTGCTATCAACCCTGGTAACAGCGGAGGCCCGCTTCTTGATAGTTCTGGAAACCTGATAGGTGTAAATACTGCTATATACTCACCTTCAGGAGCATCATCTGGGGTTGGCTTCTCCATTCCAGTTGACACAGTATGTCACTCAGCTTAATTCATAATTTTGGATTTGTTCTGGGTCTTCTTTTCTTATAAATTTCTTGCTTATAACAAAGCATCTATTTCGACCATATTCAGGTTGGTGGTATTGTGGATCAGCTTATACAATTTGGGAAAGTGACAAGACCTATTTTGGGGATAAAATTTGCCCCTGACCAATCTGTGGAGCAGCTTGGATTGAGTGGAGTGCTTGTCTTGGATGCTCCCCCAAACGGACCAGCTGGCAAAGCGGTACTGTCCATCTACTCTATATTATACACATGTTTGATGTAAATTCAATGGAACTTGATTGGAAACCACGAAATATTTTTACAGTAGTCAAATTCTTATTTTGTTTCAGTTTCAGTTAACAATCTTTTTACACCTAGCATGAGAAAACCTTGTACTGTCACTCCAGTACATTATAACATCTGTTGAACAATGTTCTCATGTGCCTTCTCTGATTGTCGGAACTAAGTATAGCTTAAGAAACAGAGCAGTAATTCATTTGATAAGAACCAAACTTATGTGTAGAATAAACTCGTCTTTCCTGTTCCTTCCATATAATTGTAAAATTCATTTGTTAGACACGTTTCTGCGGTACAGGACTTGTGCAGCTAAATATTTCTGCTTGCTATGTCATTTGCAGGGTCTGCAATCAACGAAACGGGATGCCTACGGACGACTTATCCTTGGGGACATAATTACTTCTGTTAATGGTACTAAGGTTGCGAATGGAAGCGACCTGTACCGTATCTTGGATCAGTGCAAAGTTGGAGAGACGGTAAGCTTTCACCAGTGTTCGACAGGAACGACTTTTTTGCCCTTGATGGCTGCTAAGGTACTCGCTTCTGTTCTTTTAAAGGTGACCGTGGAAGTATTGCGCGGAGATAAGAAGGAGAAGATCGCTGTGGTCCTTGAACCAAAGCTCGACGAAACATAGTGAGTGGTGTCCTTCTCGGGTGTATTCT
This sequence comes from Aegilops bicornis, assembly GCA_021605145.1. Taxonomy (NCBI): domain Eukaryota; kingdom Viridiplantae; phylum Streptophyta; class Magnoliopsida; order Poales; family Poaceae; genus Aegilops; species Aegilops bicornis. The sequence continues at coordinate 674,910,188 of CM038669.1, read as the reverse complement.
CACGTAGGTACAAGGTATTAGCATGTTCGCCTACCACGGAGCTCCTTGTACATAATTGATGTTTGTAAATTGTCTGGTGTAAAAAGAAAGGAAAGAAAAATATCATTTTGGTTCATGCCTTATGTGTGCTGTTCCAGTACATGATGTATCTGCTTACAGCTTGCATATGCTACTCTTCTATACCACTATATAGTGTGACAATAACTTCGCATGTCAGCCGTTAGATATGCTCCATCTATACCTGGTCATGGGAAACCTGGCCTGGCCCGGTCTTGCCCACGCGCCGGGCCTGGGCCTAGTTTTGAGCCCAAATGACCCGGCAGACCGGGCCTAGGCTTGACATATGGGCCTAGTTTTAGGGCCATCTTTTAGGGAAGAGGCCCAGCAGGCTTTTCCACTGAAGGACCGGGCTTGGGTCTGAAATCTAGGGTAGACCGAGCTGGCCCGGGCCTAGGTTTTCTGCTACGGGCTTTTTTAGGCCCGGCCCGGCCTGAGTTATGGCCTCCATCCAATGGTTGAGAGTTGACAAGTCCAAACAGTATCGTCCATTGGAGAAAGTTTTCATGTCAGAGGATTCTCTGACACGTGATCTTTTAATTGAACCCACATTCCATCGTCCATAGTATTCTAGAAGCATCCTTTTCCTATGTCAAGAATTTGATTCTAGGGCCTCTTTGATTTGCGGGATTTTGAAAATGCAGGAATAGAAAAAGTATAGGATTGGAGTGTCATGCCCACTTGAATCCTATAGGATTAGCAAGGAGTGTTTGATTTCACGGGAAAAGCAAAGGAATTGTAAAAGGAGGTTGGAGTGGATGTTAGATTTTCTATGAAATGTAGTACAAAAGATTCCATTGGAAACATTCCTATGGGATTCAATCCTATGAATCAAAGGACAAACGTAGGAAAAGTTCCAAAGGATTTCAATCCTCCAAAAATAGAATTCCTTTGAATCAAAGGAGCCACTAAAGTTAGAAGAATCTGGATTTTAGAGAGCTGGGCCCTATGTTCTTTGCATGGAAGGAAATAAAATGTCGAGAATGCATTTCCCCTCTGCTGTTAAAGGAAGGAAATAAAATGTTCAGAATGCATTTCCCCTCGGCTGTTAAAGGAAGAAAATAAAATGTTCAGAATCCATTTTCCCCCTGCTGTTTTATATAAGTATATAATTGATGATGTGCTTTGCACGTACAATTTGCGTGCTAGTAGTTTCAAGAGATTTAACTTGACAATGGAAATATTCTACTCGTTCCATTCACTATTATAAAATGTTCTGAATATTTCAATATAAACTACATACAAGCTGAAATACTAAAACGTGTCTACACACATCCAATATAGAAAAAGTTAAACATCTTATAACAGCGAACAGAGCGAGTAGTTCCGAGAGCGAAAAAAAATGAGCAACACATAATTCTAGATATCTGGACCAACTCATGACATATGTAGTAGTAGATTGCACTTTATTGAAAACGATATCCAGCTAACAGCTGCTCCAGGGAGAAATCACACAAAGGACGCTCCAAGTTCAGTGCGATCGAAGTAGGCGCCGGTGACTCCCCCCTTCTCCGCGAGGGCCACGGCGACGGCTGCCGCGGCGCCCTCCGCGGCCGTGAGCACGCCGGTGTAGTCGTTCATCCCGGTGACGACGTAGCCGGGGTGCACGCAGTTGACCCGCAGCGCGGCGCCCTCCTCCCTGGCGATCACCCTGGTGTAGGCGCACACCAGCGCCTTGGACGCCATGTAGGCCGCGTAGACCGGGTCGGCCGGCCACCCGCGGCGCTCCAGCGCGCCATTGCCCTTGCCCAGGTCCTCGAGGAACAGGCTCGACATCTCGTCCAGCCGCTCCGTCGTGAGGTTGTCGACGTCGTCCAGCTCCCGCCGGAGCTCGTCGCCGCTGAAATACTGCATTTTTTGCAAGATGCACAGCCAGGTGTGACGTGAGCAAATTTGTTTGAGCTTGTTGCACCCTCAAGGCGAGTAGTATGTTGTTGTACTCTACATGGAGGTGGAAGGTGTGTACCCTGAGCAGCCCCCACGCTGAGGTAACGTTGACGATTCTGCCGTCGGAGGAGGAGCGGAGGAGCGGGAGGAGGGCTTCCGTGACGGTCTTGTTGCCGTGGTAGTTGATCCTCAGGCAGTCCTCTGCGTCCTGGGCGGTCTGCGTGGTCCGCTGCCTCAGCCACTCGGCTCTCTCCATCCCATCCTTGCCTGCAAGCTGTTATCAAGTGATGGACATGGATGCAACCAAACAACCTCAGCAACTAATTTACCTCCAAACAGTCCAAAGCAAAGCAGTATCTAAATGTGATCTTAATGTACTCCACAGGTGAAATTTTAAGGAATGCGACGTATATATCGGAGACAAATTTACCTTCTCCACGAGGGTTGCCGGGTCGCCGACGTCCGTGGTCACCCCGAGCACTCCGGCATTGTTGACCTGCGGTGCGGTGTGCCGTGAGTGCGATGTTCATCAGTTTTGTTGAAATTGCCTTCTGTATCACGAATCCATTCCAAATTCAAAAGTTCATTTCAAAATTTAAGCAGCTGTACCAATATGTCAAGCTTGCTGAACTTCTCCTTTATGAAAGCAGCCAGACGAGCGGCACTGGCGGGCTCGCTGATCTCCAGCTGATGAAACGCGACGTCTGGTAGCCCCTCCCCCCGGAGCTTTTCGGCTGCCTCAGCGCCCCTCTTCTCATCCCTCGCCGTCAAGACGACGGTGAGCCCGTGCGCCGCAAGCTGCCGGCATATCTCCAGCCCCATCCCCCGGTTCCCTCCGGTCACCACGGCAACCCTAAGAGAGAAATATAACGATGAGAGTGTAACTGATCAACAAACAGGTGGTTGTCTCTAAACGAGGCATCAATCTGCTACTGTATTACTCAGACAAAAAGTTGCTTACCTTTTCTCTGATGGGCCGCTGATGCTTCCTTCCATTGTGGCTTCTTCTCGTCCTGTAGGTTTTGTTTATGAGTACTAATACAATAGAAGGAACTTGCATTATGGTCTTTTAGTTGTTTGAAAGAAGAAATTCAGTCTTATGCTTTGTTCTACACTTTTGATGCAAATGATTATATGGCAGAAATTATTTACTACTCCCTCTGTTGTTTTTTATAAGACGTTTTAGGCAGCTGACCCAGAACTGTTTTTAGGCACTGTCTGAACTGTATAAAACTTATTATAAAAGTGAACAGAGAGAGTAGTTCCATATATAATCTGCAATAGCAACTACAGTTTAGAGTTTATCAGATGCATGCATATCCCTTGGAAGTCCCAAGTCCGAACCTCGTGACACACGATGTTTTCAGTCCATGATCTTCACAATTTTCATTTTCTATCAAGTTTTTTCTTCTGTCAAATCACTTGCGGGACTGCTCTACCAAAATATTTCTAATGGCTATACCATACAACACAACATACACCACAATAATTTCAGTACAGATTGCAACACAAGGATAGGATAAGAAGCAGAGCAGCAAGCAGCAGCAACCAGAATAAGAAGCAGAGCAACAAGCAGCGGCAGCAACCAGAACATGAAGCAGAGCAGCGAGCAGCGTCCCAGCTCTCTCGCTCGACCGGCGCCTCCCCCCATCGGCCGGCCCTACCTCACCGGCGTCGGCGAGGGCGTGCCATCTCAGAGAGGGCACGCCGTTGAGCTCCTCCTCGCTCCTCACCGACCACCGCCTCCCACTCCCCTACTAACCAGCCCGCCGTCGAGCTACGGCCTAGGACTGGAGGGAGGAAGAAGGGACCAACCTGGCACGGACGGAGGAGTCCCACCGGGACGGCGTGGGGAGAGAAGATGCGCCGGCGCCGCTGCGCTGCAGTTGGTCGATGCCGCACGCCGCGCCCTCGTCGTGCACAACTTTGCCTCTGCGCTTGGAAAAGATGGCCGATCTTGCTTGCTTTCTCCACTATTTTTATCACTGGGCCATCCTGAGACAAGATCTCTGCTCATACAGTCATACTCGGTCAATGTCGGAGGCTGAAAGGAACATGGACGAGCTAGCTAGGTCATCGCACTGCCACTGAGGCTTACTTAAGTGCTGACGTGGATCCTGTGACAAGAAATGGTCGCGCGATGGGATCAATCTTGCGACAGCTGAACTCAGAATAAAAATGTTTGCAGAGTGTCTATAACCGAAGTGGGCAAATCCGGCTCCCTAAATGTCCGCGGACATGTCGACACACGAGACCGAAAACTCGTTGGCGTGGACGAGCTCGCTTGCTCATGGTATCTTTCGTCGGCTTGCGTTGGGATATGCAGCTCTCGCGTTATTTCAGGATGGCTTCTTAAATGCATGTCCCGGACGGGAATTGACGTCGTTCGTACGGTGCGGGTGACGGACGTCCAAGCGCCAGTAACGGAGGTTTTCGTTCTGTCGGAATGTGTACCGGCCGGAGGTGCAGACGGGGCTCAAGTCTTAACGACGGCTGGGGGACTGAAATCCGTTCGGGTCGACCCACCTACTCCATTTAACTCCCGATCTGTCCATGACGGCGGCTTAGTCTATAATACGGCGTAGCTACCTACATCTTGGAGCAGTTGACGCCGGCGGTGGATCTTTGCTTTTTTCGATCCTAGTTCCCGACTTCTTCCACTGCTGAAAATCGGGACTGGATTTCAGCTTTGATCCGTGCTTCTTGCGTTGCACATCGGCATGGGGGAGGGACGGCGAGGACCCGCTCCTCTTTGTTTGCCCGAGCAACCACACCCTTCATATTCAAACTCTCATTTTCATGCAAACTCATGTGATGCACATTCAGATCAACCCTCCCGTCCCAAGACCGGGAGCCCCGCCTCCTCCCACGGCCTCGCCTCCTCCGCCTTTCTCCACCGCTGCCGCCGAGAAGGCCACAGGGCAAAGCCTTGTGGCGTGGCGGCGGCGGCGGTTTCTCCTCGGATCTCGACCTGGTTGGGAGGCGGCACTCCTCTCCGGCCAGATCGGCGGCGGTGGCGCAGATTGGCGGCGACATGGAAGTGGTGCGGCGGCGGCGGGGGAGGACGGCACCAGCAACGGCAGATCTGGCCTTGAATCATGTCGGGCTAATTCGTTGTGCTAGCGATCTTAATCGCCGTCCGCGGGGCACTACTCTTGGACTTGATCTGCAACACGAGGATGTCTGGGGCGCCGGCCCTAGGCTTGGTGGTGGTGCCTTCTTCTTTGTCGGAGTTGGTCGGCAGGCTGGCTGTGCTCGCATCCTCGGGATGCAGTGACCGGCGGCTTGGCCGATCGGCGGCGGCGAAACTTGGCCGGTGGTAGCGGCAAAGTTCTGTCTGGATCCCGGGGCGGCGGCCCTGGAGGGTGGCGGCGGTGAAGCTCGGGCTTCCCGCGGCGGCAAGGCGGGGTGCAGTTCCTGTCCAAGGCGGATCTGTGACGGCGATCTGCTAGGGATTGGTTCGGATCAGAGATGGTGACGAGCGTGCGGGATCCTTCTCGGCGGCTCTCGCGGCTTGGCAAGGCGGGGTGGGAGCCCTCCTCCTAGGCTCCAGTGGTGGCACACTCAGCAAAGATGGCGGTGCGCCAGTGGATCCCATGATGGCACTTTATTCGCGGTTGGTCACCGGATCTAGGCGGCTGGATCTGGGGCTTTGAAGGCGGTCGAGACGGTGCACAGGTTGTTGGGTGGATTTCTTGGTACGGATCCGGGTGAAAGCCTGATCTTCGGTCGATGGCCGGAGCCGGTGATGACGATGCCCTTATCATCGTTTCCTTCATGAAGGCATCATCGAGGTGAAGCCCCCAACTCCAATAAATACTTTCGGGGGAAACCCTAGATCAGCTGATCAGATGTTGGCGGCAATCATATGTCGTAACCCCTTGCGGGCGGCATTCTTGGAGGTGCACTCGGCTTCTCGGGACCAGCGGACGGCTTCTTTGGTGGAGCGGTGCTTCATCCATACATTGATGGTGATGGATCTGGACGTCGTGGCGCAGTGCAGATTCGGAGTTTGATGTGGGAGGATGGACTCACGCAGGAGGACGACACCGTCTGGCGTCGTGGTGGCGTCGGTGGCAGAGAGACCTGGCACGGTAGATGCAACAGTACAACTCTGAAGATGGACTCGTGGCAGGTGGCTGCGGCGGCCCCATACCCGGCATGCGTCCTAGTTAAGGAGTGCGCCGGACTGGTAGGTGCCCCATACCAAGCAGGCGTCCTGGTTGGGACCTAAGGTCTTAGATGTTTAGGTTTGGCTGGCGATGTCTATTTGGTATTAGGCCCAGACTATCAGCGCCCCTTTATCAATTGGATAGGTGTAGCGACAGTTGTTGCTTAGACGGTGGCTTCAGTCTTACTGTTGTATGACTTTGTAAGGTCTTGTGAGAATAATTAATAAAGTTGCCGCATGCATCACCCAGATGCAGAGGCCGGGGGTCATTCTCCTTTTCTAAAAAAATGCAAACTCATGCACGTAGATTATATAGCATGCATAACCAAATGTCCAAATCATCACCAATTCAGTGATTCAGCACAACCAAAATTAAAGCACCGTTTAACAATTCAACACAACCCAAAATAAAATTCAACACCTCATTTATAAGACTCTTTCACAGCCTCGCGGACGAGCTGCCGAGCAATTAGTTAGGTTGCCTGCAACATCTGGAACTTCCCTTTGTTCATACGACCATCCAGGGTTGGTAAACCGAGACATTTCCATCTCAAATTCAGAATTTTGAACTTGCAACCCCCGCTTAACCACAATCTATGTCTCCATAAGGCAGTTGTACGAAACTATATATAACATTTTTGTGGGTTTTTTAGCTGGTCTCTTGCTCTTCTATATCAATGAATGACACCCTTAACATACTATGCCTAGGCTAAATTAGCTCTGAAAAAAGGATATTGTCATCAACAAATAGTAGTTGTGATACTCCTGACGCCTCACTACATATTTTTACATGTTGAACATCATGTGTCTCCACTCCTTGTTGAAGCAGCGCAGAGAGCTCCTCGGCAACAAAACAAAAATAAATCGGGGATATGGCTTCACCTTGTCGAAGCCCACACGACTGTGCAAATGAATTCAAGATTGCCATTGAATTTAACATAATTTCTTACCGGGATAACACATGTACCCACTAGCGAGCGAAGCCCAAATTTGTCATCGTCTACTTCAAGAAACCCCAGTCCACCTTGTCACAAGCCTTTGAAAAGTCAAGCTTATAGGCGCAAAAGCTATTCTCCAAATTCTTCTCATGTTGAATAAAAGTAATCGAAGTCATTCAATTGTGAGCAAAGCATTATCAGTGATTAAGCGCCATGGGACAAAGACACTTTGATATGGTGCCACTGCCATGATCTCATCAAGCAGTGCTCAAAGTATGCTCACCAAAAATTTTGCAACTACCTTGTAAATAACATTGCACATATTTATAGTCCTAAAGTCAGTGAGCCGCATCGGGTCAAGTATTTTTTTACAATAAGGACAATTACTGTTTCATTAACACTGCCAGGGAGGTGTCCCGTTCTAAAAAATTCCTGAACCGCCTTGATAATTTCTTCTTTTATGACAGGCCAATTCTTAAATATGGTGGGAAACTATCCTTCGCCGGTGCTTTCCAAGGCCCCTCTGAAACAGGCTATCGGAAATCTCTTTCTCGCTGAAATATGCACATAACCGTATAGAAGGATTGTTCCTTAACTTGTACAATTGTACTCCCTCCATCTGGAAATACTTGTCAGAAATACATAGTATTAGATGATACCCCGCACGTTGTTGCGGGAATATTTGGCAATACATTTCAAAGATATTTGATTGTATGTGACATGAATATTTGAAATAATAATATGAGAAATAAAACTGAAAATAGGTTTGGTTTATTGTGTTTGACAATTTTATAGTTGAAAAAATTTCAGTAAATATAAATACCATAATAGAATGAAAAATGTCATTCATACTTGCATATTGAGGTGGGGTTTTTTCTATGCATGGTTGCATGTTGAAGTGAGCATTTGTTTCATGATGAGGTGGCATGCTTTCATGTTGAGATAAATAGGCTAGTGGGGCCTAGCTATTTAGATATAGAAGATTTCTATGCTTCAAAATTTTCTCCCCCCTAAAAAAATTATTTTGATCGAGCTGTTAAGTCGCAGCTAAAGGAAGGTCGCCGGTCGCACAAATGAGTTTAAATTGGATTTTTTTTTGCGGAAAGAGTTTAAATTGGATTTGATTTGTAATGTAGAAGGAAAAAATGGGGGAGAACAATTTTGGCGGGGAGACAAGTGTTGTTGATTATTCCGGCATGGATTATTGTTACCATATTGCTTTCAAGAGTGACATAACTGGTGCCAACAAGTAGGAGTAATTCAGAATATACAAAACCGCTATGCACATTCTGCTGATGCGAAGACAAGCTAATTCTGTCACCGGCTCGTAAATAATACTCCCTCCGTCCGAAAATACTTGTCGGAGAGATGGATGTATCTAGACGTATTTTTATTCTAGATGCATTCATTTTCATCCATTTCTACGACAAGTTTTTTCGGACGGAGAGAGTAAATAAATTAACAAACCAACCAAGGAGATTGTTCGATTGTTATTCAAAAAGTGGAGTGGGCCAACAAATTATTATTCAGGGTCCATTGGGCCGCCTTTAGGACCACAGTGGAGTGGGCCGTCTACTGTGAGCAGAGTGACACACAGTGGGCGCACGGGATCCCAGCCTCCACTCCACTCGCACTCACGCACGCTCCCCATTCCCCCTCACAAACCCTAGCGCCGGAGAGCAGCAGCACCCGGCGCCGCCAGCCGGAGAGGAGCCGATGCCGCCAGGAGGAGGAGGTGGAGGCGAGCATGGCTCTACCGTCCGCCGCGGCGACGACGACGCTCCGTCTGATTCTACGCCGCCGCTCCCCGCCATTGTCCCGGTGGCTTCCGAGGTTTGCTCCAAGCTTCTTCCTTTTCTTTTAGAACAAGATCTTCGATTGGCCCCGTCGTCGATCCAAGAAAGAAAGGGGATCGGGAGCCTGAAACAGCCGTCGCTTCTGTCATTTGCAGGATGCGAAGAAGAAGCAGCGTGTGGAGGAGCAGCGGACCGCGCCGAGCCTCCCCGAGGGCGCCCTCGTGGAGATCCTTTCGCGAGTGCCCTACAGGTCCCTCTGCCGCTTCAAGTGCGTGTCCAAGCCCTGGCTCGCCCTCTGCTCCGCGCCAGACATCCGCAAGAGGTCGCCACAGACCCTCTCCGGCTTCTTCTACCATGATGAAGGCGATGCTCTCAGGTTCTGCAACTTGAACGGGAGAGGTCCGCCTCTGGTCGACCCGTCTCTCCCTTTCTTGCGCAGAACGTACCGCCACATTTCGGTCCGGCAGGTCTGCGCCGGCCTTCTCCTCTGCAGCTGCTCCAATTCTTCGCGAGACCAAAGCTTCTGGAACTGGGATTCTTCGCTAGACGAAAGCTGTTATGTTGTCTGCAATCCTGCCACAGAGGAGTGGACTGTGCTGCCTCCTGTTGGATATCCAGAAGGCGATCCAATCCCTTTCCTAGGTTTCGATGCTGCTGTTCCATCCCGCTTTGTGGTGTTTGCGCCCCGGCCCAATACGTTTAGTGTCGACGGTTCTGCACAAGTGGCAATCTACTCGTCAGAAACTGGACGGTGGACTCATCTGCAAAGTGGGTGGTCAACGGATCCTGCCATTATTCATAGTAGGTACACCCAGGTCTTCCTGAATGGCACTATCCATTTGCGTAGCATTGGTCATAGAATAGCCACAGTCGACGCTGAGGGGAAAGTTTGGAGGGTCATTACAATGCCAGGCGACTCGTCAAAACTCTGTGATGTTGGGCAGTCTCAAGGACGCTTGTATGCATGGAAGATAGATAATTCTCATGACTGCCAACTCTATATTTGGGTCCTTGAGGATTATGGTACTGGAAAGTGGACCCTACAACACACCATTAATGTTTTGGAGCTGTTCGGAAGGAATCAGCGCGAAGATGGAGATTCTTATGCGATGTTTGCAGTTCATCCGGATTGCAACATGATCTTTCTTACTGACGACAAGAACATGACATTGTCCTATGACATAGATAATCGGAAAGTGACTGTTATCTGCACTGAAGGAATGAAGGGTCTGCCTTATACTCCCTGTTTTGCGGAACTGCCCTCAGCTGGTCATTGAGATTCACTGCAGCATCACGTGCTCAGCATATGCGACAACACCTTTTGCGAAAATTAGTGGTTGCATGGGCCTACTCTCCTAATTTCGTGCCATTGCGTAGAGATGAACAAACTCCTATATCTATAGTGTGGTGTTCCTATCTGTTGGTGTTCAGGTTCATGCCTTTGTTGCTTTGAACAATCTTTGTTAGCCAAGACTTTGTAAGAGTAATAAGTAGTTGTATGAATGAACCTAGTCCTTTAATCTATTTGCTGTCATGTAGTACTAAATTATTGTGGCCACTCGTTAACTGTTGAGTGTGGGATGATAATATAAGACACTCAGTGAGTGTACATTATCTATGTTTGACATTGTTTGCATTTTCACCTCCTTATTTTCACTTGTTTATGCAAGTGAATATCTGCAATCTATAGCTTGTTATCCATCGGTGCTAGCTCTGTTTCTATGCATTTTGTAAGATTTGAGAAGATTATCTGTGGATTGTCTCTTCTATATTGCACCATATACTTGTCGGGTAAAGAAATATTAGTTTCTTTTATGTAACCCACATGGACTTCCATGTTCCATTGGTGGTGTCCAGAAATTTGTGCAGCTAAACTGGCCTGGAAGACAGTTCTTTCATATTTTTTTGCTCAGGGGAATATGACCTTTTGTGGGGAAGCACTCACTGATAGTCTGAGACTACCATCTTTGTTGCAAGACTGGGGTAACATGGGTACAAGTTCACCATCCATTTCTTTTTACTTATGCTTCCCAGTGTGCTTTGAATTCTTGCTATCTAACATAGTTCATCATTCTAATCCTGAAACATGACTAGAGTGTTGAAGTTTTTGGTTGCTTAACATTGGTTTAGAGGCCTGCTCTTTATGGGAAGCTGAGCAAGACAATGTTTTTTATAATAATCACCACAACGGATATGTTACCTATAGCAGATATTTATTTCTCCTTTCAGGTGTTGTACACTAAACATGGTGCACTGACTGTCCGAAATGAGGACCACGGACCATATTCTGCAGAGTCTTTGTAAGTAGAAATATTTATCAGGCCTCTGCCCTAACTTTGGTGTAGCTGCTATAGGATGGCATTACAGCATTCCAGGCACCTGTTCTGCCTGCTATTTCCCATGCCAAGTGCTGCAAGTGTACACCGGAACATGGCGCATTGACTGTTGGAAACGAGGACCGCACAAAACCGGGTCCTGTAAACTCTTTAGTAAGTAGAAATATTTGTTGCGTCAATCTGAAGATAAGGTTGGTTTTCCTATCACGGCTTTGTTGGTTGAAGGTTTAGTTCTCACTGAATCTGTGAAATTACAGCTTGACAGGCGCCTGTTCTGGCATTATGATGGGGTTCAGTTACTACCTTTAGCTTACTAGCTTTCCACAAGCAATCTTCACTTGGTGTGGCGTTGAAATTTTAGTCGAGTGTGCAGTGTGTGATACATCCAGCAGTTGTTGGATAGCTCTCCTTGTTTACACATCACTTCACTTCAGGTTGATCTCACACATCACTTCAAATCATGATTTTCATAGGAATTGGATTATGTACGATTAGTTAATTGCATATTCAAAATTTCAATTTGAAAATTTGAGCCACCCGGTACCAGCATGTCAAGCTGGCCGAACCTGTCCTTGATGAAAGCAGCCAGAGAAAAATGTAACGATCAGAGCGTAACTAATTACTACTCCCTCCGTTCCAAAATAGATGACCCAACTTTATATTAACTTTGTACTAAAGTTAGTACAAATTTGAGTCATCTATTTTAGAACGGAGGGAGTAACAAACATGTGGTTGTCTCTAAATGAGGCATCACTCTGCCATTACTCGGAGAGAAAACTGCTTACCTCTGTCAGATGAGCCGCGGATGCTTCTTCTTTCCATTGTGCCTTCTAGTCGTGTAGGTTTTATTTCTGAGCAGCACAACATGATGGCTTCAGTTTTTTGAAAGAAACCATGCAATCTTGTGTTTTTTTTCTACCCTTTCAATGCAAATCATGATATAAGTACCATATATAATCTGCCATAGCAACCACCACTACAGCTTAGTGTTTATCAGAGGCATGTCCCTTGGAAGTCCCAAGTCCGAACCTCATGATACACGATATGTTTCAGTCCATGCTCTTTACAATTACTCCCTCCGTTCGGAATTACTTGTCTCGGAAATGGAGATACATCCATTTCCGAGACAAGTAATTCCGAACGGAGGGAGTACCATTTTCCGTCAAATGACCAAAATATTTCTAATGGCTATATCATAAAACACAACACTAATTTCAGTACAAATTGCAACACTAGGATAGAATAAGAAGCAGAGCAGCAAGCAGCGCGGCGAGGGTGTGGCCACGGAAATTATTCTATTATTATTCAGTGGAGTGGGCCAACAAATTATCAGGGTCCATTGGGCCGTCTATTGTCAGCAGAGTAACAAATCAACCACTGCACTCGATCGCACTCACGCACGCTCCCATTCCCATAACAGCCGCAGCCCCATTCCCCCTCACGAACCCTAGCCCCGGCGAGCAGCGGCAGCCCGCGCCGCCAAGGTCGATTCGACTGCCTCGAGGCACTGATCCGCGAGCCGAAGAGGAGGCGATGTCGCCAGGAGGAGGAGGAGGAGGAGGAGGAGGCGAGCATGGCTGCACGGTGCAGGGCCACCCTCCGGAGACCGTCCGCCGCGACAAGGAAGTCCGACTCCATTCTGCGCCGCCGCTCCCCGTGCCTTCCCAGGTTTACTCCACGCCTCCTCAATCTTCCGATCTTCGATTGCTTCCCCATCTCCGATCCAAGAAAGTAATCTGTTCTCTCATTTACACAGGAGAAGAAGCAGAGGCTGGAGCAGCAGCCCGCGCCGAGCCTCCCCGAGGGCGCCCTCGTGGAGATCCTTTCGCGAGTGCCCTACAGGTCCCTCTGCCGCTTCAAGTGCGTGTCCAAGCCATGGCTCGCCCTCTGCTCCGCCCGGGACATCCTCAAGAGGTCGCCACAGACTCTGTCGGGCTTCTTTTACTATCACCACGCTGGCCTCAGTTTCCAAAATTTGAATGGGAGAGGTCCGCCTCTGGTCGACCCATCTCTCTCTTTCTTGCGCGGAAGGTACTGCCACATTTTTGTCAAACACGGCTGCGGCGGCCTTCTCCTCTGCAGCTGCTCGAATGATCTGCTAGGCGAAGCCTATTATGTTGTCTGCAATCCTGCGACCGAGGAGTGGACTGTGCTGCCTCCTGTCGGATTTCCAGGTCCTGATCCAATCGCTTTCTTAGGTTTCGACGCAGCTGTTCCATCCCGCTTTGTGGTGTTTGCGCCCCAGCCCAATTTGTTTGGTGTGGACCGTTCCGGACAAGTGGCAATCTACTCGTCAGAAACTGGACGGTGGACTCATGTGCAAAGTAAGTGGACAAGAGAGCCTCTCGTGGATCATGGTAGAGACACACATGTCTTCCTTAATGGCACTATCCATCTGCCTTCCATTGATAACATAATGGCCACAGTCGACGTGGAGGGGAAAGTTTGGAGGGAGATTCAAATGCCAAATGACTTGCCAAACATCTGTGATGTTGGGCAGTCTCAAGGACGCTTGTATGCGTGGAAGACAGATAATTTTTATGATTGCCAACTCTATATTTGGGTCCTTGAGGATTATGATACCGGAAAGTGGACCCTAAAGCACACTTTTAAGGTTTTAGAGTTGTTTGGAAGGAATTGCCGTAAACATGGAGATTCTTATGCGATGTTTGCAATTCATCCGGATTGCAACATGATTTTTCTTACTGACAAGAAGAACATGACATTGTCTTATGACATGGATAATCAAAAAGTGCGTGTTATCTGCACCAAAGGCATGAATGGTTTGCCTTATACTCCATGTTTTGCAGAATTTCCCTCAGCTGGTCACTGAGATCCAGTGCTACATCATGTGCTCAGCATGGGACAACACCTTTTGCAAAAATTAGTGATTGATATGGACCTACTCTCCTAATTTA